>CM042168.1:69148341-69390841 GCA_023376005.1 Doryteuthis pealeii
CATTTTTTTCTCAGAATTTTTTTAGATGAGGCTTGATAATTTGCATTATTTGTATTATCATTTTTATTGTTATCTACACAACGTTTCGGCTGATGTACCCTTTGGCCTTCTTCAGGTATTTCTTGTCGGACTTGTGTGAACCTTCTCTTTGAACTTGCGAATCTTCTTATGAACTCTGTTAACCATGACCAGGTACAAGTGTTAAGCTGTGTAAATTATTATATGTTACTGTCGCCCTTGGTCAGGATTGAACCTTCAGTCCAGAGATAACTGTCACTTAGAAGTGTATTAACTCAACACCTATATACATTGTGCTATGTGTCCAATTGGACAATAATAATTAACACAGCTTGACACTTGTACCCGGTCATGGTTAACGGAATGAGAACAGTCTACCCCCATGGATTGAATAAAGGGTTCGGTTCAAAGTTCCGTGAAGGCTCCCTTTGCATTTCATCTTTGATGATTTGGACGGTCTCATTTTAACCAGAAGGTGTTGCAAGATGATAACGGTTGGAAAATAACGAAATAAGTGTATCAATATATAGATTTTGTTCCAGGTGTAGGGGATTATCTTCCCTTTGCCTGGAAGAGTTATCTACTCGCTGCGTTGCCGTTTGTTCCCACTAGGGGACCTCTGGTATTTAAGCGCCTGATTTGAACTTGTCTGTCTCTTTTAGCTGGATCTTCTCAAGAACTGCTATGGGCTAGAGTCTATCTACCCCCCTTCTCGGTGGGGCTTTTGCCTCCCCCCCTTACATTACTGTAAGTCCTTTATACAGCATGGACTATCCTTTAGTTCCATGTCTGTAACATTTATATTTACGTACATTTGGGTATCTTGTTTATACCTAAATATTGTATATGTATTTACATGTTCTATTCTCCTGTACATTATGTATCTTATCGTTTCCATGTGCTGTTATATATATTAAATGTTTTGTCTCACAATGTGTCGGAGCTGTTATTCAATTAATCAACCTTGAACCTTACACAGGCAATGCCAGGTTCTCCTGCTAGTTTTTTTTTTTATTTTTTAAAATCTATTTATATCTAACCCTTGTGAGCTGACTACAGCAAAAATCAGCAAATTGATGGGTTCTACTTTTACGTTTCTGACTTTGTAAATCTTACTGAACTTAGGTTTTTGACCAGCGGCCAGATAAGGAGAAAAAAAAAGTCCAGTAATTTAACTGGTCACTACAACAGGCCAATTGCCAAGTCGATGGATGGGTGGGAGGAATTGGTCCTTCTTAGAAATCCTTTGACCCCCTCCCCCACACACACACTCAGTGTTTGTGATATGAACAGACAATTGTGCTTTACAGTCAAAAACAGACAAATGGGAAAAAGGAATAATGTTAACACTAGCAGGACCTGTGGATATAGCATAGTATGATAATTTAATTATTACAACATTTGATATATTTACTTAAGAGCTATTGCTAAATAGTTCAATATGTAAAAAGTATAATAATCTTCATATGACAAGTTATAAAATGTTTTCACTTTAACAGCATTTTGTGGTGTTTTCATATCTTCTTATATATACTCATAAAAATATACATAGGATTGATTTTAATCTGTTTGAGAATAAAACAATAATATTAGAAATCATAGTTTTGTTAAAAAGTTTTTTTAAACTAATAAGTTTTGTTAAAATCAGTATGCAAATTAACCACACCATATATTATGTAAATCATTATTTTTCATTGCAAGATTTTAAACACATTAATAAGCCATTCCTTCAGTGCCGGGGGTCTGGTGGCTTCGGACACAGGACTTAATAAAATTAACAGTGTGATCCCAGAGGGCCTTCCCCCCAGGCAACACCTGCACCCTTGATTTAAAGGGGCAGGGCTGGGTTTATTGCCCAGTGCCTGAAGTGCCCCCTTGAGGGAAATGCCAATGGGATCATTGCAATTTTTGTGCCTACCCTCCCATGAGCTTCAGTTCATAGATGGTCCCACTTTCATAGGGCCTTGTGCCTGACCTGCATACATGGGATGCTTGGTAAATAAATGAATAACATGGGTCATTTTGAGGCAAATCAAAATCAGAGAAACATTGTTAATAAATAAGATGCTAATTAAGATTAAATAATGATTATTAAATAACTAAGGGAATTGTGATATCAGTGATGGTGAAGTTTTGGTTACAGACAAACACACAATCTCTATTATAATAAAATTGTTTTGTTATTAAAAAAACACTAACAAATTATTTGAGGGGTAACTCTCAATTACTTATTACTCTATTTAACCCACAGAATTATATCATTCTGGGTCAGAGTGAAACTAAGGATAATAACAATGAAGTTGTGACACCTCCACACTTCCCAGAACTCTAGAACTGGAGCCTCACCATCAGATACAGGTTAGTGTCATTCCCAGGATACCCGGGGCTCAGAGGTTGAAGGAGGCCCTTGTTGGGTGAGTCTTGGATATACCGCTTCCAGCTCTAATCAGCTAGCTTGTTATTGGCTCTAAGTCAATTTGGCACTTGAAACCTTTATACTCAATCTCTTCACTCATACACCTAAGAGGGGACACCAGGAAGTGATTGTGCCTAGGGTACCCACAAGGCCAGCAGCAGCAGCAGCAGCAGTGTTCGTTAAGAAAATGGAGAATGTAATCCAGCCAAGATATTTTGCATTCACTCCAAACTAGACAAACTGAAAACTTTAGCATATAAATATCAAACTTTTAAAACAAAATTTGGACCATATGACCTTTAGGCACCCCTTTTTGAAATCGATTAAGAAAGGACATGTTTTTCATTTATACTGTCAATATCCGGTTGTTTGTTAGGGGTTAGGGTTAGGTGTCAGGGTTAAGGCACCTTATACCTAAAATAATCCAACACCTGGGATAAAAATGATATCAGGAAAGGTTACCCAAAAAGATAAGTTTGGCCTGAAGTAGGACTTTATCACAAATCCATAAATATGTACGTTCAAACAATTTTAGTTAAAAATAATGGAATTCTTTTCAAGCTTTTTTCTTTCAAGTTTTCTAACAATTCTTTTTTTTATGTTATCATCTTGAAAGGCATTAATCAGTTGTCCAAAAGAGTTATTATTATTAAACCAAGTACTTTCAGTTCTTTTCTGGACCATTATCAAGGCTATTTATTATTTGTCTAAATGTTACATAATTTGTCTAAACTATTTTTATTTTTGTCGCTAAGGTGATGCTAAATGACAGTGGCAGTTTTTTTTTTTAAACATGATTTAGAAAAATCACATCATACCCAGGATACTAAGACCTTCAGCCACTGCCTTCTAGCACATGATAAAAAGGGTCAGGATTTGCCATAAGTGCAATAGGGCTGGGACAATCATATAGGTGCTAGGGCTTGACATGACCAGCTGACCACCTGTCTAGCCTAAGTAAGGGCCAAAGTGGAGTATTGCATGTCATGGACTGCTCAGCAACCAGGGTTCCATCCTTAAACATCACAGGTCTCCATCCACAGCCAACAGGTGGGCCCATTGGGGGTGGGGTCTTTCCTGTCTGCAGAGATGCAGTCGGTGTATACTAAAGGGCTGACAGTGTTTGATCTGAAAAAGCAACATCTATGTAGAAGAGTTTGGTTTGTTTTGTTTTATGGCATATCAACCTCAGTGGGTCATTTAATGCCGATAAAGTTTTGAAATAAATTAATTCTTAATGGATAATACAATTTTTTTATAAATACATTTTTCTATTTAACCCATAGATAGGACCCTAACAGGTACTACCACTCCGGGTCAGAGTGGATCAGGGAGCAATGGTGATGAAGGGGTTCTCCACATTCCCAAACCTCCAAAACTGGAACCTCACCATCAGATAGAGTTTAACATCATTCCCAGGACTTGTAGACCTGCAGCCACCGCCTTCTAGCACCCATATGATAAAAAGGGGTTGGGGCTTGCCATAAGGGCAATAGGGTTGGAAAAATCATATAGGTGCTAGGGCTTGACGTGACCAGCCGATTGATCGGAGGGGGCCTCTCCGACCGCCCGTCTAAAATGTAGAAGAATATCCCAGTTGATTTACAATTATATAATATTGTTTATTGTGAAAAATGTGTTAAAGATCTTTCTGCAATAATAAAGAATGAAAAATGTAATTCAAATAATGTAACTATATATATGTGTGTATCTTATTGGCATTTCAGTCTCGGAAGACTATAATATAGTTTTTGAGTCCCTGAAGTTACAGCGCCTCCTGTGACTGTAAAGTCCAATGTTTGAAAAACATTCTTGACCACAGATGTGAAGGCTGTCCCTGAAGATGTTGATGTGCCAGTGCTTTATTGCCGCTGCTTTCTTCTGGACCTCTTAGCTTCATGGTGTTGCGTCAGGGTGATTTCAGACATGAACAGTTCTCTACGGAGAGCCTGCCACCGCCGAGGGCGGTCCTGAGCCAAATTTTCCCAGCTGGAAGGGGCAATGCCAAAGCACCTGAGATCATTCTTGCAGACATCCTTGAAATGCAGCTGGGGGTGACAATCTGTCTCTTACCAGACGAAAGCTCTGCATAGAGGATCTCCTTCGATTTTTGTCCATCCGGTGGATATGACCCAGCCATCGGAGACGACGCTGTCTCAGTTGAGAACACAAGCTGGAGAGTTGAGCTCTCTCTAGAACTTTTGTATTAGTGATCCTGTCCCTCCAAGTGATGTATATGTTTTTTTTTATATATAAAAACCAGGAATGCAGAAAACAATTTTGGATGTATTAGAAAATAATAAAAAAAAAAAAAAAAAAAAATATATATATATATATAAAAACACAAGAAGTAGGCAGACATTAGAAAAAAAGGATTGTGCTGTGTTTATTGTAATATGAGGTAAAAAAAATATATTTGAATTCCTCAAACCCAGACAGAAGCGACAAAAACTGTATCAAAAAGTTATTGTAGGGAAGAGGTTTAAAGTAAAAGGAAAAATTGATGATTAATGAAGAAAAGGCTGAATGAATAAAATAAATGAAAAATAAAAAGATGAAAAGAAAAAGAAAAATCTATACCAGAGTGAATATGGCTAAAAATTATTTGTAAATAAAATATTCGGTTATTTCCTATAACCCCAACATAAACAAAGGGGAACCACTCTTGACTGATAAATTATTTATTTATTTATTTATTTATTGATCTACTAGGAAAAAAGAAGACGGGGTTAGGGTTAGGGTTTAGGGTTAGTTTAATGGGAAAATAAATAAATAATTTATCAGTCAAGAGTTTATGTTGGTGTTATAGGAAATAACCAAATATTCTATACATGAATACACTAAAAAGGTTACATTGAAAATATGTTGTTGTCTTACAGTTGCCTCTGAGCCTGGTCAGCAAGCTCTAGCCAACAGGACATATTATTTATTGGATCTAGCCTCCTACAATCTGTTCATACAAAAAGGAGTAATCTGAACATTAGCTACATAAATGAGAGTAACCTTCTCTTGTATGTTTCACTTTGAGGAAGCCATTTGTTTTGGTCGGCCATTTTCATTTCACTGTAAATCTACACTGAAAATACAAATTTGTTTGAATCAATACAACTGCATGTTTTAACATAAAAATATCATAAAATGTGTTTCTTAATTGTGCTTGTGCATTATTTGAAATGAACTTAATTGTTATTAAGAACACATTTTATGATATTTTCGTGTTAAAACATGCAGTTGTATTGATTCAAACAAATTCGTATTTTCAGTGTAGATTTATGGTGAAATGAAAATGGCTGACCAAAACAAACGGCTTCCTTAAAGTAAAACATACAAGGGGAGGTTACTCTCATTTATGTAACTAATGTTCAGATTACCCAAAAAGGATCATTAACAAATTTCCAATTAAAAAAAAGCAGGATGAAGATATTTTAAATCCACACAGTTTTCTGTACTTTTTGTTTGATCAAAATTGATTATACTTCAAGTTAATTGTATTTCTTTCATTATGTAGGGACTAGAATTCTCCTGTGCCTTCAGGGACAGGAAGTAGAAAAGGTAACGTCCCTTGTCAGGTTGGGTGAAGCACCCTCTTTTACAGTTTGGACCAACGTGTGAGCCTCGGAGAAACAAGCTCTTGTCTCAGTCTCTTGTGACTGTAGGAATTTTCTCAGTGAGGGGTAACAACTGCAACTCAACCTGACACCCCCCTCAACGAGGGAGACAATGAAACTGTAAGTATTAAGTACTTGTTATATTGACTTGGTAAGTTTATATGTGAATAAATAAGGTTAAAAGTACATGTGCTTTCCCTTTCGTCATTACATTCTGTGAACTTATCTTTTTCCTCATAGACTGTAGGCAGCTATTCCTACAATTATTTCTACAATCAAAAATATGCACCCTCTGGTCACAAGTATTTAAGTTTTACGTGCAGTCTTGAACAAGTTGTGGAAACAGCACCCCACAAGGAAGCAGCTGTATGGCAACCTGCCCCCCATCTCACAGACCAATCGAGTGAGACGGACTAGGCATGCAGGACACTGCTGGAGAAGCAAGGAGGAGCTCATAAGTGACATTCTCCTGTGGAAACCAACACATGGGCATGCTAATGTGGCCCGCCCAGCAAGGACCTACATTGACCAACTATGTGAGGATGCTGGTTGCTGTGCAGAAGACCTTCCAGAGGCAATGAGTGAATAGGGAAGGTTGGTGAGAGAGTCATGGATATCCGTGCTGCATGTACGACATGATGATGATGATGATGATAATGATGATTAAATATTATATTGAATTAGAAAGGCTAATGAAATTTAAAAAAGAACACAAAAAGATTACATTTATTTTTACTTTGATTTCAATATAAAATTATACATAGGATTGCTTTAGATCTGTGAATAAAACAATAATATTAGAAATCAATTAACACAAAGTAATTATTTATTAAACATGGTTTTATTGAAACCAGTATGTAAATTATCCACACCATATACTATGTAAACATTTATTTCTTAAGGATATATAACACACATTGCAGGATTTTAGACACATTAATAATATGGGCTGTTTTGAGGCAAATCTATCTCAGCTAGACCTTTATAGAGACAGTGTTAATAAATAAAATGCTAATTAAGATTAAATAACGATTTAGAATATAACGTAAACAACTAAAGGGATTGTGACGTTGGTGGTGACATAGTTTCGGTTACAGGCAGACAGACACTGAATCTCCATTATAATAAGATATGTAAGACTAGAAGTGGCTACCCAGGATCACCTGGGTAGAAGGAGACAAAAAAAACCTTGTGTAATGGTTAGCAACTTAGGATATACATTTTAGATAACAATAATTTGAAAAATACTGATAAATGATTATTGTTATTTACTAAGTTTTATTTAGCCTCGCAAACAAGCACCTAAGTTTGTTTACAATACCTGCTGTTACTAAGAGGTTACCCATCTATATACTGAGCATGCTTATTGCTGCTTAACTTCCCACAGGAACTGGTGCTTTTACTTTGGCATCATGGTAAGTTAAAAAAAACATGGTACCTTTATATGAAATCATGTCTCTCTTATAGTATGTGGCCTACCTTTTGAATGTGGCCTATGAAATCATGTATCTCTTATAGTATGTGGCCTACCATAAAAAGCATATTATAAGGTTATAATAATAACTGCTAACCCTAACCCCTAACCCTATTTCAGAATTTTAGAATATTTTAGAATCAAATAGATCTCTGATTCATGTAAATTATGGATAAATTCTTTTCTAATTATTCTTAATGACTATATACAACTTATGACTGAATTGCATTTCTTTAAATTGAATATATGTGAAAAATAATTAGTTTCAATAAATTGCCTACTACTTATATCTATAAATATACTCTTACTGAGGTAGGCCACATTCAAACAGGGTAGGCCACATACTATAACAGCACCAAAAATATCATAACTTTAATTTGGTAAAAGGTTGCAAATTTGGCAGACTTATTAATAATTAAACTTAGTAGTATTTGGTATGAAAGATAAGCTTGCTAAAAATCATTACACTACTGGCAGGACTTATGGATAAACCATAGTGTGACAATTTAATTATTACAATGTTTGATGTTTACTTAAGAGCTATTGCAATATAGTTCAATATGTAAAAAGAATAATACTCTTGATTTAATACTTTCTCACTCTTTTTTTCTTTCTTTTTCTTTCCTACCTTTCATTGTGTTTGATTGAAACTGATTAGTGTTATTACTTCTGGACACTCACCCTTTCTCTCTCTATCTTTAGCCCACTCTCTTTCTTTCTTTCTTTCTTATTATATCTATCTATCTCATTCTTAGCTTAGCTTAGATTTGACGGAAGAGCAAAAATTTGAGTAGTGAGATTCATCCTTACTAAGTGTAAGGATGAATCTCACTACTCTGTTGTTATTTGTCTGCGGAAATAGCTTGCTAATGATTATACCACCCTATTGATAAGTGATTATTATTGCAACAATGTAATACTGAGCAAAGTTCTGTGATGTGCTTATTTTTTCCTACTCTTCTGTGTTCATGATTTATCAGTGATTGAATAGTAAATTGAAATGAATATTTTCCTGAAAAACTCAAGACACTTATTTTGACAAAGTATCAATGGTAACCCGTCCCCATCTCAAAAAAAAAAAAAAAGAAAAAAAAAGAAAAAGAAAACAACAAAAAACAAGTTTTTTTTATATCATAGTTTCAGAATTCAATACTTTTAAGCTGGGGTATTGGATTGAATATAGCAATAAAAAAAAATATTAAAAAAAAAAAAAAAAAAAAAAATACTCAATGGCTGGTCATTTATTTTTATGATATATAAAAAAAGATGAATTAATTTTTTTCTTGCTAGTTATCTATTTTAATTTATATTACCTTTAATTTTGTTGTAGGTATTTTTTTTAAACCCTTAAACCTGAGAACTAATAATACTTTATCAGAACTTTAAAAACTACAGAAAAATCACTTAAATAGCGGAATTTCTACATAAATTTATATGTATTAATTAGATTACATTGTGTATTAATTGGAGAATTAAAAAAAATTAATTAATCTCCTAATGAATTTTTAAAAAATTAGCCTTTTTTTCTGAGTAGTGACAAAGATTTACTCACTGAGAGCAGACGACTCATTGCGCCTGCGTGACGTGCAGGAACAAAATGGCGGACGTCGCGTTGGCAAATTTGAGTTGGAACAATATTAATACATTTGCAGTGTCAGCTGGTGAGGTGTCGTGCGTATTATTCGGGAATGGTGATGGTTTAATGTTGTTGCTTGTTGAAGATTCAGTCTACCGAGAGTAAGAATCATCATGTCATGGCTCGGTGGAAGTATTTCGACGATAACTGGTCAGTTGTCCAACTTTACCAAAGATATATTGACGGAGGGCACGGAAGAAGTTAGTGGTAGGTAGAAAAGAAACAAGAAAAAAAATAATAATCATAACAAATCATTTAAAAAAAAGAAGGAAGAAAGAAGAGAAAATATGTATTATAGCAACTTGTTATATTTTAATTAATTTTTTTTGGTATTGTTTTACTTTTACGTGGCGGTTTGATGAAAAATTATTGTTATTTAAGTTTGTTTTTTTCATATTTTGTTTATGAATGTGTGGAAAATAATTGAAATAAATGTTTTCTTTTTAGTCTCAATGTTTTAACAATATGCCAGGGGGAAAAATGTTTAAATTTAAATTAAATGATATTTAATTAATACGTTTTTAAATTAACGAAGTGTATAGATAAACATCTTAAAAAAAGAAAAGTATATTTCGAAAGGGTAACAGTTTTTTTTTTAAATATTTATGTAGGAATTTAAATAAATAAATAAAAAAAAATGATTATTTTTTTTTAACAACCGATTTTCATCTATTAAATAAAATATATATATATCGATTATTGTAATTAATATTTATTTAAATATCAGTGCCCGTTTTTTCTAGTTTGAATTTGTTATTTAAAAAAAAACCCAAAAAACTATAAAGTTGTTTGTCTTCTTATCTTGACGAGTTGTGTGTCGTGTACACTTGGGTCGTCACCAATTGTTTTTTTTTTTTACTTTTTTTTTTGAGGGTCATGTTTTCTTTTTGTAGAGATACAGGTATTTACCAATTGTTGATGTGATTTTTATTATCATCTAGTATCAGTTGATAATAAATTGTCTATTGAACAGTTTTTAAATATAGATAACAAATATAATAACCTTTTTGTTTAAAGAGATAATTTCAAATAAACCTGGAAACGTTTTAGAAGTAGTAGTAGTAGTAGTACTTTACACAAACATAAATATAATATATATATATATATGTATGTATGTACGTGGTACTCTACCTTTAAAAAAAGTTGACATTACCTGTGGTGAAGAAATGTATTTAAATAACCTAAGGATTACATTTTCGTACTGATATATTTAAAAAAAAAATTTAAACTTAGAATGACTATTTTCAGTTGGCAAAAATAAAGACAGGTCAGGTCACAAAATATTTTGGGACAAAAACTGTTACTGACAACTTTATATATATATATAAAAAAAAAAAGAATTAGATTTATAAATCCAACTTTTTGCGATAAAAGCTTGTTTTTAAATTATCAAAAATTAATCTAAACTGATGCTAATTATTTTAAAATTAGTCCATTTTGTTTGAAAGATGGAGGATAGATATGAAATTTAAATCCGAAGAGAGACCCTTATGCTAGAACCCCCACCCCCTATCTGTGGACATATGGCTCAGCTACAGAGGACCATTCCCCCCTCCCATCCATTTCACTTAACTGGGTAGGGTCCAGGGTCAGTTCCTGTCCTGATGCCCCAGGAGTCCCCTCCCCCTCCAACAAAAAAGGGAAGTACCGACGAAACTGAATAATTTGTGTCCCTCCCACACATACATTAGGGTCCCTTAAACCTTGTGTCACATACTGCTCTGGTGAGGTAAATTGCCGACAAGTTAAAGAAAAAAAGAAAAGAAAACAATATATAATAAGTGGGTTATTTAGATCTTTTTACCTCTAATAAGTGAATGCTAGTGTATACCCGACAAAAATTCCTTTTTTTGTTATTGGTATTGGTCACACTTGATGCATGGCTGTATTTAATATCCGCCTTATGAATAAATTTAATCTTTTATGAATAGTTTCCTTGAAAATACTTTTATTTTTACTTATATAGCAGTCATAATGGACATATTAGTAGGTTATAAAATAAAAAAATATATACGTTTGTATGAAAAGTAAATTCTTACCTGGTTCATATACACTAGATTCAGCCTTTGTTTTTGTGACTGATTGACTAAGGGTCCTAAATTCTTTCTTCCTCCTTTGTATTGAATGTTTCATTGTTATTATTATTTATACAATGATATAAATATTTAATCTTAGCTAAGTTGGGCACAAGGCCATGGTTAATATTAATATTTTATGAAACTCCTCTTAGTTTGCCTCCACATGTCATGATATATAAAATTACTTAAGTCTGGTACGAGGCCATGGTATAATATCAGCATTTTATGAAACCCATCTTAGTCTGCATCCACATGTCATGATATATAAAATGACCTAAGTCTGGTACAAGGCCATAGTATATAGATGTTTACAAAGTTCAGCCTAGTCTGACACCAGGCTATGGGTTTACCAGGAAGCAATTTTCCAAAAGTTTTCAATAATTCTTTTTGTGGCTAATTTAAAAAAAGAAGAAAATTCTAATGAAGAAATATGTATTCAATATATGACCCCCCCAACCCCCAAAAAAAACAAATAATGTTTTCATTTACTTGATAACCATAAGCTTGTTAGCTTCATAAGAATAAAAGACCAAAGACATTTTTTCACCCTGTTGGTGGGGCTTAGAATATACTGACTGTATCCCTTGCAGAACGGTAAGACCTCCCTCCTCCCAAGGGGTATCCTGGGTATAACACTAAACTGCCTCTAATAGTGAAGCTCCTATTCTAGAGATCTGGGAGTGGGGAGTTCCCCTTCATTGCCATTACTCCCATGTCCACTCTAACCCAGAGTGGTAGTACCTGTTAGGGCCACATCATCATCAGATCATTCTGGCAGCACAAATATCCATGACTTTCTCTCTCCAACTGTCCCTATTGGTGAAGCCCTAGCACCTATATGATTGCCCCAACCCTATTGCCCTTATGGCAAACCCTAACTTTTTATTATATGAGTGCTAGAAGGTGGTAGCTAAGGGTCTTCATGTTCTGGGAATGACGTTCCTCTATCTGATGGTGAGTTTTCAGTTTTGGAGGTTTGGGGAATGTGAAGCACCCCTTCATCACCATTGCTCCCTGGTCCACTCTGACCCAGAGTGGTAATACCTCTTAGGGCCCCATCTATGGGTTAAATAGGAAAATGTGTTTATAAAAACAATTGAGTATCCATTAAGATTGAATTTCAAAACTTTGTTGGCATTAAATGACCCACTGAAGCTGATATGCCGTAAAACAAACCAAACTAAATCAGCAGTGTTCAACATGTCTGGTTCATCTTAATTGGGTGTTTTGTGTGATAGGAGACAACTGTTCTCTTGTGGGTTGCTGCTTCCAAGATTCCATGCAGCATCCTTCAAATTATTCCTATTTGATAGGACTGTGTGGAACCCCCCCACCAAAAAAAACTCTTAAGATACAATTGCACAAAAAATGTAAATATGAGCAGAAATGCTGATAGGTATGTGTCCTGCGTCCCTGACTCACAAAAATCTAATACTAATACTAATTACTAAAACAGTAAAACCATATCCATGCGTCTCTGTTTTACTTTTTTCTTCCCTCACCATTTCAAGCTAACTGCAAATACAGTTCAATAGTTTCTTAGAAATGAATTACACAGGATAGGGTTACATGGTAGGAGTTAGATGGCTTCAGTTGTTTCACCAGATCATAAATAAAAACCCTATAATCTATTAAAAAACTTTAGTTGGGACCCATAAATTTTCCCGGGGACTCATTCAAAGTAAATATGTGCATCCCAGGATGCACTAAATCAAAAAGCTATCAGCATCACTGTATGAACATATAATGAATGCAATTCCCAAAACTCTGTTTTCTGTTTCTGGGACGGCATTCATCCTAGGTCGGTTGAGCCTGCTCCATCCAACGAATTCACCTGTGGTGAATTCATGGAAGGAGTAACAAGGGAATAGGAAATACACAAGTGGTTCCCCAACCCCAGTCATGGTAAGGAAAACCCCTTGTTTGCTGCAGATTTTCCAGACACAATGACAAGTACGCCAAAAGCCAATGATTCTGATGATGATAGAATGCCCTTTGATTTTTGCCAGTCCCTCTTGTCGGGTTGTGGCCCTAATACCATTGGTTGCAAGATGTTTCCATTTTAAGTTCCTGATGGCATGGCTCTGACACTACAAAGTTTACACGGCCCTTCTGCTATGAGGATGGGTTGGACTTTAGAAATAATGTACTAGATGACCGTTGAGCAAAGAGCTTCATCCACCATTTTACAGGTGTTGTTTTTCATTCTATAGGGTGTCTAGCCACCCGCCATATCAGACAAAATCTGTAGGGTTATCGGTTTAGTTACCGATGATCTGACTATGAAACAGGTAGTATTGGGCTACATAGTACCAGTTGCAACAAACCTTTAGGCATAGAATAACCCTAGATGGGTTGATATGCTGTAAAAATCAAAGAAATGTTTTTCTCTACATTTTAGTTGAAGTAAAATTGTTTTTAGATAAATTCCTAACACTAAAAAAATGTCAGATGTGTTGATAATTGTTATATTATCTTATTATAATGGAGATTTGGTGTCTGTCTGTAACCGAAACTATGTCAATGCTTATGTCGCATTACCCTCAGGAATTGCATAAGTTTATCAATGAGTATTTAATTTATAGTCTAAATCATTAATACATAGAATAAGTCTTATCTATTAATAATGGAAGTTAAGTCTATTTGTCTGTAACTGAAACTATGTCGCTGCTTACATTACATTACCCCAAATCATCATCACATAGAATAAATACACTCAAAATTTGAGCATGCAACCTTAAACGATCCTCATTGTTTTTTAAAACAGGTTTTAATGATTACATGCCCAGTATTATATATTTATATATAGTTTGTTTTATTTTATATGTATTTAAAGTTATCAAAACTAAGTTTCCATTTCAAATTGTTCTATTTTTTTTTACTCCATTAATAATGGAGGAAAAACATTTCTTTGATTTTTACAGCATATCAACCCATCTAGGGTTATTCTATGCCTAAAGGTTTGTTGCAACTGGTGCTATGTAGCCCAGTACTACCTGTTTTATAGTCAGATCATATGAATTAATTATGGCAACCGGTCTAGGAGAAGGAAAACTCTGAATTCAAACTGGTTTAACTTCTACTTCTAAAAATTGACTTATTCTCACTTCCTGGTGGAGGGGTTGGGGAATACATAAAAGGTCAGTGTGTTACTTGTTACTGATACCATGTAAACCAATATAACCTGTCGCATGTTGCGTGGATAAGAGACATGTACTACCAAGTAAACAACTAGTGGCGTGAGAGAGATTAAAGGGGAATTACTCAGTATGACATTCTAAAAACCCAATAGGTTATGGGATATATTTATTTGTAACTAGCAGGACCTGTGGATATACCACAGTATCATAATTTAATTATTACAGCATTTGACATATTTACTTAAGAGCTATTATGGAATAATTCAACATGTAAAACTATTATAATCTTCAACTCTTAACATCCTATACTGCCTCATTCCACCTGGCTGGGAGTCACATTTCTTTTTTCTAATCTACTCCAAATGATAGCCTTTGTTTAAATATAGTATTAAACATATTTAGAAGTCTTTGATTTAAGGGAAATAACAGGTAACTTTAAATGAAAAGGCCATTTTAAGCCAATTTTTATTGATAAATCCTTATAGGAATGGGGCTCTTAGAAAAGGATGTTAAGAGTTAACTCTCTCTCACTTTTTTTCTTTCTTTTCATTATGTTCAATTGAAACAGATTAGCATTATCAATTCTGTGCGCTTACCCTCTCTCTCTCTCTCTCTCACTCTCTATCTTTCCCCTCTCTCTCACATTTTTTCTGTGTAGTATGTCCTTTTTATTCCATTCCTTTCTTTATAATAAAAACGGAATGGTCCATTATTTAGCTGAGGTGACGACACTCATAAGAAATAAGAATTTGACGGATAAGCGACACCAGATATTCTTGATTTAGATTTTTGCATTTCATCTTGGCCGATTTGAACGGTCAGATTTTTACCCAGAAGGTGTTGCAAGATGATGACTGTTGTACTTTTTAAGATCACAAGTATTAATATATAGATATGAAATTGAAGGTAAAAATATATTCTTATACTGTATAGGGACAATGGTGGTGAAACTTAAACTGATATGTTGAAATTTGTCAACTACTAACACCACACTCAATAAAGTTTTACTATGTTTAAAACAAAATCTAATGTTTGAACAATTTGTTTATTACTTAGTCCAAGTTTAATATATACGAGGGTAAATCAAAAAGTAATGCCATTTTGTTTAGGAGAGGTATAATTACCAACACAGGAACATGTATCATACATCAAAATAAAGCTGATCTTCTGTGGATCACATCCCAACTTCTCCACAGTCATGATTTCTCTCAATAGCAATGTTCCACCTTCAAATGAGAGCATATATCCCTGCCCCGTAAAATTCTGTTGACTGTTCTTTGAGCCACTTCTTCACTACAGATTTCACTTCCTCATCACTGGAATAATGTTTGCCTCTCAAACTCTCTTTCATGGGGCCAAAGAGATGATAGTCTGAAGGTGCTAAATCTGGTGAGTATGGAGGATGCGGTAAAGTTGCCCATCCGAATGAGGCGATTTTCTCACTTGTCCTGATGCTTGTGTGTGGTTGATCATTGTCATGCATAAGGAGGACATTGTTGATTAGCGAGTTGGGTCTTACTCATCGGATTCTTGCTCTGATCCTTGTTTAGGGTCTCAATATAGGCCTTAGTTTTATAAAAAAGAACTTCACATAAAATAAAGAAAATGGCATTACTTTTTGACTCCCCCTCGTACTACCTTTAATAAATGGAAAACTTTACTGTCTTTTTAATGACTTTTTGGACATTGGTTATTTCAAGATAACGTTGTGATATCAGAAGTGGATGTGTTAGATTTTGAATTGGTCTTTCAACAAGGATGTTAAAGGCCTCTTAGTTGATAGATTAGCAGGGCAAATGCTGCTTGGATACAAGATGGGGACTACTAAATAAACCCCTAGTAATTTGGGAGATGCATAGGGGAATTGGAAGGACCTAAAGATACCAGATAATCAGGATTTACATTTCGGAGGGGACCTTACTGTGTATGCATGAAACACTTTTCTGATCAAGGGAATTTTTGTGTTTTATTGTTAGCTCAGTTGGTAGAGCATTCGGCTAGAAACCACGAGGTTCCTAGTTCGATACCGGTCCCCAACTCAGCGTATGAGTAGCACAGGGATCTGTGCGGTAAAGTAAGGAGCTGATGGTAGGTGTGGCGCTCCACCTCAGACGCTAAAATAATCTCCTTGGTCTAGCGCAAGTGAAAAGGGGATAGACTCCATCGCTGATTGGCTGATACCGACTTTAGGCCGCCCTGACGACTTTACTTTACTTACTTATTGTTATATAGAAAGTTGCTTTTAACAAGGATATTGGAAAGCTGATATGCTGCTTGTATTATCTGTTTTTTCTTTGGTGGCATTCACCCTGGGTCAGTTGAACTGGCTCCACCCTACGAATGTGGTGAATTCATGGAAGGAGTAACAAAGAAATATAAGATTCACAAGCAGTCCCCTAAACCCCACATACATATCCTGGTCAGGGGAAGGAGATATCCTTGTTTGCTGCAGATTTTCCAGAGACACAGTGTCCAGCATATCTTGTTTGTTTTACTCGGATGGTTTGTGTGATAGGGGGCATCCTTGTGAAGCTCCCTTTTAGCTTTTTCTTCAAGCGCTTCATCAGAGTCCAAGTGGTGCAGCCATACCGTAACACTGATACGGCAGCAGTTTGAAAGAATTTTCACTTTATCCTCTCTGTAAGATCAGATTTCAATATGATCGATAATCTGTTTATAAGCCAATGAAAGATAGAAAGTTTTATAAAAAAATTTATATTGTATCTCATTTTGTTACTAAATTCATTAAAAAAAAAAAGTCATTTAAAATTTTTGAATCTTTTAACTTCCAAGAATTTTTGTTGGTGTAATGTTTTGTTTTTAAATCTTTTTTTAAAGATTAATATTAAGAAATAATGATAATTTTCTATGGATTAAAATCACTTTTTTCATTAAAATCTCTGTAAACTGAAGAATTGTTTTTTTTTTTTTTTTTTTTTTTGAGTTTCAATATGTGAGATCTGTCTGTAATGTCTATCTCAAGAACTGGTTATGCAGCCCTGATGTAACTTAGCAATCAATCAGAGGGGACCTTACTGTGCATGCATGAAACACTTTTCTGACCAAAATAATAAAAAAAGATCTCAAGTACTTTTAACTGGCTGCAGGCATGCTGACCAGATGGAATCACTATGGGGGGGGGGGGGGTTCCCTATCTACTTGAAGCCCAGACATTGCATTGCCTACTGGAGTCTTTTGTTCTTTGCTGGTTGTTTAAGATATAACAATGTCACATAGCAATCAGAGGGGACCTTACTGTGCATGCATGAAACACTTTCTAGTATGGAGTTACTCAATTGGCACAACAATGCAATCTTATAATATCCTGTGTGAATGTCATTTTCACAATGACTGAGCAATTAGGTTATTCACATATTTTGGAGGGCTTTTTGGCAAAACATGGCTCACATCACCTAGATGTTTAAATTATTGCAATTTTTGGCTCAAAATTAAAAATGTCAAGGATGAGATCAAGGAGAATATAGTAAAGTAGCTGATGATGATCCCAAAAGGAAAACTGTGATAAGTATGTGAGGTTTCATGGGAATCCCTTTGAAGGGGATTAAACTGCTTTATGGTGAACTAGAAGTGACTACCCTGCATTGCTTGAGTAGAGGGGGGGGCAGTTTTTTTTTCACAGGTCCATTGATTGTTTTTGGTCTTCCATAATTGATTTGTTTATGTTTTAATCATTACTGGCACCAAAGTGTTTGAGATACCTGTAACCTTGTTGAGAGGGTGGAGTTTGAACACACCTACCCCTGGTAGTGTTTGAGATCCCTGAAACTCTGTTGCGATAGAGTGGTGTTTGAGCCCCCCACCCTTGGTAGCCTCTATTGAGTGAGGGTAGTATTTGAGATCCCTGTAACCTTGTTGAGAGGGAGAGTGGTGTTTGAACACACCTACCCCTGGTAGTTTTTGAGATCCCTGAAACTCTGTTGCGATAGAGTGGTGTTTGAGACCCCCACCCTTGGTAGCCTCTATTGAATGAGAGTAGTGTTTGAGATCCCTGTAACTTTGTTGAGAGTGTAATGTTTGCCCCCCCCCCTTCCCCAGCCTCTGTTAAGAGAGGGTGTTGTTTGAGCAACCCTTAATTCTGAATATACAAAATTGGCATTTTTTTTATTAATTATCATTTGTATTTTTGATAATGTTTTTCAGATCATGTTACTGAATTGCATCTAGCTCAAGGAAAAATCCGAGATTTGGAAGGTGTGATTACATCATTAAAATCTGAAGTAAGTATAATAAAATTTTGTACATATAAAGTTTACATCTTGGAAACTACTGTTCTAATAATAAGAACTCTCAAATATTATTTTAAGAAAACAGAAAAGCTTATAGATCAAGGCTATTCCTAGTAAAAGCCTAGCAGATATGCAGCTAGAGTCTTTCACTGGAGGCAAACATGTGGTCACCTAAATTACTTCTAACCTACAAATATCAAGAAAAATTTTAGTACAATGCATTTGGGTTAAATTCTTTGGTATATAAGTAAATGTATGAAGAAAGAAATGGATATAAAATCAGACAGTGTAAATATATATAAAGTTTGTGGAAAAACAAGAAAATATGTTGAAAATTTGACATTTTTTAAGGTGTAAAAACATTGTAAACAAAGACTCACAAGCTTTTGCTTGTTTACAAGTTTCTTTCATATGATTAATGACTATTAGCCCTGTTGATGGTTTAAATAAAACCAAAACGCTATAGCATCGGTTTCAAAACAGTAAAAGTATATACATTATTACTTAAGTCAGACATGTATGTTCACTAGTAAGCCTAATAATTATATTCAGTTGTTGCGAAACACGACAGCAAATAGAAGTTTTTTAAATCAATTACAAGGCGATACCGAGTAAAGGTCTAGCAGCTATGCAACTGGAGTCTCAAAGGCCTGGCAAGCATACAACTGGAGTCTTAAAGATTCCAGCTGTATGCTTGCCAGGCCTTTACTTAGAATAGACTTGTTATGGAGTCATTTGGTTAACGTGTACACTGAAATCAACCTAAGCGAATTTGTTGGAGATATTTTTTTAATTTAAAAAAATATTTTTTTTTTTTTTTTTTTTTTTTTTTTTTTTTACTTTTTTTCTTTTTTTTTTTTCAGGAATAGACTGGGATAAAATTGAAGGGACTAAAATTTAGAAAAATTTTTAAAATTTAAAAAATTTTTTGTTTTGTTTTAGAGGATTTCATTATACAAACAAAATAATCTGATATTACCTGAGAGATATTTTTCCCTCCAAAATAGCCTAAAACATTTAGTTCTTGTGTGATACACTCAATGCTGATGGCCATTGTGTTGATGTTGGAGAGGGTAATTTCTATTCCATTCTACTTTATTTCTTAACTAGAAATGGCTACCCAGCTTTGCCTGGGTAGAGGAGGGAGGGAAACCCTAGTGTATTGATTCGTTTACTTTGAGAGATTTACAAATACTGGACATTTTAAAGTAGAATTTCAATGCTATTTCCATGTATATTTTAAGTTTTAAATATCTTCACAAATATAAATCAATTTTTATACTTACTAGCAAATATATGCACCCTCCGGGTGCAAGTACTTAAGTTTTAATGTAATAAAATATCATATTAGAAAAAGAAGGAAAAAAAAAAAAATTGCAACAGAGGGGTATAATCAAAAAATAGAACAACTGAAACTTACTCTTCCACCACTTCCGTCTTTCATTACTAAATTTTTCTAATTTAAGTATTTAGTTAACATGAGAAGTAAAGAATAAAATTACAGTTATTTCTTCTTGTAAATAATTTTCTTTTAAGATTTATCTCCGAGATTTTTGCTCATATTCATTAAGATAAAACCAAACAATTAGAAATCAATAATACCAAGCACATATTTATTAAAATCAAATTTTAAATATCAATATGCAAATAAGCCTTCCTGTGCATACTGTATGCCACTATTTTGTTGTATATATAAATACAATCACGTTATTAGTATGTAGATATGGTCAACAGTATTAATAATGTAAAACAATTTTATTAATAATTGAAGGTTTAAAAGAATGAAACCATGGATAATTTGACGTAAATAATTAAGGGAATTGTGACTTGAGTAGTGATATAGTTTCGGTTACAGACAGAAAAACACACAATCTCCATTATAATAAGATATGATGTAGATGGATGTCTCTATGGACAATTTCAAGAATTATAACTCTGCAGTCTAAAATTTTTTCCATTGCCAGTTATACCCCTTGAAATTATTGGTAAGGAATTTTGTGCACAAATGAAAGTAGATGATCCTGCCATAAAAAAATTGGTAAAATTATTTTTGGAAATATTTCTATTTGAATTACGTTGTAAACTGATATGCAGGTGGCTGCACACATGGCATCTATACCTTACAAAGAAAAAAAAATGTATTCAGCATAAAATGACCCAATGGGTTGATGTACCGTAAAACCCAACCAACCAACTGAACTCCTTCTAAAATTAGTAAACAATAAAATAAATTTCCCTTATTTAAAAAAAAAAAAAAAAAAAAAAAAAAAAAAATATGGTGGACCATTTATCTTTATTTGTGCCAAATTCTTTATTAAACTTTATCTTCTATGTCATATTTCAATGTCTGTACCCATTTGAAAAATTAGAATTATTTCAAATATGAAATCTATTTGTATTATTTAGATTTTTCATCTTTGTTCTATACAAAAAGTTTTGGTTGATGTGTCCTCTGGCCTTCTTCAGGTGTTTCTTGTCCAGTTGGACACATGGTGCAACGTATATAAGAGTTGAGTTAATACAGTCTAAGTGACAATCATCTGGAGGTTGCAGGTTCAATCCTGACCACAGGTGATAATAATATAGAATATTTAACATAGCTTAACACTTATACCCAGTCATGGTTGAAAGAATGAGAACAGTCTACCCTGGTGGATTTAATAAAGAGTTCTGTTTGAAGTTCTATGAATGCTCCTAAGTTCAACAAGAAACACTTGAACAAGGCTGGACGGCACATCATCCAAAATTTGTGTATATAACAATAAAAATGTGGAAAACGGTCAAAAATATCTAAATAATACAAATGGATATTATATTTCAAATATTTTCAAATGGGTACAGAGATGCTATTTATGTTTTTGGTTACAGAGTTTCAGTGCTGTAGTATTTAGTAATAATACCTAATAATATCTGTTTTGATTGTAGAAATGATAAAACCTGGCATCTTTTGCTTAGAAGAAAATTAGGTTTTTTATTTTTTTGCTAAATATTAAGGGTGCACTTATTACTTATTTATAGGCAATACTTTATATGTTTGTATATATAATGAGGATGAGTCAAAAAGTAATGCCATTTTGTTTAGTACAGATATAATTACCAACACAGGAACATGTATCGTACATCAAAATGAAGCTGGTCCTCTGTGGATCACATACCTACTTCTCCACATTATTCCAGTTTCTATTGAGAGAAATGGTGACTATGTGGAGAAGTAAGGATGTGATCCACAGAAGACCAGCTTCATTTTGATGTATGATACATGTTCCTGTGTTGGTAATTATACCTGTCCTAAACAAAATGCCATTACTTTTTGACTTCCTCATATAATTTTTAAGAATTATTTTCTCATTCATGCGCAATGGTTTATACAATTTCAGAATGATTGGCTTAAGAGACTCAATAAAGAATTTGAAGAGAGAGCAGAAAGTTCCGAGTTACAAATTAACTCAATTTCCAGAGAATATCGAGGAGTCTTGGAAGAAAAGGAGGTAATGAAGAAAAAAATTTTTTTTTTTTATATAACCAAAATTAATTTATCTAAGGACATGAAATCTGTTCATTTTGTAGAATTTCACTTTTCTTCCACTGTTGTAGCAGTTACGGAAATACTAGGGTGAGTCAAAAGTTTTGCAATATTTTGGTAACATGATGATGAACCATGCTGGACTGTGAGATGCAGAGCTCACCTGATAATCTCAGTGCTACTTGCTGGATTTGCCTCTATGGCTTGAAGTATGGCCTTATAATCCACTCTTTTAGGCCTACCTGATCGTTAAGGTTCTTGCAACCTGAGCGAAATTTCTTGAACCATCTGTTTACTACACTTTACCTATGTGATTGTCCTGACCCTATTGCTCTTATAGCAAACACTCAACCCTTTTTATCATATATGTGCTAGAAGATGGTGGCTGAGGGTCTTACTGTCTTGGGTATGATGTTAAACTTGTTACTACTAAGCCTGTCGGCTGGGGCTTTGACACTGACTGCACCTCTGCAGAAGGGTACCCCCCCAAAAAAAAATTGGGGCCACCTGTTGGCCATGGGTGGTAACCTATGATGCTTAAAGACGGAATCCTGGTGGCTGAGCAGTCCATGATATGCAACACTCCGCTTTGGCTCTTACTTGGGCTAGACAGGCGGTCAGATTAGCCTTCTCCAATCAACCAGCTGGTCGCATCAAGCCCTAGCACCTATATGATTGTTCCAACCCTATTGCCCTTATGGCAAGCCCCAACTATCTTTATCATATATATGCTAGAAGGTGGTAGATGAGGGTCTTACTGTCTTGGGTATGACGTTAAACTCTATCTGATGTTGAAGTTCCAGTTCTAGAGCTCTGGGGGAATGTAGAGTATCCCTTTATCACCATTTCTCACAGGTCCACTCTGACCTGGAATGGTAGTACCTGTTAGAGTCCCATCTATAGGTTAAATAGAAAATGTTTTTAGTTGCTTCCATGGCGTTATTTCCCAGTTCAAACTTGTAAAGCATGAGTTCCCAACATTAGACAATGTTGCATGTTCATTTGTACAGTTTTCAAATCACACTCACAGTGAAGCAGTGTATAATGTGTCAGTACACCAACTACACAATACTATCAAACACGGTGAGTAAATGCCACAGCTTAAACTGCATCGGTCATGTTGTATATGCGCTGCAAACTAGCTACGTACCAAAATATTGCAAAACTTTTGACACACCCTAGTTGAAATGTCTTTTAATTTTATTTCATTTATGTTTATTTGTTATGAAGACAAAGAAAAAAATCCTAGTTTTTCTATTTACCAAAATAGAATTCTATCTGATTACCTATCTACTCACCCTCCTATTTTTGTATCTACCTACCTATCTACTTTTCTACCTATCATTCAACCTTTTTAGTTTCTACCCTGTTGACTAAGCCACCTGTTAGCCATGGGTAGTAACCCATGATATCTAAGGATGGAACTCAAGTGACTGAGCAGTCCATGACGTGCAACACTCCACTTTGGCCCTTACTTAGGCTAGACGGGTGGTTGGAGAGACCTTTCTGATCAATCAGCTGGTCATGTCAAGCCCTAGCATCTGATTGTCTCAACCCTATTACCCTTATGGCCCACCCTGTTAAGGCTGGGGCATTAGAGTGCACCGACTGCACCTCTGCAGAGGGGTAAGACTCCCCCAATAGGGCCATCTGTTGGCTGTGGGTAGCGACCTGTGATGCTTAAGGATGGAACCCAGGTGGATGAACAGTTCATGACTTGCAAAACTTCACTTTGGCCTTTCTTGGGCTAAACAGCCAGTCTGAGAGGCCTCCTCTGCTCTGATCAATCGGATGGTCATTGTCAAGCCCTAGCACCTATATGATTGCCCCAACCCTATTGCCCTTATTGCAAGCCCCAACCCTTTTTATCATATGGGTGCTAGAAAGCAGTGGCTGAGGGTTTACATGTCCTGGGAATGACGTTAAACTCTATCTGATTGTGAGGTTCCAGTTTTATTGGTTTGGGGAATGTAGAGCACCCCTTCATCACCATTGCTCCCTGGTCCACTCTGACCCGGAGTGGTAGTACCTGTTAGGGTCCATCTATGGGTTAAATAGAAAAACATGAGTTTATAAACAAAATTTGATTATCCATTAAGAATGAATTTATTTCAAAACTTTGTCAGCAATAAATGACCCACCGATGTTGATATGCCATAAAACAAACCAGACAAAAGCCTTATGGCAAAAGCCCAACCATTTTTATCATATGTGCTAGAAGGCGGTCATATGTGCTGGAAGATGGTCACTGAGAGTCTTAGTGTCCTGGGTATGATGTTAAACTGCATCTAATGGGGAAGTTTCAATTCTGGAGCTTTGGTGAGTGTGGAGTACCCTTCATTGCGATTAATCCCAGAGTGGTAGTACCTGTTAGGGTCCCATCTATGGGTTAAATAGAAAAAATGAATAAAAAAAAATGTGTTTAAAAAAATTGAATTTAATTTGAAATTTGAATACTACCAAGAATGAATAAAATAATGTCTTTGGCATAAAATAACCCGACAAGGGTTGACATGCCATAAAATCCAACCAACCTAGGTATCTATTTTTTTCTATTTGTCTACCTGCCCTCCTATTTTTGTAGCTAGCTACCTATCTACTTTTCTACCTATCTTTCAACCTTTTTAGTTTAATACTTATCTTTTAGTTTATATCTATCTTTGTAGCTTTCAGTCTTTTCATGTTACACACCTTTTCCTATCTTTCCTTCTACTTCCCCACCTTTCCAGTTACCTGTCCTCTCTACCCCACCTTTCCAGTTACCTGTCCTTTTACTCATCTACCTACCTTACCCTCCCTCTACTTTCTCCCTTACCTATCTACTTTACCTACTTTTTCTTGACCTACCTTTTGATCTTTCTCACTACTTCTTTCCCCTCTACCATTTGTATTTGTCTCCTTGACAGGACATAGAATATGCAGAGAGTTAACATATCGCCCCCAAATCAGTGAATGTTGGGGGTTGATGATCCAGTTCTAGAGCTTTGGGGAGTGTCAAATCACTCCTTCATTGCTATTACTCCTAGGTCCACTTTGACCCAGAATGGTAGTATATGTTAGGATCTCATCTATGCTTTAAATCAGGGTTTCTCAAACTTTTTACTTGATGCACCCCTTGTAACCAAATTTAATTTTTATTCACCCTAAATAAATGAATTGAATATTACCATAAGGGGGGTTGATTTTTAAAAATGTTTTCAGTTTCAAGATTATAATTTTACAAAACACAGAAAAGTTATAAAAAAATGGAATATTCAATCATATAACAACACTGACACTAACAAATATCTGGCAATACTGAAACTAACTTAAAAAATGAAGATCCAGATCTCTTTGGTCAGATTTTTGTTAATAATAATTTAATTTTATTCATTATGAGTTGGCAAGGACTGGTATCGAATCCAGAACCTTACGATTCCAAGGTGAATGCTTTACCAACTGAGCTAAACTGACCCCTATATAACTATAGGTAAATTACTTATATTGAGAATAGTTACATTGTTTGCAAATGATTATTACCATTGGTTACTTGAAACCTTATAATTACTTCAAAATAAAATAAAAAAACCTTAAGTATTAAATATCCCAACAAGTCATTGACACGCCATAAAACCAATCAACCATTTAGGTAACTTTGTAAATCTATAAGAAATGACTGTAGACTGAATTACTCACAGCCTCAGCCCTGTTAGCTGGGGTTTTAGAATACACTGACTGCACCTCTACAGAGGGGTAAGAAACCCCCTCCCCAATGGGGCCACCTGTTGGCGGTGACTTGTGATGCTTAAGGATGGAATCCTGGTGGATGAGCAGTCCATGACATGCAACACTCCACTTTGGCCCTTACTAAGGCTAGATGGTCGGTCGGAGAGATCCTTCTGATCAATCGGCTGGTCATGTCAATCCCTAGCACCTATAGGATTATCCCAACCCTATTTATCATATATGTGCTAGAAGGTGATGACTGAGGTTCTTAGTGTCTGGGTAATGACGTTAAACTGTATCTAGTGGTGAAGTTCCAATTCTGGAGTTCTGGGGAGTGTGGAGTACCCCTTCATCACCATTACTCCCAGATCCACTTTGACCTGGAGTAGTAGTACCTGTTAGGGTCCTATCTATGGGTTGAATAGAAAAAAATGTGTTTTAGAAAAAATTGAGTTTAAACAAAGAATTGAGTACCCATCAAGAATGAATAAAACAAAACTTCTTCGGCATAAAATAGCCCAACAAGGATTGACAGACTGTAAAATCCAAACAACCAACCATTATGCTTAACTAGTATTATTAATTATTATTAACTATTATTTCATCTAAAAGATCAATAACAGTGGAAGTGGCAGTTGCATTATTTTTTTTTTTGTGCTGAATGTTATTGTGTGCTTGGTTGGCTTTTACTACGGGATTGCCTGCCAGAATAATTGTTTCTGTAGAGTCACTTGGGAGAACGAGTATGATGTTGGAAGACCCTAAACTTATGATCCCAATAACATCACTGATGAGGAGATCCTGCACATTCTTTTGGTGTATAGTTATGAATTAAATTGTTTATAAACAAATGAAAAGTGGGTTTCAGACATTCTACTTTCTAAAAGAATAACATTCTTGAAATTGGTCTAATCATAGTAATTGAATTTTGAATATTTTTGCTAATATAAAATACCCACAATTTCCTTTTCCAGTGAATTGAGATTTTTTTTAATGATTATGACAGTTTTCAGGGAGTTAAAAAATTTAGTATTGTAATAAAATACTAGCAGAACCTGTGGATATACCACAGTATGATAATCTAGTTATTGCATTTTATATATTTACTTAAGAGCTATTGCTAATACTTCAATATGTAAAAAGTATAATAATTTTGAATTAACTCTCTCTCACTCATTTTTTCTTTCTTTCCTTCTTTTCATTATGTTTGATTGAAACATATTTGGGTTATCACTTCCATGCATTCACCCCCTCTCTCTCTAATTTTCTCCTACTCTCTTATATTTTTTCTGTGTAGCATATCATTTTTCTTCCCTTTCTTTATAATAAAAACGGAATGGTCCATTATTTAGCTGAGGTGACAACACTCATAAGAAATCATTTTACGTATAAGCAACATCAGATAATCAGTATTTACATTTTGGCATTTAATCTTGGAGATTGAAACAGTCTCATTTTTAACAGAGGATGTTACAAGATGATAACAGTTGTACAATTAAGGAACACGAGGATTGATATATAGATGTTTACATTGTCTATTCAGATCCAAAATGGTTGATTGACTTGATAAATTTGTACATTCTTACAATGTATTTCTTAATAATTTGTGTCTATTACAATACGCTGACTCTATCCTCTAAAAGCCACTTTATTTTTTAACCAGAGGGTGTTGCAAGATGATAACGGTTGTACAATTAAGGAACACGAGTATTAATAAATGAATATTTTTTCTTTTTAATTTCAGAAAGAAAATCAATCCTTAAGACAAAAGCATCAAGAACTTGAAGAAATTCATGTAAAAACAATTGTGTCAAAAGAAAAAAATGAGATTGAAGCACCAGTCTATTATGGTTCTTCTTCTTCTTCTCACAGAGAACCTGGTAAGTAAATAAAATTAAAAATAAGTAAAAATAATTGCAAGTATTATGAGAAACTAGAAGTGGCTACCCAGCGTCGATTGGGTAGTGGGGGATCGGCAAAAAACCCTGGTGTATTGATTTATTTACTTTTGAGATTTACAAATCCTAGACATTTTTAAGTAGAATTTCAATGAGTAGCATGTTGATAGATTGTGGTAAATTTAGCATGTATATACAATCTAAAAATATCAATATATATATATATATATATATATATATATATATATATATATATATATATATATATATATATATTTATTTACTTTTTTCCTATTAAAAGGAATTTCACTACTTGGCATGTTTGATTATAAAAATGAGAAAACATCTTAGAAATTCATTTTTTTTTTTTATTGTGCATGAGTAAATTTGCAAAATGCTTCATAAACTAAGGCTATATAAAATGTAAATTCAACTGGAATAAGAGTCTGTCTAATTTTACCGACTCTGACTCCAACTCCACAGCCCTGCTTCAATAAAAAAATGATCAATCCATTTATTCACTGAAAATCAGTTTGAACAAAAAATATCAATTTTTTTTTTCATCATACAATGTGTAATAAATACCATGTGCAATATGAATAAATAGATGAATGAATAAATAATGTCCATTCATTTGAATGATAAATTGTGGTAAATTTTGCATGTATATCTATCTGCTTTGTTGTTGGTTGTTTTATTTTTGTAGTTTCATCTGGACATACATCAGCCCTGTCGGCTGGGGCTTTAGAATACACCGACTGCACCTCTGCAGAGGGGTAAGACCCTCCCCACCAATGGGGCCACATGTTGGCTGTGAGTGTGAGCAGTCCATAACATGCAACACTCCACTTAGACCCTTACATAGGCTAGATAGGCAATCGGAGAGGCCCCCTCTGATAAATTGGCTGGTCATGTCAAGCCCGAAACCTTTTGCCCTTATGGCAAGCCCCAACCCTTTTTATCATATATATGCTAGAAGGTGGTGGCTGAGGATCTTACTGTCTGAGAATGACGTTAAATTCTATCTGATGGTGAGGTTTCAGTTCTGGAGGTCTGGGGTATGTGGGACACTACTTCATCACCATTGCTCCCTGGTCAACTCTGACCCAGAGTGTCCCATCTATGGGTTAAATAGAAAAATGTGTTTATAAAAAAATTAAAGCATTAAATGACCCACTGACATTGATATGCCGTAAAACGAAACAAACCGGATATTTGACAGCTCCACGAGCTGGCGCATTGCTTGCGACTTGGAACATCAACTCGTTTTTCCAACTGAAATAACCTTAATGGCCCTGCGTCCTGATATTGTCATTTGGTCATTTAATCAAAAGAAAGTTTTTATCGTTGAATTGACAGTTCCATTTGAAGAAAATCTTGATTGGGCCCATCAGCGGAAGTTGGAAAAATATGAAGACCTACGTGAACAATGCGTCAGAAACGGATGGATAACAGATGTATTTCCCATTGAAATCGGATGTCGGGATTTATTACCAACTCAACCTCGGCATTTTTGTCTAAACTTGGACTTTCTCCACCAGACAAGAGGAAATACTTAAAAAAGATTCAGGAGAAAGCTCTAACCGCATCAGCGTGGATATGGCAGTCCTACATTGTGACATCAAACCGACAAAGTCTGGTGGTATCGTGAGATACTGCTGGGGCGCTCTGGGTTAGTGGTAATAATGCTTCGGCCCCGAAACTATGCCTGAACCCAGAGTCATGATCTGATGAAGGCTTTGTTGGTTGCAATGCTACTGTGTAAATAGTAGTCATTGTATGAAGATTATTATTTTTTTTTTCCATACATACATACACACCAACTGCCCTTTATATATGGATAGATAGATTATTATTATCAATATTTTCTTGTTACCAAATATTGATTTTTGATTTTAAAAATGAAATATAGGTCATTTAGCACTCCTAAAATGTTGTATTCACACATTTTTGTAGATACAACAACATCTCTTCAGGAATTCAAGGAATGTATACAATTGATAACATTTATGTCTCTGGCTAACAGCAAATATAGCCTATTGATTATTTTTGAAAGCAAACAACGAAAACCTTAAACAAGTTTTTTTTTTTTTGTTCTGTCATGGTCATTATCTTGCTCTTAAAAAGAAGTTATATGCTAGGGGGTCAAATATTTTAGTCATGTGTATCATATTTTTATTTAACAACCACTCTGCCATGGGTAGGATGTTACACAAGTTCAATTTTTAAGTGGAGTAAAGCTGGTTTGAATTCAGAGTTTTCCTTCTTGTTGATTGGTTGCCTAACCAAGGCTAAAGAACCCAGTATGTCCCTATAATTTTCCCATAGCTGGAGGAAGAACAGATGGATTCATGCCTTTCTTAAGGACATTAGCACAAAGGGAAACACAAATAGCCTGGTCCAGGATTTAAACTCTGTTTACTGATTCCATTTTCTACATCGATAACTTAGCTCTTACGTTAAGTGCACTATATATATATATATATATATATATATATATATATATTGTGTTTATTTAGGTATATGTATCCGTTTGTGGGAGGTACATATATCAGGTTTGGGCATTAGTATGAAGCATTAAAGAAATAAATATAAGAAACTCAGTTGTTTTGAAGTAGAGTTTCGTTTATTTAGTAAATTTTCAAGATTTTTATAACTCCCTTCTTCAGATGTGAAAAGAAATTGAACGTTGTGCTCTAGCTGTTACTTATACTGGGGTTGTGGGGGTGGGGTGGCTGCTGATTGTGATAGTGATGTTTTCTTCCTCGTGTGTGGGTGTACATGGTGACGGTTGGTTTGTAGGATTCTTTGAAGTTTGTTTATTTTGGTCGTGTGTCCTCGGTGTTCCTTGTAGTGGACTGGGAGTCGTGGTGTTGGTGGTGGTATTTTGAAAATATTTATAGACCCTGAACGCTCCAGTATCATTGTTGAGGCCCCTGATGTGAGTGTTTAGCCTAATTATCCATTTCATTTCTGTTTGTTTTCTTGATTGAGTGGATAGAAATCCATGATCAATCAAGATGCATTTGAGGTTTTCCAGGTTGTGTGATGGGGTGCTGAAGTGCTGTGCGATTTTGCTTTGTGGTGATTTAAGTTTTATTGTTGACTTGTGGTTATTTAACTGTAGTCTAAAAGGTGTTGATGTTTCTCCCTACATACCCGCTGTTTTTTGCATTTTGTCCAGTATATGTAATATATAATGTTTGCACAGTCACATATGAGTTGTGGGGGTTGGATTGTTATGATAGTGTGTGGTATTTGGATTGAGGGTTTGGTGTTTAAGTGAGTACATATTTGGCACCTAGGCTTGTTGCATCTTTGGTTGCCTTTGTGTGGTGTTATGTAAGTGTTTTTTTAGATGCGGTGAGGATCTGTAGGTTGGGTGGTTGTCTTTTGGCATTGATGGGAAGTTTTGAAGGTGGATTTATATGGGGTCGGTTTGTAGGGTTTTGTATTGTTTAGTGAGTTGTTTGGTTAGTTTGTGCATGTGTTGACCGTGGTGGAATACCATGGGGATTTGGTCGTTGGTTTGGTGTTGTTTGTATTTGAGGAGTTCTTGTCTGTTTAGGGATGATGCCTTGTTGATCGCTTTTTTATTAGTTTTATGGGGTAGTCACTGTTTAAGAATCTCCATGCTAGGTTGGCTGTGTGGTGTGTGTATTCTTGTGGGTCTGCACATAAAAGTCTTATTCTTATGCATGCACTATAGATTATGAATTTTTTTAGTTTATGGGGATGGTTGCTGTTGTAGTTGAGAAATGTGTGATTATCCATGGGTTTGGTGTGTAGAGTAGTGGTTATAGTGTTGTTTTTTAATTTGGTCGTTACATCTAGGAATGGGATCGAGGTGGTGGAGTGTTCTATTATGAATTTTATGGATTGGTGGTAACTGTTGCAGTGTGTGTGGAAGTCTAGGAGGCTGTTGAAGCCATGTGTCCATATGAGGAAGATGTTGTGTATGTATCTGCAGTAGTACATTGGGGTTAGGGGGTAGTCTTTGAGTAGTTTTGTTTCCAGTGTGTGCATGAATATATCTGCATAGCTGGGTACCATCTTCGTGCCCATCGCGGTGCCTTTGGTTTGTAGGTAGTGTCTTTTGTTGAATTGAAAGTTGTTGTGTGTTAGGATGAAGTGGGTTATGTGGCATATGTCACATAGTCAATAAGCCTGCAAGGAGTTCCTCATACACAACAAACTCCCCATAGATAAGATCAACAACATGAATAAATTCGATATCCTCCAGGAGACATCTGAAAGCTTCACTCCAAACGAGGAATACGAAAACTTTGTCAGTGCCCACCTAGAAGCAGCAGCTGAGTGCATACCAACCAAACTAAAAGCCAAACACTCTGTTCCCTGGGAGACAGAAGCAGTTAGAGAAATGATATCAAAAAAGCAGCCCAACGTAATAAAACAAACCCAACTAACACCAATTTACACAACCTTAAGAAAGCCCAGATAGAACTAACCAAAACATACAACAAAGAACAAACAGAATACATCCAAATACAAATAATATCAGACAATCGGTGGAAGACAAACAGTCGCAATTAACATGGCAAACAGTAAATGAAATTAATGGTAGGAAAAGTACCTCTAGATCAAAGCTAAAGGCACCCAGCCAAAAAGATAGACTTCAGAAATGGAAAGACCACTTCCAGAAACTTCTGGGGACCCCCCCCCCTTAAAATCATAGAAAATAATACCCAAAAGATCGTAGATAAACAACTAGACATTAAACTGGGGGATTTCACAACAGAAGAACTCAACGAAGTCTTAAAAAAACTAAAAGGTAGAAAAGCTGCAGGTCTTGACGAAATACCCGCCGGGTTATAGAAGATGAGAAAGTTCCATGACATAATGCAATGCAGTATATAGACAAAATAGAATAGATAAATGGACGAAAGGCTGCATCCACACATTCCCCAAAAAGAGAGACCTAGGAATCACTAAGAACTACAGAGGCATAACTCTTACTGCTATTGCAGCTAAGATATATAATGCCCTTTTTCTTTATCTCATCCGACCCAAAATAGAGAAAATCCTTAGGAAAAACCAAAACGGATTCTGCAGAAATCGATCCACAACCTCTCAGATCCTGACTATTCGACGGATTATAGAAGGGGTTTGAACAAAAAATCTAGAGGCAACGCTGCTATTCGTAGATTTCTCCAAGGTATTTGATTCCATACACAGAGGGAAAATGGAACAAATACAACTAGCATATGGTCTTCCCAAAGAAACAGTTGCTGCTATCATGATGCTCTACAAAGACACTAAAGCAATGGTACACTCACCTGATGGCGACACAGATTTCTTTGATATAGCTGTTGGAGTCCTACAAGGAGATACATTAGCACCATATATATTTATAATATGCCTAGATTATGTACTACAAACATCATTAGATACCATAAAAAAAAAAGGTTTCACACTAAAAAAGGCAAGAAGCAGGCGATATCCTGCACAGACTGTCACAGATTCAGACTACACTGATGACCTTGCACTTCTTGCAGATACACCGGCACAGGCCGAGTCACTACTGCATAGCCTGGAGAAAGCAGCAAAGAATATCGGCCTCTATGTGAACTCTGATAAGACTGAGTTCATATGTTTCAAAAAGAAAGGAGACATCTTCACACTTGATGGTAAGCCTCTAAAACCATCAGAACAATTTACATACCTTGGTAGTAATATCTCATCCACAGAAAGCGATGTTAATACACGAATAGGAAAGGCATGGTTGGCCACAAACAGATTATCAGTCATATGGAAATCCGATCTCACTGACAAGTTAAAGCGACAATTCTTCCAGGCTGTGGTTATATCAGTACTGCTATATGGCTGCACCACTTGGACCCTAACGAGGTACCTTGAGAATAAGCTAGATGGGAGCTGCACAAGAATGCTGCATGTGGTCTTGAACAAGTCGTGGAAATAGCACCCCTCAAGGAAGCAGCTGTATGGCCACCTGTCCCCATCTCACAAACCATCTGAGTGAGACGGACAAGGCATGCTGGACACTGCTGGAGAAGCAAGGATGAGTTCATAAGTGATGTTCTCCTGTGGAAGCCAACACATGGACATGCTAATGTGGGCCGCCCACCAGAGACCTACATTGACCAACTATGAGAGGATGCTGGATGCTGCGCAGAGGACCTCCCTGGGACAATGAATGATAGAGTGGGTTGGTGAGAGATTGTCATGGATATCCATGCTAATTGCGCAACATGATGATGATATTTACTAACCCTCCGCATGAGCAGGATGTGACACAAGGTCAATTTCTTAAGTGGACTTTAACAGGTTTGAATCCAGTTTTTCTTCTAAACTGGTTGCCCGGAAAGAGAATAGATGATGCATACCCTTTCCAGGGATATTAGCATTATGTGAAATGCAAATGGCCTTATCCAGGATTTGAACTCGGGTCGACGAGTCCATTTCCTACGACCCTAACCATTACATCACACACCATGTTTCTCATATTTTTCAATGCTAAGTGTTTAAAAAAAGTCTCCTTTTTTCATATTAAGTATACATATTTTTGTTTTATTCAATGCTGTCAAAATTTCTAAAAAAGTTAGTATTTTAGTAAGATGTCTTAATTGGTTCTGAAAAGTTGAATAAAATGTACAAAAATATATTGGTATGGCAACTGGTCTAGGAGAAGAAAAACTTTGAATTCAAACCTGTTATACTATGCTTAAGAAATTGACCTAATGTCGCATCTTGTTTATGTGGAAATATATACATATATATCGGTAAATATATGGGGCCGGGTTAGCTCAGTCGGTAGAGCGTTCGGCTAGAAACCACAAGGTTCCTAGTTCGATACTGGTCCCCGCCAACTCAGCGTTATGAGTAGCACAGGGATCTGTGCGGTAAAGTAAGGCGCTGATGGAAGGTGTGGCACTCCACCTCAGATGCTAAAAACAATCTCCTTGGTCTAGCACTATTGAAAAGGGGATAGACTCCTTCGCTGACTGGCTGATACCGACTTTAGGCCGCCCCGTTGACTTTACTTTACTTACTTATATACATTCATATATTTGGTATTGTTAGTAAATTAGGAAAGATGATTTTGTTTATTCTTGTATCTAATAGAATGAATAAAGTTTGTATTCTTATATAATGGACATTTGGTGTATGTCTGTAACTATGTCACTGTTTACATCACAATACCCTCAAGAATTGCATAAGTTTATCAAAGAGTATTTAATTTATTGTCAAAATCATTAATATATAGAATAAATCTTATTTATTAACAAGGTCTCTATAGAAATTAGAGTTTGATTTACTTCTAAACAACCATGTTATTGGTGCGTTTTATATCCTGCAATGTGTCTTATATATTACAAAGAAATAAAGGTTTACATAATGTATGGTGTGGTTAATTTGCTTACTGGTTTTAACAAAACCGGGTTTAATTAATAATTACTTGGTGTTATTAATCTCTAATATTGTTTCATTCTCCAACGTATCAAAATGAATCCTATGAATGATTTTATATAGAAGCCAATTAAAATATAATAAAAATAAGTGTAATCTTTATGTATGCGTTCTTATTCGATTTTGTTAGTGTTTCCAATTTAATATATTTCATTACATTAAAACTTAAATACTTATGCCCAGAGGGTGTATATTCTTGCTAGTTTTTGTAATATAGGTGATTTTTTTTTTTATCTTGTTCTATTGATTTCCCCTACTTCAAATGAAGCTGTTGTGTGTGTGTGTGTGTGGTGTATTGATAACGGAATCAGAAATAAAAAGTTAGGTCACAAAAGAAGAGTCACTTGAGGAATGCCATGATAAAGAGGTTAGAATCAATTGTTAAGGGTTGACGGTTGGGTGGGGGGTGGGGGGAGAGAAAAGCCTGGAAAGAAAACGTCTCTTTTTAGTTTGTAGAAGATGTTATACTGGAGTGCATCATCATCATTGACAGCAAAGATTCCCATGATTCTCTCTTGCTACCCATCCCTATTGGCCACCCATCCCAAGATGATCGATGTCTCTGATTGAGTGTAGTTGCCCAGACCAAGGAGTTCAAGTCTTGGATGAGGCTGTTTGCATTTCGCATAGCGCTAATACCCTTAGAAAAGCTAGGAATCCAACTATTCTCCCTCCAGCTATGGGTAAGTAGTAGGTCAGGACTAAGAGAAAGAAAACTCTGAATTCAGATCTGTTAAACTTGGCTTAAGAAATTGATGATGTATCAATTGGCTTGTCACATCAAACCCTAGCACCTATATGATTGTCCTGACCCTATTGCACTTATGGCAACCCCAACCCTTTTTATCATATATGTGCTAGAAGGCGGTGGCTGAGAGTCTTCATGTCTAGGGTATGACGTTAAACTCTGATGGTGAGATTCTAGTTCTGGGGTGTGTGGAGCACACCTTCATCACCATTACTACCAGTTTCACTCTGACCTAGAGTGGTAGTACCTGTTAGAGTCCCATCTATGGGTTAAATAGAAAATAAATGTGTTTAAAAAAAAAAAAAATTGAGTACCCATCAATGAATAAAACAAAAACATCTTGAACAAAAAATGACCCAATTGGTTGACATGCTGTAAAACCCAACCAACCAATAATGTAGAGGGGTTGTTAAAATAAAGTGAAGTGCTTCACTCTTCCTTCTTTGATCACATGACCAAATGTGATTTAAACTTCTTGTATCAGTTGGTGTCTCTCTCCATTAGATAACCTCCACCCACATTGTATTGATTAGATCTGAAGAAGGTCTCAGCACAGATTGTAGAAACACTTTTAGTGTAAGGAGTGGGTCATACACGAGTTTGAAAGAGTTTATTTTTATCTATATAGAGTGGATATAATTATAATCTCAGTGCTGCAATATTGCTCTTAATTGCTGAAGTTAAAGATTTGGGATTAGTAATTATCATTTATTAACTTCAATGTATCTCTGCCTTATCACTTGATCCTCAGCTCTAACCACTTGGCTATATCTTGTAGTCGCCTTTCTATCTTCAACTATAAGTTAAGGACTCTTTTTCAGTAACTCCGTTATCACCCAACAAACTCAATGTCTGAAGCGCCCTGTTGGCGTGGCTTAGAATATACTGACTGTATCCTCTGCAGAGGGGTAAGACTCCCCCCACCCGAAGGAGTGTCTTGAGTATGACACTAAACTGCATCTGGTGGTAAAGCTTCAGTTCTGCAGCTCTGTGGAATGTGGAGTACCCCTTCATTGCCATTACACCCAGGTCCACTCTGATTCTGGGTATCAGCATCTTTTAAGGTCCCATCTATGGATCAAATAGATCTGTTTGCAAATTATTTGCATTGGATAGGAATACTCGATACCATATAACCATGTGCAAGTTGGAAGCGCGTGGTGTAATGGTTAAAGTCATGGGAAATGGACTCGTCACCCTGAGTTCAAATCCTGGACATGTTTATTACATTTCACTTGGCGCTAATACCCTTGGGAAAGGTATGAATCCTGTTCTCCTCCAGCTATGGATAATTAGTAGGGCAGACTGGGCTCTTTAACCTTGATTCGGCAACTGGTCTAAGAGAAGGAAAACTCTGAATTCAAACCTGTTGAACTCCGCTTAATAAATTGACCTTGTGTCACATCCTGCTCGTGCGGAGGTGTTGGTAGATATATATAACCATGTGCAAAAAACTTTTAAACTACAAAAAAAATATAAATGTATAATGTATGCTATTCCCTAATACTGTCAGCATAAAATATAGGTTGACATGCCGTTAAAACCAGTCACTCTACTCTCTGCACAAAATCTTATAGATTATATGAATCTCCTTCAGGCTCAAGCAAGGGGTAGTTTCTGTTCTTAAATCAGTTCTCATCATTTTTTAAGTTCCCAGCGGACTTTTAAGTAGTTGAAGGTCATCTTAGCAAATCTCTTGCAAATGGGTTTGTTTTGGCTACAATGATCTTCCATATCTGTTTATAGTTGAAAGTATGTCAGCCGAAATGCTGAATCTGACAATTTGGCAATATTCAAAACAATATTTGTTTTTAATAACATTATGAAATATTTTTCATAATTCTGACTCTAGCGCATACTTGAAGTCATTTTTGATATTTCCAAAATCCATCTCACCAATACTGTTACAACAACCACGGCACACTAATATATATTACTGGGTCGTGCAACAGCTCAATATTGTGTAAAAGTTACCTAATCAATTTTTAAATTCTTTACTTGGGAATAGTGACTTTGGTTCTCACCAGGTATCCTATACTTCCAGGTTTTTGTTAATTTTAGTGAATAAAGTTGGTAGAGTGGCCTATTGTTGGTATCAGCTGGTCAGCGAGGGAGTCTATCCCACTTTTCATTAGCCCTAGACCAGGGAGATTGTTCTTTACATCTGAGACGGAGTGCCATGTCTACCATCAGCCCCCTATTTTATCACACAGATCCAAGCCATGCTATGTATTCACTGAGTTGGCAGGGGTCAGTATTGAACCTGGAACCTTGTGGTTTGGAGGTGGATGATCTACCAACTGAGCTAAATCAAAGCTTAACCAAATCTCTTTCCGATATTGACTTCTCAAAAAGTTTGTTTGGATTTTGTTGTTAGATTATTAGATTGCTTTTTATTATATTAATGTCATATCAGCATGGACTTTTAAAAACTTTGCCAAAATTGGCAGATTTTTGTTTATTGATTTTTGTAGAATCCCAATTACCATTGAATTGGCAGACAAAGATAGCAAGCTAGCCGACACATGGCGCAATGGATATAAGGGTTGAGTTAATACAGTTCTAAGTGAAATCTCTAGGTTGCAGGTTCAATCCTGGCCAAGGACAATAATAAAATAGAATACTTAACATTTTACCCAGTCATGGTTAACAGAATGAGAATAGTTTACCTCTATGGATTGAATAAAGGATTTGGTTCGAAGTTCAGTGAAGGCTCCTGAGTTTGACAGCAAGGTTCCAAGTTTGACATGAAAAACCTGAAGAAGGCTGGAAACATTGTGTATATAACAAAAAAGATAAGGACAATAGTCTGAATAATACAAATAATCAAGCCTCATATCAAAAATTCAGAGAAACAAGATACTACTGTATTTAGAAAAAAAGAAAAGAAAGCCAAACGTGAGAAACCATTTCTTTTTTTTTTTTTTTTTTTTTTTTTTAAATTTTTTTTTTTATTATACCATTTTTTTAGAACTGTCAAAATGAGGTCACAAAGAAAATCACATTTAAAAAAGAAAAAAATTGTTTATTTAAATCCTGCTGAATTGTTTACCTTTCTCAACAACATAGTTTTAAATGTGTCCTTTCTCAATACTTTGATCAGCAGTTTATTATATTGGCTTTACATATTTGGTTTTAGATTTTTTTTTTTTTTTTTGTAATGACATTAAAAAAATCTCAGTGTAGATTTCCATAGTTTGAATAATATGTGTTGTGTTTTACAGTTGCCTCTGCTGCTTATAAAATTGAAAGGTTATTCAATATTCATGGTTAAATTTAGGCACAAGATATTTTCAAACTGTGTAGTTGTTTCTCAGTCTTGTTTGAAATGCAAGAGATTTATTAATTTGTTGTGTCCATATAGGGGACACAACAATTCAATAACATTCGGTGGCTTTAGAATATACCAACTGCACCTCTGCAGGGGGGTAAGACCCCCTCCCAATGGGGCTAACTGTTGGCCATGGGGAATGTGGAGTACCCCTTTATCACCATTACTCCAAGGTCCACCCTGACCCGGAGTGGTAGTACCTGTTAGGGTCCTATCTTTGGAATATTTTTAGAATATACCGACTGCACCTCTGCTGAGGGGGTAAGATCTTGCCAATAGGCCTACCTGTTGGGTGTTGATGGTGATGATACTTAAGGATGGAATCCTGGTGGCTGAGCAGTACATGTCATGCAACATTCCCCTTTGGTCTTTACTTAGACTAGATGGGCGGTTGGAGATGCTCCCTCCTGATCACTTAACCCTTTTTATCATATATGTGCCAGAGGGCAGTGGTTGAGGATCTTGGTGTCCTGCGTAAGACGTTAAACTCTATTTGATGGTGAAGTTCCAATCCTGGAGCTCTGGGGAATGAGTATACCTTCATCACCATTAGTCCCAGGTCCACTATGAGCCAGAGTGGTAGTACCATTTAGGGTCCCATCTATAAAAATTCAGTTTAATAAAAAAAAAAAATTGAGTTAAAAAATAGAAAAATTGAATGAATAAAACAAAACGTCTTTGGCATAAAATAACCCAATGGGTTGATATGCCATAAAACCTAACCAACAGAAGTTTATGCTTGGATTTGAAATCTTTCATAAAAATCTTATCTGATACATTAAAAATTATGTGAAGAAAATTTTTATTCTTTTTCCCGGGATTGTGGATTTAAAATTAAGCATAAAGAATTGCCTATTGATATAATTTGGACAAGAGAAAGAAAAAAAAAAAAATTTTGACTATTTTGATCTAATTTTCCACATGAATAAAAAAAAAAAAAAAAAAAGGTGTGTATATGGGGGGGGGGGGAAAAGAGTACTGTGTATTAAAGAGGAAATGATTTTGTTTGTTTTATGTACGAACTGCCATAGGAAATGTTGCTAAGAAACATCAAGCCCATGTTTCTCATTGATAACTATCCATGACTTACTGAAAAGAAAAGGAAAAGTAATCTATATATTAATACTCATGTTCCTTAAAAGTACAACCGTTATTATCTTGCAACACCCTCTGGATAAAAATGAGATGGTCCAAATCATCCAAGATGAAATGCAAAAATTTAAATCCTGATTATATGGTGCTGCTTGTCTGCCAAATTCTTATTTCTTATGAGTGTTGTCACCTCAGCTAAATAATGGACCATTCCGTTTTTTAATGAGAATGAGAGAGAGAGTTAAATTAAAATTATTATATCTCCAGTGCTTTAGAGACCTTGCTTTTGGGATTACCCTCGTACATTTAGATATATTTCTTCTATTGATTTCTTGCTCTATGATGACTAATTTTCTGTTTTCCCTTCTACTTGGGTGGGACTTAATAATATAAATATTTACATTATCTATCTCTCTAGTCTTGTTTTTCTTTATATTTTACTAAGAAGGAAAAAATGTCTAATATTTTAGGAAACATACTTTTAAGCATAATTTCCTCCACACAGAATATATATTCAAGTGATTTTTATTTAACAGACTTATTAAATTTTTTATAAAAGAAATCATATATGTGCTAGAAGGTGGTGGCTGAGGATCTTATTATTCTGGGTATGATGTTAAATCATATCTGATGGTGAAGTTCCAATTCTAGAGCTTTAGGGAATGTGGAGTACCCCTTCATCACCATTATTCCCAGGTCCACTCTGACCTGGAATGGTAGTACCTGTTAGGGTTCCATCTATGAATTAAATAGAAAAAAATGTTTGAAAAAATTGAGTACCCATCAAGAATGAAAGAATAATGTCTTCAGCATAAAATGACCCAATAGGTTGACATGCCGTAAAATCCAACCAACCAATCTTTACAAAATGACACAGACTTGAGTGTCTATTGGACAAGTATTTACCCAACCTGTTTGCAAATATTTCAATTCAAATAATATGAGGGATCTGTTTGAAAATACTAAAATGGATAACATTTTATCTTTTTTGAGAGAAATAAGAATATACCAAACATTATGAATCAGTATCTCTCTGAATGTTTGAGATGAGGATTGATGATTATTATTATCTGCGTTATTCGGACCCATTGTCCCCATCTTCATTGTTATTTGTACAACGTTTCGGCCGATATTCCCTACGGCCTTCTTCAGGTATTTCTTGTTGACTCGGGAACCTTCTTGGACTCAGGAACCTTCTTTTCAAACTCAGGAACTTTCTTGTCGTAATCGGGAGCCATCACAGAACTTTGAACCTAACCCTTTATTTAGTCCACGGGGGTATCCTGTTCTCATTCCGCTAACCATAACTGGGGTAGGAGTTGCGTTTATTTTTTCTAACTGCCTCTAGTCAGGATTGAACTCGGGATCCAAGATAATAGTCCGAATAACGCAGATAATAATTATGAATCAGATATAAAATACAACTATATACCTGTAAAGGAAACTTAAGTACCAGTTTTTTTTATCTTACACTCTAACAGTTTTTGGCATTAAATAACCCACAGGGTTGATATGCCATTAGACAAGCCAAAATAAATGAAGCATAGAAACTTTAATCAAAATGGCTTGTTTTGGCATTAAATGACCTGACAAGTGTTGATATGCCATTAAACAAACAAACCAAATCAACCTGTTCACCATGGGTAGGATGTGACACATGGTTGTAAGTATGGGGCATACAGCAAAGATTAAACTCGCTATTAACTAGTAATGAATCTGCAAAACTAGCTTGCTAACCATTACACTATGATGAGATGCCCATAACTGGCTTTGGGTATGTTCCAATGAGGAAGATAAGATTGTTAATGTCTTGTAAAAGGTTTATTGGTGCACAGTGGTGTAATGGTTACTGGCTGGTGAGGTTGTTTACATTCACTTTTCACTAATTCCCCTGGGAAAGGCAGGAATGTATTTATCTCCTGCTGAGGAGTAAGATCTGATGGTGAGACTCCAGTTCTGGAGCTCTGGGGAGTGTGGAGTTGTCCTTCATTGCCATTACTCCCAAATCTAGTATGTGTTAGGATCCCATGGGTCAACTAGATCTTTTTAAAAATTGTTTGTATTCGATTGGGCAACTATACAAAAAATGTTAATATGAATGTAATTCCCTAACCTCTTGGCATGAAATAAGACAGCGGGTTGATATGCCATTAAAATCAATCAGACAAAAACATGAATCCACTTCTTCCTCAGTTATGGACAAATGACTGTGCTGAATAGCCATATTTAGTGACCAGCTTAGCAGAATGAGACTAGAATCTCTAGTCCCAACCATTTATTGCCATTATGGTAAAGCCTCAACCTTTTTTATCATATATGCGCTAGAAGGTGGTGGCTGAGGGTCTTCAAAACTTTGCTGTGAGACTTATGTCCTTTGTGCCTCCTAGGACATCATCTAACAACCTGTATGCAAATTTGGAGATTCTCAAATTTTCTGATATGGTCCATTGTGAAAATATTTTGTTCTTACATAAACTATTCCACAATAAAATGCCTGTTTCTGTTCCGAATGCTTTTGCAGTTGACTTCACCCATGCTCATGTCACTCGTGCTGACCAATCTGGTTTGCTTAATTTCCCTATCATCAACACTGTTAGTTTTGGGCATAATTCGATTCGTTTTAATGCAATTAATTCTTGGAATACTGTTCAGTCGTTATTTTTTGATAAAGAAAAGATGAAGCTTGTTTCAGTTAATTATTTTGTCCTTAAAACACTTTTGAAAAATCATTTTATTGCCTCTTATAAACAACAGATTTGCATTTAGATTCTCACACAGCTAATTTGTCTCATGATATATATGTTTACGTTGTGTGTTTCATGTATTGTTTCCTGTGAGCGTCCAAGGGTGGTCATGTCCATGGGATTAGCTTCACACTATTAGGCATGGCCTCCCTTCAATAGTAGTTTTAAACCAATAAAGTTTTTCTTTTACTTATATTTAAAAAAAAATAATTTGTACTACTATTAATAAATTTCTTATTTCTATTATTTTAGTGTCTTAGGTATGATATCTTTAGCATAAAATAGTCCAATAACGGTTGACATGCTGTAAAACCCAACCAACCAACCAACTAGAGTCTCTAAGTCATAAACTATTTTCTTTCTGGAAAATCCTGCACTTAAAGATCTGCTGGCTGTATCCCTGCACCTCTCCCCACCAAAAAAAAAAAAAAAAATAAAAAAGAATGAAATACAACAACAAAACCAAACAAAGTTTGAGAGAGTTGGATCACATCTGTCCAGTAAACTTCTCATTAAAAAAAAATCATTGATGCATAGGTTGCTATATAAATTACCTATTCTGTAAAATTAAATAATAGGCAAATGAAAAAGAGTGAGAGAGAAAATGGGGTTTGTATACTTAGATTAGTAATAGAGCGGAAATCTATTCCAGATTAAAAGAGCAACACTTAGATATCACAGCTGGTTATTATGACATTGAAGTTACAGTGATACTTGAGAGATTTATTGATTTAAGTTTTTGTCTAGATTATACTAATCAATAATGCTATGTGATTATTTGACATGTTCAGTTTGTTAGTCCCAACTAAGCAATAATTGTAGGTAATTATTTGACATCTCCAGATTGTTAGTCCCAACTAAGCAATAATTGTAGGTAATTATTTGACATCTCCAGATTGTTAGTCCCAACTAAGCAATAATTGTAGGTAATTATTTGACATCTCCAGATTGTGTCCCAACTAAGCAATAACTTATTATTTTTTATCTCCAGATTGTTAGTCCCAACTAAGTAATAATGATAGTCAATTTTAAGCGTGACATCTCCAAATTGTTAGTGTTAAGTAATAATGATAGGCAATTATTTTACATATTGGTGGGAGTAGAGGGTCAATGAAACATGGACCCTGTACTCCCACCAAGAGCGATGGCTAAATAGCTTCTACCTTTGCTGCCTTAGACGTATTAGAGAGTTCAACTTCCCAGTTTGTATTCTCTACTGAGACAGCGTCGTCTCTGATGGCTGGGCCATGTCTGCCAGATGAATGATGGAAGAATCCCGAAGGACATCCTCTATGCAGAGCTTTCGTCTGGTAAGAGACAGATTGGTCACCCCCAGCTGCGTTTCAAGGATGTCTGCAAGAATGATCTCAGGTGCTTTGGCATTGTCCCTTCCAGCTGGGAAAATTTGCCTCAGGACCGTCCTTGGTGGTGACAGGCTCTTCATAGCAGACCGTTCATGTCTTAAGCCCCCCTGGTGCAACACCATGAAGTCCAAAAGAAAGCAGTGACAACAAAGCACCGGAACATCAACATCTTCAGGGACAGCATTCACATGTGACATCTGTGGTCGAGAATGTTTTTCGAACATTGGACTTCACAGTCACAGGGGGCGCTGTAACTTCAGGGGCACAAAAACTATATTATAGTCTTCTGAGACTGAAATGCCAATGATTTTACATATTCAGATTGTTAGTCCTAACTAAGTAATAATAGTAGGTAATTATTTGACATCTCCAGCTGTAATGATAATTATCATTATATTATCATTACCCCATTATATTTAATGTTATTAATTATAATTAGTAACATGGGGATAATTATTTTAGCAAGACAATTTATTTTTTTTTTGTGGGGAGAGAGATGTTTATAATTTAAATTCTGTATGATTAGTTATGTCTTGCAGTATTATTGCTTCCTGTTGATTATTGTTCATTGTTAGAAACCCCAACATCATTGATTAGATAATCCCAACGTTTTTGTTCCCTGAGAAACAAAAATATTTTTACAGATTTAAACTTTCTTCTGAATTCAATAAGCATACAAATTAGATTCAGCCCTATCAACTGAAGCTTTAGAATACACCAACTGCACCTCTGCAGAGGGGAAAAACGCCCCCCCCCCCAATTGGGCCACCTGTTGGTTGTGGGTGGTGACATGGGAAATTTTATATATATTTTTTTTATTTCTGAATTAAAAAATCCTCAATATTTATGAAACTCATATGTATATACATATGAGTAGAAATTGATCTATAACTGCTAATATGACTGATTGTTAAGCCTTTTTCTTTATCAAATATTTTACTTTGTACAAAATTATTGAACATTGAGCTCTCAACCTGGACCAGACCAATTTTAACTTTGCATTATTAAAAAAGGACCACCATAAAATCATCCTAACACCAACTAACCTGGTGATTATTTATATATATATATATATATATATATATATATATATAGATAATATGGGTGCTATATTTTTAATCAGATAGGCTCAATGTCATTGAGAGAGAGAGAGAGTTTATATTTGAGTTAAGGTAGACATGGAGTCAATACCTGGTTACTGACAGTTTCTCATCTATCCAATCTTCAGACCAATGTTTACTCAATATATATATATATATATATAAAGAAAGAAAGAAATGGAATACCTGATGTTGCATTGGACAAACATCTAGAGAGGTAACATTCACTGCAACACAATTATCAACTACAAACTAACCTGATTTTTATCCCTCATAGCCAATAAAGATTTCTATTTAGTTATGAGTGAAAATGGCTGAAACAAAAAAGTGTCAAGAGTTCTGAATTCTTTTGTTGTTAATGACATCAAAAGCATATTGATTTTAAGTCTTTAGAAAATTTAGTGAAGATTAGAAAGGTCAAGGTCATTACAGGTTTCAGGGCAAAAAATGGATTTATTTGAACTAGTTAGAATATGCGCCCTTCACCGGGTGTAAGTATTTAAATTTTCATATAATGAAACATATTGAATAAGAAAGACTAAGAAAATTAAATAAGAATGCATATAAAAAGATTACGCTTGTTTTAATTATATTTCAATTGGTTTTATATAAAATCATTCATTATGTCTTGACAGACGTACCGCCCCAGTCAAACTCCCCGCCCGGCACGGTCCCCGGCTAAGGGTCGAGTGCGGGCCCCCAATCGTGGGGAGCCCGCAAGCCCTTGGTGCTAGCAATGTTGCCATTGCCATTGCCATTACTCCCAGTTCCTCCCTGACCCAGAGTAGTTGTATACCTGTTATTTTCGTATCTGTGGGTCAAATAGATCTGTTTGAAAATTGTTAGTATTTGATAGGAATACTTAAAACCATATGATTGTGTGCAAATTATTTGTATTAAGTATAGTTACTTGAAACTATGATTGTTTTCAAAAGACTATTACTTTTAGTTGTATATTTGTATGTGTATTTGAAATGAGGCTTGATATGAATAATTATATTTTGGACTGTTGTCCTCATTTTTATTGTGTATAAACACAATGTTCAGGCCACATAACCTCAGGTCTGAAGATGACTTATTTTAAGGTAATTAAAATGATAAATAAAAAACCCCAACTAAAACAGTGTGAAGTTACGTGGCCTAAACGTTGTGTTTTATACACAATAAAAATGAAGACCTCATAATTATATATCATAATTATTCATACTTTTAGTTTTTTGAAACCATATAATTGCTTACAAAAGATAAAATAAAAGTCTTTAGCATTAAATAATGCAACAAGTATTGACATGCTGCAAAACCAACCAACCAACCATATTCTAATTTTTAGGCAGAACATAATGCTAAAGCCTAAAAGCAACCCTTGGCTTTTCAAAGTTAATTCCATGAATTATTCATTTCATGACCATTAATCTAGGTATGACTTATTTACAGGTATACATTGTAACTTGTTTAGCTAGCATATGACTTTTTTACCCATTTCCTACTGTCAAAGAAAATTGATTGTTTTAGTAATTGTTGTTTTTTTCTGTTTTTAAATTTTCTTTTCTTCACTTTTAAAAAATTTTTTAAAATAAGAAAAAAAATTTAAATTTTAAATTAAAAAAATTTTTTTTTTTTTAACTTTTTTTTTTTAACTTTCCAGACATTAATTGAAAGGAAATGTTGAGAATGAGTGTGGAAATAAGAATCATTTATATTTAATTTTGATTTTTGTGGATATCTGTATCAGGTGATCAGTATTTATCTGTGTTGCAAGTTGAATCTGAGAATCCGGAGTTGGTAGGTGGTTTATATAGCAGGTTGGGCTATTCCGCTGTGTACCTTGACAAAGCTAATTCCCAGGATTCTGATTGGCTGCTGGTTTTATTGTGGATACTTTGATCCATATATACCCAACACTTGACAATTCTGGTAGTTAGTACAGGGCTTGTATTTGGTTACAGTCCCCCTTTTTTTTGTCTGGTAACTGGACGCTAGTTACAGTCTTTATATGAAGGTGAGTATATGTTGATTCTACAGTATAGTTTTTGATTTTCGAAAAATGTTTAGTAATCAAAATATTTTTTTTTGTTGTTGTAGGTTGTACCGATGAATTGGATTTCGGTGAAAATATAAGTCTCCAGTATGAAGTGAACCAGTTACGAGGTCAGGTTCATAGATTGAAATCAGAATGTCAGCATTGGAAAACAGTTGCTTCACAAATGGTAAAGATTCACATCTTTTATATACATTTTGTTATTCGTCTCATTTTTAACTATTTTAGAATTAAACTAATTTAAACTTATTTTACTCAGTGATTATTATTAAGGTTGTTCATAGCAACGATGAACCTGTTCATACTTAATTGGTGACCACTTAAGCAACAGTAGGAACTGTAAGCAACATGAATCTTTTTTAACAAAAATGACTTGATTTGGCATTAAATGATCTGAAAAGGGTTGATATGCCATAAAACAAACTTAAATAGTTGTTTCTGGATATAAAGTGAGGATCATTTTAGTATTATAACAAAGTTGTAAAGTGATCCCCCATTTTTTAGATTTCATTCATTTTCATAAGTATATTTTAAACTGGTTACTAAAGTCTCGCTGAAAACACCAGTTCCCACTAGATCACTGAAGTTAAGCAGCAATGAGCTTGTTCACTAATTGGGTGACCAGTTAAGCAACAGCAGGGACTGTAAGCAACCAGAGTCCTTTGTTTATCTAAATGACTTTATTTGGCATTAAATAAGAAGGTGGGTTGATATGCTGTAAAACAACCAACCAATATTGTTTATATAGGATATGGCAGAACATCTACATTTTGGTACAAGTGAACTTAGGCAATTGGCACTGGTAGCTCTATCTAGCTAATGCCTTACCATTTTTTTCCCACATACAATCAGTTATGGACTGGTGCACACTGTGCATTTGCTGTTGAAACTATAATTGCTACACACGGAGCTTTTTGTGCTCATTTCTTATTATATTAAAATGATGCTGTTCTGGATAGAATTTTCAACCCATAACAATATCAATTTTCTATCTGGAACAACATCATTCTGATGTAACATGAAATGAGCACAAACAGCTAATGCACTGTCCAAGCCAGGATCATCACTGATCATATCTGAAAAAAAAAAAAAAAATTGTAAAACATTAGCTATCTGGAGCTACCATTGTTACTTGCACCGCACAGGTTACAAGTTAAAACATGGGAGGTATTTCTGCCATGCCCTGTAGAGTATATATTGAAATTAATTGAAACTATAAATAATAAGGGAAAGTATTTTGCAATAAGCATTTAATAATTATCTCTTTTGTGGGGGTCTAATGCAGACCCCACACTATTAAGTTACAAATTGGGTTGGAAATTCCTTTATCTACTAAGAGTATTATTTATTTATTTTCATTTTTATTTTTCATATCAATTTTTTAAAAAGTTTTTAATTTTTCTTATAATTTTTTTAAAAATTTTTCAGATGAGGCTTGATAATTTGTATTATTAAGACTGTTGTCCTTGTTTTTAGTGTTATCTACACAACATTTATGCCGATCTGCCCTCCGGCCTTCTTTAGGTATTTCTGTTATCTCAATCCATGGGGGTAGAAAGTTCTCATTCCATTAACTATGACCAGGTACAAGTGTTAAGCCGTGTTAATTATTCTATGTTATTGTCACCCTTGGCCAGGATTGAACTTGCAGCCCAGAGATAACTGTCACTTAGAACTATATTAACTCAACCTATATCCATTGTGCCATGTTTCCAATTGGAAGGTTCTTGAGTTTGACAAAAAATACCTGAAGAAGGCTGGAGGACACATTGACCGAAATGTTGTGTAGATAACAATAAAGATAAGGATAACAGTCTGAATAATCCAAAAAATACTAATAAAAATTTGTTTTCATACCTACATTTGGATATGACTTCCAATCGTTTGCTTAGTAGTTTTTGTTTTGGTGTGGTCGTTATTGCTATTTTTTGTTCTATGCAATTTTTTGTGTGTTTTGATTTGATTTGATTTTTTGAGTTCCTAAATGTGTCTATAATGTTTGTATTTTTTATTGTTAAATGTAGTCTTATATGTGTAGCTCCTCTGTTTCCAAGGGGCTTCAGTTACGCCTGTATATATTTTTCTGTGTTTTGTTTAGATTTTATGATAGCTTGTTATGCAACTTGAGTTTGTTGAAAATCTCTTTTTAGGGCACATTTGTGTTTTATTTTTCAATGATACACACACACACACACACACACACTCTCACACACTTGCCATATTGTGCTATTTTTGCTGTGTAGAGGTACAGGTGGCATAATTCTTAATGAAGAAAAAAAAAAAGAAAATAGACTAGGTGAACCAAATTCAAATTTTAAATGAGGCTGTTTGTTTCACTTCAACTTCATTATAGACAAAGCCCTGTTGGCTGGGGCTTTAGAATACACTGACTGCACCTTTGCAGATGGTTAAGACCTCCGCCCCCAATGGGGTCACCTGTTGGCCATGGAAGGCGACCTGTGATGTTTCAGAATGGAACCCTGATGGGTGAGCAGTTCATGACCTGCAACACTCAACTTTGGCCCTTACTTAGGCTAGACGGGCAGTTGGAGAGGCCTCCTCCGATCAATCGGCTGGTCATGTCGAGCCCTAGTACCTATATGGTTGTGGCTGAGAGTCTTAGTGTTCTGGGTATAACGTTAAACTCTTTCTGATGGTAAAGTTCCATTCTGGAGTTCTGGGGAATCTGGAGTACCCTTTCTCACCATTATTCCCAGGTCCACTCTAATTCAAAGTGGTGGTACCTGGGTCCCATCTATGGATTAAATAGAAGAAAGTAAGTTATTTAAAAAAAATGTTTTAAAAAAAATGAGTACCCATCAAGAATGAATAAAACCAAACGTCTTTGGCATAAGATAACCTAACAAGGGTGCTTAAGTCTTGTATGACTAATCCGCTGTTGAGCTATTATTACTTCTTCCTCTTAGGATTTTCTGTATCTTGGCTTCCAATTCTCCTATTTTGATGTATACATGAAATAAACTTTGGACTAAAAATCAAAAAATGCTTTTGATCTATCTGAATATTTCTGCCTTTTATTGAGTACATTACTTGAGAGAAAAAACGGAAACTTTATTAAAAAAAAAACAAAAACAAAAAACTATTCATATTAGTTTAAATTTATTTTTGTGTTTACATTTAAATATGAGTTAATTTCTCTTATTTAGCAACTGACTAGTGGATCTATATTTAATTATATATATTTATGCTTTGTTTATGCTTGTCATATCTATTTACCATTAAAAAAAAAAAATGTATTTCTCTTTCATTGGTTAAGATTTTATTGAAATATTATTTTCATATGAGGTAATGTCGTCTTGAGTCATTGACGAATTGTCTCTCAATATAAATCATGTTTTTGTTAGCTTTCAATGGTTTTACCAGTGCACAAAACTAATTTTTTATGATCTGACAATATTTGCTTCAATCTAATGCATAGAAACCAACAATGATATTTGTACTTAAAAATTATGATAATATTTTGTATTTTGGCTGGATTTCTGAGATAAGGAATTATTAAATACTAACAAACTTGGATTAGTGTCTTTACCATGGTACTGGTTGTTATAGCAATATGGCAACAACCAAGATAAGGACACTCATAAGAGTACATTAGTGTATAATAATAATAATAATAATATTATTATATGCAATCTGTTTCTGTTGGTGTTTATTAAACATGTTTTTTTTTTATTAAATTAAATACAGCTGATACATATTGTTTGTTTAGATTTTTAGAAAGTTTTTCCTGCTGTGAAAATATATAAGGATCCAGGGTGTAAAATAAGATATGGATCAAGATTGTTAAACATAACAAATATAAAAACTATAAAAAGATATTGATCAAAACTATAAAACATGATATACATAAAAAAAAATATATATAAAAATAAATGGATCAAGAGTGTAAAAAATGATATGCATACAAACTAAAAATAATATGGATCAAGACTGTAAAACATATTCATAAAAACTATAAAGATAATATGGATCAAGACTTTAACATAATATACATAAAGACTATAAAATAAATGGATCAAGAGTGTAAAAAATGATATGCATACAAACTAAAAATAATATGGATCAAGACTGTAAAACATATTCATAAAAACTATAAAGATAATATGGATCAAGACTTTAACATAATATACATAAAGACTATAAAAATAAATGGATCAAGAATGTAAAAAATGATATGCATAAAAACTATAAAAATGATGTGGATCAACACTGTAAAACATAATATACATAAAAGCAATAAAAATTTATATCAAGAGTGTAAAAAAACGATATGCATAAAAAATTATAAAAGAATATGGATCCAAACTATATAAAAATAGTTTTATATTGTCTGGATTCATATTTGCAACAACTTACTCTTTGGCAAGACAAACTTAATAAAATATACTAAGTAAACAATTCCTATGTGTCATATTTAATGAAACATATCTAAAAGAACTCTTGTTGTTTTAAATCGACAATATTCTCTTGTTGCAATTGTATTAGGTTTCAAGTATTACAGTTAAGGCTTACAGTTTTATATGCTATAAAACTTATATCTATTGTTAATTGTATGATTTTATTTGAAATTATAATTAAATAAGAAAGTGTTTCTTTTCCTGCAATTTCAATAGAAAGTTGTTAATCTGGTTGAAAACTATCTGTTGACCTATTTTCTTCCAATGATAAAAAGTTCTGGTTGTTGTAGATTTCTACATGTTTGAACCTTTGCAGGGGTAAACAATAGTTGAACAGTACAAATAAAAGTTTAAGATTTATCATTGGAAAAATACGCAGTTGCTATGAAGGAAAAGAATGTATCCGTTGTGATTATCGATAGCTTAAGGCTGCCTCTTGAAGGAGTGGTTGTGGCTTTTTAGTATAGGGCCTAATCAGTAACAAGTGTTATCAGACTTACAATTAGGGTTAGCACATCTTTATTAATATTCAAAGTAAAGTGACCTCCTCCTCCTCCTCCTCTTCCTCTTCGTATCATGTGAGTAAGGCTTAGGAATAACCAGGCCCAACTGTTTAACTCTGCAATCTCGGCCTTTTATTTTTTTGTTCACGTTTCTTGTGTAACTCTACTCTTTAGCTTTTCAAACATTCGCACGCACACACTGTGAGATGCCAACTGTCTTTTTCTTTTGATGACCTGAGAGCCACAAAATACAGACATGTTTAATATCGGTTTTATTGCTCTGGTCTTCTTACCTACAAATCTATTAACTGAAAGGTAGGCATACACTTCCATATTTAGTGCTTTTATTCTTTTTTTTTTATTCTTATACCTTTTCTTTTAGAATGTCTTATGAAAAAAATCAGACCATTTTCTGTTGCTTCAAAAATGAAATTTTAAGCTTAGAGGATGTCAAAAACCTATTATTATTATTATTATTATTATTATTATAGAAATTGTTTCTTGATCTTGACAGATTTGATTTTTGAAATGCTTTTGAAAAATTCTTTTTTAAATAATTATTCGTAGAAAAAGTTTGTCATTGTCTTTTGTCTTATAACTTGAAATGGAGTCTCTATGGCGTAGTGGCTAACATGCTGGACTGCCACTATGTTGTCTAGGAGAAGGTAGACTGATATTTCTTTTCTCAACTTGTTTTCCTCCTCCAGCTGTTTTTTAAAATATTTTACTAACTGAATAATGGAGGCATGTGGTATAATGGTTATCGTCATAGGAAATGGACATGGTGAGCCAAATTCTAAATCCTGGATGAGGCAGTTTGTATTTCATGTCACTAATGCCATTGGGGAAAGAATGAATCCATCTTTTCTCCCCACCCCAGCTATGGATAAATAGTAGGGCAGACTGGACTGTTTAGCTTTGGTCTAAGAGAAGGTACACTGATATTTAAAACCCTTAAAAATATTGACCTTGTGTCACATCCTGCTCATGACAGACTGAATAAATAATACTTTATATTTTATCTTCTCTTTAAATTAGGTTTAATTTTTATCATTTATAACTGTTGGTAGAAAAAAGAATTTTGTCATTGTTTTTTTTTTTTTGTATCAAATATAACTTGAGACTCCCCATGGCCTAGTGACTAACATGCTGGATTGCCACTATATAGTAATTGAATTTAAACTCCAGTTGCTTTATAACATTCACTTTGGAACTAATACCTTTGGTAAATGTATAAGCCCCCTCCTCATCACTTTGGCTATGTGTTAAATAGTACCACTATTGTGGATAGCTTTGGCATTAAATAACCCATGAAGGTTGATAGGCCATTAAACAAAGAAACCAAACTGTCATGACTTATATATATATATATTGTTTTATTATGTATACTCACATGTAAGTTGAGCCACACTTTAATTTATATATTTACCAACCTCTCTGCATGAGCAGGATGTGACACAAGGTGAATTTTTAAGCAGAGTTTAACAGGTTTGAATTCAGAGTTTCCTTCTAGACCAGTTGCCATCCCAAGATTAATGAGCCCAGTCTGCCCTGCTATTTACTCATAGCTGGGGGGAGAATAGTTGGATGACTACCTTTCCCAAGGGTATTAGCATTATGTGAAATGCAGCCAGCCTCAACCAGGATTTGAACTCTTGTTACTGTGTCCATTTCCTACAATGATAACCATTACACAATGGGCACCTTCAAACCTTGATTTTTTATTTTATAGCATTCATTATTGAAACCAAGAGTTGCTCAGAGTTCTTATTATATTTGAGTTTCAGCCTTACAAAATTATCACTTTTGTATAAATTGACTCCATTTTTTTAACCAAAAGTAGAAATATTTTTTTTCAATTTTTTTATTTCATAAATTGGTATTTTTTATAATATATGCCCATCTATAAAATGTAATGTGTATCCATGATTTTTTATTTTTTTTATTTTGCATGTAATGATATTCTATGTCACTAGAAAAGTCCACGACATAAAAATTATGCTAAATTTTGTTTTGCTGATGTAGAAATAGAATTTTGTTAGATTAAATAAAAGTTCATAATTATTCATTAATGAAAGGAATGTTATCTATCATTTTGTTTTTTGTAGCCAAACATTGTTTATCTGAGAAAGCAACAGATGTGTATACAAGAAAAAAATTGTGTTAAATTGTCATTGGCTTTGTAGATAAGTAAATTTTTTAAAGAAATATATATATATATATATATATATATATATATGGGAGTAAGATGAGGAAATTAATCTGACAGTATGTGGAGAAAATGTAGAACAAACAAGGGATGTTATATCTACATAAATCCTTTTTTCTCCTTGAATAATTTCATTGTCCTGAAGGTTTCCTTTGTAAACAGAAATGTTCGAACATCGACTAATAAATTTCCATCAATTATGACATCTCGTGTTTGTTCTACATTTTCTCTCCACACACGCGCACACACACGTATGTATATATATATATATATATATATATATATATATATATATATATACTAATCCTATTAGTAAACCCTTGCAGTAAGAAAAAACCTGGCAAATAATTTGTTAGTAAAAATATACAAAACTTTTCCTGGGGAAAAAAAAAAGAAAAAAAGCAAGAGTCGCACCAACCAAAAATAATCGATTATCACTATAACACTTGGCCAAAAGAAAAAATATATATAAGCCGCTAAAATTGTCTAAAGCTAAAATGTAAAAAGTGCTTGATACCTAAGTAGAGCAAATAGTAATGTTAATAGTAGGTATATCTGACTCATTAGGATTAACATTATTATATATAATATATATTATATATATATATATTAACATTATGTATGTATGTATGTGTATGTATGTATATATAATATATATATATAATGATTAAAATTTGATGCTAAGAGCATTTTTTATTGGTAAAATCTTTACTGTGCTCAATGTACAAAAATACAGAGCAATATCACAATATATTTCAAGTTTAAAATAAGTTATTGGATAAAACTCATGACTCAGACTTTCAAGCTTTTGATCTTCAGGTGAGCTAGTATTCAATATGTCTGACTTTTTTGAAAGCATGAAATTTTCAGTCAGGAGTTTATATCCTATTTTATACTTGAAATATATATACGTGTGTGTGTGTGTGTGTGTGTGTGTGTTATATATATATATATGAAAAATAGAAAAAGGGATTCCAAAAAAGGATTTTTTTTTTAATGGTAAATTCATTAAAACCTTTGTCAGGACAATACAAAAGAATGGAAAAAAAGTTTTTGTATGAACGATGGTAGATGGTTTATAAAGTGACAGGAGTTAGGAAATGTATTTAGAGAAAAAGTTCATAACCATATTTTGGCAAGCGTTCATTTTGAAAGTCATGTTTCATTTATTATAATTGTTTTCATTTATAGCAAAAGAACTAAGTAGAGGATAAGTTATTATCTACTTAATTTTAATCTTGATATTCAGGAAATATAAACTATAAAATACAGAGTAACAAAAGTTTTTTGATATTTTTAAGTACAATGCAATTGTAAATGACTTAAATAAATGGATAAATTAATCTATACATATATAAAGGACAGTTGTGTGTGTGTATGTCCAGAGGAAACTATGATAATAAATCAATTAACTACAGAGTAATATATATATATATATATATATATATATACACATTCACCATCACCAGAGCTTGCTTTTTTGTGCAAAAATAATGATTTAATTTCTATCTGGAAAGATATTTAGAAATTCTGATTTGAATAGTAAGAAAAGGGAAAGACATTGTTTGCGTTCTGGATTAAAACATAAATCAATTATGTAAGACCAAAACAATCAATAGATCTACAAGACTAACTTTTTATTATACCCCTCTACATAGGCAACACTGGGTAGCTACTTCTAGTATGAAATAATTTGCAATTGATTGGGGTGGGGGTGTCTCCCCCATGGCATAATGGCTAACGTACAGGATTATAAGGTTGTAGGAAACGAGTTTAAACTCAAGTTACACTATAGATTTATTTTTGGATTAATACTTTTGGAATAGTATGAGATCCTCATCCTCTGAGCTATGGGTGAAATTGTATAACTGCTGTCCCACAAGGATGGCTTTGGTATTAAATAACCTATGAAGATTGATATGCCATAAAACAAAGAAACCTGCCCTGTCAGCTGCAGCTATAGAATACACCGACTGCACCTCTGTAGAGAAGTAAGACCCCTCAATGGGGCTACCTGTTGATCATGAGTGCTGAGCTGTGATGCTTAAGGACGGAATCCTGATGGCTGAGCAGTCCATGATCTGCAACACTCCACTTTGGCCCTTACTTAGGCTAGACGGGTGATTGGAGAGGCCCTTTCCCATCAATCAGCTGGTCACATCAAGCCCTAGCACCTATATGATTGTCCCAACCCTATTGCCCTTATGGTAAGCCCCAACCCTTTTTATCATATATGTGCTAGAAGGCGGTGGCTGAAGGTCTTAGTATCCTGGATATGTCATTAAACTGCATCTAGTGGTGAAGTTTTAACTCTGCCACTCTGTAGAGTAGCTCTTGATCACCATTGAGGATATTGTTAATAAATAAGATGCTAATTAAGATAGAATAATGATTATTTAATAACCATTGATAATATAACGTAAATAACTAAGGGAATTGTGACTTTGGAGGTGATGTAGTTTCAGTTACAAACAGACAAATAATCTCCATTATAATAAGATATTAGAGTGAAGTGAGCGGAAAACATCTGGTGATGGTTATTTTTTTCTTTTCTTTTCTTTATCAATAATGTTGCTGATTATCATGGGGAAATTAGGCACATCTATAGAAGGTGTATGTATGTTATATATATATATATATATATATATATATATATAAAATCAACAGTTTTATATTCATGAAATAACCATTGGGCATCCCATCATGGTGTAATTGTTAGCAATTAGTCTATCAGAGCCATTACTACTGAGCCCTGTTGGCTGGGGCTTTAGAATACACTGACTGCACCTTTGTAGGTAAGACCCTCCTCCCCAATTTAGACCACCTGTTGGCTGTGGGTGGTGACCTGTGATGCTTAAGGATGGAATTCTGGTGGCTGAGCAGTCCATGACATGCAACACGCCACTTTGGTCCTTACTTGGCTAACTGGCAGTCAGAGAGGCCCAGTTCGATCAAACAGCTGGTCATGTCAAACCCTAGCACCTATATGAATGTCCCAACCCTATTGTCCTTATGGCAAGCCCAACCCTTTTTATCATATATATGCTAGAAGGCAGTGGCTGAGGGTCTTAATGTCCTGGGTATGACGTTAAATTCTATCTGATGGTGAAGTTCCAGTTCTGGAGAATGGGAGTACCTCTTCATCACCATTACTCCCAGGTCCACTCTGATAGTGGTAGTACCTGTTAGGGTCACATTTATGGGTTAAATAGAAAAAAATGAGTTTAAAAAAATTAAGTTTAAAAAAATGTTAAATACCCATCGAGAATGAATAAAACAAAACATCTTCGGTAGAAAATAACCCAACAAGGGTTGACATGCCGTAAAATCCAACCAACCAATATATACTAAATGTAATAACTATTATGGGGGTAGTGGTAGTACAAATTATCAATAAGTTGGGACTTTTATTAGTATGTCAGGTAGTCTGTTATTTGTTTTTCTAGGTTGGTGTTCATTTGACCTTTCCAAGGTCATCTTAATACAATTTGAATATATTTCATTTTCTTTTTTTCCTTTTCTACTCAACTAGTAAAATTTGTTACTGTTTCTAATTATAGTATAATTTTGATCTAGGACTTTTATTCAAAAGGGCAACATTTTTTACACTTACACTCTGTGTGTGTGTGTGTGTTTGTATGTGTATATATATATATATATATATATACACACACACACACACACAAGGTGTGTACATAAGGTATCAAGATTTTTGGTACTTTTCGACACACCTTGTATTTTGAAAATTAATGTTCCATTCATTCTTGATTTCTATCTTATAGAATAATACTTAGTATTATAGTGAATAATACTTAGTAAACCTTTTTCCCTATCCTTAATACTCATTGTGTTTCTTCCTATTATTTTTCTGTTAGCTCTGACACTTGAGTTACAACAAATATAAAACATACTTAGTGTTACTGTTATTGTCTTAGGAAATAGAATCCGTGATACAAGTTCAAATCCTGGTTAATGCTGTTTGCATTTCACTTGCACTAATGCCCTTTGGAAAGGCATGAATCCATTTATTTTCCCCTCTCCTAACTATAGGTAAATAGTAGGGCAAACTGGGTTCTTTAGCCTTCGTTAAACAATACAGTCTTGAAAGTAAACTTGGAGTTCAAACCACCTTTACTCCACTAAAAAAAGACCTTGTGTCACATCCTGTCCATGGTTGAAGGTGTTAGGTAAATACAAATATGATAGTCATAATATATATAAATGTGTGTTCCATGTATGCTTTTTATATGAATTTCATAAAAATGGCATGGCCTATATATTTAACTAATGTTAATAACTAAAAGAAATGTTGAAAAAAACTAATGCACTTACAATTAAAAGCCGTTGGAAATGAAGCATAAGAAAAAAATGGTTTGTTAGATTTTAGTAAATCCTATCCCTTTATCATATATGTAAATTTAGAAGAACAAAATATTCCAAAAAATTAATATATTTTGAATACTTTGTTTTTCTATTTTATATATATATATATATATATATATAAAAATATACCAAACTTGTTGGTAAATCCTTGTGGTGAGAAAAAAACCAGCAAATAGTTTGATTGTAAAAATATACGACCAAACATCACCCGGGGAGAAAAACATTTTTGGAAAAAAAGAAAAAACCAAGATAATCGTACGAACCAAAAATAATCTATTGGTACAATATTTGGCCAAAAGAAAAAACAATTTATATGTGTGTAATATATATATATATATATATATATATATATATATATATAACAAAACCGCCAGGAAACTAAAGCTAATAAGTAAAAAGTGCTCAATACCTAAGTAGAGCAAATAATAAAGATAAACCTAATGAGTCAGATAAACCTACTAAAAGTTTCGCTTAGTGCTCTTCAGGGCTAAGATCCAACTCTTAGCCCTGAAGAGCACTAAGCGAAACTTTTGGTAGGTTTATCTGACTCATTAGGTTTATCTTTTTATATATATATATATATATATATATAAAATGATGATATAGTTTGCTATGTTTATAAGTAAAGAGTTGCTCAATATCATTGATAGAGCATTTATATCTAAGTTAGTATAGTGTGGACATGAAATCAACAGTGCTTGGTAACTGATAGTTTCTCACTTATGCGATTTTCAAATCAAGTACTTAGTTTGAAAATTGCATAGGCAAGAAACTATCAGCTCCCAAACACCGTTGACTTTATCTTTGCTACCCTAGATTATATATAATTTTGATTGTTTTTTTTTTATAGCAGGAAATGGACTATTTGTGTGAGGAGTAATTCAGTAATAAAACTGATACTGATCGACTAAATTGTGCTAGATAGCTTATAAAAGAGCATATTTTATCTTTTGTCAGTTTAAACAAACTTGTATTTGTAATTTCATGTTTGTACTGTCTGTTGGAAGAAAATGTCTTTTTTCTTTAACTCTGTACTGAATTTTCTTGGTGTTTTTTTAACTGTATGATGGGATATTTCCAAGTCCATTATCTGTTCACCTCAAAACTGATTCCATTCAAATAAAGTCCTGTAGTCCGCTGACACTATACCTGATGCCACTCTCCACATACATGCATATTACTACTGTAAACTGTTCATGTTCCTGACACTAATACATTATTCTGTGTACTTGACATGAGACTTTGATGAGTTGTGGTGCACTTGAGCACTATACACAATAAATTTAATTATTTCATTATTTCAAATGAGATAATCCAAGAGAAATTGAAAATTATTGTAATCTGAATCCTTCTTCTCAATTATAATGAACTAACCATCAGTTTTTGTACTTTGCTTATGGTAGGATCACAGTGGTGGAAGAGCCGATGTGAGCAGCTTAACTTTTTGCCAACCAAATTTTCCCCCACAGGCTGTTCCAAATTTTTTTTTTTCCACCTGTTTTATGGCATATCATTAATAGAGCATCTATATCTTAGTGTAGCAAGGACATGAAATCAACAGTTCTTGGTAACTGACAGTTTCTTCACTATCTATTCACTTCAAAACTGATTCTATTCACATAAAGTCCTATTATTATTGTAATCTGAATCCATCTGCTCAATTATGATGAATTAACCATCAATTTTTGTACGTTGCTTGTGTGTGGTTGAGAGAGCTGTTGTGAGTGGTTTAAAGTAGGCAAAGAGTTAAGGTAGTTGTTGTAATTTTGACACTGACTTGAAAGGAATGTCTTAAGATATACAATAAAGAAATGAAACTTTTATTGACTTTATCTCTTTAAATTGTTGAGACACTCAAGAATTTGTGTGGGTGGATGTGTGTGTGTGTGTGTGTGTGTGTGTGTGACCTTTATCAGTACAGAAAATGGAATTAGCAATCTGAGTTCAAATTGCTGTCAATCCTGTTAGCATTTTCTTTACACTTGAGAAAAAAACATTAATCCATCACTTTTCCAGTATATATTTAACCCCCCCCCCCGATGAGCAGGATCTGACACAAGGTCAATTTTTAAAGTGGAGTTTTCAGTTTTCCTTCTCCTAGACTGGTTGCCTAAGAAAAAGTTAAAGAACCCACTCTGCCATACTATTTACCCATAGTTGGAGAGAAAATAGTTAGATTCATACCTTCCCCAGCATATTAGCCCTATGTGAAATGCAAACATCCTTGTGCAGGATTTGAACTCTTTTTACTGTGTGTCTCCTCATCTCTTCACCAGTATGGGTAAAATTAGTAGGGCAGATAAGACTGTTGTGATTTGTTGTGGTAACTAGTTTAAGAGAAGGACTATTTTGAATTTGTCATAGTCTGGTGTGGCAGAATAAGACTTATTACACATTAGGTCATTAATGTTTGACCTTGAAAAATATGTACAGTTATTGTCACAATTTGAGTTTAAATCCTGGATGAGGTTGTTTGCATTTCACATGATCTCTAATATTATTGTTTTATTCTCCAACATATTAAAATCAATCCTATGAATGATTTTTATATAGAAACCAATTACAATATAATTAAAATAAGTGTAATCTTTTTATCTAATCTTGGAGGAGGGCGCATATTCTTACTAGTAAATATAAGTAAAGTCGTTGGGGTGGCTTATTTTTGGTATCAGCCAGACAGCAAGGGAGTCTATCCCTTATTCACTAGTGCTAAACCAAGGAGATTGTTTTCATGTCTGAGGTGGAGTGGCACACCTACCATCAGCTCCTCACTTTACCGCACAGATCCCTGTTCTATTCATATGCTGAGTTGGCAAGGGCCAGTATCGAAACTGGAACCTTGTCGTTCCTAGATATAAAATCTTTAAATTTGATGAAGTAAAAGCTTAAAACGTTGCTTTTGACTTTGTATTGGACTTTGAATAATAAAACCAATTGTGAATTTAAACAGCTGTTTCTTTGTATCATTTGATACATGTTACAACTTGATGTGATGATATTAAGGTCAATTCAAATTTGAATGGAATAAAACAAAATTTGTAAATAAAAAACCTTTCAGTATTATTTGAATTATTTGGAATATTGTCCTCATCTTTATTGCTATCTGTAAAACATTTCAGCCAATGTGCCCTCTGGCCTTCTTCAGGTATTTCTTGTCAGACTTGGGAACCTTCTGTTTGAACTCGGGAGCTTCTTGTTGTAATCATTACGGAACTTTGAACCCAACCCTTTATTCTCAATAGTTACTGCTGCAGGTTCAATCCTGGTCAGGGGCAGCAGTAACATAGAATAATAATTAACACAACTTAACACCTGTACCTCAGCTATGGTTAGCGGAATGAGAACAGGATACCTGTAGATTGAATAAGCTGTGTTAATTATTATTCTAGGTTACTGCTGCAGGTTCAATCCTGGTCAAGGGCAACAGTAACATAGAATAACAATTAACAACTTAACACAATCATGGTTAGCGGAATGAGAACAGTATATCCCTGTGGATTGAATAAAGGGTTGGGTTCAAAGTTCCGTGAAGGCTCCCTATTATGACAAAAAGGTTCCCGACTTTGAGAAGGCTCCCAAGTTTGACAAGAAATACCTGAAGAAGACCGGAGGGCACATCGACCGAAATGTTGTACTAATAACAATATAGATGAGGACAATAGTCTGAATAAGCCAAATAATACAAACATTCAAGAACCATGAGTTCTAGTATCACCCATAAATAGGTATACTCCCATACTTTTTTTTTATAAAACTCTACTTTACTTCTAAATCAAAGACTCCAGGATTTTATTATTCTAGTGGAACATTTCAGGGGCCAGTTTAGCTCAGTCGGTAGAGCATCTGCCTAGGAACAACAAGGTTTCAAATTCGATACCAGTCCCTGCCAACTCAGTGTATGAGTAGCACAGCTTGGGTAATCTGATCTGTGTGGTAAAGTGGGGAGCTCTACCTCAGCACAAACAATCCCCCTGGTTTAATGCTAGTGAAAAGGGGATAGACTCCCTCGTTGTCCAGCTAATACTGACAATTGGCCACTCTGCCAACTTTTTCACTTTTAGTGAAACATTATACAATCAAAATTGACATTAAGTACAGTATCACCCATAAATAAATACACCCCTAACAATGTTTTAAATAAAAAGTTAATTTTCTTCTAAACTAAAGATACCAGGATTTTATTATTTCTAGTGGAACATTATACAATCAAAAAAGTATTACAGTATCGGCCATAAATAAGTACACTTGTAACAATGTTTTAAATAAAAACCTAATTTGCTCTTAACCCCCAAATACCAGGATTTTATTATTTCTAGTGGAACATCATACAATCAAAATAGATATTATTATTCATTACCAAACTCTACAGCATACTGCAGTGCACTCAATCAAAATGGATGTTATTAGGTATTATTTATTACCAAACTCTACAGCATTGAAACTGTAACCAAAAATAAAATTACATGAATATATATAAGGAGTCTACTTATTTTTGGATTGCTGTATATTCCCAATTTATGTGATACTATATATCTCTTGATAAATGCCTAGGTATAACAATGATTTAAATAGGTTAAGTTTGTCTGTATATTTTAAGTGTGAGTAAACCCTAAAAAACTTGTGGGTAGGATTTGTTCAGTGTAAATGATAACCCCCCTCATTTGTCAGAAATTAGAAAAAACAAACCCACTAGGGTTAGATTGTCACTTGTTAAACTCAATTTGTGCTGAAAGATCCCGCTAAGCCCTGGTTGCTTAGTAACAATACTATCAGCTCATGACTCGACCAATGATTTATGAGATAAGATAAAGGACATTGTGTCTGAGTCGTTAGATACAATTCTTTTTGAAAAAAAAGTTCACTGATATTTATTGAGAAAAATGATCAACAATTTTTCTTTTCCTTTTCGTGTATGCTTATGAATTGTTTCAAATAGTGAAAAGGGTGTGATTTTAAGATAGTTCTTGCAGAAAGGTAATGTGGGTTTTTTGTCCCCTTTAAGGGATTATGGTTTGGTTTCTTTGTTTATTAACATTTGTGGGTTATTTAAAGCCAAATCCATCCTTGTAGAAGAGCAGTAGTTAAATAGTACCTATTTAACCATGGGTAGAGAGATGAGGGGGTTCATTCGTTTCCCAAGGGTATTAGTCTGAAAGTGAATATAATAGGGCGACTGGAGTTTTAATTAAAAATAAAATCAATTTTTAACTTTTTTTTTTATTTGTGATGCCAAATTTTTATACCTGTGCATTTTCCTCTGAAAAATCTAATGAAAAAACAATCTGTATATACATATGACTTTCTGACACCTTAATTGAGACCTTTTACAGATATACCAGTTGGCCTAGGCCTAGATTTGGCCAACTATTTACACACACAAAATTTATATCTCGTAAATGGTGAGACCACATAATATTAGGCTAAAAATGAAGTCTCAGAAAGTCACAAGATATATAAGTATTATTGCTAGCATCTTTGTGTCCACTTAAGATGATGATGGCATAGTGTACCCTTCCTTCTAGCTCTCTTTGCTGTGGAGGCTACTCTCCACTCCTCCTCACTCCTCTTCATGCTTGTTTGACATTGAGGTGCCAGTTCACTTGACTTTCTGCACTTGACCTCCCATGTGTTGGTGTCAATGTGCCCCCCCCCCCATGTCTCTCCTGCAGATGTCTTTGAAGCATAAATATGGTCTACCTACCAATCGGGATCCTTTTACTAATTCACCATACTGTAGGTCTTTGGGGATACAGCCATTGTTCATCCTCCTGATGTTACATACGCCTATCGTTTCAACGCTATACAGCGCTTTTCATCAGAGTTTACCAAAGAAAGATGAGAGGATACATATAAGAACTGGCAATAAATAACAAGACAACGTATATATAATTATAACATAACGTTTTAATTCAAATTTGTAAGGGAGGGTCATGATACGGACACTGACAGGCTAGGATTCATAATGTCCTTTGGCGGAATTATTTCTCCAAATCAATTTACAAATGTTCATAACGAAAGAAGTTTGCACTTATCTTTTTACGTGTTGATTCATCTTTTGTGTGAATGACGACTCCGGACATTAGTTCTTTATATGGCATTTTCAATTCTGGTAACTTTCTTCTTGGGAGACATTCTTTTCTTTCCCTCCCCCACAAGATGTTCACTGACTGGGTCCCGAGTATTAACTGTCAAACTGCTACCAGGGATCGCTTTCCTTCCTTCCCCCAACTCGTGACGTCACCTGTCTCGGTAGGTTTTTGCGTACGTGAGTGTAGTATCAGTTCTTCGTTTGCCTGCCTCTTCTCTGCAAGGTCGGCTACGGCCATGACGAAGCAGTTTTTTCACTTGAGGTCAAATTCTGTGATTCTCAACCTAAGCTTTGGCGTCAGAGAGTCTAATAAGAATATTCTAAAAAGTTCTAAATTGTTGATCGTTTGGTTAAAAGTAACACTGACATGACCAAGCCCATGGAGGTGCCTCTCACAGAGAATGGCAAACATACTGTTCATGTTAGTGCGATCCAGCATGTATGTGTTGGGCACTTTATCCTGCCAACAGATGTGCATGATGCATCTTAGGCACCTGAAGGCAAGTATATATAGTATTTAAAAAGAACAAAACTGTCACTACACTTTGATCTTAAAGGAAAACGACTGATGATAAAAAGGTCAGTAAGTCTACTGTTGGTTCGAATAACAGCAAACTAATTACAACTTAAGCAGTGTCCAAGACAGTTGGTATATATAGAAATCAAGAATGACCCATCCACGAATCTGGGTGATTTGGGTCATTCCATTCCTTGAGTTCTGATTGGCTGCTTGACTTGAATGACATTGTGGAGTCTTATATATATCCAGTCATTCTGCAGTGGACTTTGTGACATTCGGGTTTGTATTTCAGTTACAACCGTTTGTTGCCTTGTCTTCCCAGTTCGACGGTAATTGGAACTTTAATTATTCTTCACATTTTAATTCGGGCCCTTTTCCTAAATCAATATGAATTAGTTGTTTAAGTTTTTGATTAATTAATTTTACTTTGTATTTTTCTCTGTAGTTCATCTTTGTCCATTGTCCAATTGAAAAAAAAAAATATTCCTATAAAAATGTGAAAAACAAATTAAAAAAAAAAAAAAAAAAATACAATCTAGAATTTTTATTATTCCAACCAACACACCTGCACATTCTAGTTTACTCATTCCATCAAAAGATGATGGCATCATTTTATCATAATTCACCAAATGTCTGTCTATTAAGATTGCCATTTTTGGCTTGATTTCAACCAAATTTTCAGGAATTGGTAGGATCATCACTGGAAAGGTTTTAAATTCTACTAGGAGATCATGCTCAGATTGTTTCTTAGGTGAAATCTCTCATTTCTTTATCTGAAAAAAAAAAAAAAATATATAAAAATGAGAAAAACAAATTTGATGTTTTTTTTTTAATTCAAAAATTCATTCATGTTGCATGATGTGATGGTGAAGAATGCTTATTTTTTTTTGTCTGTCTACCACTCTCAACTAGGGCTTATTTTAAAAATCATCCCAGGTCTTATTTTCGGGGAAACACAGTATTATGAGACAAAAGTTGTACTGAAAATGAGCTTTAACTGCTTTTAATTAAGAATCTATATATTAATACTCATGTTCCTTAATCTTCTGAATGTTATCTTGCCACACCCTCTAGTTAAAAACGAGACTGTCCAAATCGTTCAAGATAAAATACAAAATTGTAAATCCTGATTATCTGGTGTCGCTTATCTGCCAATTTCTTATTCCTTATGAGTGTTGTCACCTCAGCTAAATAATGGACCATTTAATTTTTATTCTAAAGACAGAAAGCGAAGAAAAAGGAAATTCTAAACAGAAAAATATATAAGAAAGAAAGAAAGAGGGTGGGGGAAATAAAGAGAGGAGATGAGCGCATGGAAACAATAATGCTAATCTGTTTCAATCGAACATAATGTAAAGAAAAAAGAGTGAGTAAGAGTTAAATCAAGATTATTATTCTTTTTGCATATTGAAGTATTGCAATAGCACTTAAGTAAACATATCAAACGTTTAATAATTAAATTATCTTACTGTGGTATATCCACAGGTCCTGCTAGTTTGTATTATTATCTTAAAAGCCGATTGTACTGACTGTAATTTTTTTACAAATAAACTCTTTAAAATTGTTATGTCATTTGGATATATTTTATAACTTGAGTTTTTTTTTTCTTTTTTTACAGGTAAGTAGAAAACCATTCCAATTGTTTAAATGTCTTTAATTAAATCAGCCACTATATAGTTGTTTTTTTTTTTTATTTCCTTTTATTTCCATTTAGGGTTCTGAGGGAAATGAATCTGCTCAACTCCTGGCAAATATTGCTAAATTACAAACTTGTAATAATGTAAGTAATGGTTCTAAATTTATAAATGAAACTCTTGGATCCGTCTCCTGTCGTACGTTTTGAATATTTATTATGCACTAGCTGAAACCTGCCCTACAGGTAGGATTTTCTTGCTAGTAAAAATAGTCAGCTGAAGATTTTAACGAGTCCATTTGTAAAATTTAATGAGAACTGACCTGTTATATTCAATAATAATTACTTTTAGGTCCGAAATCACAACTCAAGGTTATCATCTGATGATGACTTTATTTTGAGGTAAATAAGAAACACCTAAACAAGGTCAAAGGTTACAGCGGCCTGAATATTGTGTTTATACATACCACAATAAAGATGAGGACAACAGTCCAAAATATAAAAATTATTCACATTAAGCCTCATCTCAAAAATACAATTTTGATCTAAAATAAAAAAAAAAAAATCTTAGAATTAAAAAAAAAAAAATATATAAAATATAAAACTTCATTCATCTACTTCATGGCTGGGCTTCATGAACAAAAATTAAGGGGGTGTTCCACATTGACTGCAGGCATGTTTGTGGCTGATAAGGCCATGCTACTAAAATCCCAGTTTCTGGGTAGGTCATATTTCCAAGATGAGGAATCATCCCCTGCCCCAAAATCACACTGAATGGTGAACCCTCTACTAGCCATCATAACAGAGGTGCACCAAAGAAGTGAAAAATATGGAAATAACTTTTAGAATTTGAAAAATAAAAAATCTTGAGGACTTTTTAATTAGTGTTGATGTTTATAGACTAATGCTACATTCTACCATCTTTAAGAGCAACTATTCTCCCTCCAGCTATGGGATGTTAAACTGCATCTAATAGTGTGGTTCCAATTCTTGAGCTCTGGGGAGTGTGGAGTACCCCTTCATTGCCATTACTCCCAGGTCCACTCTGACCGGGAGTGGTAGTACCTGTAAGGGTCCTATCTCTGGGTTAAATAGATAAAAAGATGAGTTTACAAAAAATGTATTTAAAAATAAAATTGAGTTTGAAAAAAATTGAATACCCAACAAAAATGAATAAAACAAAACGTCTTCAGCATAGAATAACCCTAGGGTTGATATGCCATTAAATCTAACCAGCCTACAGCTATAAATAACTAGAGGGCAGTCTGGGCTCTTTAACCTTAGTATGACAACCCATCTAGGAGAAGGAAAACTCAGAATTCAAACCTGTTAAACTCTGCTTAAGAAATTGACCTTGTCTCACACTGGCTTAATTAAGGTTTGCACTTTTAGATGTAGCTAGCTAAACCTATGACCCCCCCCCAAAAAAAAAAACTGCTGTATATTTTGTGGGTAGGGAGTTAACATTTACAGAGAACATTTACTTTCCCTGTGATGTACACCTTATGCTTCTTGGTAGGTACATGTATATCACGGTATCTAGGGGATTCAGATGGAGCAAGGTCAGAAAGCAGACATGTCTTTCTTTCCTCTTTTATGGATATATAATATAATTCTCCTCCTCACACTCACACTCTTATGAGTAGGTAGATACTGTGGTTTGAATCCAATAGGCACCAACTGTTCAATTCATGGGATTGCTATATTTACATTTTAAATGTTGCTCATAATCAGATAAAAGTTTTGGTAATTTTCACCTTTAGTTGGCTAAATTCCTAGCAAATAAGGCAATTAGAGTAACCTCCCCTGACTTTCACTTTGAAACAAGCTGGTAGCCATTTAGAAGGTCTCCGTGCAAAATAAACAAATCTTAGAAACTTTTTTCAAAAACAATACAACTGCATACTTTAACACAAAAATATCATAAAATGTCTTAATAACAATTAAGTTCATTTCAGATAATGCGCACGCACAAATTTTATGCTTGGAATTTAGCCAACTAAAGGTGAAAATTACCAAAGATTTTATATATAATAGATATTCGTGCTCTTAAATTGTATAAGCATTATTACTAGAAGCCCCCCCCCCCTCCAAATCATTATAAAAAGTTTTCATCTTGAATAATTCAATTCTGGTGAGTATTCAGTTAATGTATTGAGTGTATTTTAAAATGTTATTGAAGGATTATATATATATATATAGTATACAATTGCTGCTTTAACTTTTCTGTTGCAGTGGCGTTAGTAAATTATCCAAAAACTGCTCAATATATAAAAAACATAGAGCAATAGTAATATTAGTATTAGTTAAGTGTCTACCATGGTTTCAATCTCAATGATATCATCAGGTCCCTACCTTATACTTAAGTTGATGTCATTCCTTACTTAAACTGAGATAAATTTCTTTTCTGATAGTAACAGTTGAACAATTTGTTAATTCATATTTTTTCCGATTGCCATATGCAGCTTATTCTATTTATTAATTTATTCCTTAGTTCTCATTTCTGTATTATTATTAACTTAATTATAATTAATAGCTACAGCATGAAAACAGTTAAAATTTAATTCTAAAATTTAATTGCAATCATGGTAGACTCTTAACTCTTTTCCACTATTACTATTATATATATATATATATATATATTTTTTATTTGTTTATTTTAATTTTTAATTTTTAAAATTTCTTTTTGTTTTTTATCTTGTTTTATTTTTTTAATTTTTTTTTCAGGTGATGTATTTTCACAAAATATTTGTTCTTTAAATTCATACAATTTAAATGAAATCTGAAAGTCTAAAGTGTTTGTATTAGCCATAAGATGTTACAATAAAAAAGCAACTAAACGAGGGAAAGAAAAAAAAAATGTAGTCTAAATTATTTAATGAAATGTTTTTTTTCAGTTTTCAGCATCAACTTTTATGAAAGTAACAAACAAAAAAAATTTTTTAAATGGATAAAAAGGATTTTAAGAATTTTGTTAAAATGTTTTTGTTTTGTATTCTTTTTCTAGGAATTGCAGCAACAATTACAAAAAGAGAAAGAAAGTCGTCGAGATGAAGTGGCGGCATTACAAAACATGTTCTCTCAGAAAATTGCATTACTTAAGAAAGCACAAAAAGAAGAATTGGATGCTGACAATATAGGTAACATCAGATTTCTTCTCGTCATATTATAATGGAGATTGAGCGTTTGTCTGTAACTGAAACTACACCACCACTGATGTCACAATTACCTTAGTTATTTCATAATCATTATTTAATCTTAATTAGCATCTTATTTATTAACAATGTTTCTCTTAAAGTCTGAGTTTGATTTGCTTCAAAACAGCTCATGTTATTAATGCATTTAAAATCCTGCAATGTGTGTTATATCTTATTATAATAGAGATTGTTTGTTTGTCTGTCTGTAACCGAAACTATATTACTTCTCAACTCACAATCCCCTTTGTTATTTATGCCACATTGTCCATGATTGTTATTTTCTATTTAAACCTCAATTATTAATAAAATTGTTTTACATTATTAATACTTTTGACTTTATCTACATTCTAATAACGTGCAATTGTATTTATATATGCAACAAAATAGCGGGTTACAGTGTGAACAGGAAAGCTAATTTGCATATTGATATTAAAAGTTTAATCTTATTAAATATGCACTTGGTATTATTGATTTCTAATTGTTTGGTTTTTTCTTAGTGAATATGAGCAAGGATCTCGGGGATAAATCTTAAAAGAAATCCATTAATATAAAGAAATAACAGTCATTTTATTCTTTACTTCCTAATTTAACTAAATAGTTAAATTAGGAAAATTCAGCAATAAAAGGAGGGAGTGATGGAAAATGATGGAAGACTTAGTTTCAAAGTTGTTCTATTCTTCGATTATACCCCCTCTGTTTCAAATCATTTTATTTGGATTTTTATTTAGTTGCAAAAGTATTTCAAATTTAACATATTTCATTACATTAAAATTCAAATACTTGCACCCGGAGGGTGCATATATTTGCTAGTATCATTAAGGAAGAAAGGTCTACATAGTATATGGTTTGATTAATTTGATTTGAAACTAGATTTGATAAATAATTACTTGTTATTGATTTCTAATATTTTTTTATTCTCAAACATTAAAAGCAATCCAATGTATAATTTTATATAGAAATCAATTAGAATAAAATCAAAATAAATGTAATCTTTTTATATGCTTTCTTATTTACTTTCATTAGTCTTTCTAATTTAATAAAATATTTAATTACATTAAAACTTAAATACTTAAGTGCAATATTAACTAGATTTAGAAAAAATATCAGATTTCTTACTCATTTATCAGTTTAAACTTTTATTATTGAAAAATCCTGCTTGTTATTTGAAAGCAAATTTTAAGAAATGTTTAATGTACTTCAGCATTGAGGAGGCACATTTGGTGTAATGGTTATTGTCGTAGGAAATGGGTTCAATGATTTGAGTTAAAATCCTGTTTAACGTTATTTACCTTTCACTTTGAGCTCATCCCCTTGGGAAAGACATGGATCCATCTTGTCTTCGTTCCTTCCTATGAGTAAACAGATGACTGGATTCTCTAGCCTTGTAGGTAGGCAAACCAGTCTAGGAGAATTAAAAACCAGATGCAGCAGTGTTAGCAACTTTACCCATAAAAAAAATATACTTGTTATTGAAAACCTCAGCATCCTCTCTGTCATGGTGTTAGGCACAGGCAAAGTATAATTGTTAGAATTATTATGGAGGCATGTGGTGTGATCGTTAAAATCATAGGAAATGGACTCGTCAACCTGAGTTCAATTCCTGGACGAAGCTGTTTGCAGTTCACATGACGCTAATATGACGTCAAGCCCTAGCACCTATATGATTGTCCGAAATCTATTGCCCTTATGGCAAGCCTCAACCCTTTTTATCATATATGTACTAGAAGGTGGTGGCTGTGGGGCTTAATGGTGAAGTTCCAGTTTTGGGGCTCTGGGGAGTACCCCTTCATCACCATTTCTCCCAGGTCTGCTCTGACCCGGAGTGGTGTAGTACCTGTTAGGGTCCTATCTATGGGCTAAATAGAAAAAAAAATTATTCAAAAACAAATTTAGTACCCATCAAGAATTATCAAAACAAAACATCTTCGGCATAAAATAACCCAACAGGGGTTGACATGCCGTAAAATCCAACCAATCAACATACTTATCTGAACTCCTGTATTTTTCCAGTAACTGTTAAATGTTAAATTTATATCCTACACTACATTACAAAAATGATAGGCTATGCATGTTCATTATGTAACAATTGTTTTATGTAATAATTTTAAATGCCTATTTTTCTTTATTTCTTTGTTAGACCCTATTGATCAGCATGAGAAATCCGCTGACAATAAGTTACAGGTAAGGAAATAAAATTTTATTATTAAAAAGTTATTTATAATTGCCATGTGTAGATCTATAATATGAAATATTGTCATAGTTTTATATTGAAGTGTCCTAAGACTTAGCATGATTCCTCTGATAACCTACTAAGTAATTCCTCTTCATGGTATCTCTCATGACAAGAAGGATTGTGTCATTCTCCTCTCTGAGTAATGTCTGACAGCTTGTACTGGTTTACATGGTACTAGCAGAAGGAGACACATGGCTTAACAGTTATCATTTTAGGAAATGGACACCTTAACAAGATTTCTTTGTTTTCATTTGAGTCTCATCTGAGGATTACCACAGGAAGAAGAACAATGATAGAGAATGTAAGAAAGTCATTATGAGAGGGAAGAGCAAAAAAAATTATTGCCATAATGATCCTGGGTAATCACAATAATCCCTCTCCCCCCATATTGTCTTTCTTGCATTCTCTATTGGAGTTCTTCTTCCTGTTGTAATCCTCTGATGAGACTCAGATAAAAACAAAGAATTCTTGTTTAAGATGAATGGTTGCAATTATCAAATTTTGTACACATAAAAAATGTCAATATAAATATACAATCCAGTGATGCTGATTGCTTTTTAATTTAATGTGTCCTGGGATGCATGTATTTGATTTGAATGAGTCCCTGGGAAATTTGATGGGTCCCAACTAAAGTTTCTTTAATAAATTGCAGAGTTTTCATCTAAGAACAACTAAAGCCATCTTACCCCTACCTTGTACAGTATAATTCATTTCCAACAAAATATTGAAATGTATTTACATTTAGCTGGAAATGGTGGGGGAAGAAAAAAACACTGGGATGCATGGATACAATTTTACTGTGTCCTTTTAGATTTTTATGTGTCAGTGACGCAGGACATGTTCCTATCAACATCTTTGCAATGTATGCAATTTCCTAACCTCTTGGAATAAAATAACCCTAAATGGGCTGACATGCCATTGAAATCAATCATCTGAATTAGCGTATTAATTTATTGAAACAATTTTAATTTTTTTTTATTATCTGTAGGTATTACTTAATGATTTTCTTTTCCTTTTTAGTCCCAATTGGAAGTTTCTGAGAAAGAAATTTCTAAGCTTCAAGAAAAAGTGTCTCATCTTGAAAAAGAACTTCAGTTATCTGAAGAAACAGTGTCAGAATTAACTAAAACACTTTCAAGTAAGTAATGTTTTTTTATTAATTTTAAATTTTTTTTAGATGGAAAAATATAAATAAAGAGAACTTGTACTGTTAAGTATGTTGTATTCTATCAGTTTGTATTTCTTCTGCAGAAAAAGGATCTTCTCAATTTTGATGAGGCTTACAATGAATATACAGTTTAATATTGGTGTAACCTGAACTCACCCCCTGGAACAAAAATCAAAAATGTAGAGATTTGTATAGTGATTAGAATCAAACTGTGTTGCAAGCCAAGTTAGTATGCTGTTGGTTTGAATAAAATGTCCTGGGAATGACGTTAAACTGTATCTGATTGTGAGGTTCCAGTTCTGGAGGTTTGGGGAATGTGGAGCACCCCTTCATCATTATTGCTCCCAGATCCACTCTGTCTCGGTAGTCACTTGGTTAGGGTCTCATCTATGGGTTAAATAGAAAGAATTGTTTAAAAAAAACTTTCTACCAAACTATTGCTTATAACAATCTTGAACTTTACCCTATAAACTTATTCCTTAAACTGATTTCCAATCCACTTAGCAACAAACAACTGCAAACAACCGACTGTCAAAATCAATTAAAATCCTTGAAAAAAAGACATAATATATTTGACCATCCATCACAACCTACAGCTTGGCATAAAATAACCCTGGATGGGTTGACATGCCGTTAAAATCAATCAATCAAAAAAAGTGTGATGTTTTCATCTTGTCTGGTGATTTTATATATTCTGGCCTGTTAGACACTGCTTAGACACTGCTCTAGCAAACCATAAATAATAGATTATAAGACTGAAGCTGCAACCCATAAGAAATCTTATCATGGGCCAGGTTTTGGACATGCCTAATGTAAACTTTTTCTCTCATCTAAATGTTTTTTTTGTTTTTTCTTCCTCAGAAGCTGACAAAGAAATAGAAAAATTAACACAGGAAACTCAAGAAGTAAGTTCGATTTTTTATCACAAATCTTTGCTGAATGTTGCAATATCTACAGTGAAACATTATCTAATGTTCACCAAAAATTGTAAAAATATTCTAAAACCATATTATAATAATTATTATAATTCATCAGACGTCTGTCCATCCATCCATCACCTTTTTTGATCCAATTCTTACCAAACTTTCAAGAAGGATCTGCATTATAATTCTGCTTATTCGTTTTGCAAATTACTGGCATCACAGTCTCTGAAGACAAGATTTCCTGTGCCCTGGAGTCTTCTTTTTTTTTAATTTTTAATTTTTTAATTTTTTTATAAAGATTCCTCTCCAGGGCACAGAAAACCCAGGCCAGATTTAAGAAGACTGTGTTAGAAATTCTTATTTAGGTGAAATTAGTATTTTTTTTTTTGCAGTAGGTTCTACTGCAAAAAAAAAAGAATACTAATTTGTGAACACATACTATAGAAAGGTATTTTAGAAATATTCCTATCTACATTGCACCAAAATAAGCATTTTCTGTATTTATATTTTCAGGTGGAGGAATTGAGACAACTTAAAGTGAAACATGAAGAAACAATTAAAGAACTTTCCGCTAATTCCACTCTTGATTCTCCGAAAGGTCTGTTAATTTTATTTCTATATAAAACGCATCACATGATGAACCATTCTGAAGTAAAACAATTGAAAAATTAAAAAAGAGGAAATGGAGATTTTGACTTGATCTTGTCACTATAATTTTTTCATAGAAATCTCTTATCAAGTCTTTTTATTCAAAATTAATAGATTCCTTCATACAAAATGGCAACAACACTGGAATAACTGTATCCACAATAAACTCTTCCTAATCAAACCCACTTTGGGAGGCTGCAGACCAACTTTAAGGAAGTCTAGAAAGGAACAAGTCATTATGTCCCGATTATGCATTGGTCATACAAAACTAACACACTCTTATATACTCAAACAAGAACAACAACCACAATGTGAAACATGTGAAACACCCCTGACAGTTAAACACTTATTCATGGAATGCAGATTTTTTGCTCACATCAGAAACTGTTATTTTAATTCAAACAATATGAAAGATCTGTTTGAAAATGTTAACATAGAGGATATTCTCTCCTTTTTGAGAGAAATAAAATTATACCATAGAATATAGACATGAAACAAATCAATACCATACAATATAATCCCCAATAATGCTAACACATTGTTAAAACCAATTACTAAAAGTATATATATGAATACACAATATGTATTACACCCTAACCGTTAGGCATGACATAACCCTGGATGAGTTGATATGCCGTTAAAATCAATAAACCAACCAACCATTTTTATTCAAGAAATAAATACAATAAAGTAGAAGGGTCATGAAATTTCAAGAAAGTTCAAGAGTGCCTTTTACGAGGGTGTGTCAAAAAGTAATGCCATTTTGTTAAGGATAGGTATAATTTACCAACACAGGAACGTGTATCATACATCAAAATGAAGCTGGTCTTCTGTGGATCACATCCCTACTTCTCCTCATTGTCACCGTTTCTCTCAATAGCAATGTTCCACCTTCAAATGAGAGCATGTATCCCTGCCCCGTGAAATTCTGTTGACTGTTATTTGAGCCACTTCTTCACTACAGATTTCACTTCCTCGTCACTGGAATAATCACTATCATCTCTTCGGCTCCATGAAAGAGGATTTGAGAGGCAAACATTATTCCAGTGACGAGGAATACAATACATTCAATACAATAGCATCCAAGATACGTTATAGAAATCAGACTTTGTATGATTTGGATACTGTTTATATGAACAAAGTCCTTTTTTAAATTTTTTTTATTGACCTATAAAACAATTATGAACAATAAAAATTTGTTATCATAAACCCAGCATAAACCTCTCTGTTTGGGTAATTATGTTTGTATGCTGTTCAAATACTGCTTACATCTGCTACACACTACTGTCTGAATTTAATTTTTTTATTGCTATTAGTGTCGGATGTATAAGTGAACAGATATTGGTAATTTATAAGAAAGTGCGTCCTGGTCTCCTGCCTCAGAAATTGCTACCCGGTGACTATTAAAATAACGTCCACAGCTATGTCGTCTTGGTGGTGTTACTTGAAAGAAAACAACCAACTTAGGGCGTTAAGTGTATTTTTTGTTGTAATTCTTATTTATTTATCGTAATTTGTTTAGAAATTTATTTATAGAAATTTGTCGTAATTCTTGTTTATTTATAGAAATTTGTCGTAATTCTTGTTTAGATATGAAGATGGATATCTATCTATCTCAATTTGTTCATTTTTTACTTTGTTTATATATATCTATCCACCCATCTTCATTTGTTTATAAAGAGAAGCCCACCCCCTCTAAAATACATTTAACGCCCTAAGTTGGTTGTTTTCTTTCAAGTAAAACCGCCGAGACAACATAGCTGGGGTCGTTATTTTAATAGTCACCGGGTAGCAATTTCTGAGGCAGGAGACCGGGACGCACTTCCTCATAAATTACCCAGATATTGTTCAGCTGTATAGGGGAAAACTGTTCTTTTTTTATTTTTTCTGGAAACATTTGCACATAGCTAATATCATCACACCTCATATAATGAAAACCTTTTAAATAATCTTTGATTAACACAGCTGATTTTTCTTTGTATCAGTTAAAGATTGTGCTTATAACTGAGCCAAGAAAAAAAGATATCAAGTTTGAATGAGTGTCTTCTGTTGCAGCTCTTGTTACTTCCTTTCATACTTATATTTATTTGTAAAAGATATTCAAATTCTTTCTATCATATAATGTGTCATCTTTGTTAAAAGCAAGTCTATTCATTTTGTACAGATGATTTAGAGAAAACTGTTGAGCCTAAAACTGAACTGCCACAAACAAGGTAAGACTTATTTTATACATTTTAAATCTTTTTATATACACTTTTATTTTTAGATAAACTTATTTTACTCATGACCTTATTAATAATTGACCTAATGAACCACCAATCCTAGCCTTATTGTAATTGAGCTAAAAAAAAAAAGAAGTAATTCTTTCTCAGAAATAAGATAAATTTATTTACTATTTCTCTGTATTTTTGAAATGGGGCTTGATGTGAATAATTTTGATGTTTAGACTGTCTTTATTATGGTATGTATAAACAATGTTTTTACTGCTATATCCTCTGGCCTTCCTCAGGTGTTCCCTGTGATTCCGAGTATAGTAATGACCCAGCCTGGGAAATCATTTTTAATAGTTAGACTGTTGATCTAACAGGTGTCAAAGACTTTTGAAGATCGTATTCAAATAATGACATTGTTTTTGCATGCCTATTATTCCGTGATGTGTCATGAGAAGAATCACAATCATTTAGAAAAAATATATTTACCTACAAAAGTAAGCTACTTTACAAAATTGAATCGTCAATTTTTCTTTTCTGTTATTGTAAAGTTATATAATAATAATAATATTCCTCTCACTAGAAATTTATTAAGTTTTGGAAATAAAAACAAAATGGTCTTGATTTTTTTTGTCTTATCAAGTTGTCAGCAAAACAGATATCTTATTGACATCACTTTCTGTTGATGAGATATTACTACCCAAGTATGTGTATTGATTTACTGTTGGCATGTAAATAGATAAAAACAAGTTTCTAGTCGGATGAAAGTGATGAATCACATATCTATTTTGATAAAGAGTTTTTTTTTCCTCCTCTCCATTCAAGTGTAACTTATAAAAATGATCGCCTGAAGAAAATTTCCCTCCTCGTGTTTAAGATATGGCATATTTATTTACGAAAAGCAAATTTTTTGGGTCGGTTTAGCTCAGTTGGTAGAGTATTGTATTGATTCAAACAAATTTGTATTTTCAGTGTAGATTTACGGTGAAATGAAAATGTCCGACCAAAACAGATGGCTCCCTCAAAGTGAAACAAGCAAGGGGAGGTTACTCTCATTTATGTAGCTAATGTTCAGATTACTGGATTAGCTACCTCCCCTCTATACCATAAAATAATGGTTGCATCTGTCTGATAAATAGCTGTTAGACAGACGAGATGAGGAGTTAGTATCTGTATGTGTGTGTGTATATATATATATATATATATATATATATATATATATATATATATATATATATGAGTGAATTAATATACTATTATGAAGCCCTTGACTTGCGTCTTATTCACTTACATATCTCTTCTCTTTGTGTGTGAGTAAATTGGCTGCCTTACTCATGACACAAAAGCAATGACAGACAAAAAGAATAATTATTGTGAAATGATGGATATTTTTTGTTCACTTTTGTATCTGTTTATGAAGAATAACCACATTTTTTTTTTTTTTTTTTTTTTTTTTTTGTTCTTCTGTTGACAGTGCCTCCAATTTGCAGGATTCTGCAGCTGACCAAATAAATGGTAAACAACAAAGTTCTCCATCAAAGACTCAACTTTTAGATGAGAAAGTGTCGACTTTACAGAAACAAGTACAAAAATATGAACAAGAAATTGAACAATTTGAATATATGAAGTCCGACTGGCAAACGGAAAAGGAAGCATTAGAGGAAGTTTTATTGGGTTTGAGAAATCAACTGAAAGAAAAAGAAGCTTCTTTGAATGTTGCACAAGCTCAACGGGTAAGTTTAAGGCGCACACATACACACATTGTTGTGACTAATGTGTTTCCCTGAAAATAAGACAGGGCTTATATTGATTTTCAGATGCTTGGTGTAATGGTTGAAATCGTAGGAAATGGACTCGTCAACCCGAGTTCAAATCCTGGACGAAGCTGTTTGCATTTCACATAGCACTAATACCCTTGGGAAAGGTATACATCCAACTACTCTCTCTCCAACTATGGGTATATAGTAGGGCAGACTGGGCTCTTTAACCTTGACTAGGTAACCAGTCTAGGAGAAGGAAAACTCTGAATTCAAACATTAAACTCAACCTTGTGTCGCGTCCTGCTTGTATGGAGGGGATGGTATATATATATATATATATATATATATATATATTACTCTGAAATATAACACTAGGGTTTATTTTCAGATATGTCGAATGTTTGCATCGCATTATGTGATTGTGAAGAAAGCTTATTTCTTTCAATGTTATATATGTCTGGTATATGGAGGTGTGTGATGTAATGGTTAGTTATTGGAAATGGACTCGTTGACCTGGTTCAAATCCTGGATGAGGCTATTTGAATTTCACAGTGCTAGTTACCAGACAAGGAGAAGGAAAACTCTGAATTCAAACTTGTTAAACTCCACTTAAGAAATTGACCTTGTGTCACATCCTGCTTGTGCAGAGGGGTTGGTAAATATATATATATATATATATATAATGAAACAATAATATTAAATAATTGATTGAGATGAAGAGAGAGAGACATTACCTCTCCCTTATATATACATACTTCAGAGGTCATGTGATAAATTGTCACATGACTACTTACTATAAAGGTTAGTAAAAATATTTTTGGTTAGTAAGATTCAATAATAATAAGGTAAGAACATACTTCATTCCTCAGCTGTACAATCAATTTTTCCACAAAATGTATCAATACTTAAAAGCAAACATGTGTACATAAAATTTATCTCCATTCTGGTTTGAACATGAACAAGTTTAAATTGTGAAAAGCATGTGTTGAAAATAAAAAAAATAGTTAAAAATTAATGGAATAAGGTTAATATACTTCTTTTTTACTGAGTAATTAGATAATACATACACACACACACACACACACACACATACATATATATATATATATATATATGTATAAATGAAAAAACAAATTGTATTGATAGGGGATATGCAACTTTTTTCATTTTTATAAACTTATATACTGTCAGATGTTCTTCCATTTTTTTCCTGATATATATAAAACATACATACATATATATATTCTTTCAAGTCCTCTGATCACGAAGCTCCTAAACAAACTAAACACCCTCTCTGAAAATAATAACATTATATTCTTCTGGATACCAAGTCACATTGGTATCCAAGGAAATGAAAAGGCAGACAAAGCTGCAAGAAAGGCACTTCAAACAGATATGAGCAAATCTAAAATCCCATATACAGATCTGAAACCAACCATAAACAAATTTATATTAGACAAATGGCAGAAATCATGGGACAATCTGACTCAAAACAAGCTCCATGAAATACAAGAAGTTATTGAAGAGTGGCCGACAGGCCACAGAAGTATTAGAAGAGAAGAAGTAATACTCGCCAGATTGCGTATTGGGCACACCCACATTACCCATTCGTACCTGTTAAAAGGGGAGGGTGCCCCAGTGTGCCCAACATGCAAAGTACAACTTACAACCAAGCATATCCTTCTAAATTGTAACAGACTTAAACATATCCGCACAAATTACTATCAAGCTAGAAACCTGAAAGACATCTTCAAGAATACAAACCCTGAAAACATTTTAAATTTTATTAAAAAAAGCAACCTTTTCAACAAAATATAACAGAACATAACCAATTATCTCCATAGAACCACTACTTTAAAGTCTGAAATCCAAAATAACCTTTTTGGCATTAAATGACCCACAGAGGTTGATATGCCGTTAAACAAAACTCAAACTCAAACTCAATTCAAGTCCTCAGGAGATCTCAATGCATAAAAATTCTATAATTTCACACAGAACAATATCTATAATCCATATAAAGGAAAAAACTTAACAAACAGTCATTTGGCTTATTATAAATTAATTTGATTTTATATATATATAAGTAAGTATATAAATATGAAAAAAAATATTCAGAGAATGTTTATTTATGAATGTACCATCAGATTTATTTCCATTTTCCTTATATATATATATATATATATATATATATATACGCGTGCGCTTGCACATCATTTAAAAACATTTTTTAAAATCCTTTTATTGTTTTATTTCAAATATTTGATTTTGTGTTGTATAATCATTTTTTTTTCCTTTTCTTGTTAGGGTCTTGCTGAAGTTGAAGAACAAGAAATGGACGAAAACATGTCTTTTGAAACGGTAAATATCATAGAAATTCTTAACTTTTGGTTTGAAATTGAGAATGTTATAAGTGCATCTTTCTCATTCTAGGCATTCAAGTTGAATTTAAATGAATATCTTAACATAAACTAGTGACATGAATGGAATTAACAATAAAATTACTAATAATTATTCATTCTCTTATTCAATAATTCTTACGTTATGAACAGAAGAAAATTTTTTTTGGGGGGTGGGATTAAAATTATTTTGGGATTAAATGGGCTATATGTATTACTTGGATTTTTCAGACTATTGTCCTCATCTTTATTGTTATATATACAACATTTTGGCCAATGTGCTCTCTGGCCTTTCTTGTCAAACTTGGGAACCTTCTTGTCATAATTGGGAGCCTTCACAGAACTTCGGACTGAACCTTTATTCAATATGGCATGAAGATTCCCGAGTTCGACAAGAAACACCTGAAGAAGGCCGGAGGGAACATTGGCTGAAATGTTGTATGTATATAACAATAAAGATGATGATAATAGTTTGGAAAATCCAAATAATACAAATTATCAAGCCTCATCTAAAAAATACAGAGTGGGCTGTGTCATCATGATCAGGGTTTTTCTTTTTGTTGGTCTTCATATAAACTATCTTTCAAATTACTTTTCAAAAAGTAATAAAATACAATTAGCTGTAAAGATTATTTTTTTCTATTTTCCAACTTATAAAGGTAAGTTTTTGTTTTGTTTTGTTATTCTCTTTTACATAATTTGATATTCTAATGATACTAATAACAAATTTGAATTTAATATTTGATTGGAATTTTTCAAATTTAAGATTGAACCCATTTCTCTAAACAATTTACTGCAATCCCACTGCACATTTTTTAATGACAAGGGGAGATAATCAAGTTGTATGGAATGTTTTGACTGATAACTAACATTTGCAAGCTAACAATTTGGGTTTAAATAATTATCATACTGTTGGAAGATTCTTCTTTTTTTTTTATTTTATTTTATTTTTTTTAGATATGTATAGAAATGTCCAAGAAATGTTTAATTCCTGTGGAATATAAATATATATAAATAATTACTTGGTGTTTTTATTATCTTATTCTCCAACATATTAAAACCAATTCTATGAATGATTTTATATAGCAATATATACCAATTAAGAAATAACTAAAATAAGTGTAATCTTTTTATGTTTTCTTATTTAATTTCGTTAGTCGTTCTAATTTGATATATTTCATTACATTAAAACTTGAATACTTATCTTCAGAGGGCGCATATTCTTGCTAGTATATAATAAATTTTATGTTACTTCAAAAAATTATTTTCAGAATTAAAATCAAACCCAGGAGTTGAAACTTTTATATTTCAGTTAATGAATGAATTATTTGAAAACAAGAGTTATAATTTTATTTTATTTTATTTTATTTATTTTACTATATTTCATATTGTCTTCTTTCTTCCTCACACGATGACTTCTTTGTTGACTGCGAGGCATCTTATCTTTCCTTATATTTTATCGGTTTGAGTTTATTTAATCTTGTGTGCTATGAATGGCACATTTGAAACAAATGAAATCAAGTTTTTCTTTTTCTTTTGTTTATGTACACAAAACCCTCTTCCATCTGAGGGGAAAGTTAAAAAAAAAAAAAAAAAAAAACTGGTCATGTATTTTTGTCTGACCCTCAAAATAACGGCTTTGATGTACGCGTGTCTTGTTGTTTTGAAGGCTGAATATCTACTTGACAAAGCTGCGGCAAGTATGTATCCACTTAGGATGGCTTATCGTCACGACTCTCGCTCCTTGGTCAATGAAGATGATGATGATGACGATGACGACAGTGACATGAGTGTTGATATTGAAAAATTTGACCGACAAGTGGCTCTACTTACTCAGGCTAATGCCGATTTAGAAAGGGAACGAGAATACCTGCTTCATGAAAAGGTTTGCATGACTATGGCGGAAGACCATTTAATTTTAGTCTTTTTTAATCTCTTGGTGGTATAGATTACTGGATTATTAGTTTGGTGCACTGGTAGAATTTGTTTTATTTCTTCAAAGCCTGCTTTTTCTTTCTTTCTCATATCACACAACATTCTGATAATTCTCTTCTTGTGTTTATTTTTGTATTTGATATTAATTTTCACGCACCAGATTTATATTGAAATTAGAAAAACAAAGTGTTTCAAAAAAGATGAATTTATTTTGATGTTGACGTTGATGCTTAAACATTTCAGAGTTGGAAATGTGTATTGAGAAAAAGGCTGATAACCATTTATTGATCAACTTTCATTTTCTTGTCTTTAAATCAATGGTGTCGTGTAAGAAATACATCACATATTTTCAACATCTACTCATGTACCAATCATGTCTTGACTTTTGACTTTGAGTCTACCAATCATGTGTTGACTTTGAGTCTACCAATCATGTGTTGACTTTGAGTCTACCAATCACGTGTTGACTTTTAGTCTACCAATCACGTGTTGACTTTTGACTTCGAGCCTACCAATCATGTTATGACTTTTGACTTCGAGCCTACCAATCATGTTATGACTTTAATCTTCGCATGTACCAATTACATCTTGACAATCGACTTAGTGTGTACCAATCACGTCATGAACTTTCAAAATGAACGCTGATCAACAAACAGTTATAAACCTTTTTTTTTCCATACATATTTCCAACTCTAGTCATTTAAAAACATCCATCACCGTTTGAACAAAAATTTATTTTTCTTTTCTATTATATTGTCCTGAGGAAAGTTTAACATAAACCGAAACGTTTAAGCATTGATGTCAGCATCAAAATAAAATTTTTGGAACACTTTGTTTTTCAAATTTCTATATATTGTCGGATTCATTTCCATATTTTACTCCTAACACCAGATTTACTTAAAATCTTTCAACTTTTTAGATCTTTTTTCTCTTTAAGTTTTTAGCTCTTTTCAAGGATCATTCTATTTATTGTAATTATTTGTGTATAATATTCACTTATTTAAAAAAAAAAAAAAAAAAATCTTTTTTTTAAAACCTAACAACTAGGGATACATATAATATATGAGAACTGAATATTACTTTGTGGGGAGGGGCATGTGTGTCACCATATATGGGACTGCATGACTAAAAGTAAGTTATATTTATGGTCCAAACTAACTAATGTATAACAAACACTTTTGTTTTTATACCGCTTCAGAGAAATAGCCACAGGGAGGTGTGTTTGTTTATAGTTTGTTTCTTCTATTGTGAACTTATTTTCACTGAGTTACATTTTTATGTGAACATGTATTTGCCTTTTCTCTAAATACTTTTTGTAAATATTGTGTTTTGACACATATAAATTCTTATTCTTTAGTTGACACAAACAGTTAAACATATGTTAAATTTATTTCTCTGAATGTTTGAGATGAGGCTTGAAGATTAGTATTATCTGCGTTATTCAGACTATTGTCCCCATCTTCATTGTTATTTGTACAATGTTTTGGCCGATATACCCTCAGGCCTTCTTCAGGTATTTCTTGTCGGACTCGGGAACCTTCTCGGACTCAGGAACCTTCTTTTCGAACTCTGAGAGTCCGAGAAGGTTCCCGAGTCCGACAAGAAATACCTGAAGAAAGCCGAAGGGTATATCGGCCGAAACGTTGTACAAATAACAATGAAGATGGGGACAATAGTCTGAATAACGCAGATAATACTAATGTTAAATTTAGTTGCTACAAATTCCAAATAGTCAATGTATATTATTCGCGAGAGATGTTTTATCCAGAATTTTGTAGTTGAAAGGGGTGCATATAATACATGACTAATTACGTTACTATAAAATTACCTTATCTACTGAAGGTGTAATGGCTAGTTATAGGAAATGGAATTGTTGACACTAGTTCAAAACCTGGATGAGACTGTTTGATGAAGGTTGATATGCAATTAAACAAGGAAACCAAACTGTTACGTTTGGTGTCTATTGAGCTTATGATATCTAATCACATCCAATTTTATAGAATTTCTTTTATAATCAATTGTGAATAAGGGGAAGTACTCTATAATTAGCATTTAATATTTATTTCTCTTGAGGAATTATAATGATTGAATTGAGTGACAATGCAGACCCCACACTATTATTATTAGGTTGCAAATTGGATTGAAAATTGCTTTATTCTTTTTAACTTTATTCTTTTTAACTTTATTCTTTTTAACTTTATTCTTTTTAACTTTAACTTTATTCTTTATTCTTTTTTTAAACTTTATTCTTTTTAACTTTATTCTTTTTAACTTTATTCTTTTTGTTTTAAGAAAGATATAAAAATTGGATAAACATAATATAATAATGTAAAGAATCTGTATTATTTTCATTTAGAACTATATCAACGCAACACCTATATCTGTTGTGCCATGTGTCCAACAGGACAATAGTCCAAATAATACAAATTATCAAGTCCCATCTCAAAAATTCCCATAAAGAATCTGTATTCTTTAAAATAACATGACTTTTAAGAAAGAATATATAATTTTATTTGTATTTGTGTTTTGCTTTTACCTTTGTTTCATCAGCTGGGTGTGTGGGTATTTTTTTTGGTCTTTTTCTCCATTTCCATCTTCTGAGTTTATTTGTGAATGTATTTCATTTAGATAAAAAAAAGGAAGAGATCATGGGGGGGGGGGGAGTAAGAGGAAACAAAAATGCCAATAAAGTTGATTTGTATTCTATTGTCTAATCATTTCAATTATAAAACTTATTCTCAATCCCATCCAACTTGAAGTCATGAAAATTGTTAGGAAAATTCCGAATGGATTTTGGAGAAATCATCCCCCAGCTTCTCAGATTATGACTATTTGTCCAATCATCGAAGGAATGTAAGCAAAAAATATTGAATCAACACTTTTGGTTGTAGATTTCCTCCCCAAGGCATTTGACTCCATACACAGAGGAAAGATGGAGCAAATACTTATGTTTTTCAGCACTTGTTAGGTCCTTCCTTTTCACCATGGTTCAATATATATTTATGGACAAAAATAATTAGAAAAAAATATTTCACAGATCTTAAGTTAATATTAGTTTAATTTGCATATTAAGTTAAAAATTATTTTCTATACATTAACATTGAATTGGTCAACAAGCAGTCAATATAAAAATGGCTTACATTGAGCTACTGTAAATGCCAAAAAATGTCGCTCTACCTGCAAAAGTTTTAGTAATGATGGACAATGTATCATCTGAAATTAAAATTGAATTAAAAAAAAAATGCTATCATTATTTCAATATTATTTATGTCTGGAATTGTTCAATAATTGATAAGACCCTTGACTAAGATTTACAGTGGGAACATCTAATATTGAGTCTATTCAACATGTTGTCAGACTGGTTGATACATTTTTAAATTGTGTCATTTTGTGATAAGTTTTACACACACACACACACACACACACACACACACACACACACACAAAAAAAAAAAAAAAAAGAAAGAAAAATACATGAAACTGAACAGGTGATTTCAGAAATAAAACATTGTTTCAAAAATGACTCTATGAGAAAAGTTTTGGTAAACTGGCCTAAACCTGACCTGTTTACCAAACCCTTTCTTGTTCCCCAATGATACCTGCATTGAAAAAAAATAAGGTCTAAAAGTGTTTGGCTTTGGCTTACCCTTACTATGCTTTTGACATGGACTAATGTTGACGTCAGAAAAATAATATTGTTTCTATCGTGATGTCGTTGTTATTGCTTTTCCATCAATCATTTAAAAATAAAAATAAATATGTATTTAGATTGGTCGGACTGTTGTCCTCATCTGTTATAAATCAGGTGTTTCTTGTTGAACTCTGGAGCCTTTATGTCAGAACTTCATAGAACTTTGAACCAAACTCTTTATTTAATTCTTTGGGGGGACATCATCCAAAACATTGTGTATATAATAATAAAGATGTGGACAACAGTCGGAAAAACCTAAATAATACAAATTATTGTTTATTAGAAGGGGAAAAAATAAATGCTGCCTTAAGAGAGACAGAAAAAAAAGGTCAAAATCTCTTGAGGAGATGAGCTAATAATTCATGGGCTTTGCAATTCTTTTTAAAATAAAACCCTTTTTTTTTTTGCTTGTTGTATTTGGATTTGTATATATGTCAGGGTAATATCATGTCATGAATTTGTATATTTATATATTTATTTATATATATATGTATATTATATATATGTCATGAAGTAATTGATGGGCTTTGCAATTCTTTTTAAAATAAAACCTTTTTTGCTTGTTGTATTTGGATTTGTATATATGTCACCATTTTAGTGCATGGAAACACATTTTTTTGTTGCTTATTTGCATGTTGAAAGAATTTTTATTTGGTGGTTCTAGATTTGTTCTTTTTTTTTTCTTCATTCATTCCTTATTGCATTGATTTGTTTCCTGAAAAAATGGACATTTTCATGTTTTTTTCTTTGCCAAATTCTCTTCAATTGATCAAGCATGCAAATTTTCAGATTTACTGTTCGGCTAGAAACTGCAAGGTTCCTAGTTCGATACATGCCCCTCGCCAACTCGGCGTATGAGTAGCACAGGTATCTGTGTGGTAAAGTAAGGAGCTGATGGTAGGTGTGGTGCTTCACCTCAGACACTAAAATAATCTCCTTGGTCTAGCGCTAGTGAAAATGGGATAGACTCCCTCGCTGATTGGTTGATACCGACTTTAGGCCACCCCGATGACTTTACTTTTTACTTTATAACTTGATTTATAAAAAGAAATTTTTTCTAAAACTATTAAAGTTATATTTGTTACAAATATTTTTTATTCATCATTAGAAATCAACATCAGTTTGTGTTCATTTATCACTGACTTGTATATAAAAATACACAGATGCGACAGAAATACCTCCACATTTTTCAGGCTGGGGCTTTAGAATAAACTATCTCTGCAGAGGTGTAAGACCCCCCCCCCAATGGGGCCACCTGTTGGCTGTGGATGGCGATTTGTAATGCTTAAGGATGGAACCCTGGTAGCTGAGCAGTCCATGACATGCAACACTCCACTTAGGCTAAACAGCCGGTCGAAGAGGCCCCCTCCAATCAAGCGGCTGGTCATGTCAAGCCCTAGCACCTATATGATTGTCTCAACACTATTGCCTTATGGCAACCCTAACCCTTTTTATCATATGTGCTTGAAGGCAATGGCTGAGGGTCCTAGGTATGATGTTATACTCTATCTGATGGTGAAGTTCCAGTTCTGGAGCCCAATGTGGAGTACCCCTTCATCTCCATTACTCACAGTTCCACTTTGACCTGGAGTGGTAGTACCTGTTAGGGTTCCATCTATGGGGCAAATAGAAAAAAATGAGTTTTAAAAAATTTGTTTAAAAAAAAATTGAATATCCATCAAGAATGAATAAAACAAAACATCATTGGCATAAAATAACCCAACAAGGGTTGACATGCCATAACATCCAATCAACTAACCAACCCAAATTAATGTTTATCAATAAATATAGAACCATTCAAATAAATGATATTTGCTAAATTGATCTTTGCAGTTTTTATATATTGCTATAAGACTAGAAGAAATGATACATTTGAAATAAATTTTCTTGGTAAAATTTCCAATTTTTTATGCTGTTCTTTATTTGGAAATTCTCTAATCATTTGAATCCATGAGTCTGATATTTTAGACTGAATACTACTATACACTGTAGGCCCAATATCAAACTACTTTTTTTTTTAAAATGGAATAATAGGATATCTGTACCTTGTAACAAAGCTTTGATGTTTTTTGCTTTATTTTTGTTTATGTATTTTGTGAGCTCAATTACAGGAGTATCTAAGGGCCCAGGGTCTGAATATTTAAAAATCAACTTTTTAAGTTTTCAGGGTCTTGGGTTGTCAGATACTAACAAAATAATAATCTGCTTTCAGGATTGTTTGTCCCCCCCCCCCCAGATATTTGATAAACTAGTATAATTGTCTTTGTTATTTTTTTTTTACTCTGCTTAAAAAATTATGGCTTCTCATTGGGATGTAATGGTTAGCAAACTAGTCTCGTGGATCCATTACTACTGAATAATGAGTTCAATCCTTGCTGGATGCCCCATACTTGCGACCTTGTATCAAATCCTATCAATGGTTAATGGGTTGGGTAAATATCAACTTCGCTTAAAAATTGACCTGTCACTTTCTACCCATGGTTAGACGAGGGGTTGGGGAGGTCCTCTGATCAATCAGCTGGTCACGTCAAGCCCTAGCACATGAGCCTCAATCCTTTTTATCATATATGTACATGAAGGTGGTGGCTAAGGGTCTTAATGTCCTGGGTATGACGTTAAAGTCTATCTGATGGTAAAGTTCCAATTCAGGAGTTCTGGGGAATGTGGAACACCCCTTCATGACCATAACTCCCAGGTCCACTTTGACCCGGAGTGGTAGTACCTGTTAGGGTTCCATCTATGGGTTAAATAGAAAAATATGAGTTTAAAAAGATATTTAAAAAATTGAGTTAAAAAAAAAAGAATTGAGTATCCATCAAGAATGAATAAAACAAAATGTCTTTGGCATAAGATAAGGGTTGACCTCTGTAAAATTCAACCAAACAACTAATCTACCTATGGTGGAGGGGTTGGGTGAATACAAGCCCAAATATATACAGTAATTGAATTTTCTTTAAACTGGTTATTATTTTCTGGAATCTTTGACTCATTTAGAACAACCTTTTAAAAAGAAAAGAAAAAGAAGAAAAAAACCTAATTGGTTGAATCATAAAGTTAATTAAGGTCAATGAATTGGCTGAAACATTGATTTAAAAACAATAACAACACTTAAATAACTTGTCAAGTAAAGATTGTCACTTGTTTCAGACGGTATTTATTAAATTCTTATTTTTATATAACTTATTTACAGGATGATTGTAAAGCAAATGTTCTACTGACTGAGATAAACTGGCCCATAATGTTAAAAAAAAAAAAAAATGTTTAAAAAAGAGAAAAACTGTTTAAGGATCTACAGGGTGATTGGAAAGTAACTCCCTTCCCTATTTTAAAAATCTTATGATTTATTTCTGAATCATTATTTTTACAAAAAATGAGTATTAGAAGAACACACATAACATGGAGTTTTATTTAAAATTCTATATGGGCACCAACATTCACCCCCAGCCTCTGAGGAATTGCATCAACTGCTCTTCCCAGGAACTCTTGTGGAATAGCAGAAATAAATTCTTGTATTTGTCCTTCAGGTTCTTCCAAAGTCTTTAGTTTTGTAGAGTAGACTTGTTCCTTCAACCAATCCCTAAAAAAAAAAAATTGCAGGGTGTTAAATCAGGGCTTCTGGCGGGTCACTCACGTGGACCATGTCTACCCATCCATCTCCCAGGAAAATGGGGATTCAGACATTCACGAACAAAAATATCAAAATGTGGAGGAGCATCAACACCAACAACACAGATTTAATTGCCATATATTAACTTTTAACATCCTATACCGCCTTATTCTGCCCGGACGGAAGTCACATTCGTTTTCCTAATCTGCCCCAAACGATAGCCTTTGTTTAAATGTAATATTAAACATATTTAAAAGTCTTAAGTTAAATGGAAATAATAAGTAACTTGAAATGAAAAGGTCATTTTCAGCCATTTTTTGATAAATCCTTATAGGAATGGGGCTCTGGAGAATTGAGAAAAATGTAACTGCATATAAAAAAATTATAAATAATTTAAGATAGGGAGTTACTTTACAATCACCCTGTATTTAATTAATTATTCATTTTTTAATTGTTTCATTCATTAATAAAAACTTTGACTTAAAATTTTGATTATGTAAATTGGATTAATATTTTATTGTCATTCAGTTTTGATTCTTTTTATCTTTTTATCTTTTTCTTGTTTGAATGTTTTGAGAATTTGTCAAGAGAATTTCTGAAGTATTTCTTTTTTAATAATTTCAGCATATTGCTAATGATGAAATCAGTTATTTCAAAGGCAGATTATCAACTTTAGAAGAAAAGTATATGGAGAAGAACAAAAATGAAAGTAAGTTTCTTATATATACAAGCAAAAAAAAAAAAAAATAATAATGCCCTCCAGGTGGTGTAAAAATTAATTTTTGAAAGATATTGCCTGAAGGAGGTGAGTTAAAAATTCAATGTCAGAGAGTTTGTATCATAAACAAGTAAAATCATCAAATTTATTAAAAGAGTAAAAACAAAATAATTTGAAATGGAAACTTATTCTGTCTCCCTCAAATGTCTTTTAATTATTAATTAAATAATTATTTTGAATATTTTACACATAATTGTAGGTATTTATTTATTTATTTATAAACTTTTTAGTTAACTTCTTGTTACTGAAAAAAGTGCGAGAGTAAAAAATAATTTAAAAATTGATTGCAAATATTTTTTTCCATTTAAAGTGATAATACAATTTTTTAATCAATTTCATAGTTTATTTATTTAAATTGTCATTCTTACAATGGAAATGATTCCAAAGTTGAATTATAAGGGACAGCTTTTTATTTTATTAATATTAATTGTTCTTTATTCTAAGTATTGATGATTTTGGTTATTGTGACATAAGAAGTGACGTAGTTTTTTTTTTACAGACTAAATCTCCATTATTAATAGATACATACATGGAAGTATGGAAAATAGGTAACAACAAATATTCAAAGGATCTGTTTATTTATGAATGAATAAATAATTCTGCTTACATTTGAGGAATTTTGTTTTTATATATATATTGTAGATATATTAACCGTCATCAGGGCAATATTAAGAAGCAATGTCATAAAGCTCCTTCAAAAATGTTTTTTTAAAATTTCATCTTACATGAAAATAACATTTTTGAATGAACTTCATACATACATATATATATACGATTATATATATGGATACAATCATAAAATCACAGTCCCCACACATTTTCATGTGCACGTGCATGACAACATACGCACACGTACAAACAAAAAGGCATTAACATAAACATGCAACACGAGAATACAGTTAAAAAAAATACCATTTGTATCATTTTCAAAAACAATTTCGTTTACCTGACGTATGCCATAACAAGACAACAACTTCAGCTTCGGAGATATTCTGTAGAAGAGATTTTTATTTTGAAATATTAAGAATAAATCACAGGTTAACAAACAACACCATTGTTACCTTATTTTTCTTTACACTTGCATTGTGATAGCCTTCAAAACCAACCACCAAACCAATATAAACAATGCTTCAAGCAAGTTATAAAACCCTTTTATACATATATATATATATATATATATATAAGTTAAGATAGCAAACAAACAGTTTGAAGATATGCAGAACTATTCATTCATTCATGAACACATCATCTGAATATTTTAAAATAAAAAAAATTTTCGTACTTAGATTACTTGAATTTATATAATTTTTTATTTTTTTATTTAAAAGAAATTTTTATAAGAATTTAATTGGATTTAAGAAAAAACATATTCTGCTATATTTGTTGAAAACATTTGTATTCATCTTTTTTTTTCATTTCTAGATGAAGCAATGCTAATAATTATTCATTTAATAATAATAATAAAAATAATTTTGACTCATATTTTCTTTTAACTTTAAAAATTTTCTATATCTTTTTTATTGCTCAGGTTGTTATTTTATGAAAATGAAGAAAAGTTGTAGTGGGGGGGGGGGTATCTGTCTATCTGTCATATATATATATATATATATATATAAGAGTTTTAGGATTTGCTTGAAGCATTGTATGTACATTGGTTTGGTGGTTGGTTTTGAAGGTTATCATATCTATGGTGTGAATAATTTGCATACTGGTTTTAACAAAACGGTGTTTAATAAATGATTAATGTTATTAATTTTTAATATTATTGTTTTATTCTCAAACATATTAAAATCAATCCTATGTATAATTTTATATTCAAATCAACAAAAGTAAAAATAAGTGTCATCTTTTTTGTGATCATATTTAATTTCATTAATCTTTCTAATTCAATATGATATTCAATTATATTAAAACTAAAATACTTCCAGGTCCACTCTGACCCAAAGTGGTAATACCTATTAGGGTTCCATCTATGGGTTAAATAGAAAAAATGAGTTTTAAAAAAATTGAGTTATAAAAGATATTGAGTACCCATCAAGAATAAATAAAACAAAACATCTTCAGCATAAAATAGCCCAACAATTCAGTATAATATCAGTGATGCTGATAACTTTTTAATTTAGTGCGTCCTGGGATGCAAAAAAAAATGGGTCTCAAATAAAGTTTCTTAATAGATTGTAGGGTTTTATTTATGATCTGGGAAAACAACTAAAGTTGCCTAACCCTACCTTGTAACCTATCTGTGTAATTCGTTTCTAAGAAAATATTGAAATGTATTTACAGTTAGCTTAAAATGGTGAGGGAAGAAAAAAGAAAAACACTGGGACACACAGATATGATTTTACTGCGTCCTTTTTCAATTTTTGTGTGTCAGGGATGCAGGACGCGTACCAATCAGCATCTCTATAATATGTAATTATATTAAGACTTAATTACTTGTGCCCGGAGGGTGCATATTTTTGCTAGTCATTTAAAAAGAAATTTTTATTTAATTTTTCAGAGGCACTGAAAGAAAAGTTAAAGAATTCAGAATCTTTAGTTGGCGAAAAAGAAGTTGAAATTGAAAGATTGACTGCAGAGAAATTGGATGTCCAAAACAGTCTTGAAGAATTGGATGCGCAACACCAAGAAGTTGTCGGCCAGTTAATTGAAATTCGAAACGAGCTTAACAAAAAATTGAAAAACAAAACAGATGAAATCGAGCAACTCACCAAAGAGATGGAATCGGTAAAGTTGGCTCTGCAAGAAGCAAATGAAGATTTCTCCAAACAGAAAGAAGAGGTTGAAAAGGCCCATTCCAACCTTTCGGAAACAAAGAAAGAATTGAATGACACAATAGAAGATTTAAAAGAGAAATTGCAAAAAGGTGCTTACGTTGTCAACGAACTCCATATGGATAAGACGGAAATGAGCGACAAAATGGCTGAGTTAAAATCCAGGGCCGAGGAACTGGCCAAACAAAATGGTCATCTCAAGGAACAATTACGTGAACTTACTTCGGAAATAAAGTCCAGCAATTCTGAAGAATTACAGCTTGAGAACAAGAACTTAATGGAGAAGGTCGAGCAATTGACTGGACGTTTGAATGAACAGATTGAAACAAAGCAAAAAGATGATAAAGAAATTGCTGACCAGAAGAATAAATGTTTGAAATTAGAGGAAGAACTTGATCAACTTAAGAATGAAAATTCTGTATTAAATAATAAATACTCGATACTTAATGAAAAATACCAAAATTATGAAAAACCTTGTGAGGCTCATACAACGGTATCTATAGAGACTGAAGAAGATTTACAGTATGAAATTGAAAATCTTATAGCAGATAAAAACACGTTACTTAAATACATTAGTGATGTTGAAAATGTTTTTACGGACTATATAAGTAATAGTAAAAAGCTGTGCACCTCTGAAGAATCGGAAGAACACAGTCGAATAGATAAATTAGAAACGTGCGTACAGACTTTGAAAAGTAAACTGAAAATTAGTGAAAAAGGTTGTAAATTAGATAGTGAATGTGATTTTACAAATCTGTTGAATGAAAAAGAGAAGGAAAATGATGAATTAAAATCTGAAATTTCCGTCTTGCAAAAAGAAAGGGGTGAAAATTTTGAAGTGGTCGAACAGTATGCTGTTACTTTAAACAGGATTGAAGAGCTCGAGGGAGAGTTGAATGTTTTGAAACAGACGAATGCAGAACTTCGAAAGGAAATGGAAGTTTTGGTGTCTTTTCAAGAAGATCAGGATTCTAAGGAAAGCCAAAGTTCACAGTCACAGACATTGGGTTTAATCACAGACTTGGAATCGGAACTTGTCTTGTCAGAAATGAAATAAAATCTTTACAAGAAACCGTTTATGAATTGCAGCATCACTCGCACTTATCTCCAGATGACGAAAGTTCCAAAACTCCTTTGGATTTTGATAACGAAGATTTTTCCAAAGAACAAAAATGTCGGATTAGTCAGCTCGAAGCTGAAGTTGATCGGGGCCAAAAAAATATTACGTATTTCCAGAACATGCTGCAAGAAATCGCCTCTGCTGTTGAGATTGAAAAAATCAAAAAATTAGACGGTCAGGTGGTCAGATATCTAAAGCAGTTGCAAGAGGAAGGTTTTGATAACGAATTAAACGATGATAAAAACCAAGATGACTTTGATGAAGAGAAAAATGATCACAATATCCGAGACCCAGAGTCTTCCAAATGTTACAAGGACAAAAAAGTTTCATCTGCCGCACACTACCACGAGGCTAACAATGTCGACGAGGCGTTCATGGTTAACAACTGCAACAACGACCATTCTCAAGACATGGAACAGTTGCAACATATTGTTGCGGAGAAAGATAATGTTATTCAAGAATTGCAGAATAATAATTCCATGTTGTTAAACATGATTGAAAACAAATCTATTTCTGTTTATGGAGACAAAAGCCTTTTAGAATTACACCAACTTTCAAAAGATGTCAAGAATCTGCGGTCAGAGAAGGAACAAATGATGGCCGTAATGGATGATAAAAGCAGAGAATGCAGCACCCTGAAGGCGGAGGTTAATCGACTGATGGCTACTATTTCCGAAGAGAGAAATGCGCTTGATCGGCTCCACTCGGAGAATCAACGTCTGCTAGAGTCGAAAAGTAGCATTTCCATTTCGGAAGATTCAATCGATGCCGGCAGCATGCAGAAAGAAGCCTTACAGAAACTTTCCAACATTATCCGGGACAAAGACGTCGAGATTGACGCTCTGAAACAAAAGAATGAGACTCTGTTGACAATATTCCAGGACAGTTCTCAAAACGGTCCGCAGATCAATTCTCTCATCCATGAAAAGGAAAATCTAAAAAAAGAGTTGACACTGCTTCAATCAGAACGAGACCAAATTGGAAGTTATCTAAATCAGAAACATTCGGAAAGTGTGGCTTACCATGGAGAAATTCAGCGATTGAACGCCTATATAAAAAATGAAGCAGAGAAATTCGATAAGCTTAAACAGGAACACGAAAAACTGATGCCTTTATTTGAAGATAAAAACCAGTTACTTATCAAAACGCAAAACGAACTTGTCAACTATAAACAGAAATACTCTGAAATGGAAGTAAAATACGAGGAATTATTTCAAAGAAGCAATGCCAGTGAAGTTATTGATATAATTTCTTATAATAGTAAAGTTGAAGAGACGAACACTCTTAATGAGAGGTTGACAAAACTGCAAAACAACTTAGCAGAACAAGAACAAAAGTTACAAAATCTTTTGCAAAAGAATGTTGAATTAGAGAACAGTCTAAGAGAGATGGAAATGGATAAGAACAACGCCAAAAAACAGGTTGACAGTCTTCAATTCCAGTTGAGCGAAGCGAATGCCAAACTGAACGATTCTCAGTCGGAAATGGCATCTTCGAAACAACAGAGTTCCGAGCAGAATGTAGAAAACTCGACACTCAAAGAAATTAACAACAAGCTCAGCTTGACTATACAACAAAAAGAATTTGAATTGAGGAATATGACAGAAAAGGCCAACACGATGACTGTGTTACTGCAGAAACAACAAGGGAAGGAAAGCCAGATAGATGTACTGATTAAAGAATCAGAAGTTATTCGTCAGCACGCCTTACAGTTTCAACAAGAAAGGGACCAAATAATTCTTTCTCTCAAACAGGTACAGGCTGAAAAGGAAGAAATGATGAAAGAGGTAAGAAGATATTTACATTTTGATTTAAAAAAACAAAAAAACAACAACGTACAGGCTGTTCTTCTTCCTTCACTTTCACTGAGACATCTTCTCTCTTCAAGTTAAAGATTAAAAGCAGATAAAAGACAAACAATTTCATTCAATTAATATTTTGTCTTGGTGTATTAATGAGGTTTTGTTAGAATTTTTTTGACGAAGCCTCATTAATATACCGAGGTGGAATATTAATTGAATTAAGTTATTTGTGTTTTATCTGCTTTTATTCCTCAACTTCTAATTGCACATACATACACACACACACACACACACACACACACATGATTATATGCAGAAAATCCTGATGATCCTTATAATTAAACCCGGGTAGACGTATTCGGACTTTATCAGTAATCTAAACAAGCTCTACAAATGTAATTGAGCACTTTCATATGCATTCATAACACCGACTTATTTGGTTAATCATGAAACATTTCTTATTATAAATATTGTCTACTAGCAGGACCTGTGGGTATACCACAGTATGATAATTTAATTATTACAACGTTTGATATGTTTACTTCAGAGCTATTGCTAAGTAGTTCAATACTAGTAAATACCTGTAAATATACCACAGTCGTCGTCGTTGTTGTTGTCGGGGTGGCCTCTTCATATCTTTCTCCTACTCTTTCTTCATATCTTTCTCCTACTCTTTCTTTCTTATTATATTTTTCTGTGTAGCATATCCTTTCCCCCCTTTCTTTCTTTATATTAAAAAGGGAATGGTTCATTATTTAGTTCAGGTGATGACACACATAAGAAATAAGAATTTGGCGGATAAGCAATACCAGATAATCAGGATTTACATTTTTACATTACATCTTGGACAATTGGAACGGTCTCATTTTTAACCAGAAAAAAAAAAGTATGAGATAGTTAAATCATGATTATTATCCTTTTTATTGAACTATTTAGCAATAGCTCTTAAGTAAACATATCAAACGTTGTAATAATTAGATCATCATACTGTGGTATATCCAGAGATCTTGCTAGTTTTCAATAAAATTTGAAATAGATAAACTCAACATTTAGTGTGTCAGCATAATTTAGGGAGGTTAGGGTGGGGGAAAATTGTTTTGGTTTATTTTTTTAATTTAGAAATTATCAACTATGACTGTGATCTTGAATATCCCACCTCCCCAAAGTACTAAGTGATGTCACTTTTTGAGGGGAGGGGTTAATTATCCTTATTGAATTCTTTGTGTGAATTGAGAGGAAGAGGGAATTTTTTTTTTTTTTCTATTTATTTTTGTTCAATAAAAAAAAAATTGATTTGAACGAACTAAAGTCATGTCTTTTCTGCGTGGTGTCCAAACACCCCATATGGCACTGTGTTTATAACATTCAGAAATATAAACCACAACACCACATTCATATTAAAAACGTCTCTGAATATGAAAATACTTTGAAATTAATAAAAGCTTGAACATTTACTTTGGCATTTGCCTTCAGAAAAGTAAATAAATAAAATATAATAAATTACCAGTGATGCTGATAGCTTTTTTATTTAGTGTGTCCTGGGGCATACATATTTGCTTTGAATAAGTCCCCGGGAAAAATTTATGGGTCCCAACTAAAGCCGTTGAACTCCTACTATGTAACCTATCCTGTGTAATTCATTTCTAAGAAAATATTGAAATGTATTTACAGTTAGCTTGAAATGGTGAGGGAAGAAAAAAGAATGCACTGGGATGCATGGATATGATTTTACTGTGTCCTTTTAGATTTTTGTGTGTCAGGGATGCAGGACGTGTACCTATCAGCATCTTTGAATTATTTTATAACTTTGTTTAGCAATGCTTCAAGTAAATCACAAAATAATCAAATCTATTTTTGTTAAAACTCAAAAAGTTTTGAAAAAATTTAGTTTCATTTTTTTTAATGTGACTGATGTTTTAATTCTCCCACTGTCACAGATTATAAAATTTACCCTTTTTGATTTCAAATTGATTTTTCTTTTCTTGTTAATCTTTCTTTTTTTTTTTAGTTGCATAAATTGAGAGAAAAAGATGTGAAACAGACAAGAGAGCTTGAAAGATTACGGATGCATCTTTTGCAGGTAAAAAAAAAAAAAAATGTTTTCAAATTTTTACATCAAATTTTAAAACAAACAAAAAACCTCCCAGAAATTGATATTTTGATATGTCTGTTTCTGTTGATATGTTTAACCTTTCAATGTTTATTTTCCTAATTTTTATTTCATATTACTTTTTTATTTAATTATCTTTTTTTTTTTTTTTCTTTTTTTTTTTTAAAGAGTTTAGAGTAACTTGGCAAAATTCAGTATTTGATGTTTTGATAGTAATTGTAATATGTAATCATATATATATATATATATATATATATATATATATATAGTTAGAATATAACATACAAGTGCCTCCAAACTGCGAAATCTATACAGTGATCAATACAAGAATAGAGAGCAATAGAACAGTTAAGAAAATAAGGCAGTTATCAAATTATTACCCTACATTATATGTATGTATATATATATATATATATATATATAGGGTTAAATAGTAGGGCAGACTGGGCCCTTCAACCTTGGGTAGGTAACCAGTCTAGGAGAGGGATAACTCTGAATTCAAAATTTCTGAGGTCGGTCGTTTGTGGTAACCCTTGATGCACCAATTCTTTCCTATCGACTATGCCAAAAAGTGTGGATGGTCCAACACAAGTCTTCACCACTATAAACAAATCACTGTGTGGGTGTTCATTGTGTGTGTGAACCCTCATGCGTTGAAAATCAATGAGAAAGTCCATATATATATATATATATATATATATATATATATAAAAGTTTTGACTATTTTTCCTAGGTTTGATGAAGTATTTATTTTTATTAGATTGAAGAAGAATACATGATAAGACTATCAACTCTTTCAAATGCTTGCATGTCTGCTTGGTCATAATCTTCATAGACTGACTCACCTTGTCAAATGACTTATCCACCCTCAGGCACTGTTGATAGTGTCATCTTCCTTGTCAAGAGGGTAGCTATGGTGCTACAAGTAATTTGTAATAACCATAAGAAAAGAAAAATTAATATTACAACAACAACACTGGTTTTATTTCTGACAGGATTACAAGCCCATGATAACCAGCCCTATTGGCTGGGGCTGTAGAATACATTGACTGCAGCAGAAGGGTAAAATCCCCCCCCCCCAATGGGGCCACCTGTTGGTCGTGGATGATGACCCGTGATGCTTAAGCATGGAATCCTGATGGCTGAGCAGTCCATGACATGCAACGCTCCACTAACTCTTACTTAGGCTAGACGGGCAGCTGGAGAGGCCCCCTCTGATCAATCGTCTCATCATGTCTAGCCTAGCATTGATCGTCCCGACCCTATTGCCATTAGGGTAAACCATGACTGGGTACAAGTGTTAAGCTATATTAAGTATTCTATGTTATTTTCACCAGCGGTCAGGATTGAACCTGCAACTTTTGGATGATTGTCACTTAGAACTAATCAGTTACCTCCCATGCATCACTAACTTAGGATTAATCCAGTCTCCCCTCCATGTTTAGCCGCTACTCCACACTATCATTGGCCTAGGGTTCTTTTAATATTACCTCTGATCATTTTGCCTGTAAAGAAACTCTTTGTAACTATTGGGATAAGTATGAACTCCTTCATAATACCAGCTATTGGTTAAATAGTAGCACTTCTGTTCTTTTACAACAATGGCTTTCGCATTAAATAACCCATTGATATGCCATTAAACAAAGAAACCAAGCCATTGTAACCAAACGCCAATTCTTGTGATAATTTGAGATTTTTTCAGTCCCAAAATCATCTGAACTTAAACAAAATTCTCCATTCCTGATTTCCTGTGACCTATCTCGGTTAATGGACCCTAAACTTCATTAATCACCCTTAACAAAACGACCTCACTGTCTTTTTAGTCAATTATGTTTTTTTTAAATAACCAACCTTAAATTTAACTTATTCTTAAATTCTACTCTTGATTACAAAATAAATAGTCAACCTATTATGTAAGAATTCCTTCAGCTCCTATCTTTGTTATCTCATTAATAGGGAATTTAATGACTTTTACCCACTGACATTTTTCTTTAATGGTCCCCCCCCCCTTTTTTTTCTTGATAAAGACTTGTAATGAATATACTAACACTATTAGAGCCATAATATGGGGGCGTGTAGTGTAATGTTTAGTCGTTGGAAATGGACTTGTCATCTCGATTGATGAAGGTTGTTTGCATTTTATATCACACTAATACCCATGGGAAAGGTATGAATCAACTACTTTCCCTTCAGCTATGGGTAAATATATGGCAGACTTGGTTCTTTAACATTGGCTAGGTAACCAGTTTAAGAGAAGGAAAACTCTGAATTCAAACCTGTTAAATTCTGCTTAATAAATTGACCTTGTGTCGCATCCTGTTCGTGTTCGGGGTTGGGTAAATATATATATATAAGTGCCATAAGATTATTGACATGTATATCTAGTGAATGAGCCCATTTCTGATTTTGCTATAACACTAGACATAGTATTACAAGACTAAAGAATTAAATTTGAAATTATTTTCACCATTTTTCCCAAATTTAATGAAGGATTTCTTTTTATTAGATTGAAGAAGGATACACCAAAGAAGCTTTAGAATCGGAGGAACGGGAAAAAGATTTGCGTAATAAACTTGCAGCTGCAGAAGAAAAAGCTTTCTCTGCAACTGCTGCTGCTGAATCTGCCAGGTAAGTTGAATGAATTTATTAATTATAACTGAGAAGAATCATTAACATTATTTGGATAATTCAATTGATTTTTCATAATTGACCTTTGGATTGAAACCTGTTATTCAATTCATTGGGGTAGACTGTTCTCATTCCATTAACCATAATGTTAAGCTATGTCGGGGGAAGCGCGGTGGTGTACTGGTTAGAGTTGCAGGAAATGGACTTGTTGACCCGAGTTCAATTCCTGGACGAAGCCACAGTTCACATAGCGCTAATATCCTTGGGAAAGGTATAAATCCAACTATTCTCTTTCCAGCTATGGGTAAATAGTAGGGCAGACTGGGCTCTTTAACCTTGGTTAGGTAACCAGTCTAGGAGAAGAAAAATTCTGAATTCAAACCTGGTCACTACTAGAATAGACTCAGGCCTACTTAGTGATCTATTTCAATTTAAAAAAAAAGTTTAATTTTAAATAGTCTATGTTATTTCAGCCCATATTCAGGATTGAACTTGCAACCTCCAGATGATTTTTGCTTAGAACTGTATCAACTCAGTCACAATAATCAACTTTCAAACTGTTGGAATTTTAAGTATATAAGGCGTGCGTCAAAAGGTCACTTCTACTTATAGACTCGCCGAGTGTCACGTGACCAACCCATTAACCAGTCACTGACAGCGCTCTGCTGCTGATATTATTATATATACTGAAGGTCTGAGAACACCTAGGTATTACACTTTGGACACTCGTGGAGTACGGACCTCATGTGATTATCTCACTGGACCTCATAGGACTTACCAAAGGATTCTGTATTGCGGGACTTATTCACTCACCAAAGGATTCTGGATTTCAGGACTTACTTACTTTAAGTTCTTACAACTGGCCAAGAATGGCGGTCAGAAATTCAACACAAACTATGTAAAAAAACAAAACAAAAAACAACTAGGCTCACTCCTAATTAGTGATCATCCTCCACACATTACTACAACAACTAGCTTTACGTTTGTTGTTTTGTGTGACATTGTTTATATTGTGTAAAGTGTGAAAATAAACCCTTGTTTCTTTTTTCTATCCATTGCACCATGTGTCCATTCTATTTATATTTTTAATCTGTTGCATTATTTGGAATTTGACTTAATTTTATCCATAACATTTTCTTTCTTTTTCTTCTTGTGATTTTCTCTAGCCAAGCAACCAATTATCAGGTGGAAAATTTAAATCAACAGTTACATGTGATCGCTTCTCAAAGAGACAACGCTTATTTACAACTTGGTACTTTACAGGAACAGTGTAAACAATATGCCACTTCACTTATGAATCTTCAGATTGTTTTGGAACAGTTTCAAGTTGGTAAGTCTCTGCACACCCCCTCTCTCTCTTTCTCCCCTTGTTTCTCTTTTGCTTTGTTTCTCTTTTCTTTCTCTCCTTTTCACTCTCTCTTGCTTGCTGCATAAGGTTTTATAATAGATCTTTTATTAAAAACTCAATCAAATTGAAATTACAGAATTTTATTACTTGGGTGAGTCAAAAGTTTTGCAATATTTTGCTATATGCTAGTTAGTGGTGTGTATATATCTATTTTATATTTATTTATTAAAATTGCTAAACTTATTAATTACAAAATCAGTATATTTTGAAAGAAATATTAATTCTTCCCTCTCCAATGAAATATCTTATATTCATTTGATTAAACGTTATCTCTCTCTCTATATATATATAAATAATATATATATATATAGCTGCTACCAGCAAAAAGTTACCAGTTCGAGATTTAACTGCAAAAGAAAGAAAAGAAAAATACTGCCATTTATTTATCAATACAAGGATGTAGGTACCATTTAATATATGACACTTGACATGTTACAGTGACTACTGAACTGAGGTATTATCCTCCTAACACAGAATACAGAGCTACTAAACTGTTTCTCTCATTACCAAAATATTGCAAAACTTTTGACTCACCCGAGTTATTGTTGGTGTCTCAAGACTTTTTTTTGGCCAGGGCTTAAAAAGTCATTGATCATTGTTTTTACCTGTATGATGGAAAAATTTCATAAACACATTGTTAAATTCATTTATTTCACTTTATTTGGTATTCATTGTTCAGGCTGGCTCTGATAGTATGTGTGTGTGTTTTTTTAAAATTATATCATTTCAACATAACTATTCTTATTTAATAATAATTTTTTTGCGCATAGTTATGTTTACAATTATTCCTATCTAATCTATATATAATTATTGATTTCTAATTGTTTGGTTTTATCTTAATGAATAAGAGCAAAAATCACAGGGATAAATCTTTAAAGAAATCCATTAACAAGAAGAAATAACTGTAATTTTATTCTTTACTTCCTATTTTAACTAAATAGTTAAATTAGGAAATTTAGCAATGAAAGACAGGAGTGATGCAAGAGTAAGTTTCAGTTGTTCCATTTTTCTATTATACCCCCCTCTGTTTAAAATCTTTTTATCTGCATTCTTATTTAGTTCCATTAGCTTTTCTAATTTGATATGATATTTTATTACAATAAAACTTAAATACTTGCACCCTACGGAGGGTGCATATATTTTGCTAGTATAATATATCTAAAAGAATTTAGAAATACAGAGTGAGCACAAAAATACTCCTTGATTTCAAGTACTCCTAACATGAAAACTTATTGGAATCTATTATTATACTAAAGCTGAGTGAATCAACTTTTGTCTCCTAAAGGCTTTTTACTCTTTAGTTTAATGGCATGAAAGTTATACTAAATTATTTTTACTTTTAGGATTGAGTTATGTTTGAAAAAAATTATATTTTAATTGGTTCTAATTAGTCGTAATTTGCAATTAAGTCAAAAACTGACCCATCTCTTACTATACATTCTGCCTATCACTTTCTTCCTCTCTATATATATCTTGATTACCTCCTTGTTATATATGTTAGTTTCTCTTGGAGAGTAGAGAGAGATGGGAGAATTTGAAATGTATTTGTATGTTAAATTTCATAAGCAGCAACTCGTAGCTTAAATCAGGTCAAATGTTCCCTTTCTTAGAATCTTACAAAATGATTTTAATGTTTTGTCTGGTCGTATTTATATTTAAAAAAATTTAATTCACTTTGCAAACTCACTTTTCCCTAATCTCAATTATCTATCCAGAGCTCAATGGGTGATTCAATGGGTCACTTTTTCTCTAGTATGTTTATAAATATGGTAACATCACATACATTAAGAGTTTATTAAAAAAATGTGTTTAAAAAGAAATTGAGTACTCATCAAGAAGGAATAAAACAAAAATGTCTTCGGTATTTAAATAACCCAACCAACCAACCATCACATACATTAACACAAAATTTTTTTTTTCTCCCCGGCAGAATATATGTGCACCCTTCCCACCACTAGATGGCAGTGAAATCCAAGATGGCGCTCACCCCCTGTGCATGAGTATTTTTGTGCTCACCCAGTAGAATGGGCCTAGTCTGGCCCTAGTAGATGTTTCTTTGTACTGAGGATCTAGTATAACTTTTTCAGGAGGGTAGGGGTGGGGAGTTAGAAGGAAAAAAAATGGAAGGGACAGAAAAAAAAAGAAGGAAAAATGTTGACATTGTATTTTGTATCCTGAAATATCCATGGACGATTATTTTAGTAATAAATAAACTGTAATAAGTTTTTAAATTTTTATCTATTTTATGATTTTTTTCTTTCTTTTTTTTTTTTTTTTTTTTTTTTTTTTTTTTTGACAATTATTCCGTCCACTAAGGACAATGGTGTAGTGTCCAAATCTTGATTATAAAGTGTTAAGATATTTGGTTGCTTTGATGTTGTACTGTGATGACTTTTACTTATTTGAAGCAAAAAAAAAAAATGTGCTGCTTCACATCTTTTGTGAAAACGGCCATTTGCAATGTGAGTCATGCGCAGGTTCAAGTTCTTATTTTACTATCTAATAAATATGCATGAGCCATCAGGTACAAAATAAAGCAACAGTCAATGACTATTGGAAGAGAACTTGAATGAGAGTAACAGTTAAAGCACTAGCGGGAACTGTGGATATACCACAGTATGATAATTTAATTATTACGTTTGACATGTTTACTTAAGACCTATTGCAAATAGTTCAATACGTATAAAGTAAAATAATCTTGATTTAACTCTCTCTCTTTTTTTTTTTCTTTCCTTCTTTTCATTTCCTTCTTTTCATTTCCTTCTTTTCATTTTCATCTTTTCATTATGTTTGATTGAAACAGATTAGTGTTATTGCTCCTGTGTGCTCAGCCCCTCTCTTTATCTTTGCCCTACTCTCTTTTTCTTTCTTTCTGATATTTTTTCTATGTAGCATGTCCTTTTTTCTTCCCTTTCTTTATAATAAAAACAGAATGGTCCATTATTTAGCAGAGGTGACGGCACTCAAAAGAAATAAGAATTTGGCAGATAAGCAACACTATGTAATCAGGATTTAGATTTTTGCATTTCAGTTTGGATGGTCTCATTTTTAACCAGTGGGAGTTGCAAGATGATAATGGTTGTACAATTAAGGAACACAAGTATTAATATATAGTTATAGAGCTGGCTTTTGTATGAGAGAGTGAAGAAATGAACATTGTCATCAAAAGAAGCAGACTTCGTTGTGAAGAAATAAAGAGTTATGTTGTCTTAGTTGGTTCACAGCCCACTAATATATACGGCCCCACATGTCACATAAGCAGGCTGAATTCTAACTGGCTAATTCATTTATGTCAAAAATACATACATAAATTAACTATAAAAGGAATTGGCCTGTTAGAATTCTGCCTGCTTATGTAACATGTGAGACTGTATATATTACTGGGCTATGGTTGGTTAGAGAACATGAGAAACAAGTCTCTTGGAATTGTCTGTTACATGTCATGCTGACAGCATGGATTCCCTTGATTCTCTCTCGTTACCTGTCCCTATTGGTCATCGCTCCTGGCAAGTTTTTGCTGGTCAGCCCCTTCTGGTGTGTCCATATGAAGGTTTCCACAGGAGTTTGTCCTTGTTTCTCCAGCAGTGTCCAGCATGTCTTCTTTGTCTTACTTGGATGGTTTGTATGATAGGAGGTAAGTGGCTGTACAGCTACTTTTTTGTAGGGTGCTGCTTTCAGGATTTGTCCAGGACAGCATGGTAACATCCTTGTATAGTTCCCATCTAGCTTCTTTTTTTTTCTTCTTTTGTTTAGTGCAGCCATATAGTAGCACTGAAACGACTACAGCTTAGAATAATTCTTGCTATATCTTATCAGAGAGATCAGATTTTCATGTACTTATATAAAAATGATTTCCATCAACATTAAAATGAAAGATTGCAGAAATTTATTTCAAACTTCCTGAATCTATCTTATAATATATAATATCTTTTTCAGCTAGTATATTAGATCTGAGTACCTGTCATCTGTTCCTTATATTTAAAACATTTATCTTATTTCCAATGAATATTTATATTCTTTCCACAGTTCATCCAACTTTGCCGTAAAAGAGTTCAGAGATGAGGCATTCACTACTGATGATGGTAGTTTATTCCATGAATCTACTACTCTGTTACTAAAATAATTTTGTCTTACATTTGTTTTGCAAAATGTTTTTTTTTTTTTTTTTTTTTTTTTTTTTTTTTTAGACTTTTAATTCATGACGCCGATTATTGATTTTTTGAGCAATATTCAATAGATTAAAAATTTTGTTGAATAAAATCCATTAATATATTTCTAAACTTCAATCATATCTCGTCTGGTTCATCTTGAACTGAAACCCCCTGTTTTTTCTTTTTGTTTTTCTAGAGAGAGAAACTCAGATGACTGCTGAAAAAGAAAAGAATGAATCGGAACAAAAGAGACTCAATAAACTTGTTGGAGAACTTCAAGCAGAATTGGATGACACAAAGGTCAGTGGGCAGGACAAATGATTCTAGTTGTTACATTAGCCGTCTTTGTTTCATAGACGGTATATTCATATTAACATGCGTATACCCATTTATATGTGGCTGTATACATCTTATACAAGCATTGAAACTCTTATCATAATGGCCCAAATGCGTTGGGCAGGTCATGTTGTGTGTATGAGTGATGTTAGAATGCTAAAGCAACTCCTTTACGGTCAGCTGTAAAATGGCAAAAGACCACAGCATAAGCCTTGGAAGAAGTATAAGGATTGCTTAAAAAACAACCTTGTAAAAATAAAAATAGATTCTGACAACTGGGAAAAGCTGGCACTGGAGAGAACTGACTGGAGAATTCACATGGATGATGGCTGTACCAGTTTTGAGAGTGAAAGAATTGAGCATGAAAAACTCAAGTGTCAACTTCGAAAGGGATAGACCTGTCATATTGGAGAGAACATGGAGAGTTGGAAATGTCAGACATGTGGTTGAATTCTGCTTTCTAAGGCTGGATATGTCATTCATAGGAAATCTCATCAGAGACAATTTATGCACACTCCAGAACTAACAATGTGTCTTGTACAATCTGTAACAAAGTCTGTAAGTCAGCTTTTGGTCTTAAGAGACATATGGTGGTGCATAAGCATAAAATTCTATCATCTGATCCATCTGATAAGAGAAGGATGTCCTTCATATGTCATATTTGCATCAAACTTTATGGATCTGCAGCGGGTATGATGAGTCATTTGAGGAAAGGTTCTGGTGGTGGGGTTATAGGATTGTTAGGAACGACAGTGATCTGTAAAGATTATGCTATTGCTACATCTTATACTCATCTTAATCTCATTGTGTACTGTCTGATTAGCAGCTTTTCTTACTGGGCTAGCACTATCAACTGGGGCTTTAGAATACACAGCACCCCTGCAGAGGGGCCACCTGTTGGCTGTGGTGGCGACCTGTGATGCTTAAGGATTGAACCCTGATGTCTGAGCAGCCCATATGCAACACTCCACTTTGGTCCTAGATGGGTGGTTGGAGAGGCCACCTCCAATCAATTGGTTGGTCAAGCCATAGCACCTATATGATTGTCCCAACCCTATTGCACTTATGGCTAAGACCCAAGCCTTTTTATAATATATGTTGTAGAAGGTAGTGACTGAGGGTCTTCATGTCCTGGGAATGACGTTAAACTCTATCTGATGGTGAGGTGGAGTACCCCTTCATCACCATTACTCCCAGGTCCACTCTGACCCGGAGTGATAGTACCTGTTAGGGTCCCATCTATGGGTTAAATAGAACAAAATGTGTTGATAAAAAAAAAAGATTGAGTACTCATCAAGAATGAATTTATTTCAAAACTTTGTCGGCGTTAAATGACCCACTGAGGTTGATATGTCGTAAAACAAGATAAACAAACAAATCTTACTACTAAATTATAACCATAAACCTGATCAATAGTATACAATGTAATCTCTCAACACGATCCCCTCTCCAAAACCATTTATTAGCAATCTCAGACAATGTTGACATTTCTTTAAAACAAAATAAATACTCTTAATTACACAAAAGTGTAAAATAACCCCAGATGGGTTGACATGCCATTAAATTCTATCATCTAGCTTGGTCTGTACCTACTAGTGTCTCCGCCTGTCTCTTCCTGATTTGGGGTGTTTATAAGGATTTCTATCCAAGAAAATAATTAACTTTGATTGGTATTATTTGGATTATTTGGACTATCGTCCTCATCTTTATTGTTATCTGTACAACATTTCGGCTGATGTGCCCTCCAGCCTTCTTCAGGTATTTCTTGTCGAACTCTAGAGCTTTCTCGAACTTGGGAACCTTCTTATCATGATCAGGAGCCATCACTGAACTTTGAACTCTGTTTGGTTCATTCAATTTCCTTGTTAGAAAATTATTTTTCCTTTGTTTGGATAATGTCCATTATTTTGCTGAAATGAAATTTCAAACAATTCAGGAATTTTCACTTTTCTTTTACATTTTGTTTATTTATCAGACAAAATGTATCATATCATTCAGTTAAAGATAATATATACATTCTAATATTATTTTTCTTTTCTTTAAACACACCAGACAAACATTGTCACAATGCAATGCAAAAGTATTTTTGTTTTCTAAAAACTGTTCATTATCAAACTTAAATGTATTTTTGTACTTTTATTAAGCTCCCACCCTTTTTAAATACTGTAACTATAAAAATGTGTTTATTTTGAGACTAAATTTTAATACTAAATCCATAACTTATTTATATTAATATTTGTTTTTTATATATATATATATATATATATATATATGTATATATATATATATATATGTATATGTATATATATATATATATATATATATATATATATGTATATGTATATATATATATATATATATATATATATATATATTGTATGCAATAGATTGCTTTATTATAAAGAGTTAAATTTCAGGAAAAACTAATGGATGCTGAAGAGGGTCTTTTAGCTGCGGAAAGGCTGAGTGAACAGATTGATTTCAAGGAAAATATCATCCTACAATTGAAAGCTGAAGGTAATTCTTTATTTAAGGATATTATTATTATTATCATTATTGGGAAATAATTAACATTTTCTTTATATTATACCTTTTTCTACTGGTTATTTAGATATTGTTTAATTTCAGTTCAAGAAGAAAGAAAAAACACAAACAAAAACAAACATTGGTTGTATCACAGGGAATTTGCTGTTCTGTGTCACATTTAATATTCCTTACTAAAAAAATCTGTCATGTTTTTTTTGTGTTTTTAATATTTTGCTGCTTCTCAGCTATCGTCCTATTTTTAAAATTTGAGTTTTGTTTTTCAAAGGAAAGAAGAACTGACAATAGGGACTAACATTTTACTAAACAGAATTGCATCTTCCCATTTTACTTACATTTTTACAGTTTAAACATACATGCATGTGTAACCTTCCCCCCATTTTTAAAATACAGACACACACACACACACACACATGCATATATATATATATTTTGTGGATAATATGGGTACTGTATTTCTAAGTAGATAGTGCTCAATATCATTGATAGAGTGTTTACATTTGAGTTAAAGTAGCGTGGACATGGAGTCAACAATTGGTTACTGACAGTTTCTCACCTATGCAATCTTCAGACCAAAAAAAAAAGTAACCAGGTGTTGATTCCATGTCCGTGCTACCTTAACTCATATATATATATATATATTGATGAGGAGGGCCTTGAGTACAGCTAGGTGTAACTCATTAGTTGAGGACACCAAGATAGTGAACATTGAGGGGTTATATGCTGCAGCACAATCAGGATTATCCAAAAGGTTTCAACCATTGGGTGACACCTATTGAATAATCCTGATTGTGTTGGAGCATATAACCCCAATGTCAACCAAGGAGTTATACCTAGCTGTACTCAAGGCTCCCCTCATAAACAAATTCCTTCCTGCTCTTTGTGTACAAAAGAAATTTTATTCCTTACTCTTTTTTAGTCCTATCATTCTTAAACCCACCAACATGTATATATATATATATATATATATATATATATATATATATATATATATATATGGCAATAGCATAATCTTTACAGATCATTGCTGTCCCTCACAATCCCACAACTCCACCACCAGAACCCTTCCTTGCATGAGCCCTCAAATATATATATATATAATGTGTGTGTGTATAATTATTTTACGTATCTTTGGTAGAAAAAAAAAGTATCATCTGTTTGGATGTATCAAAAGTATTTTTGTTTTTTAATCAACTATGAGTTAATGAGGAACTTCTTGAGATTACCAGTAGATTTTCATAGGTTTATCTAATAATCTCTGGTGTCTTTTGATAATCTTAGCTCTTCTTAACATTTTTGGCTACTGGTAGTTGGTTTCTCTTTTTCAATTTTAAAACATAATTTACAATTGTTAGTAGTGCTCTTCTGGACTTTATTTCAAGCCAGCTTACCATATTTAATATGCTTAAACCAGTGTTGGGGGGGGGGATTTATGATAAAACATTAAAATTAATAATAATAAAATTGTGTACAGTACTCATGTGTATGACAACTCATAAAAGGTGTTTGTATAGTACATAGAATAATGTACAAATGTCAGGAAAATGAACAGTGTATGAGTCATACTATATATATGTACATGCGCAGGAAGGGGGGTATATCAGGTATAGGGTTGGTGAATTCTGAGCGTGAAAAAAATGTTTCTGAAAGTCATAGGAGCTGTGTTGTTTTCTGACTTTGTAGGCATGCCTACTTTGTGTTAGACACATGGAAATCAAAAAGGTGCTCAGTAGCAAATTCTGTGAGTAACTCCAGTGGCTTTGAGGCCTAGTTTAGAATAATGCCTGAAAATTGACAAAATCTCAATATTTATATTAATTAATACAATATCTGAAATAAAAAGGATGGTGGATAATAGTATATCATATTTTAAACGGTCAGTTTAGCTCAGTCAGTAGAGCACCTGCCTAGGAATCGCAAGATTCCTGGTTTGATACTGGTCTCTGCAAACTCAGTGCATGAGTAGCACAGATTGGGTTATCTGATCTGTATGGTAAAGAAGGGAGACTCCCTGGTCTAGCACTAGTGAAAAGTGGATAGACTCCCTCACTGTCTGGCTGATACCAGCAATAGGCCACTCCGCCAATTTTACTTTATATACATACTAGAAGTGGCTACCCAGCGTCACCGGGGTAGAAGGTGGGGGTGTAAAAAAGTTAGTCTTGCAAATCCATTATTTTTAATTTGAACTTTAGATATAATTTTTGATAAATAAATTGACAACATTCCCTGATTTAAATACTGAAATTGCTAGATTTTTCTGATCAATTTTTTGGCCAAATTTTGCAAAACTGAGGATTTTTCATGGCATTTTTGTTGGCGATCTTTAATGCCATTTCCTCAAAAATTGGTACAACTTTTGGTGTTTCATGTAATTTGATATCCTAAAAAAGTGAAAAATTGCCCTACCCTAATGTCCAAGCACAACTTGGCTGAGAAGTCCATGACATGCAACACTCCACTTTGGCCCTTAATTAGGCTAGATGGGCAGTTGGATTATTATAAAGTTTTCTATGTTTGGAAAAAACCCCCTCCCCCAAAAAGATGTTTTTTTTAAATTAAAAATCCCATTTATCGCTACATGAATTCTCATTACTTCATCAATAAAATCATAAAAAATCTACAATAGAAAACAAAATAAAGAAAAAAATGGGAAAACACACAGATATACAACACACTATTTGGTGTTTGGGATAATATTGATGTTTTTTGTTTAAGAATAAAGGTCGATTTATTTTGAAAATCAGTAATAAAAAAACAAAAAAATAAAAGAATCTTTCTTGAAGAGGTCATTTATATTTCATCACATAAATTTGAAGAATTGTTTTTTTTTTTTTTTTTTTTTTTTTTTTTCCAAATTTTAATTTAATTTAATTTATTTTATTCATTTTATTTTATTTTATTTTTTCCTGAACTTGTATGATGTTTGATGGTTTCTTTTGCTCAAACCTTGCTGACACCATCTTGAAGGTATTCTGCTAACATCCGTGACTTTGAGGTGCTTGTGTAATCTCAGCTGGTAAATAGGAGTGATTAAACCTCTCGACCTTACCAGCTGTGGTTGAACTATCACCTTGCACTTTCAACTCAACCAAACCAAAAAAAAACAAAAAAACCCAAACATTTTGGCCATCTACTGGATTTCTATGGATGCGCCATTTTTGGACAATTTTTTCTTCTTGTCTTTATTTTTCTTTTCATTCAAATTGTTGATATTTTTTACTTTCATCTCAATTTTTAGAAAAAGGACACAGAGAAAATAACCTCATTCTAAATTTTCATATCTACTATGGAATTTAATTTGTGATTTCTATATAGTTTTGTTTTTTCTTTATTAAAAAATGATAAAATGATTGCTATTTTATATATATACAGAGATGCTAATAAGTACCCGTCCTGCATCCCTGACACACAAAAATCTAAAAGGACACAGTAAAATCATATCCATGTGTCCCAGTGTTTTTCTTTTTTCTTCCCTCGCCATTTCAAACTAACAGTAAATACATTTCAATATTTTTTAGAAACAAATTACCTAGGATAGGTTACAAAGTAGGAGTTAGATGGCTTTTGTTGGGACCCGTATATTTTCCCGGGGACTCATTCAAAGCAAATATGTGTGTCCCAAGACACACTAAATCAAAAAACTATCAGCATCACTGTATATATATATATATATATATATATATATATATATAAATTTTTTTTTTTTTTTTTAAGCATATTTATTGGTATATAACAGGGACGGTCAAACTTGCTTAATGTAAAGAATGATAACCTTAAGATATTTGAGAACCACAAGACTTTCCTTTTTAACTTTCGTTGACCCACTGCCTGTTTCCATTCCTTCTGTCAGCACTGAAAAAAAAAATGCTTCACTTAATTGGAGCTTCTAAAATTAGGATTTAAATTCTTGAATATTTTTTTTACTAACCTTAAACTTACAATTTAATCCAGTGCGATTTATGATTTATACCTAATAAATAATTATAAAGCTTGAACTTTTTATATTAACTGTAATGGGAAAATGAGTTCAGCCAATATACAAGGGTCATTCAAAAAATAACGGGAATTTAAAAAAAAAAAAGAGAAAAAAGGTGTGTGGTGGTGGTGGGACATTTTTTTCTTTTTCAGAATTTTTTTCCATATATGTTAACTGTGCATTGTTTGGAATTGGTTTATAGCAAAAATTGAATTGAGGCTATTTAAAGCGGTGGCAAATAAAACGAGTGCTCCAGGCTTGAACAGAGATCTGACATCAAATTTTTGGTGGCTGAAAAGTACAAACATGTGAAATTTACAGAAGAATGTATGATGTGTATGAAGAAGCAAATGTTTACAAAGAGGCTAAACATGGGTTTGCCACTACGAGCTAGAGTCAAAAAGACAGTCCAAGGAGTGGAAATACACTCTCTGGTAAAGAAAAAAGTTTCGGGCTCAGTGATCAGTAAAGAGATCATGCTGACCCTCTTCTGGGACATGAAAGGACCATTGCTATTGATTTCCTTGAAAAAGGAGCAACCATAAACAGTGCTTCACCAATTCCTTTGTCAATATTCACCTTATTTATTGAATGACCGTTGTATTTCTTTTAAAAGCCAAATATTAAGTATAAAAAAAACTGTGTGGCTGTACGAGTCAGTTTGAACAACCTTGATGTATACTGTCATGCTTATTTTACTAATATTTATGTCACTTTTCTCAAGACAAAAGCTAACCTCATTAAAATTTGAGCCACTTGAATAATAATCTTTCATGAAACAAACTTTCTAACATATTAAAACAAGTTGAAAATGTTAAACATAATCTGATGTGAGGAGTTGTAAGGGTGTGTGTGTGTGTGTAAAAGTTTAGGTACCGGACATGTATGCAGAAAAGGAGGGTTTCTTTAACTCTTAACATCCTGTTGAGAATTTTCCAAGTCCAGAGCCCCATTCCTATAAGGATTTATCACAAAATGGCTTAAAATGTCCGTTTCATTAAAAGTTACCTGTTATTTCCCATAAATTAAAGACTTCTAAATATGTTTAGTATTATATTTAAACAAAGGCTATCATTTGGGTAGATTAGGAAAATGAATGTGACTTTTGGCCGGGTGGAATGAGGCGGTATAGGACATTAAGAGTTAATGAAAATTGTGATATTGTGAAAAGTACCTTGTACCAATTACTTAAGCATAACATTTATTTTCTAGATGTAGATATAATATAAATAATTATTTATATATCTAGATGATAAATTAGAAATAATTAAATAAATTTTTTTTTTAAAATGCATGTCACAATGTCCTTTTTTCTATTAATTTAAACTTAACTAATCAAGTCATTTTAGAATTTAGTAAAGATAGACAGGTCATTCAACTATGGTTTATGGAAATCTAATAGACTACAATGGAGTTATCAGAATGATGATTAATTAGAATAATTTTATTTATTTTGTTATTGTCTAAAAGAATTACAATAGTTAAATTAGAAAAATACTAATAGTACCATGTACTCGTTTTGTTACCTCATTTCAGGAATGAAGCTGCCTCCTATAGATGTACCAGATACTTTTTACAATATCACAATTTTTTTTAAAGGGGACCCTCTTTTCTGCATACATGTTCAGTACCTAAACTTTGACGCCCTGGTTGTAATAGTTGAATTAACTAATCTACATTTGCTTTATCATTGCTCTATTAATAATGATAATAAAAAAAATATATATTTCCATTTGTAAATTGATCATCTAATTAAAGAGATTTTGTAAATGATGTCATATAAAGATGAAATCTTACAACTGCAGCTTCAATTTCTTTGGGTGTATCAAAAGTACTTTTGTTTTATTTTAAAATCAACTGTCACTTCATGGGGTATGCTTTAAAAAAAAAAATTTAAGCTGATATATGTATGTATTATTTGGATTTTGGGACTGTTGTCCTCATCATAAGATTTATTCTAAGTATTAATGATTTTGACTATAAATTAAATACTCATTGTTAAAATTATGCAAATCCTGAGGGTATTGTGATGTAATCAGTGACATAATTTCAGTTACAGACACACCGAATCTCCATTATAATAAGATTTACCAGCCACTCAGCATGGGTAGGATATGACATAATGCCAATTTCTTAAAGTTTTCCTTTTCCTAGACTGATTGCCTTTCCAAAGGGTATTAGCACTATGTGAAATGCAAACAGCCTCATCCAGGAGTTGAACTCGTCTCACCATGTCTATTTCCTACGACAGTAACCATTACACCACACTTCCCCCAGCAGTACCCAGCATGTTTTGCTCTTCTTACTTAGTTTATGAGATGGGAGATAAGTGGCCATACAGCTGCTGTTTTTTAAGGTGCTGCTTCCAAGATTTATTCAAAACAGAACACAGCATTCTTGTGTAGTTCCTATCTAGCATTTTCTCCAGGGATTTTGTTAATGTCCAAGTTGTGCAACCATATAATATTACTGACATGGCTACAGCTTTGAATATCTGGGGGAGGGGGAAAGCTCAAAATTGCCATAATCTCGATACTTATATCCACTTTTCTAACATCTGTAATATAGTGGATTGGTTTGGTTTCTTTGTTTAATGGCATATCAATATTTGTGGGTTATTTAATACCAAAGCTATCTTTGTAGAAGAACAGTAGTGGTACTATTTGACCAATAGCTAGGGTTTGAAGGGGTTCATACCTTTACCAAGGGTATTAGACTGAAAGTGAATATAATAGTGTGACTGGAATTCAAACTCACTACCATGTCACAGGGACCCCCCCCCCCATAATATAGTAGAGTTGTAGATATTGCTTCCATGTATACATAAACTTTGGAATAAAAATGTAAAAAATTTTTTTTTAAAACTGAAGATACTTTTGATACACTCTAATATGAAATATACTAGGAAGTATGTATTATTTGGATTATTCGGACTATTGTCCTCATATTTATTGTTTTCTACACAATATTTTTCCTGATGTGCCCTCTGGCCTTCTTCAGGTGTTTCTTGTCAAACATTGGAACCTTCTTGGAACTTTGAATCAAAACCTTTATTCAATCCATGGTGTGTGTGGGAGGGGGTAGACTGTTCTCATTCTGTTAACCATGACCAGGTACTAGTGTTAAACATTCTATGTTATTATCGCCCTTGGCCAGTTTTGAGTCCGACGAGAAATAACCCGAAGAAGGCCAGAGGGCACATCATCTGAAACATTGTATATATAACAATAAAGATGAGGACAATAGTCCGAATAATCTAAATACATACCAATTATCACGCGTCATCTCAAAAATTCAGAGAAACTAGAAAGTATATATTTACTGACTGTAAATTTCTTTCTACTTGTAAGGCTGTTGTGTTCTATTCATTTATTAATTTTTTTTTTTTCTGTAAGATATTGTTTTTGTTGTCTTACAGCTGTGACTGTTTGGTTTCTTAATATCAGCTGGTAATCCTGAGCATATTGATTGAATCTCCCAGGCTGCTGGTTGGTATTGGGGAAACACAGTCTTTAGGGACGGCCAACTCAGTTGTGCTTGGCTTTTTACTTTTTTCTTTTTTCTTCACAAATCCTATTGATTAGATTTGTATACTTTTGACTTTCAGAGTTTTTAGATCCGCACTCCTGGCAAATGGAATCGATTTAAAGAAAAAGAAGTTGAATAATTCATGTCTTTACGAGTCAGATGAGAAATGAAATGCGAGTGTATCCATTTTAGATTGATATTTCATCCTTGTAAATAGAAGTAGATAAAGATAAGTGGCTGCTACTGTTTAGAGATGAAAATCAGATAAAAAGAAGAATAATAGTAATAATAAGATAATTAAAAAATACTAATAATACTATGTACTCACTTGGTTATCACATTTCAGGAATGAAGCTGTCTCCTATAGAGGTACCAGATACTTTTTACTATATCACAATTTTTTGAAAAAGAAAAAAAAGTTGAATTTTTCATGTCTTTACGAGTCAGATAAGAAATGAAATGTGAGTGTAAACCATTTTAGATTGATAAAACAATTCTTCTTTCTTGAAGAATATTAGACTTCATGTAATTGTTTGCATAAAAAGGAGGAGAAAAGAAGTGTATGTTGTTTAATTCTGTTATCATGGTGTACACTATTTTCACTTGATTATTATTTAGCTTACTAGCAAGAATATGCGCCCTTTGGGTATAAATATTTATGTTTTAATGTAATGAAATATATATAATTTCAACAGATTTTTTCTTGTAGAGGGGCCGTTTTAGTGCAGTCATTAGAACACTCATCTAGGAATTGCAATAAAAGTACAGGGTGTACATAAAGTTTCTTTACAACTTAAAAAAGTTATTAAAAAAACAAATGAAAAGAAAAAAATATAGAAATTATTACAAAATGAAGAGTAGATATTGAAGTTTATTTGCCTCAGGGCCGATTTAGCTCAGTCGATAGAGTGTCGGACGAGAAACCACAAGGTTCCGGGTTTGATACAGGCCCTAAAGTGCAGTAAAGTGAGGAACTGATGGTAGGTGTGGTGGAGCACCTCAGATGTAAAAACAATCTCCTTGGTCTAATGCTAGTGAAAAGGGGATAGACTCCCTTGCTGTTTGGTTGTTACTGACTTTAGTCCAATCCAACGATTTTTACATGAGCACCATTAGTTGCATGAAGTACATTTAGATCAATTTCTTTCTATGTTTGCTGTAGCATAGTTTCTCCAATGGTCACAATGGTTTTCAGTATCTTTTTTCTTTTTTCAATACATGATACCTTTAGGATAACCCGAAAGAAAGAAGTCATGGGGGGGGATATCTGGGAAGTGTGCTAAAGAGACTTTATGGACACCCTTTAGATCAAAGATAAGTGGCTGCTACTATTTAGAGGAGAGAAATGTCATCAGATATAAAGAAGAATAATAGCAAAATTATTCCCTTTATTACATATACATAGTAATGTATATGTAATAAACGTTAAATTTCCATTTCTTAACCCTGTCGGCTGGGGCTTTATAATACACCGACTGCACCTCTGCAGAAGGGTAAAACCCTCTCCCCAATCGGGCCACCTGTTGGCTGTAGGTGGCAATCCCTGATACTTAAGGACAGAATCCTGGTGGATGTGAGCAGTCCATGACATGCAACACTCCACTTAGACCCTTAGTTAGGCTAGATGGGTGGGTGGAGAGGCCTCTGATCAATCAGCTTGGTCATGTCAAGCCATAGCATGATTGCACCAAACCTATTGCCCTTATGGCAAGCCCCAACTGTTTTTATCATATATGTACTAGAAGGCGGTGGTTGAGTGTTTTCATGTCCTGGGAATGACGTCAAACTCTATCTGATGGTGAGGTTCCAGTTCTGGAAGTCTGGGGAATGTGGAGCACCCCTTCATTACCATTACTCCCAGGTCCACTCTGATTTGGATTGGTAGTACCTGTTAGGGTCCCATCTATGGGTTGAATAGAAAAAATTGTTTCTAGAAATTGTTTAAAAAAAAACTTTCTACCAAATTATCGCTTATAACAAACTTAAACTTTACCCTATAAACTTACCCCTTAAATTGATTTCCAATCCACTTAACAACAAAAAACTGCAAACAACTTACTGTCAAAATCAATAAAAATCCTTGAAAAAAAGACAATGGATTTGACCATCCATCACAACCTACAGCTTGACATAAAATAATCCTTAATGGGTTGACATGCCGTTAAAATCAATCAATCAATAAATCTTCATTCAACAAAAAAATCTGCTCTGTAGAAGACTAATGTTTATACAATGCCTTTTACAATTGTTTTTATTTTATTTTTAAAATAATTTAATTTGAATTAAATTTTATAAACATCATAGTCAAAACAGACACTTGTTAGCACAATATATACAATTGTTTTTCTTTATCTATACCTCAAATTATCAGATTTGATTCCATTTATATACATAGTAAATAGTAAAGTCTATGGAATAGCAATAGTCACTGTGGCCTGAACATTGTGTTTATACTCAATAAAGATGAGGACAACAGTCCGAAATATCAAAAATATTAATATTTTAACCTTGTAAATAAAAGTAGATTAAAGATAAGTAGCTGGGGTTTTAGAATAAACTGACTACACCTCTGCAGAGGGGTAAGACCCCTTCCAAATGGAGCCACCTGTTGGCCATGGGTGGCAACCCATGAACCTTAAGGATGGAGCCCTGGTGGCTGAGCAGTCCATGACATGCAACACTCCACTTTTGCCCTTACTTAGATCAATCGGCTGGTCATGTCAGGTCCTAGTATCTATATGATGTCCCAACCCTATTGCCCTTATGGCAAGCTCCATCCTTTTTCATCATATATGTGCTAGAAAGTGGTGACTGAAGATCATCATGTCCTGGGAATGTTAAACTATATGATGGTGAGATTCCAGTTCTGGAGGTCTGGGGAATGTAGAGCACCCCTTCATGGCCATTATTACTTGTTGAGATAACAGAAGTTTGAATCTCAGACTTATAAAACATTTTTGTTTGATCTGTGCTTTATCACAAATCCATTACTACTGTGATCGAAATAAGTTTTGATAAAACTTCAGCTAAAAAATAAAAAATGAAAGAAAATTTTTTGTCAAAAATTGATAATTGTCAAGGCTGTTTTATTTAATACTGAATCTTGATTCTGTAAATTTTAAAATTGTAATGAGAATGAATAATTTGAGAATGTTGGATTGGGTATTAAATCATAAAATTTCCATTTTATACAGCAATTTAACCCTTTTGGTGTGGTGCATTTGGCCACAAATTTAATGGCTTTTGACCATTTGGCCACAAATTTAATGGCTTTAATGGCTAGAATGCACTTTTGACCATTTGGCCACAAATTTAATGGCTAGAATGCACTTTTGACCATTTGGCCACAAATTTAATGGCTAGAATGCACTTTTGACCATTTGGCCACAAATTTAATGGCTAGAATGCACTTTTGACCATTTGGCCACAAATTTAATGGCTAGAATGCACTTTTGACATTTGGCCACAAATTTAATGGCTAGAATGCACTTTTGACCATTTGGCCACAAATTTAATGGCTAGAATGCACTTTTGACCATTTGGCCACAAATTTAATGGCTAGAATGCACTTGATAATCTGGCCACAAATTTAATGGCTAGAATGCACTTTTGACCATAAAATAAAAACTTGCAAATAAAAACATTTATTAGAGTTTCACAATTACAATGCTACAATACATAAGGATAGGGTGGCCAATCATGGTGTAATGGTTAGCAAGCTAGTCTTGCAGATCTATTACTACTGAATATTGAGTTTGATCCTTGCTGAATTCTCCATACTTGTAACCTCATGTCATGACCTTACCTGTAGTGAATGGGTTGGGTAAATACCTAGACTCACAACAAATGGATAAAACCAAAACATCTTGGCCATTAAATAACCCAATGGTTTGACATGCTGTAAAATCCAACCAACCAACCTGACTCTAAAACATATAAAAAAGAGAAATTAAAGTTTTTCATTTTTGACAGAATGAGTATACTAGCTAATATGATAATCACCCCTCCCCCTAAAAAAAAAAAATCAATGCTTTTGTGAGTACCCTGGCAGTTATGGGATTTTAAGCAACAGCTTATATAACTTATATTGGCTCAGATATTGAATAAAAAGAAACAAACGACCAAAGATAAAACAAAAACATTTTCCGGCTGTATATGTTTATCAAGTAAAGTAATGATAATTTTATGGGTGGGGTGGGGTCATTTTGTGGCTTTGCAGGGTGCTTACCCAGCTGGATTCTGATTAGACTACCAAGAACTGTGAAGAAGGGGGGGGGGCATATGAATCATCTCTGCAAAAGTCCACGAGGCAGATTTGAATTGTCACTACTGGGGGTGATGCAACCTGGGAAGTGATCAACCCTCCAACTGGGTCAGGGGGTCTGGTGTTGAAAGATATGAAACCAGTTATGTGTGTGTGTGTATCTGTGTGGGGAAATGCCAATAGACAGTTGGAATTGAGACCCAATTGTTTGTTTTTTTAAACTGAAAATCAGTCTTTAAGGATTCTTAAAGTATAGATAAATAGATAACATTACATTGTACTAGCAAGAATATGTACCCTCTACCGGTTGTAAGTATTGAAGTTTTAATGTTAATGAAATATTAAATTAGAAAGAATAACAAAATCAAATAAGTATAATTATTTGTACTAGCAAATATATGCACCCTCCGGGTGCAAGTATTTAAGTTTTAATGTAATAAAATATTATATTAAATTAGAAAGGCTAATAAAACTAAATAAGAATGTAGATAAAAAGATTTGAAACAGAGAGGGGTATAATCGAAAAATAGAACAACTGAAACTTACTCTTCAATCACTCTCATCTTTCATTGTTATTTTTTCTAATTTAAGTATTTAGTTAAAGAGGAAGTAGAGAATAAAATGACAGTTATTTTTTCTTGTTAATCGATTTCATTTAAGATTCATTGAAGAGATTTTTGCTTATATTCATTAAAATAAAACCAAACAATTAGAAATCAATAATACTAAGCACATATTTATTAAAATCACATTGCAATTAGCCTTCCCGTTTACACTGTAAACCGCTATTTTGTTGTATATATAATATAATTGCATGTTGTTAGTATGTAGATATGGTTAACAGTATTAATAATGTAAAATAATTTTATTAATAATTCAGGTTTAAATAAAAATAAAATCATTGAGAATGTGATGTCAATAACTAAGGGAATTGTGATTTGAGTTGTGATATAGTTTCGGTTACAGACAGAAAAACACACAATCCCCATTATAAATAAGATTAAATCATAATACCTAATATATAACTATGCAAAAAAATATATATAACTCTTCAGAAACAACTACATGAAAAAATTAGAAATATAAATCTATAATGACGTTAAGCAGTGATGAGCCAGTTCAATACTTAATTGGGTGACCACTTAAGCAACAGCAACTACTGTAAGCACCTGAGTCCTTTGTTTATGAAAATGACTTGATTCAGCATTAAATAACCTGAAAAGGGTTATTCTATAAAACAAAACAACCAACATTCATGGTTATGAATCTTGTCTGAAATGTTAAGTGAAAATTGTAATTTTTTTTTTATTGAAAATAGATGACCAGATTTTTCTTTTTTCAAATTTAAAGTTCATTGATTTTTTTTTTCTTTTTCTTGGATAGTTGAAGTGATACATTTAAAAAAAAAAATCTGTTTTTTTTTTTTTCTTCTTGTGCAATTTCTTTTTGCTAAATGTTGACTTCCATGTTTTGATTGTTGTTAAACCCAACAAAAAACCACCAAATTACTCTCATTTGCATGCTTCCTCCTTGATCTTTGTGTAATCTCAGCTAGTAATTATGAGTAATTTGGATAGCTCAAGTTACTAGCCAAGATTATATAAATGTCTGACTAAACAGCATGAACCAATATTGCTGCTTCACTCATTCTAAAGATCTTTTTTTTTTTTCTTTTTTTTTCTATTGCATGTTAACTAAACTTTCTCGTTTATTAGAATTAATTAACAACTTGAATAACATTTTGAAAAACTTGACTTATACTTATTTTAACATGAGACTAAAAATTTGAACATTATCTTTTTTTTATGTGGAAATAACATTTCGACATTCTTTGAGACTTAACCCGTTATCTACCAGTGTGCCCCAAACCGCCGACGATCAAAATGCCCCAAACCACCATAAATGCTCGAGATCATCAGTTCTTTAAAAATGGTTTAGAGTTAATAAAGAGAAATGAATTAAATGAATACATTTCTATTCAGTAGTAAAGGTGATAGGGTGATACAATACTAGCTTGTCAATCATTTCACCATGCTATTGTGGATGGCTGTGGGAGGGGGGGTAGATAAAGGGTTAAATTATTTGGGAGTTGTTGGCACAGATAATAGAAAAGGTAAAACAGGAAAAGGCAACAACTGGGTGTGCGTGATGCTTACTGTATATACTTGTGGATAGGTTGCACCCCTAATTTGTAGTTGACCTGCAGATAGAGGTCACATTATAATCTGGCTAGTTACACGACCTATTCTAACATAAAACTTAGGTCGCACCCCTAATTTGTGGTTGACCTACAGATAGGGCACATTATAATACGGCTAGTTGTGCATACATCCATCCAACACAAACTCCAATCCAAAAGTGTCATGGCAGAAAACACACTTCTGGGTTCCCATCAAGCCCCTACTGATCAAGGGGAGTAACCCTAGATTTCATTAGATCTAGACCTAACACACCTCTAATTTGTGGTTGACCCGCAGTTACACGACCTATTCTAACATAAAGCTTATAAAATATTCACCTTTATTTCAAGACTTTGTTTACAAATATTAGATCTAGAAGACTTTGCCATAGACTGTGAGGCATAATGTAAACATATAGAAATAAGGGTTGCGTTTCTTAGGACTATAATTGTAAATGGGCCTGAGTAAAATAACTTATTTTACACAGTCAACTCAATAATAAAAAAATCAATAATTATTTACTCAACATTTGGAAACAGTATAGAAGATTTTAGAAAAAAATGTTAAATCATTGCAATTGCTGATCATTTCAACTTAATGATAAATAAAAATGAAAGTAGTGCTATTTTACATTTATGTCTAATGGATATGTCGCACCACTGATTTTGATCGAATTTTTGGTTTAAAAAAAAAAAAAAAAAGTGTGATCTGTTTGTGAGTATATATGATAGTAGTAAATTCTTAACCTGGTAGGTAGGGCGGTTTGTTAGACAAATGGTTTTGCAATGTTTTTATTTTATTTTTTACCACACTAGACGGATCTCTCGGATCTATTGCAGAGAATCAACTGTAGCTTATCTGATTTGTGAATGATCTTCTGTTCGGTGTGGAAATAAGGGGTGCTAGGCATACCGATGAACTTGTTCATCCAAGTTTTTGAATTCAAGGTGTTAATTTATCATTTATGGATCCCCTGATTGTTATCTGTTATCTGACTGAATCCGGGGAGTTCATTTTTTTTTTTTTTATTTATTTTTTTCAAGAACCGTTGTCTTTTTAAGACATTACATCAATTGTCTGGATTCAATTCAATGTCGATGTTTTCAGCTTTTTTTTTTTCCAAATGGAAATTAAATTTGGTATTATTTCAATATCTTAATATTAATCCTTTGAATCTCTAATCCCTTAATCCTCGATTACCTTTTACCTCAAGTTCTCAAAATTCACAAAAAAAAAAATCAACTACAGAACAAATTTAGTCTTCCCTTGAGCTCAGTGCTTCTAAAACTTTTGGAAGTTGCGGACAGGCTGACATTTTTTTTATTGATGTTCGGACCGGCATATAAAATTAAAGAAATAAAAAGTATTTACGCTGGCATGTTAAAATTAGCTTTATTTAATACAGAAATCTATCATCAATATGATCTAACCCCTACCCACACCCCAGGGTAGAGTCAATGGGAACAGTGAGACTATTTCTTATTTGTCAAGTATTGGCTTGATAGAAGTGAGTGCCACATGCAATGGTTCACGAATATCCAAATTGTTCCTATACTTTGTTTTCATCACACTCATTGTTGAAAAAGTAGCCTCGCATAGATATGTTGATGGAAATGGGAGAAGTATGTTGAGAGAGATTTCAGCCAGTTGATATTTTTAGAAATATATTTCCAATTTTTGTTTATATATATATATGGTTGCCATACTTCAAAACTATACAATTTTGGCACTTGTTTTTTTTGTTTATATGTATGGTTGCCGTACTTTAAAAACTATACACATTTTTAAAAAATCATGTGTGGCACCTGCGGATCAGCAAGTAATAATCTTCAAACTGGCACCAGTCCAGTGGACTGACTATGAGAAGCACTACTCTAGAGCACAGACATCTTTATTTTAAAGCTATCTTACCATTCAATCAAAAGCAAGGCTTGGAATGGTTGCTATATCAAACCTTTTATTATTAGTATCTGATGTGATCTCCCTAAACTAGAATTATTAACCCTTTTGCAGACAGTGACATTTTTAGGTCTGGTATAGTTCAGTCGGTAGAGCATCGGGCTAGGAACCACAAGGTTCTGGTTTTGATACTGGCCCTTGCCCAGTCAGCGTATGAGTAGCACAGGAATCTGTGCGATAAAGTGAACTACCTCAGATGCCAAAAACAATCTCTTTGGTCTAGCACTAGTGAAAATGGGATAGACTCTCTCGCTGTCTGGCTGATACTGAAATTAGACCACCCGACGACTTTACTTTACTAGAGCCATAAGTACTTATGTATTACCTCTTCACTGTAAATTAGAATCTATATATTAATACGCGTGTTCCTAAAAAATACAACTGTTATCATCTTGCAACACCTGAATGAAAACACCATGGAATTTATTTTTTTTAAAAAAGTGTAAGAAACTAAAAATTAAATTTGGGATATTTGTCTTTTTGTCATTAAGCTGTGTTTATTTAACAGCAAAAATATGAGGAGCAATCTGAAAATAATGAATTCTGTTTATTTCCAACTATAATAGATATAGAGACAACAATATCACCATTGGATAGAGCAAGTTTTCAGCTACAAAACGCTATTTTTGGAGATGTTTGTGGCGTAATGGTGATCGTTGTAGGAAATGAACATGGTGACCCGAGTTCAAATCCTGGAAGAGGCGGTTGGCATTTTTCATAGAACTAATACCCTTATGGAAAGGTATAAATCCAACTATTCTCCCTTCAGCTATGGGTAAATAGTAGGGCAGACTGGGTTGTTTAACCTTGTCATGAAAACCAGTCTAGAAGAAAAACTCTGAATTAAAACCTGTGGAGGGAGAACAATTGGATGCATACTTAAGAGTATTAGCACTATGTGAAATGCAAACAGCCTCATCATGTCCCTTTCCTATGATGATAACCATTACATCAAAAACAACTGTTGGTAGAGCACCTGACTAAGAATTGCAATATTCCTGGTCCTCGCCAAATTATTGCATGAGTAGCACATATTGGGTAATTCTGTGCGGTAAAGTGGGGAGCTGATGGTAAGTGTGGCGCTCCACCTTAGCAAAACTAATTTACCTGGTCTAGCAATAGTTGATACTAACAATAGGCCACTCTGCCATGATTGCCCCAACCCTATTACCCTTATGGCAAGCCCCAACTCTTTTTATCATATGGGTGCTAGAAGGCGTTGACTGAGGGTCTTTTATGTCCTCGGAATGGTGTTAAACTCTATCTGATGGTGAGGTTCCAGTTCTGGAGCTCTGGAGAATGTAGAGCACCCCTTCATCACCATTGCTCCCTGGTCCACTTTGACCTGGAGTGGTAGTACATATTAGGGTCCCATCTATAAGTTAAACAGAAAAAATGTGTTCATAAAAAAATAGAGTATCTGTTAAGAATGAAAAACTTTGTTGGCATTAAATGACCCACCGAGGTCGATATGCTGTAAAACAAACCAAACCAAATCACTCCGCCAACTTATATAGAAAAAGTGTTTTGTAGCTGAAAACCTGCACTATCTTATGACATTATTTGAACTCCCAGTATCTGTTGTAGTTTCTGCAGAAATGAATAGGAGACATTATTTTTGGTGTATGCTCCTTGTACTTCTAAACAAAAAGAATCTTTTAATTATTTTCTTTTTACATATTTAAGTTTCTTTTTTTTTTTTTTTTTTTTCTAAAACGGAATGTCACATCTTTCGTTGATTTACAACCTGTGAGTATTACATCAGGTACTGACACTTAGTGAACTTCAGTACATTTTGTAATATTTGGAGATTGTTTATCTACCTCTACACTTTTTGATTTGCTTTTATTTTGGCTCTGGCATTAACTGAATTTTTTATTTATTTATTTTTCATTTTTAAATTATTATTATTATTTTAATTCATTATTTGAAAGAAAACGGAGCAGTTTGTATTGATTTTTTTCTCGTTTTTTTTTTTTTAATTTTTAAATTTCTTCATGTTGATTATCTCCCTTGAGAAAAAAGTTTCTTGATGTTAATTATCTCCCTTGAGAATAATTGTTTACATGTCTTTATAACACATTTGCTCTGTTTTATTGTTGAGTTTTGAAAAATTTGAAAAAAAAAAAAAAAAATTTTTTTTTTTTTTTGGCACAACACTTTGTTCATTTTCTTTTGCTGGAGAAGTGATGAATAAAAAAAAACTAAAAAAAAAAAAAAAAACTGGTTAAATTTGCGGCAGATAATCCAGGGATAATCTTTCCAATGAAAATGATAGATAACTATGCCTAATCTACAACCCCATTTTGAAAATGTTTCATATTCCAGTTTAGAATTATTTCAAAGTTTTAAAGGTCACTTTTCCTATCCTTCTTTTAGTTGTGGGGGGGGCACCTGTACTCGTGTCTTGGGCAGCTATAGTCTGGTGGATTTCATTTCTCTCCAGGTCTACAACTGGATTGAATTCACAGTTTTCCTTTTCCTTGACCAGTTTCCATACCAACTCTAAAGAGCTCTGTCTGCCCTACTATTTACCGATAGCTGGAAGGAGAACAGTTAGACTAATACCTTTCAAAACTTTGTTCATTTTCTTTTGCTGGAGAAGCGATGTAAAAAGAAGACAACTGATTAAATCTGCTGCAGATTATCCAGGGATTAATGACAGAGGAGATATAAGATTTAATATATATATATATATGTAGAATTAAACAAAAGACACATCTCCTGTTTAACAATTTTATTTTTGATCTTTTCGAGTTTTCTGGCCAACTTTTTAATTTTAATATTTGGGTGGAATTCGTGGATTAGTCCACCAAAGTTCAGGTCCCGAGCACTTTCAGCACTTTGAAGTGCCATCATCAGGGGTGATGTGTTTTTTTTTTTGTTTAATTCTACATGTATAAATGAAAGAATGCTGCCCAAATACACACACACACACACACACATATATATATAAACAAGATTAAAAGATATTGCTAAAAATGTTTTCTTTTTTCTTTAGACCTGGATTATAAATTAAGAGACTATTTCTTTTTATTTATAAAATTTATAAAAGTATAAGAAAACTATTATTTGAAGATGATCAATACAACAATGTCCAATATTAGTGAAGGAAATTTTAACCCTATTACTTCCAAGTTAGTTTGAAATTGTTTGGCAATAATTCATTAATATATATATATATATATATATATATATATATATATACGTAGATGGGTTACCAAGTCAATTGGACTTTGGCTCTATCTTGGGCTAGACGGGTGGTCGGAGAGGCCCCCTCTGATCAATCGGTTGGTCACATCAAGCCCTAGCACCTATATGATTGCCCCAACCCTATTGCCCTTATGGCAAGCCCCAAACCCTTGCTGATACCTGTGGGTAGAAATAGATTTATAACCGCAAAATGACCGATTTTTAAGCTTTTTCTTTACCAATTATATATATATATAATATATATATATATATATATATATATATATATTTGTGCTGCTCGCCTTTTTACAAGGACAAAGAAAGTTCTAGAACAAAAACTGTTTATTAAAAAAACTTTTTGGCATGTTTTATAAAATATAACAGGCAAAGATTGTTTATCCATTTAAAAAAGATTTTTTTTTTAATCCAATTTTTCTTGTAGGCAAATAAGTAAGTTGTCGGGGTGGCCTAAAGTTGGTATCAGCCAGACAGCGAGGGAGTCTATCCCCTTTTCACTAGCACTAGACTGAGGAGATTGTTTTTGTGTCTGAAGTGGAGTGCCACATCTACCATCAGCTCCTCACTTAACCACACAGATCCCTGTGCTATTCATGTGCTGAGTTGGTGAGGGCTGGTATCGAACCAGGAACCTTGTGCTCTATCGACTGAACTAAACTGGCCATGCCACAAATATCTGTCTATATAGGGCCATAATAAAAAAAATAGTTTTTAAATGTGTATTTACCCAACCCCTCTCCCACTGGCAGGATGTGACACAAGTTCAATTTTTAAACAGAGTTTAACAGGTTTGAATTCAGAGATTTCCTTCTCCAAGACCAGCTGCCATACTAAGTTTAAAGAGCCCAGTCTGCCCTACTATTTACCCATAGCTGGAAGGAGAATAGTTGGATGCATACATTTAATAAGGGTAGGTATTTACCCAATCCATTCGCCATGGGTAGGATGTGACACAAGGTTGCAAATATGGGGTATCCAGTAAGGATTGAAGATGTTATTTTAGTAGTAATGGATCTGAGACTAGCTTGCTAACCATTAAACCACAACAGGACACCTGTGAATTATTTACCCAACTCATTCACCCTGGGTAGGATTTGATACAAGGTCACAAGTATGGGGCATTCAGTTGTAATGGATCTGTGAGACTAGCATGCTAACCATTACACCATGGTTGTATGCCCTACCTTTTCCAAGTGTATTAGTACTATGTGTAATGCAAATAGTCTTGTCCAGGATTTGAACTCAGGTCGTTGTATCCATTCTGTATGATGATAACTGTTACACCACAAGTACCTCCTAATTTAGAGATTTGCACATGAAATATGTTTTGTTGTAAATGTCTGTAAATAATGAAAGTATTCTTGCAACTCAGGAACATTTCAGTATTAGAAAATGGAAGTTAAAAGAAAAAAAAAAAAGATTCCTAATTGAATATATTCAATCATGATTAAAAAATTCAGTAAATATTATTTAAAATTTTGGTAATTATCAGATTCGTTCATCTTCCCTAAAAAACGCTAAGTGGTGCCTGTTCAAAATGTGAACTGTGCTAGTTATGAACTGTTTAGCTGTTTGTAGGCGTTTCTCTCAACAAGTCAATGCAATATGAAAGTGATATTTACCCCACCCCATGTTTTTATCAACAAGTAAATGTAGATATCGCTTTCTTATCGCATTAACTTGTTGATTTTAACACCTTCAAACCACTAAATGGGGGGGGGGATATTTACATTTGCTTGTCGATAAAAACTTGGCTTGTGGGTAAAATATTGCTTTCATATCGCATTACCTTTTTGGGAAAAATGCCTTCAAATAGCTAATCAGTTCATAACTAGCACCGTTCACATTTTGAGTGGACACCACTTAGCGGTTTTTAGGGCAGGAGGCCAGGATGCATGAATTCCATAATTACCAAAATTTATTCTACACTTTGCATAAATTTGCATAAAAAAGAAACAAAGATAAAGATTGCTATAGAACAAAAAGCATTTATTAAAAAAGAAAAAGCTTTAGAGAAAAAACATTGTCATTTATATTTATGGGGGATTTCTAAAAAAAAAAAAAAAAAAAAAAAAAAATGTAAGTGATAGATAAAATGAATTACCTTGTAAGGCTAAGCAAGTGAGTGTGTGCTTTGCATGCAAGATACCCACCTTCTTCTTTTCAACCATTTTTAAGAGATAAGTAGAATGAACAGTACTGCCCAGCACAGATTGAACTCACGACCTCCAGGTTGTGTAATGTCTCTTAGTAAGCATCCTGTCACCCCTGTTGGTTGGAATGGTTTGTCCAGTGAAGAGTGATAAAAGTTTCTCTCGTGGAGGATTACTTTTTGTCAGCTTGGAGAACCTTTGCCAGTTTACTACTACTTTTATGCCAGTTGGGTGAGACACTTTGGAACGTGGTATTGCGGATACATTGAAAACTGCTGTTATATCCTTTCTAGCAGAGAGATTTTATCATCAAACTTTAGAAGTTAGAAAAGCTATTATTTGAATCAGTGTTCATTCATTAAGTTCATGACAAAATTTGGCAACATTGCAATTGAAATAGATATTTCTAGCGCTGTTGGCTGGAGCTTTAGAATACACTGACTCCTCCTCAATGGGGCTACCTGTTGGCCGTTGGTGGTGATCTATGAAGCTTAAAAATGAAACCCTGGTGGCTGAGCAGTCCATGACATGCAACACTTCACTTTGGTCCTTACTTAGGCTAGACGGGAGGTCAGAAAGGCCTCCTCCGATCAATCGGTTGGTCTCATCAAGCTGTAGCACCTATATGATTGTCCCAACTCTATTGCCTTTATGGCTAAACCCCAAACAATGTGCTAGAAGGCAGTGGCTGAAGGTCTTTTTGTCCTGGGTATGATGTTAAAATCTAACTGATGGTGAAGTTCCAGTTCTGGAACTCTGGGGAATGTGGAGTACCCCTTCATCGCCATTACTCCCAGGTTCACTCTGACCCAGAGTGGTAGTACCTGTTAGGATCCCATCTATAGATTAAATAGACAAATGTGTTTATAAAAAAGAAATTGAGTATCCATTAAGGATGAATTTATTGCAAAACTTTCTCGGTATTAGATGACCTACTGAGGTTGATATGCCGTAAAACAAAAAAAGTTAATGAATTGCTCAAATGTTGTCACACTAAAACCCCAAAGGATGATGATTTCTACTATTGCAAAAGAAGTTAAGATATATTGAGTTGGTGCATAAGAATTATAGATTTTTTTCTATAAATTTTATTTGTTGGTAAAAATTCAAACACGTTCGGCTTTGTTGTTATTGGAGAGTTCGTGGGGGACCCACCCAGCCAATTTCCATACTTTTCTGAGCTTTTTGAGATGACAAACAATGGTTGAATGGTCCACATTGAAGTCTTCAGCCAACATTCTAGTTGTCAATCTTTCGTCCTCTTCCACGACTGCCAAAAGTGACCGGTCATTGATGTTTTGACCTCTTCCGTCTTCATCTGTCGGGTTTGCATCTTCCGATTTGAACTTCCTGAATCATTTTTCAACTTTGCTTTTGCTGATTGTTCCTTCACCAAAAACGTTCATTGAGATCCCAAAATGACTGTGCTGCATTCTAACCTTTCTCAAAGTGGTAGAGCATAATATCACAAATGTGGATATGATTTTTGATACGCATTCTGAAAAGAGAGGATTATTTTTTGAAACAAATTAAACAAACCACCAATTGTTATTGTTTTGTTTAATAAATTTGTTGAAGAAAAAAAAAGCCGCAATAATTATGCACCAAGCCAATAGATCTAAAACTGATGATAATGGTTTCTTTATATCCTCTAAAATATCAGTGGGGTGTCCACGTAAAAATGACTCCTCAGCAGAATCAAGCGATTCCAAAACTTTCCATTTTGATATAGCAATGGGCATTGCACATCAGGTAACTGAATAATGTCACAAAACTGTTTGGCGCCAACTGCACCTGTACCGAGGAGTAAGACCCCCCGCCCCCCCAATGGAGTCACCTGTTGGCCGTGGGTGGTGTCTTGTGATGTATAAGGATGGAATACTGGTGGCTGAGCTGTACATGACATGCAACACTTCCTTTAGACCTTACTTAAGGTAGATAGGTGGTTGAAGAGGCCCAAGCCCCCTTCGATCAATTGGCTGGTCAAGTCAAGCCCAACCCTATTGTCCTTATGGCAAGCTCCAGCCTTTTTTTATCATATATGTACTAGAAGGCGGTGGCTGAGTGTCTTATTATCCTGAGTATGATGCTAAACTCTATCTAATTGTGAAGTTCCAGTTTTGAAGCTCTGGGGAATGTGGAGTACCCCTTCATCACCATTACTCCCAGGTTCACTCTGATGGAGTGGTAGTACTTATTAGAGTTCCATATATGAGTTGAATAGAAAATGACCCAACAAGGGTTGACATGCCATAAAACCCAAACCATTAACCAACCAACCTTTTTTGTAATAAACAGTTTTTGTTTTTTTTAGTCATTATGCTAATTAACTAGAGTCTAGAACAAGTTTTCAGAATATTTATAGTCATTTTTATTATGATAGAACCTCTAGAAGAGATGCTTAAGGACGGAATCCTAGTGGATGAAGTCCATGACATGCAACACTTCAATTAGACCCTTACTTAGGCTAGACAGGCGGTCAGAGAGGCCCCCTCCGATCAATCGGTTGGTCACGTCAAGCCATAGCACCTATATGCACTTATGGCTAAGACCCAAGCCTTTTTATGATGTATGTGGTAGAAGGTAGTGACTGAGGGTCTTCATGTCCTGGGAATGACGTTAAACTCTATCTGATGGTGAGGTGGAGTACCCCTTCATCACCATTGCTCTCAGGTCCACTCTGACCCGGAGTGGTAGTACCTGTTAGGATCCCATCTATGGGTTAAATAGAAAAATATGTTTATAAAAAAAATTGAGTATCCATTAAGAATGAATTTATTTTAAAACTTTTTCGGCATCAAATGACCCACCGAAGTTGATATCACGTAAACCAAACCAAACCTCTAGAAGTGGAAATTGATTTTTTTTTTTTTTAAACTTTTGTTCTCTTATATTGGATATTACTGTATTTGATCAACACTGAATATTTTGTAATAAATTTATTTATATAATTTGCAGTATGAACTTTTCTGTTTGTTTCTTCCTTTATTTATTTGTCTTTAACTTCTATCAGGATCAAGGTGTAGTATCTGTGTAATCTGTTGAAAATCAAAACGTCACTGTCTGACACAGGGGTGGCTAAAACATGGCTTACATGTGACCCTTTGACCTTTACTATGCAGCTTGTGGAAAATTCTACAGAATTCAAATATTCTAGAAATTTCAACTCAAATCCAGAACAAAAATCGGCTGGTCACGTCGAGCCCTATTACCTATATGATTGTCTCGACCCTATTGCCCTTATGGCAAACCCCAACCTTTTTATCATATATGTGCTAGAAGATGGGCACCTCATGTTTGTATTATGGTTAGTAAGCTAGATTAGCAGATTATTGTTAGTGAGTTCAATTCTTGCTGAGTACCCCATACTTCTGGCCTTGTGCCCCATCTAAGCTACACTTAGTAAATAACTTTATGTGCTTGAAGGTGGTGGCTGGGGTGTCCTGGGTATGTTGTTAAACTGCATCTAGTGGTGAAGTTTCAATTTTGGAGCTCTGGGAAGTGTGGGGTACCCCGTCATTGCCATTACCCCCAGGTCCACTTTGACCCAGAGTTGTAATACCTGTTAGGGTCACTATGGGTTAAATAGAAAAAAATTAGTTTGAAAATATGTGTTTAAAAAAATTGAGTTTAGAAAAAAAAATATTGGATACCCATCAAGAATTAATAAAACAAAACGTCTTCGGGTATACTTGAAATCATACATTTGCCCTTCTTGTTAGGTGGGTACTAAAAAATCTTCAGCCATTATATGTGATCATGACAGGCACTCTAGTTATTGTCATAGGATATGGAACTGGCGACCAAAGTTCAAATCCTGGACGAGGCTGTTTGCATTGGGGAAAGGCAAATAGCAGGGGTCTGTATGGACCTTGATAGACACATGTGGTGTAAAGGTTAATCATAGTAAATGTAGACGAGTTCAAATCCTGGACAAAGCTGTTTGCATTTCACATAGTGCTAATACCTTTGGCAAAGGTATGCATTCAACTACATTCCCTCTAGCTATGGATACAGGCAGACTGGTCTTTTTTAACCTTGGTTAGGTAACCAGTTTAAGAGAAAAAAAACCTGAATTCAAACCTGTTAAACTCTGCTTAAATTGATCTTGTGTCACATCCTGATCATGCAGAGGGGTTGGTAAATATATATATACTAGTAGAACCCGTGGAATTTCCATGAAATGAAGCAAAAATCAAGATGAGCTATTTAAGCCAGAAAAGATGATTTGCAATTTCATTATATATAAATCCTACCAAAATTACCAGAATATCTTCTGTGATTCACAATTTTGATATTACAAATAAAACAAACTTGTAATATTTAAAAAAAATTCATTTTAATTTTACGTTGGGCATTTAAGTGATGCAAGACCATTTGGAATATTTCATTTTTAAAATTGGATGAAATGAAATGGGACAAATAACAAATCTGCAATTAAGCAACACCAGATAATCTGTATTCACCTATTTGGTTTGCATCTTGAACAATTTGGTCGGTTTAATTTTTAACCAGAGGGTTAGGGTTTAACCAGAGGGTGTTGTAGGATGATAATGGACGGAAGATTTAGAAACAACCATATATATATATATATATATATATATATATATATGGACCACTTTGAGAAACAATGCCCTATTTGGTTGTTACTGAGAAATTCTCAGCCTAACAAAGACAGAAATTACATAGAGCTTTCAAATCTACAAGCTATTCTACAGTTTAATATTCAGTTGGTACCTTGATTTACAAGTGCCTACATATTTACCTACTCCTCTGCACAAGCAGGATGTGACACAAGGTCATTTTTTTATGCGGAGTTTAACAGGTTCTTAGACTAGTTGCCTAACCAAGGTTAAAGAGCCCAGTCTTCATTGATATTTTACCCAAAGCTGGAGGGAGAGCAGGTGAATGCATACCTTTCCCAAGACTATTAGTGCTAGGATTTGAACTCGAGTTGACCAGTTCATTTCCTACAACTCTAGCCATTACACCAGACACATCTATAGTGCCCCAACTTATGAGGTTTCTGAGCTGTCACGGGGTCGGGTTTTTTTTTGCTTTGTGTTGCAAGGTGAAATTTGAAGTACAAGTGAGTTTCAGATACACTTATGTTAATAAGTTCACTAACAACATTTAAGTTTCCAGATTTATTATGCCAAAGAAAAATAGGGCCGGTTTAGCTCAGTCGGACCATATAACCTTAAGGCACCCCTTTTGCGATTTCAACTCATGCGGACACCTTTCTCATTTACACTGTAAAAACCCGGTTGTTGGTTAGGGTTAGGGGTTAGTTTTATAATTTAAAAAAAAAAAATCTAAAAATCGTCTGTTAACAATTAACCGGATTTTGACGGTGTAAATGGAAAAAATGTCCCCACGAATCGAAATCGCAAAAGGGGTGCCTTAAGGTCATATGGTCCGCTCAGTCGGTAGAGCGTCTGACTAGGAACCACAAGATTCTGGGTTTGATATCATCCCTTGCCAACTGAGCATATGAGTAGCACGGAGATCTGTGCAGTAAAGTGAGGAGCTAATGGTAGGTGTGGTGCTCTGCCTGTGATCCAAAACAATCTTCTTGGTCTAGTGCTAGTGAAAAGGGGATAGACTCCCTCACTTTCTTTGCTGATACTAACTTTAAGCCATCCTGATGACTTTTTTTTACAATACAGTGCTATTTTTCTTATTCAAAAAAACATAACATAAAAATTAGGGTGTTGGTGAAGGGCTGAAATGGGTTAATGGCATTTGAGTTTATTTCAAATTGGTAAATTGTTTTGATATACAAGGAAATTGAGTTACGAACAGAACAAATTAAACTTGTAAGTCAAGATACCACTGTACTTTGTTCATTATTTCTCATGTTTCTTTAACCCTTAAAGAAAAAAAATTAATAGAAGAAAAGTCAATCCCTTCTTCATTGGCCTAGTGGTGTTTGTGGTATAACAGTTATTGTCATGGGAAATAGTAATTGGTGACCCGAGTTCAAATCCTGGATGAGGCTGTTTGCTTTTCACTTTGTGCTAATGCCCCTGGCAAAGGCATGAATCCATTTCCCTTCTATCTCTCTCTCTGTCTATAGGTAAATAGTAGGGCAGATTGGGTTCTTTAGCCTTGGTAAGTCAATCAGTATAGGAGAAGAAAATGCTTAATTCAACCCATCTTTACTCTGCTTAAAAATTGACCTTGTGTCACATCCTGCCTGTGGTGGGGAAACACACACACACTGAAAAGTGTCTCCAGCATTTTTAAAGTTTAATTTAATTTTTTTTTTTGATGTGTTGTATGTTAATAATTTCTTGATTTCTCCTTTTAAAAAAATATCTGCTGGGAAAACCTTTTGTTCCAAAAATATTTTACTCCATTTGCAGGACCTGTGGCTATACCACAGTATGATAATTTAATTGCTATGTTTGATATGTTTACTTAAGAGCTATTGCCAATATTGTTCAATATGTAAAAATTATAATAATCTTTCCTTTCTTTCTTTCATTATGTTTGATTGAAACAGATTAGCATTATTGGCTCCTCCCTCTATCCTTCTCCTACTCTTTTTCTTTCTTCTCGTTATATTTTTTCTGTGTAGCATGTCCTTTTCTTCCCAATAAAAACTGAATGTTACATTATTTAGCTGAGGTGACAACACTCATGAGAAACAAGAATTCGGCAGATAAGCAACACCAGATAATCAGGATCTACGTACACCATTATTATAAAGAAAGAAAGGACATGCTACACAGAAAAAAATATAAGAAAGAAAGAGGGTAGGGGAAAGATAGGCAGAGAGGGTGAGTGAACAGAAATGATAATTTCAATTGAACATAATGAAAACAGGAAAGAAAAAAAAAAAAAGAAAATAATGTAAGAGTTAAATCAAGATTATTATATTTTTTTACATATTGAACTATTTAGCAATAACTCTTAAGTAAATATATCAAAAGTTGTAATGATTAAATTATCATACTGTGGTATATCCACAGGTCCTGCTAGTCTCTTTTTATTGCATTTTTGCTTATCTATTAATAACCATTATCTTTTTTTTCTTTCTTTTTTTAAAATTGTAGTTCAGGAGAAAGATGGATTTCTCAAGTCAGCTGATGAAGAAATACATCGTTTGACCTTTGACTCAGAGGCTTTTGTTGAAAAGTAAGTTTTTGTTGTTGTTTTGTTTCTCCCCCTCCATTAGGTTATTTAGAATTTTACTTGCTGGTTTCCAACATCAAGGCATCTAGCTCCATTCTGCAATTGTAGTACCTATTAGGGTCCCCTCTATTAGTCAAATAGAATTCTTTAAGATAATGTTTAAAAGGATCTTAAACCACATTAATACATTGGTTCTTAAAACATTGATATTTCAATTACTTCAAATCTTATAATTCTGTACAAATTATGTATTAGATATATATAGATCATATATATGTATATATATATATATATATTTGTGCAATATTGTATATGCAAAACTTAGATGATTATCATATATATATATATATATATATATATATATATATTTGTGCAATATTGTATATGCAAAACTTAGATCATTATCAATATATTATATATATATATATATATATTTGGCAATATTGTATATGCAAAACTTAGATCATTATCATTATATATATATATATATATATATATATAGTGCAATATTGTATATGCAAAACTTAGATCATTATCATATATATTATATATATATAATATTTGCAATATTGTATATGCAAACTTAGATCATTATCATATATATGTATATATATATATATTGTGCAATATTGTATATGCAAAACTTAAATCATCATATATGTATATATATATATATATATTGCAATATTGTATATGCAAAACTTAAATCATTATCATATATATGTATATATATATATATATATTGTGCCAATATTGTATATGCAAAAGTTAAATCATTATCATATATGTATGTATATATATATATATAATATATATATAATACTGTGCAATATTGTATATGCAAAACTTAGATCATTATCATATATATGTATATATATATTATTGTGCAATATTGTATATGCAAAACTTAGATCATTATCATATATATATATATATATATATATATATTGTGCAATATTGTATATGCAAAAACTTAGTTGATTATCATAAGAATTTAAACTCAATTTGAATCTTGAAGGTTTGAAGAAGACATTGAAATGATAAATTCCCGAACTTTGTATAATTTCATTAAACATTGAAATTTCTTTTTCTTTTCAGAGTGATCATGAAGAATCTTCTTCTTGGTTATTTGACAACCTCTCAAAATAAACAAACTGATGTATTAAGACTCATTGGGGCTGTACTGGAGTTCAGTGAAGAGGATTTTCTCAAGGTAAAAATAAACAAACAAAATAAAAGCCAAAACACTTAATATGTTGGGAGGTGGTTTGCGTGACGGTTATTGTCATAGGAAATAGAATTGGTGACCAGAGTTCAAATTCTAGACAAGGCTGTTGATTTTCACTTTGTGCCAAAGGATGTTTTCAGAGACAACAGTATCTAGATATCAAAATGAATGCATCATGTGCTAGCTTCACTTGAGCTTCCATTCCTTTGTGTCAACCATGTTATTTGTTTTTCATTTTTTAGAGGATTTTCATTTATTTTTTTTTTTGAGGATTTTTTTCAAGATAAAAATAAACAAATAAAAAGCACTTAAAATGTTGGGAGGTGCTCATAGTGTTATGGTTATTATCATAGGAAATGAAATTAGTGGCCAAATCCTTGACAAGATTCAAAAAAGTCTGGATGAATTTGACATCAGAGGAAGAATTGAGAACATCAAAGAACAACATTGTTAATATCAGCTAGAATTCACTTAGAAGAGTCTTGGAGACCGTAGGAGACTTGCTATCACTGAAACTCCAATGAGAAACCATCAGCTATTGCTGACCTGGAGTGGTAGTACCTATTAGGTATCATCTATGGGTTAAATAGATTTAAAAAATGAGTCTTTTTTAGAAATATTTAAAAAATGAGTCATTTTTAGAAATATTTTAAAAAATGAGTCTTTTATAGAAATATTTTAAAAATGAGTCTTTTAAGAAATATTTTAAAAATGAGTCTTTTTTATAGAAATATTTGAGAAAATGAGTCTTTTTTTGAGTCTTTTTTTAAAGAAATATTTAAAAAAATGAGTCTTTTATAGAAATATTTAAAAAAATGAGTCTTTTTAGAATATTTGAAAATGAGTCTTTTATAGAAATATTTTGAGTCTTTTTAAAATGAGAAATGAGTCTTTTTTAAAGAAATATTTGAGAAATGAGTTTTTTTTTAAAGAATATTTGAGAAATGAGTCTTTTTTAAAGAAAATTTGAGAAATGAGTCTTTTTTAAAGAAATATTGAAAATGAGAAAGAAATATTGAGAAATGGTCTTTTTTAAAGAAATATTTGAGAAATGAGTCTTTTTTAAAGAAATATTTGAGAAATGAGTCTTTTTTAAGAAATGAGTCTTTTTTTATTTGAGAAATGAGTCTTTTTAAAGAAATATTTGAGAAATGAGTCTTTTTTGAAATATTTGAGAAATGAGTCTTTTTAAAATAAAATGATATTTGAGAATGAGTCTTTTTTAAAGAAATATTGCTTTTTAAAGAAATATTTGAGAAATGAGTCTTTTTTAAAGAAATATTTTGAGAAAATGAGTCTTTTTTAAAGAAATATTTGAGAAGAGTCTTTTTTTAAAGAAATATTTGAGAATTCTTTTTTAAAGAAATATTTTGATCTTTTTTAAGACTTTTTTAAAGAAATATCTTTTTTAAAGAATAAAAGAAATTAAGAAATGAGTCTTTTTTAGAAATCAAACAAATGAGTTTAAAAAATTGTATACTCAACAAGAATGAATAAAACAAAAAGGCTGTTGCTTTAAACTTTGTGCTAATGCCTGTACTCAGAGACGACAGTATCTAGATATCAAAATGAATGCATCATGTGCTAGCTTCACTTGAGCTTCCATTCCTTTGTGTCAACCATGTTATTTGTTTTTCATTTTTTAGAGGATTTTCATTTATTTTTTTTTTTGAGGATTTTTTCAAGATAAAAATAAACAAAAAAAAAGCACTTAAAATGTTGGGAGGTGCTCATAGTGTTATGGTTATTATCATAGGAAATGAAATTAGTGGCCAAATCCTTGACAAGATTTGAAAAAGTCTGGATGAATTTGATATCAGAGGAAGAATTGAGAACATCAAAGAACAACATTGTTAATATCAGCTAGAATACTTAGAAGAGTCTTGGAGACCTAGGAGACTTGCTATCACTGAAACTACAATGAGAACCATCAGCTATTGCTGACCTGGAGTGGTAGTACCTATTAGGGTATCATCTATGAATTTAAAAAATGAGTCTTTTTTAGAAATATTTAAAAAATGAGTCATTTTAGAAATATTTAAAAAATGAGTCTTTTAGAAATATTTAAAAAATGAGTCTTTTATAGAAATATTTTAAAAATGAGTCTTTTTTTTAGAAATATTTGAGAAATGAGTCTTTTTAGAAATATTTGAAAATGAAAATGAGTCTTTTACTTTTTAGAAATATTCTTTTTAAAGAAATATTTAAGAAATGAGTCTTTTTTAAGAAATATTTAAAAATGAGTCTTTTTTAGAAATAAATCTTTTTTAGAAATATTTAACAAATGAGTTTAAAAAATTGTATACTCAACAAGAATGAATAAAACAAAAAGGCTGTTGCTTTAAACTTTGTGCTAATGCCTGTACTCAGAGACGACAGTATCTAGACATCAAAATTAATGCATCATGTGCTAGTCTCACTTGAGCTTCCATTCCTTTGTGTCAGCCATGTTATTTTTTTAAGGACAAACTTATTTTGTGTATAAATCTTACAAATGTGATAGATGAATTTGAGAATTGAAATCATAAGCAGATTCATCCTTAGCAGGAATTCTTTGTTTTCACCTGAGTCTCATCAGCGGATTATGGCAGGAAGAAGAACTACCATAGAGAATGCAAGAAACTCATAATGGAGTGGGGTGGGGGGACAGAAAAAATTATTTTGATTACCCGATCCTAGGTAATCACAATAATTTTTTTCTGCCCCCTCCTCATTAACTTTCTCTATCATAGTTCTTCTTCCTGTGTTAATTCTCAAATTTTGTACCCACAAAAAAATGTTTATCCAATGTGAAATTTCCTTGGTCCACATATCCTAACATACTGGCGGTATTGCATTTGGTTGATTATGAAAATTTAGCAATGAAAAAGGAGAATTTCAGTTGTTCTATTTTTCGATTATACCTGCCTCTGTTTCAAGTCTTTTTATCTGCATTCTTATTTAGTTTCATTGGCCTTTCTAACTTAATATAAAATTACATTAAAACTTAAATACTTGCACCCAGAGGGTGCATATATTTGCTAGTATATGCAAATATTCTATATTTTTATCTTAAAAAAAAAAAAAAAAACTAAAAAAATTATCTTAGTTGGTAGCACAACCGCCTAGGAACCACTAAGTTCCGGGTTTGATACTGGACATCCAAACTCGATGCATGATTAACACAGTTTGTATCTGTGCGGTAAAGTGGGGAGCTGATTGTAGGTGTGGCTCTCCACCTCAGACGCAAGAACAATCTCCCTGGTATAGCGCTAGTGAAAAGGGAATAGACTCCTCACTGTTTGGCTGATACTGACAATAGGGCACTTTAGTACATAAAAATAGAACTACAAATTATTTAAGCATAACCAAAAACAAAAACAAACTATAATGACATATTTGGCACCCAGGTAATGCTAGGTATCTTTGCTAGTTTTATTTTTTGGCTGACTTCTTAAAACTTAATTTTAGAAATTTTTTGTGAGACAATTGTTGTAAAACTTTGTAAATTTACTTGATTTTTTTTTGTTCAGGCTGAAACATTACATCAAAAGAGTTGGATGCGAAGTTTCTTCCGGTTAGGGCCAACTCTACCATCCACACCATCTGCCTCTCCAATTACAACACCTTCAAGATTCAATAAGGTTGGTGCACTTATCTTAAGACTTTATTCAATAATCCTTTTAATTTCATTTCTCTACAACAGTTCAACTACAGATATAAATTACAAAATATATACCGCCCTGTCGGCTGGGGCGTTAGAATGCACCGACTGCACCTCTGCAGAGAGATAAGACTCCCCCAATGGGGCCACCTGTTGGCCGTGGGTGGCGACCTGTGATGCTTAAGGATAGAGCCCAGGTGGATGAGCAATTCATGACATGTAATACTCCACTTGGGCTCTATCTTGGGCTAGACGGGTGGTCGGAGAGGCCCTCTCCGATCAATCGGCTGGTCACGTCAAGCCCTAACACCTATATGATTTTCCCAACCCTATTGCCCTTATGGCAAGCCCCAAACCCTTTTTATCATATGGGTGCTAGAAGGCAGTGGCTGCGGGTTTACATGTCCTGGAAATGACGTTAAACTCTATCTGATGGTGAGGTTCCAGTTTTGGAGGTTTGGGGAATGTGGAGCACCCCTTCATCACCATTGCTCCCTGGTCCACTCTGACCCGGAGTGGTAGTACCTGTTAGGGTCCCATCTATGAGTTAAATAGAAAAATGTATTTATAAAAAAATTGTATTATCCATTAAGAATTGATTTATTTCAAAACTTTATCGGCATTAAATGACCCACTGAGGTTGATATGCCGTAAAAACAAACAAACAAACAAACAAAATATATACGAGGGTGAGTCAAAAACTAATCCTATTTTCTTTATTTAATGTGAAGTTTTTTATAAAACTAAGGTCTACATTAAGACCCTAACAAGGCTTGGAGCAAGAATCCAACGAGTAAGACCCAACTTGCCAATCGATAATGTCCTCCTTCTGCATGACAATGCTCGATCACACACAAGCATCAGGACAAGGGAGAACATCGCCTCATTTGGATGGACAGCTTTACCACATCCTCCATACTCACCAGATTTAGTGCCTTCAAACTATCATCTCTTCGGCCTCATGAAAGAGGGTTTGAGTGACGAGGAAGTGAAATCTGTAGTGAAGAAGTGGCTCAAAGAACAGTCAACAGAATTTTATGGGGCGGGGATACATGCTCTCATTTGAAGGTGAATTGCTATTGAGAGAAACGGTAACTATGTGGAGAAGTAGATGTGATCCAGAGGACCAGATGATGATACATATTCCTGTGTTGGTAATTATACCTGTCCTAAACAAAATTGCATTACTTTTTGACTCACCCCTATATATATATATATATGTATATATACACACATACACACACACAAGTTTGGTGGTTGGTTTTGAAGGCTATCACAATGCAAGTGTAAAGAAAATGAAGTAACTATGATGTTGTTCATCTACCTTTGATTTATTTTCTTAATATTTTGGGATAATGATCCCTTTGTCAGAAAATTTCTGAAAGCTAAATTCTAGAGCTGTTACCTTTGGCTAGGATTTGTCCATTCTATTGTATACCTGGATCTTTCCATTTTTATTATAAAGAAAGAAAGGAAGAAAAAGGACATACTACACAGAAAAAATATAAGAAAGAAAGAAAGAAAAGGAGGGATAGGGAAAGATAGAGAGAAGCAGTGAGCGGGCAGAAGCGATAACGCTAATCTGTTTCAATTGAACATAATGAAAATAGGAATAGAATGAAAGAAAGAAAAAAAAGTGCGAGTTAATCAAGATTATTATACGTTTTACTTATTGAACTATATTGCAATAGCTCTTAAGTAAACATATCAAATGTCATAATAATTAAATTATCATTCTGTGGCATATCCACAGGTCCTGCTACTTCCTATACTTAAAACTTAATCGATTCCTATTGTATGTCTTTCTGTGGTACAAAAACTAACATGCATGTCACTTTATTTTTAAATACCTGACTTTTGAGATACCTTGTTGTCTGGGGCTGTAGGATATGCTAACTGCACCTTTGCAAAGGGGTTAGACCTCCAATGGGGCCCACTTGTTGACTGTGGGTAGTGACCTGTAATACCTGAGGACAGGATTGTGGTAGCTGATCAGTCTGTGATCTGGGTACTAAGTGTTACATGCAACACTCCACTTTTGCCCTTGTGCTTGAGCATATATTTGCTAGTATATACAAATATTCTATATTTTTATCTTAAAAAAAAAATTCAAAAAAAATTATCTCAGTTGGTAGCACATCCACCTAGGAACCACTAAGTTCCGGGTTCGATACTGGACATCCCAACTCGATGCATGATTAACACAATTTGTATCTGTGCGGTAAAGTGGGGAGCTGATCAATTTGGCTGGTCATGAAAAGCTCTAGTAACTATATGATTGTCTTAATCATACTCTTTAAATTGCTCTTATGGCAAACATACACCGTTCTTTATCATATAGGTGGTTGACAGTGATGCTGATAGCTTTTTGATTTAGTGCATTCTAGGACGCATGTATTTGATTTGAATGAATCCCCGGGAAATTTGATTGGTCCAAACTAAAGTTTCTTAATAAATTATAGGGTTTTTATTTATGAAAGCCGTCTAGCCCCTACTTTGTACCCCATACAGTATAATACGTTTCCAAGAAAATATTGAAATGTATTTACAGCTAGCTGGAAAAGATAAAGGAAGAAAAAAATCACTGGGACACATGGATACGGTTTTTCTGCATCCTTTTAGAGTTTTTATGCATCAGTGATGCAGGATGCACTCCTATCAGCATCTCTGATACTAGAATGTGATGGCTGAGGGTCAACCACCAGTATTTATTAACACCATTAAAATATTTAAAAAAATTGTTTGTGCTTATTGATTTTTGTTGTTTTGATCTGTTTTTAATAATTTCTTTGTTTTTTTTCTTCTTCAGAGCTTTTCAGAATTGTTTGTAAAGTTTTTAGAGCGAGAATCGTCACCGCCATTGCCTGCCTTGAAGATGAACACAGATGAATTGGATCAAGAAACCCCTAACAAGAATAAAACAAGTAAAACTCTTCCTCAGTCAAATTTTAACCCTTTCACGGCTCCTCGTCATGTCGCCCTTCCCGTCTCGGTTGATGATCATTTATCAACGCAAGGGCAACACCTTTTGATGGCACCAATGGCCCCCGGTTTCCCAGTCCTCTCGCCAGTCATGTCAGATTCACAGACCAACAAGACAAAGAAGCAATCGAATTTATCCTCGGCTATTTTGAATGATGTACTCACTAACAAAACGTGACATACAATGAACGAAAAAACACAGTTTCACAAATGACACAAAATAATTCCACAATTGGCTGAGTATTTTTGTTTTTTTTAATCCGTGACCAAAGTTTCCAGGTTGAGACAAAAAAAAAAAAATAAAAAAAAAAAAAAAAAAAAAAAAGAAGAAAGAAAGGCCCATTGTAAGATGTTCTTGTTCACTCATACAAACAGGTATTATTTTTGTTGATATGAAACAGACTCTGATTCTAGGTAAATTCATCACGTGCTAAATCTATTGTCGGTAAATTTAATGCCTCAGATTAATTGCTCTTATAATATAGGGTTTCCTAACCCTTTTTTCCTAACTTTAACTCGCTTACGGTCAAGTCACATTGAAAGTGTTTGAAAGTTCCTGCTAGATCATTGAAGTTTAGCAGCGATGAATCTGTTCAATACTTAGATGGCTGATCATTTAAAAAACAGCTGGTACTGTAAGCAAGCTAATATCAAAATGACTTGATCCAGCATTAAATGACCCCAAAAAGGGGGTTGATAGACTGTAACACAAACCATCCAACCTAATCTGAACTCTTTATTTAATTCTTAAAACTAAGAATTAAATTCTGAATTTAGCAACAAATAATTTACCTGTGATAAATTTGTGCATATTATACATATATATTTGTACGTATTATACATATATATCACAGATAAATTCATTGTATCAAAGTAATTGGCCTTATAGGGTTTTCCTAACCATTTTTCCCTAACCCTAACTCTTTTTATTTAATTCTTAACAGTAATGATTAAATTCTAAATTTAGCCACAAATAATTTCCCTGTGATAAATTTGTACATAATATACATATATATCACAGATGAATTTATTGTATCAGAGTAATTTCTCTTATAATATAGGATCTTGCTAATCCTAACTCTTTTTATTTAATTCTTATTCCCACCCATGAGTTTCGGTTTGTGGGTAGGCCCACGTTAATAGGGCCTTTTGCCTAACCTGTACTAGTGGGGTACAAGGTAAATAAAAAATCCTAACTCTTTTTCTTTAATTCTTAAAAGTAATTATTAAATTCTGAATTTAGCCACAAGTGATAAATTTGTATGTATATATATATATATATATATATATATATTACAGATAAATTCATTGTATCAGATCAACTGCTCTTATAATATAGGGTCTTCCTAACCCTAACTCTTTTTATTAAATTTATAAGCAATGAATAAATTCTGAATTTAACCATGAATAATTTACCTGTTATAAATTTACCACATGATCAATTTACCGAATGCGAAACAGTTGCCTATTATTTTCATAAAACGATGAGGATGAAAAAAAAAACATTTTTTTTCTTTTATCACTTGTTTTACACATTTGACATTTTATTTTATTTGTTTTTTTTTTTTGTTAGAATTCAAAAGTAGGCAGAGAAGAAAAAGAAGAAGAAATTGTTTTCTTCTGCAAGAAATGGTTCTGGTTTAAATATTCCCCAGATATTATTGAATAAATTATCTACCACTTCTCTCTTTCTCTCTCTCTCTCTCCCTTCACTTTGATTTGTTTGCAGATGATGGGGGGTGGGGGAAGAATGGTACTTAAAGGAAAAGCAGCACCCAACAAAAATTATCTTGTTCAAGGAAAGGAATTGGGAAAGACTAATTTTCTTTTTCTTTAAAAAAAAAAAAAAAAATTATTTAGAAAATTTTATGCAAGAACTATCAGTTGTTTATAAATACTAGTTATCTTATTTTTTATATTCTTTGTGTTGATAAAAAAAAGTTTGTTTTGTTTAATTTTCTATTCCCTAAAAGTACTATAAACGTCACTTTGTACATCTTACATTGCAGAAAATGACATTTCTTCAGTCAAAGGTCATTTGTAGGTCATTATTTCTTAATTGTTATAAAGAAAACCTAAATCTGTTTATTGCAAAACTCAAAAAAATAAAATACTCATTTATTATTATTACATTCACTCTATGGGAGTTTTTCACGCCAGTTTTAACTGGTGGTTTTTCACTGAAGTCTGAGTAACAGCAAGTCAACTCAGGACTCTGAGTATTCTAGCTGATCTTAACAATGCTGTGGTTTGGATGGTCTTGATTCTTCCTCTAATCTACAATTCACCCATACTCTTTTCCAGACCCTTGGGATTATTATTTTTAACAGTGTTGTGGTCTGGATGGTCTCAATTTTCCAATTCCTCCATTTTTTTCCAGGCCTTTGAGGACCGCACCAACTACAATTGGTATTACCTTCACCCTCATGTTCCACGGCTTTTCAGCTCTATTATTATTATTATAAATTTAATTTGCACACTATGGGTCAAATAGATTTGTTAAACAATGGATGGTCTCAATTTTTCATCTGATTTCCAGTTCTCCCAGTTTTTTTTCCAGACCCTTGGGGACAGTTCCAAGGGCACCAACTACCAATTGGTATCAACATCACTTTTATGTTCCCACAGCCTTTTTCAGTTTTTTGTTTTATTTAAAAAAATAATCTGAGTACCATGTGTATCATGGACAGATTGAGTATCCCAAAATATCCTGAAAGTCATCCCATTAGTGTTACCTATGAATCTGGCGTATTTTTCTTTCACAAAAAAAAGAAGAATATATGATACAGTGATGCTGATAGCTTTTTAATTTAGTGCGTCCTCGGATGCATATACTTGCTTTAAATGAGTCCCCAGGAAAATTTATGGGTCTCAACTAAAGTTTCTTAATAGATTGTAGGGATTTTATTTATGGTTTGGGGAAACAACTAAAGCTGTCTAATTCCTACCTTGTAACCTATTCTGTGTCAATAGTTTCTAGGAAACTATTGAAATGTATTTACAGTTAGCTTGAAATGGTGAAGAAAAAAGAAAAACACTGGGACGCATGTATACGATTTTACTGTGACCTTTTAGATTTTTGTGCATCAGGGATGCAGGACGCGTACCTATCAGCATCTGATATCTAAACTGTCAAATAATTAATATTATTAAAAAGTGTATTTTATATCTTAACACAAGTTAATAATAATAATAATAATATTAGATTAGTAACATATACAATGTTTCTGTATAAAAATGTTCACCTTTTTTTTTTTTTTTTTTTTGGAACTACACTATTTTAATCAAATAAAAAAAAACAATGGTTCCATGGAAAGTAATTATTTTAGGTTAGTAAGTTAAAAATTAAAAAATAGAAGGCCCTGGGGCCTGGGACCTTGATGACCTGATAGGTTATGGGGAAAGAGGGAATATGGGCTCCACCAAGTAGTAACTGCTATTGCTCTGAAAGATACCATGAAGGCGAATCAACTATGCAAAAAATAGCAACATGAGTCTCTAACTTCTAGGCATAAAAATAACCAGATCCAGATCCAGATTTACCAATTGGTCTAGGGATCTGCTAGTGCTACATAACCTGGTCTGATATATTTTTTTACTCATAACTAGGGAAGAAGTAGGTTCATGCCTTTCTCAAAGAGTTAATGCCAAGTGAAATGCAAACAGCCTGGACTGGTATTTGAACTGTGCTCACCCACTCCATTTTACTTCCTGATAATCACTATGCTACACACACACACACACAAGTTAGGTTAGCAAAGTCATGAAGTCAATGGTGCTTGGTAACTGACAGTTTCTCACTAATGTGATTTTCAAACCAAGTGAATATATGAGCTTGTGTTTTTCCTTGTATGCTGTTGTGTGGTGTATCATGGGAAGGGTCAAACACTTGATTCTAGTTTAGTTTGTGGGGTATGGTGAGGAAGACATTCTAATCAATTGTATCAAATTAACACACACACACACACACACATATATATATATATATATATATATATATATAAATTAGGTTAACAAAGACATAGTCCACTTTTGATACACCCTAATATATATAATGATAATTGAATTAAGTTGTGTACATGAAATAAGCTTATTAAAAATACTTTTGATACACCCTAATATATGATAATGATGATAATAATAATAATGTGGAGTAATAGGTAGTCTTTATCAGGAAATAAGCTTTGTAAAAAGGAAAATACTTTTAATACAATGTAATACATATAATATACAATATATATTATATACAATGTAATCTAATACATATACTACAGATCATTAAATTGGGTAATAGATAAATAAGCTTCGTGGAAAAACAAGAATGAAAAACTTTTGATATGCCCGAATAGTTTTATAAGAAAAAGTTTTTTTTTTTCCCAATTAAAATCTGTTTCTGTTGAATTATTTATTCGAGTGAAGTTGGGCAGGTAAGTATTTTTGGAAAAAAGAAAGTTTGGCTGAATGTATTTTTGTCAGTGAACACAGATTTGGGGTTTAAAAAAAAAAAATTTTTTTTCTATGGAAGGCCGAGAGAGAAAGAGGGATGTTTAATGTCAATAAATTTCCTATTTATCACAAAAATTTCACAATTTTCTTTAATTTTTGTTACTACATCGATTTATTTTTGTTTCTCAAAAAAGGCATTTTCGACCTGTTCTTTCTTGAAGGAGGAATCCCCATGGCGTAGTGGCTAATATGCTGGAGAGCAACATCATAGTAATCAAGTTTAAACTCCAGTTACGTTATTACGCTCACTTTCGTACTAATACCCTTGGGAAAGGTATGAACCCCCTCATTCCTTCCGGTTATGGGTTAAAGAGTACCATAAATGTTTTTCTACATGGTAGGCTTTGGCATTAAATAACACATGAAGGTTGATATTACCATTAAACAAAGAAACCAAGCCAAACCAAACCCTCTTTCTTTAAATTCACTTTTTTGTTTAAGTATTTTCATTATTTTCTTTATCATTATTATTATTATTTTATTTCATTTTTTTTGAATGCATGTAAAAAAAAAAACAACAACAAAAAACATATCAGTTTTGTTTATCTTTTTCTCATTTTCCAGAGTTTATTAATAAATCCTAAATTGATCAAAAAATACAAAAACAAAACAAAGAAAACCCTACACCAATTAACATCGGTGGAAGGTATTTCTTAAATAAAGATATTCTTTTGTTAATCCTGGTTAAAAGTGTTGCAAGAGCAACCTGACACCAAACTTTTCTAGATCTTATTTTTCTGATGCAGGTATCATTGGGGAATGATAAAAGTTTACTAAACAGGCCAGGCTTTGGCCCATTTAGAACAACTTTTCTCATTCCCCAATGAAATAGGGAGTACCCCTTCATCGCTATTACTCCCAGGTCCACCCTGACATAGAGTGGTAGTATCTGTTAGGGTTAAATTGAACAAAATGAGTTTTAAAATTTGTGTTTAAAGAATAATTGAGTTTTAAAAAAAAGTGAGTACCTATCAAGAATGAATAAAACTAAAACATCTTCGGCATAAAATAACCCAATTGGTTGACATGCCGTAAAATCCAACCAAGCAGCCAACCTTCCCCAATGATACCTGCATCAGAAAAATAAGGTCTAAAAATGTTCAGCTTCAGGTTACCCTTACTGTTCTTTTAACCGAGACTATATAACTTTCTCTGTCCTGTAATAGTAGTTACATTTGCATATAAGTTTTATACACTAAATGTATCAACTTTTATGGGACAGTAGTGATATAAGAATATATAATGACCTTTTTTTTTTTTTTTTTTTTTTTTTTAAGAAATGAAATATAATTACGGTGCACAGGGTTTTTATATAGCGTCTACATATCCCCCTGGTTGCTTTTATTGGTCTACATCATATTCAAAATTTTGAGGGTAGGGGGTTAGCTGGTAACTGGTATGAAAAATTGGAATACCAAACAAATACTCAACAGAATTGGGAGGGAAATACTGAAGGCAAATAATATTCACATGAAACTGATGTTGACAAAGAATTTTGTTTTTTGTAGAAAAAAAAAAATCTTTTAAAATTTTTTGTAGAAAAAATATTCATAATTTATTTATTTTTTTAATGTTTTTTAATGTTTTTTTGTTTGTTTAAATTCTTCATTATTTCATCAGTTGTTAAGAAAAAAGAATAACATGTCCCATAATAGTTGTTACATTTGAATATGAATTTCATACACTAAATGTACCAACTATTATGGGACAAAGGTAGTAATATAATAATACCCTCTGTCCCATAATAATTGTGACATTTTCATATGTATTTCATACACTAAATGTACCAACTATTATGGGACAAAGGTAGTAATTTAATTTTACTTAAAAATTTATATACATTCTGAACAATGATATACATAAAGATAAAGAATTATCTTTATAGCAATTTAAATCTTAAAATCTACAACCTACGTCCCATAATTCTTTATACATTTGTGTATTAATTTCTTACACTAAATGTACCAACTATTATTGGATAAAGGTAATATAATTTTTATTCATCTTTATAGCAATTTGAATCTTTAAAAAAACCCAACTTGTCCCATAATTGTTTATACATTTGTGTATACATTTTATACACTGAATGTATCAACTTTTATGGGACAAAGGTAATATTATTTTTATTTATTTATCTTTATAGCAATTTGAATCTTAAAAACTACAATCTGTCCCATAATTGTTTATACATTTGTGTATCAATTTTATATCCTAAATGTATCAACTATTATGGGACAAAGTTAATATAATTTTACATAAAAACTTTTTATAGATTCTGAATAATGATATTTCATAAAGGTAAAGAATTATCTTTATAGCAATTTGAATCTTAAAAATTATAATCTATGTCCCATAATTCTTATTAGATATAAATTTCATATTTTAGATGTAAAAACTATTATGGGATAGAAATAGTATTTAAAATCAGGGACCAATTATTTTTTATTTGGTTTGGTTAAATTTATTTACGTTAGTAAGAGGGGGAAAAGTAGTTTTATTGGTTCCATTGCAATGTGTATTAGGAAAAAGGCACTTTGCACCCCACCCCCTATTTAATCAAATATTTAATCATATATTGGTGACTGGGTTAAAAGAGATTTTTTTTTTTTTTTTTTTTTTTTTTTTTTTTTTTAAATGATTATTTTGTATATTCATCACTAAAGAAGTAAAAAGCACATTTAAAGTAACAATTAAAATTAAATTAATCTGAGAGAATAGAAATTTATTTCATCTCTGATTATTTGGTCAGTGGAGAAATAGGATAAAACATACTTGGCACAAAATTAATTTTTTTCAAATTCATGTTAAACAATTTCTAAGGATTAATATATATATATATATATATCACTTGTGGTGTTTGTAAATCCGTAGTGTTGTAGATAAAATCCTTCAGAGGTGTAAAAATCCAGATATTTTGTTTTTTCATTAGACAAATATGAAAATATATGGAAATTAATCCGACAGTATGAATTTAACATTTTTGAAAAAACAAATGATATTTATAATTGCTGGATTTTTACACCTCTGAAGGCTTTTATCTACGGATTTACAAACACCACAAGTGATTTGAAACTTTACATCTTTCTTCAAATATATATATATATATATATATATATATTATATATATATATATATATATATATCTGATGAGTCTAATTTGCAGGGTATATATTATATCTGTGTGTGTGTGTATATATATATATATATATGTGTGTGTGTGTGCGCGCTATATAAATTTAATCCTAATGAGTTGGATATACCTATGAATAGTTTTGCTTCGTAGCCCTGATGAGCTACTAAGTGAAACTATTAGTAGGTATACCTGACTCATTAGGATTAACTTTATTATTTGTTCTACTTAGGTATTGAGCACTTTTTATATTTTAGCCTTAGACAATCCTAGCGGTATATATAAAGTTTTTTTTTTCTATTGGGCAAGTGTTATAGTGTTAATCGATTATTTTCGGTTGGTGCAATCCTCTTGGTCTTGTTTTCATTTTTTCCCCAGGTGAAGTTTGGTAGTATATTTTTACTAACAAATTATTTGCCGGGTTTTTTTCTTACCGCAAGGGTTTACCAATAGGATTAGTATATTATATATATATATTTTTCTTTTTGGATTTAGTGTGAAGCATGTGTAATGTGTGAAATAAATGAGAAACTGAGTTGGATGTTGTGTACTAAGTTCCATTGTATTTCATCCAATATTTCAAAGGAATGACCCTTCTCTTACAAGGATATTTTTAGGGTCATTCCATAGACATATATATATATATATATATATATATATACAGATATAATATATACACTGAAAATTACTCATCGGATCTATATATCTTTAGATTAAGCCTTGTCAACTATTATTAATTTTGTATTATTTGGATTTTTTTTACTATTGTCCTCATCTTTATTGTTATATACACAATGTTTCGGCCGATGTGTCCTCTGGCCTCCTTCAGATGTGGATAATAATCTGAAAAATCCAAACAATAAAAATTATCAAGCCTCTCTTAAAAAATTCAGACAATTTTCTTTCAATCTTTTTGTTATGACAACAAGGAACAGCGCTATTAGGAAACGGTAAAGAATAAGTTCTTGCTGGGATAACAGAAGTTTGAATCTCAGACTTATAAAACATTTTTGTTTGATCTGTGCTTTATCACAAATCTATTACTACTGTGATCGAAATAAGTTTTGATAAAACTTCAGCTAAAAAATAAAAAATGAAAGAAAATTGTTCGTCAAAAATTGATAATTGTCAAGGCTGTTTTTATTTAATACTGAATCTTGATTCTGTAAATTTTAAAATTGTAATGAGAATGAATAATTTGAGAATGTTGGATTGGGTATTAAATCGTAAAATTTCCATTTTATACAGCAATTTAACCCTTTTGGTGTGGTGCATTTGGCCACAAATTTAATGGCTTTTGACCATTTGGCCACAAATTTAATGGCTTTTGACCATTTGGCCACAAATTTAATGGCTTTTGACCATTTGGCCAAAGTTTAATGGCTAGAATGCACTTTTGACCATTTGGCCACACATTTAATGACTTTTGATCACTTGGCCACAACTTTAATGGTTGGAATGCACTTTTGATAATTTGGCCACAAAATTAATGGCTAGAATGCACTTTTGATCATAAAATAAAAAAACTTGCAAATAAAAACATTTATTATAGTTTCACAATTACAATGCTACTATACATAAGGATAGGGTGGTCAATCATGGTGTAATGGTTAGCAAGCTAGTCTTGCAGATCTATTACTACTGAATATCGAGTTTGATCCTTGCTGAATTCTCCATACTTGTAACCTCATGTCATGACCTTACCTGTTTATATAAAGAAATGCTCATGGTAGAACTGTTATCATCATAAGAAATGGATACAGTGACCTGAGTTCAAAGTATTGTGTTGTAAGCAGTGACATAGTTTTGGTTATGAACAAACACTGAATCTCCATTAGGGTTAAAAAAAATAGTTAAAGACTTGAGTGCCATTTATTTAAGATTTGAATCAAAATTTAATTGTTACTAAATAATAATCATATGATAATAATAATTCTATAATATCATAAATAATCAACTTGTTGATAATTAAAAACATAATTAACTTTTTATATCCTGTTTTTTTGTTTTGTTCAGAGGTCACTCACCCAGGTTAAAGGTGCAGTAAGGGTAACTCAAAGCTAAACATTTGTACATCTTTTCCAGTGCAAGTATCATTGGGGAGTGTGGAAAGTTTTGATAAACAGGTCCAAGTGATATGGTTCTAGCAGAAATATGTGCCCACCGAGCACATATATTTAAGTTTTAATAAAATTCAATATTATATTGAATTAGAAAGGCTAATGAAATTAAATATGAACACAAAAAAAGATTACACTTTAAAAAAAAAATTGATTTTTGAAAGATATTGCCTGAGGTGGGTGGAAGTTAAAAATTCAATGTCAAAGGGTATATATAATAAGTAAGTAAAATCATCAAATTTATTAAAGGAGTAAAAAACAAAAAACAATTTGAAATGGAAATTTAGTTCTGTCCCCCTCAAATAAAATTAATTATTAATTATTAATTAGATAATTATTTTGAATATTTACACATAAATTTTACACAAAATCATAGGTATTTATTTAATAGTAAACATGAAAAAAGGGTGAGAGTAAAATGAATTTTAAAATTGATTACAAATTTTGTGATTAATTTTTTCCATTTAAAGTAATAATACAATTTTTAAAAATTAATTTCATAGTTTATTTATTTAGATGATATATAGTTTATTCATTTAAATTGTCATTATTACAATGGAAAGGATTCAAATGTTGAATTATAAGGAACAGCTTTTATTTATTTTATTAATATTAATATAGGGTTGTTCTTTATTCTATGTATGATTTTGGGTACTGTGACATAGTTTCGGTTACAGATAGCAAATCTCCACTATTGATAGATATGACTAAGTAAAACCGAGAAATAAAACATTGTTTTAAAAATGGTTCTATGAGAAAAGTTTTAATCAACAGTTTCAAATCTTTTTTGTTCCCCAATGATACCTGCATTGGAAAAATAAAGTCTAAAAAATGTTCGCCTATAGGTTACCCTTACTGTAGACTTTTTAACCTGGACTGTAAATCAGTCTTTTAGAAAAGTACTATTGCTTTTTTTTTTTTTTTACTATTTTTTTTTATTTACTTTTTTTTTTTTTATAGTAAATATTATCTTTTTTCCTGCACATTCAAATTGAAAGAAAGAAAAAAAAAATTGACAAAAATGAATTCGTTCACGATCTAATTCTTCCAAGATTACAACTTTTGGTCTGGAATTGGTTCTCATCAGATTATTCATTTTTAAAAAAATAAAAAATAAAATTAAATTAAAAAAAAAACCAACAATGTACTAAAGGATTTCTATTTTTGAGGATAAAATAAATTTATCTGAATTTTGAACTGCATTTTCTTATGTATTATTTTGATTTTTCGGACGGTTGTCCACATCTTTATTATGTATATATTAATACTCGTGTTCCTTAAAAGTATGTCTGTTATCATCTTGCAACACCCTCTGGTTAAAAATGAGACTGTCCAAAGATGAAATACAAAAATGTAAATCATGATTATCTGATATTGCTTATTCATCAAATCCTTATTTCTTATGAGTGTCGTCACCTCAGTTAAATGTTTTTCTTATAAAGAAAGAAAGAGAAGAAAAAGGACATGCTACACAGAAAAAATATAATAAGAAAGCAAAAGATTAGGAGAAAGATAGACAGAGGGGTGAGGGTGCAGAAACGATAATGCTAATCTGTTTCAATTGAACATGATGAAAAGAAGGAAAGAGAGAAAAAAAGAAGTGAGAGAGAGTTAAATGAAGATTATTATACTTTTTACATATTGAAATATTTGGCAATAGCTCTTAAGTAAACATATCAAATGTAATAATTAAATTATCATACTGTGGTATATCCACAGGTCTAATAGTGATATATAAAAACCTGGGAAATCATTGAGCAAACAAGGCATTGAAGAAGAACTTGTGAAGATCTCATTAAAATAATGCCATCCTTGTTTTTTTTGCACGCCCATCAATCTAGAAGCGTCATTATCATTCTAAAAAAACAAAAATTTTAATTTACTTTTTTTAAAGACTTACTAGCAAAAGTGTGTGCCCTGGATGCAAGTATTTAAGTTTTAATGTAATAAAATATTATATTGAATTAGAAAGATTAACGAAACTAAATAAGAACGATTATAAAAATATTACGCTTATTCTAATATATATCATATATGTATTTAATATAACATTATATATAGGATTGCATTAAATATGTTTGAGAATAACATAATAGTATTAGAAATTAGTAACAGCAAATGATTATTTATTAAACCCAGTTTTGTTAAAATCATTATGCAAATTATTCCCACCATATACTGTGTAAATCTTTATTTCTTAGAGATATATAACACATTTCAGGATTTTAAATGCATTAATGATATGGGCAGTTTTGCGGCAAATCTAACTCTGCTAGACTTTAATAGAGATCATCATTAATAAATAAGATGTTAATTAAGATTAAATAATGACTATTTCATAATCGTTGAGAATATAACTAAATAACTAAGGAATCGAGATGTCAGTAATGACGTAGTTTCAGTTACAGACAGTTACATAATCTCCATTATAATAAGAATTTATTCTCAATTTTTTTATTTGACCCTTCTCCACTACATTTTGCATTGGAGTCATTCATTGTGTAATGGTTATGGGTAATCTTGAACTTTAAGTGACTAAATTCCTACCATAAAATTGTACTTGTGCATTATTTGAAATGAACTTAAGTGTTATTAAAGATAGCTGTCCTTGTTTACAAGCTTCTCGGAAAAAGAACAAAGGGACTTAACTCTCAAAGCAATGAGAGTTAAGTCCCTTTGTTATTTTTCTGAGAAGAAGCTTGTAGACAATGGCAGCCATCTTTGATTCAATGTAATTTTCACAGAGAAAACAACGCTTTTCAAATCCATTTTAATGCCTATTTTTTAACTCCAAATATCATAAAATGTCTTTTTAATAACAATTAAGTTCATTTCAAATAATGTGAAGTACAATTTTATAGTATGAATTTAGTCACTTAAAGTTCAAGATTACCATGGTTATGTTTATAAGAAGTGGTTTTAGCTACCCAAGTTCACATCCTGAACAAGGCTGTTTGCATTTCACAATGCTTTGGGAAAGGTATAAATCCAGATATTCTTCCCACAGCCATGGGTAAATAGTAGGGCAGACTAGACCTCTAGCCTTGTTACAGTAACTGGTCAAGGAGAAAATAAACTCTGAATTCAAACCATTTGTACTCTACTTAAAAATTGACCTTGTGTCAATGGTTGTAGAGGCGTTGGGTAAATACAAATATGCAACAGATTGTACTGAGTTACATGGTACCAGCAGCAAGGAACAATCTCTGTCCCTTTTCAAAAAAAATTGTGGTGTAATAGTTATCCCCATAGGTAATGAACACCACAATCCGAGTTCAAATTCTGGACTAGGCTGTTAGCATTTCACTTAACACTAATATTCTTGGGAAAGGTATGAATTCAACTATTCTCCCTCAAGCTATGAATAAAAAGTAGGGCAGACTGGGCTCTTTAACCTTGGAAAGCAAGGATGAACTCATAAGTGACGTTTTCATGTGGTCACCTACACATTGACACACCAGTGTCGGCCAACCTGCAAAAACCTACATCAATCAAGTGTGGATTCTGGATGCCGTGTGGAAGACCTGCCAGGGGCGATGACTAATAGGAATGGATGTTGTGTGTGTGTGTGTGTAGTGTGTGAGAGAGAGAGAGAGAGAGAGAGAGGGAGTCATTGGTATTCATTCTGTCAGCATGACTTTGTTACATAATTATTAAATTCCTAATATTTATGTACAGTAGTGTAGAAATCAAAATGGCTGTTATAAGTTGCAGCCGGTGGCCTTGAAGGATGAGTGACAAGGCTTGACCTGTCCTGATCCTTTCCGTGGATACCGTGAGAATCAGTGGAGAGACCCTCTTCCGGTTTAGATTAGAAATATATTTTTAGTCAGATCGGCCAAAGCCACCACGGTGGTAAGTCATGTTATGCACGCTCCTACTCAATCTGCGCAGGTAGTCTGGTGGGGATTTCAGAATAAAATATGATCTAAGTAAATCGAAGTCTTGTGTTATTATCTAAAAACTACCAATGACACAGGGCTTCTGATAAAGAGAAATCCCCAATGGAAGACCAGACACGAAGTCCCCAAGACGAAGTCCAGACGCTAGAAGAGACGCTAGAAGAATAGAAGTAAGAAAGAAAGGAAAGAGGTATGCAATAACTTGACGATGATGATAAGTTAGGGAATTGCCTTCATTCTAACATTTTTTGTGTAGTTTCTTAAGAGTTTTTTTTGCATACGATTTTATGATGTTAAGTATTTTTATCTAATACTAATTTATATTCAAATTAGTAAATAATTATAGCTTCAAGTAACTATTCTTATTGTTAATATCTTACAATTATATTACATTAAGTATTCCTATCTATCTAGGCATAAAATGAGCCTAGACGGGTTGGCATGCCATTAAAAATTAAAGGACCATAAAAAAAGAAAAGAAAAAAGAAATAAGTCAAGTTTTATTGCCAAGATGCGTGTGTGTGCATTTGCATATGTGTGTGTTTGTGTGTGCACAAAGGGCAGGTAATCTGCATATGTGTGTGTGTGTCTGCTTGTTGGTCTGGTTTGGTTTGGTGTGATTGGTTGGATTTTATGGCATGTCAACCCTTGTTGGGTTATTTTATGCCAAAGACATTTTGTTTTATTCATGCTAGATGGGTATTCAAAACTTTTTAAACTCACTTTTTTTAAACACATTTTTAAAGACTCTTTTTTCCCCTATTCAATCCTTAGAAGAGACCCTAAAAGGTACTACCACTCTGGGTCAGAGTGGACTTGGGTATAATAGTAATGAAGGGGTACTCCACACTTCCCAGAGCTCCAGAATTGGAACTTAACCATTAGATGCAGTTTAACGTCATACCCAGGACATCAAGGTCCTCAGCCACAGCCTTCTAGCACATATATGATAAAAAGGATTAGGGCTTGCCATAAGGGCAATAGGGTGAGGACAAACATATAGGTGGTAGGCTGATGTGACCAGCCGATTGATCGGAAGGGGTCATATTTGTTTGTGTGTGTACAAAAGGCAGATAATTGTGTCTGGAAAGTTTTACTTCCTCTCCAGGGCTCACTTGAAACCATCTATACACATATATATATTTACCAACCCCTCCACACGAGCTGGATATGACACAAGGTCAATTTCTTAAGCGGAGTTCAACAGGTTTGAATTCAGAGTTTTCCTTCTCCTAGACCGGTTGCCTAACCAAGGTTAAAGAGCCCAGTCTGCCATACTATTTACCCATAGCTGGAGGAGAGTAGGATTCATACCTTTCCCAAGGGTATTAGCGTTAAGTGAAATGCAACGTCCAGGATTTGAACTCGGGGCGACGAATCCATTTCCCATGACTTTAACCACTACACCACGCGCTTCCATCTATACACATATAAAGCTCAGTTGACATGTATGTATGTCCGGATAAAACTAGGAAAATAAAACAATTAATGACAAAGTAAATATATATACACATTAAATATCACCGGTTCTTGCTAATAGTACAAAAATTATGAAGATTTCATTTATATTCAAGGATATTCAAAAATTGAAATGTACATAGAAATAGCATTGAAATTCTACTTAAAATGTCGAGCATTTGTAAATCTCAAAAATAAACAAATCAATACACTGGGGCTTTTTTTTCCCCTCTGCTCAGTCGATGCTGGGTAGCCACTTCTAGTACATATATAAAGGGCAGTTGGTGTGTATGTATGTATGTCCAGAGGCAACTACAAAAACAATTAATGACAAAGTAAATATATGTACACATTCACTATCATCAGATCTTGCGTTTTGTTGAAAAATAATGAAGATTTTATTTATATTCGTGAATATCTAGCCTAAGTAAGGGAAAAGTAGAGTGTTGCATATGGACTGCTCGGCCATCAGGATTCCGTCTTTAAGCATCACGGGTTGCCAGCCACGGCCAACTGGTGGTCCCATTGGGGGTCTTAGTAGCTTTTAGTACAAAATAAATCAACCACAAAAAAAGAAAAGAAAAGAGAGAAATAAGACAGATTTTGGCATGAATTTTATTGCTAAGACGCTGAGATTGTTTTTTTTCTATCGTTTATTGATCTAGTCATAAAGATGTTGACGAATGTAACGTTCAAATCTGACTTCAATGTTGGAATGGTTGGGTCTTGTTGTTGGCAGCAACGAAACCATTGTGAACAGTTCTAAAAAATGAGAAGAGAAAAAGAGAAAAAAAAGGACCATTAATTTATGCTTTTAAAAAACAAAATATAAAATTATTAAAAAAAAGGCCGGTTTTATTGAGCGGTGCCTGTGGTGCCACAAAAAGGGAATGCCGAAGGGTCACACATTTTTTTTTTACACTGGCTACCATGTGACCTTCGGTTTGTGCGTGACACCCCATGTTAAAAAGTGCTTGTGTCAATCCAACCTGGTGGGAGCCCAGGAAAATAATTACTTACCTTGCTTCCCGTGCGGGGCGCAGGTAAAGAAAATAAAATAACCCTGGACCGTCTTCCCAGACATAACCTGTTCCTTCACCTAAAAGAAGCAAGGGCTGAGTTTATGTCCGGATGCCTGAGGCATCTCTCAAGGGGAATGCCGATGGGAACAACGCATTTTTGCACTGACCACCGCCTGGGCTTTGGTTTGTGCGTGGCTCCCCGTATTAAAAATACTTTATGTTAATTTGGACTTGGTAATACTTACCTGCCGTCCGCTGTAAGGTGTTCCATTGTGGTGTAATAGTTTGCAAACTAGTCTCGCAGATCATTTGTTACTGAATAGTGGGTTCGATCAACGCAATGTTATGTATATTAATTTATATTCATTAATTTATGTTTTCAAAAACAAAAGAATCTATAATTAATTATAAAGAATTATATATATATATATATATATATATATATATATATATGATATATTGAAAAAACAAAAGATGTTTAGGTTACTTATTTAATAGTTGGAGTGCATTATGAACAATTTTGATATTAAGATTTTTGACTAGCAATTTGGATACAGAGTGCCGATGTTGCTTTTATTTTTGTGGGATAAGGTGTTTTTGGAGGATATATGCTTAATTGAAGTCATACCTAATTTTGAAAATTAATTAGTTAATAATTAAGGAATTTAGGCGGGCATATATGTTCAAATGTAAGGCTAAACAAATCGAGAAAAATGTCAATCCCTGAATGTACATTTCGACCTATTAGGTCTCATCAGCATATATATACATATATATATATATATACTTATTATTTAGAGTCTTATTATTTAGAGTCTTATTATAATCGGGAGCCATCACGGAACTTTGAACCTAACTCTTTATACAGTCCACGGGGGTGATGGCTCCCGATTACGACAAGAAATACCTGAAGAAGGCTGGAGGGCACATCGACCGAAACGTTGTACAAATAACAATGAAGATGAGGACAATAGTCCGAATAATACAAATAATATTAATTATCAAGCTAATCTAAAACATTCAGAGAAATGTTATGTCTTATTTAAGATATAAAATATTTTTCTTTACAAGACGAAAAAAAAAATGAACAAAATCTTTCTTCAAGAAAAACAATGCGTTAACAATTGGATGAAAGAAATTGAAAACTTTAATTTTATGGTGAATGAATCTTGCGAAAAGGCAAACGTTAACCTTGAAACAAGGGGCTATTTAACCGATGACCCCTTTCCCCCACAAATTAAATATATTATCTACTTACTAGATCGCACACGTTGTTTAAAACAATGTATTGGAAAATCAAAATGGATATTCCTAGGTATAATTTATGACCAAACACTACGTTGTTGCATCTCTATAATCAAAACTATAAATAAATACTTATATTATTATAGATAATTATTAATAAAAAGAATTATGTCTATATATTTATTAATAATAAAGAATCTTATAAAAAAAAACTTTTGATTGTCTTCCTATACAAAAACTCAGTGCAAGCGCTTAGGGCTCATAATCCTGTAACAGTTCCTAACTCATGTGTGTCACCAAATCTAAAAATAGAAAAGACTCGCGTATTTCATGGTTTTCAGAAAAAAAAATTCTCCTATTTTACTGTCAAAAAACTCGTGACCAATATGTACAATGTAAGTATGTCAAATTTATCCCAAACACCCTATATACCCCAACCCAAATGACGAACTGGAATCGTGACAAACTTTCTTGATATGGGTAGACATCGAGGCTCTTGCGGAAGACAGTCATAGCGATGAGGACCAAGTAACAGAAGTGGAGGCTGGCAACACCTTCTTTTGAACTGGCAGGCCGATGGTAGCTGTAAGGGGTTTGTAAGGCGGAATGAGCCGAGGCCACCGAATGAGCACCCCATCCTGAATAGGTCTCTACGCTGGCGGCACATAACGGACGTCACGGACACAACTACATTTAAGACCAAACAGTGTGACAGTGCTTGCCCATCGTGGACTGGGCTTCTCAGTCACGTATCGTCACACACGTGAGGAAGACGGAAGGGATTCACGTGTGATTGGGTACGTAAAAACAAATCTGGATCCTTGGGCCGTCTGCTTGCTCACAACCAAACTACTTGTAGAAATGGCCTTATTCTGTGAAGAAGTGGCAATCACCATATATATATATATATATATATATATATATATATATATATATATATATATATATATATGGTTGCTCCTTTTCACGCACCTGCTACTGAGGGGGATCACAGGAAATTCTTCTAAAAATCATCTAAAATAAACTGACTATCCAATTTTAATAAAACTTTCGGTTTATGATGTAATGAAAGACGAACTTTTATTGTAAATAAATGTTTACTAAATTGAAAAGACTAATAATCTTTTTCGTTAGTTTTTGTTTCGTGCATTGATCCCCCGTACAAATATCTTGGAATTGTTCTTTATATTAAACGTAAAAGAAAGCATTAAAAAGTTAATTTTCCATTTTTTATTGGCGTTTTAAAATATTTCTAACAATTTGCGCGCGTATTAAAAGAGAGTGTTTTGAGCAATCATATATATATATATATATATATATATATATATATATATATATATACACCTTGGCTTGTGAAAAATGAAGATAACGCATTTCAGATATTGAATATTTTTATTCGATAAGACGAATTGCGCCTTTGAAAAGATGACAAAGCAAAAAGTTTATTTTCCATTTGCAGATGGGAAGATTTCACTTTACTCGTTATATATATATATATATATATATATATATATATTGATGGGTTAAATACAGTGGCAGGATTTGACCGTTTCGTGCGAACCGGTTACTAAAACTACATAACCAGTTCCTGAATTATCTCCCTTTATTCAACATAGTTTTTATTTTTGTTTTTCATGAAGTAGAGATTCTTCTTCTTCTTCTTCTTCTTCTTCTTCTTCTTCTTTAACAACATATTAATCCTGATTTTCCAGGTGACCCCGGTGATGGTAAATTTGTAACCTTTCCGATCAATTTTGAATACTCTCAATTTGACATGTAAATCGATTAGATATAAAAAATAATGCAAGCAAAAACAAACAAAAAATGATAATCAAGTTGTTAGGGTTGCTGAAAAGTTCTTGGTCCCACCAGAAAGGAAATGGTCTCGAACAGGGCTTCTAAATGTGGTCCATATAGAACCCTGGGGATGAATTAAATTTTGTCAGGGTGAATAAAAGCGGAGGAGTCCACAGCGGCGGAGGATATCAGTTTGTTGTTGTTGTTATTGGCATTCTTCCGTCTACGAGAGACGATGGAGTAGTGTCCAAAATTTTAAAGTGGAACTACGTAGCCTGGGCGGGTTCATATGGAGGATTAGCTGTTGCCCAAGCAGTTAATACCCCCTCTCCACACTGCCGCTGTGATCAAAAGGAAAGGTAAGGAACCAATACAATTTGGCAGCGGTAGTAGCGCAGGAGTTGCTGGGTAGCACTGGAGTTCAGCATCTCACCACCTTAGGGACTCCGGCTCCTGATTTGTTTTCGGGGTTTACTCCCCTCGCATTTCCTTGGGATGGGATAGAGCCGCTAGACAGTGGAGGTTTTATATCGGATTTTTCCTTGTCCTAGATGGGTTGTTGACCAGTTTGTATGTTGTTGTGAAATTGGAATTCTACCGGAGAGCGACTATTATTTCTGTTTTAATGTAGGGGGTCATATGACAGTTTCAGAAACACATTTTCAACCTGTATTTGCCTCTATTATTTGAACAGTAGAGACGTTGTCTTTGAGCCTGTCAAATCATATGACTATTATCTACATTAAGAAATAAACTTTTTGGGGGGGGTGTACCCCCTTCCACAGACTGCTTATTCATGGAACAGTGTGTGTATAATTTGTCCTGCGTTACAACACACTTGGCACATCATTTCCCTAGTTTATTCAAAAAAAAAAAAAAAAAAATCAGTAAAAAAAAGTAAATTTCTAATTGGTTTGACCGAGAACTTTTCAAGCCCACCTTGAAGTTTGACGATAATTAAAATTACTAGGTTCACATAAAAAAAAAATTACCTAGTAAAAAAAGAAGAAGGATAGATGCAAAGAAAGGGAGAGCTGGTTTCTAAAATGAATTTAAATCCCACCACTGGTTAAATACTATCAATATTTGAATATAACCATATGGTTAAATATAACCTTACGGATTCTTTTATCTTTTTATTTTTGTCTTTTTAACCTACCACTGGTTAAATATAACCAATGGTTAAATATAACCAATGATAAAATAAAACTTTACAATTTTTAATTTTTCATATTTTAACCTACTACTGGTTAAATATAACCAATGGTTAAATATAACTTTATAATTTTTTTTTTTAATTTAAAAAATTAAAAAAATTTTTTAACGAACATTCAAATTCGTCAGATCAGCAGAATTATGCAAATAACAATAAAATTGTTTGAAATAAAATTGAATCGTTCGGTTATTTGACTGTCATCAAAATCAGACGACGTTTTTGTTAGCAGCAGTCAAACGATATACAGGAATTTTAGAATTGACAAAACAAAACAAAACAACAACAATAACAAAAATCATATTATATCATAAAAAAAGTCCTTTCACCAAATCTGACAATTTTAGTTAAAATACAATCAATCGTTTTCCAGGTCTCGCCAAATATTGTTTCGAATTTTACCGATTTTTTTTTACAAAAAAAAAAAAAAAAAAAAATTTATTTAATTCAAATCATTTCTTAAGAAACAAAACATGATCCAAAAAATTAAAACTAATTTTTCGAATTATTTTCTTTTGTCATCTCTTATTGCCGTTGCTTTTTTTAAAATTTCTTATTTCAAATTTTTTTCATTTTTTTCAAATCTCAAATCTCAGATAGTTATTCGCTCTTCGTCATCCGAGCATTTTTAAACACAACTTGAAAAGGATTTTGAATCAGTGAAAAAAAAAAAAAGACACTGATATGGTTGTCCTGTTTATCATACTTATAATATATGAACGTGTCGTGACGTTATGTGAACTAGCAAGAATATGCGCCCTCCGAGTGTAAGTGTTTAAGTTTTAATGTAATGAAATACATAAAATTACTAACGAAATTAAATAAGAATATATAAAAAGATTACACTCATTTTAATTATATTTTAATTGGTTTCTATATAAAAATCATTCATAGGATTCATTTTAATACGTTGGAGAATAAAACAAAAAATATTAAAGATCAGTAACACCAAACCATCAGAGTGAGAGGGACAAGACATGCCAGACACTGCTCGAGAAGCAAGGACGAACTCATAAGCGACGTTCTCTGGTGGAAGCCAGCACATGAAAACACCAGAGCGGGCCGACCAGCAAAGACTTACATCAGCCAGCTCTGTATGGATACTGGATGCTGTGCAGAGGACCTGCCGGAGACAATGAATGATAGGGGCGGTTGGCGAGAGATTGTCATGGATATCCGTGCTACTAGAACGACATAATGATGATGAATTATTAAAATCAATCCTATGAATGATTTTATAAAGAAACCAATTAGAATATAATTAAAATAAGTGCAATCTTTTTTATATGCGTTCTTATTTTATTTCATTAGTCTTTCTAATTCAATAAATTTAAAACTTATATACTTACGCCCGGCGGAGGGCACATATTCTTGCTAGTAAGTTTAAAGAAGACAAAGGTCATCTTCAATTGAGCACCTGGTGAACCATATATTGCAAATAGAACTTGGTAAGATGAATTTGTTGATTTTGATGACAAGTCAACCCATTAAGGGTTATCTTATGCCTAGGGGGTTAGGTAATCACGTTCATTATAGATTTATATTTACATTTTTTTTCATGTAGTTGTTTCTTAAGTGTTATATATCTTTTTTTGCATATAGTTATATGATATCAAGTATTTCGATTTAATAATTATACATTAGGGTAGGTCGATTTTTCACTTTTTTAAAAATATCAAATTACATGAAACACCAAAATTTGTGGATTGGTCTATTAAGTACTGATACCAAATATTTGATCTTGAACTTCTACCCATTTTTGAGGAAATGGTATCAAAGATCGTAGACAAAAATGCACGGAAAAATCCTCGATTTTGCAACATTAGAAAAAAAACAAAAAAAAAAAAAAAAAAAAACCCAAGAAAATCTAACAATTTCAGTTTTTAAACCACGGAATGTTGTCTTTTTATCAAAATGAAATCAAATGATGAAATTATAACTAAAGTTCAAATTAAAAATATGGCCCCCCTCCTCCTATTATTGCAAAACCGAGTATTTTTCAGTGCTTTTTGGTCTATGATCTTTGGTGCCATTTCAAAATTTTCGTACGCTTCCTTGGAATAACGTCCCTCTCAGACAATAGCTGTAGGACAACTAATCGACAGTCAAGACAATAGTGTCTGGGCGTGATAAAAACTATGATGCAATTACGGTTGACACAATATTTTATGGCCAAACAAATTTCATCGTATACACTGAAAATAAATTCATATTACTGCACACCATTGCAAATGACTTAAGGCCTGTGAAAAATAGAAATCGATTAGACCATATCACTCCAGTGGGTCTAAAACTGACCGTATGGTGAAAAAAAAGCAAACTAAAACGTCTTACTCCTTCACTTGACAGCCTCACTAAGAAAACCAAACTTTTAGTATCAGTACTTATTTGACTGATATACAATTTTCGGTCTTTCATGTAATTTGATATTTTAAAATAGTGAAAAATCGACCTACTCTATTATACATATCCACATAAGTTGGATATGACATGGGAAAACTGCTTTATATTTTTTTATATCCTTCCTTATAACACCTTAAACAAAATGTACAGCCGAATAATAATAATAATAATAATAATAAGTAAAAATCGGCAGAGTGGCCTTTTGTCGGTATCGGCCGGACAGCGAGGGAGTCTATCCTCTTTTCGTTAGCGCCAAGCCAGGGAGATTGCTTTTGCGTCCGAGGAGGAGTGCCACATCTAACATTATCCCCCATGCACTTTACCGCATAGATCAAGCCGTGCTACTCATGCACTGAGTTGGCGAGGGCCGGTATCGAACTTAGAACCTTGATGCTCTACCGACTGATTTAATTATACACAGAATAGCAATAGGTTATGTGATGACAAAGATTAAACATCTACATAATAAGCGAATTCAGCAAACTGGCATAGAAGGAATGCAAGAGTAGGCACGAGTGGGCGGGAAAGGTGATCCCTTGGGAATTGTGCAAGAGATTATCAATTTGACCATGCTGACAAATGATATATACACAAACCGGAATTTGTTCTAGAAAATGAGACGCATACAATTCTCTGAGACTTTGAGATGCATACGGATCACCCAACCCCGTCAAGAAGACTAGACTTCGTGTTAATTAACAGAAGAAAATAATTTGTCTATTTAGGGATTATGCTGTTCCAGCTGACTACAGGGTGAAAAAAGAAAGCAAAAAGACAAAGTACCTGGACCTTGCCAGAGAGCTGAAAAAATAACAAAACGAAACAAAACAAACGTTGGAACATTAAGGTGACAGTAATACCAATCATAATTGGTGCACTTGGAACGGTCTCCGAAAGTCTGTTAAAGAGACTGGGGAAACTGGTGATTAGAAGAATTGAGACTATCCAGATCAACAAACTGCTGAAATCAACTAGAATACTGAGGAGAGTCCTGAAGACCTGAGGAGACTTGTTGTCACTCAGACTTCAATGAAAAAAAAAACACCAGTTAAAACTTGTGTGAAATGTCGAATAGAGTGAAAAACAAAGTAATAATATAATGAAGTCTTTTGATATATACAGGAAATAAGCTTTGGGGTCTGTAGAGAAAGAAAATATATTTGATACACCCTAAAACCTTTAGAATATTTTCAGTGCTGTTTTAAACATTTTAACGCGTTTTCCCGTCGGATTTAACAACAGATTTTTATATATTTTCGTGATGAGTCGGAGACGCAGGTTCATCCGTTAATACTTTCTTGGCCATAGCCGCTTGGTAAGATTTGGTACGTACGACGGGTGGATCTGTATCCAACAAAAACGTTCCACTACTTCCGTTATAGTCCTGTTGAATTTTTGGTCTACTGAATTCCTTGTCTTCATCTTTGCTATCACTGTCAATGGTTTCGTTGTCTTTATCTGGCTCGTCCATTATCTCGTCATTCAACACGAGATCTGTCGCCTGCGAATGAGCACCGTAAGTCTTTTCGACAACGCACATTGGTACGTTATCCGAAAAGGAATGGAAAGAAGTTTCCATGGATTCAAAATCTGCTTCCAATTCCTCACTGGCTGGATGGCCGGATCTTCCAGCCTTTCTGTGGCGACCCGATTTTCCAGAATTATTTTGGTAATCATTTCCTTTGCTTAAGAATTGGTTATGATTTTCTGGTTGGCTGTCTAGCAGTTCGATTCCCCTGTCTTCGATTTGACCACGTTCGGCTCTGTTTTTTAAGATCCGTCGCCGTTCTCTGAAAAATATAAATAAATATCACGTTGTGAAAAAATGTCCGATATTTCTTTGTAATCATAAACTTTTTGTTGCGAGAGCTATAGTACCGACGAGTGGGGAATAGGCCTTCTAGTATTTGTCATCGTCTTTGGGTACCATAACTCGCGCCAATGGGAAAAGAATGAGGAGTAAAGCAGCAATGAAGATAAGACGGGTTTAAGATGTAAAAAGGAAAGATTTTTAAAATTCCTGATTGATGCACGGACATGGCCGTTATCTCCCATCGAATATGGTAATTAAATGTTATTGCATAAAGTAGTATCTTTGTTGGATATTGGTATATTGTTGTGTGGCTAAAAGGATCTAAGATTCTTATTTTGAAGGTTCCTCCATTATTGTATTAGTCTGAGACTTTGAATTGAGTTGTTGTTTCAATGAATGTTTTCGACTTTGAGATGAGTTGTTGTTAATATTCAATGAATATTTTCGACCATCCTCATCTTGATTGTTGTTTTTGACTGAGACTTTGAGATGAGCTGTTGTTAATATTCAATGAATGTTTTCGACCATCCTCATCTTGATTGTTGTTTTTGACTGAGACTTTGAGATGAGTGTTGTTAATATTCAATAAATGAATCTTGATTGTTGTTTTTGACTGAGACTTTGAGATGAGTTGTTGTTAATATTCAATGAATGTTTTCGACCATCCTCATCTTGATTGTTGTTTTTGACTGAGACTTTGAGATGAGTTGTTGTTAATATTCAATGAATGTTTTCCTCATCTTGATTGTTGTTTTTGACTGAGACTTTGAGATGAGTTGTTGTTAATATTCAATGAATGTTTCGATCCTCATCTTGATTGTTGTTTTTGACTGAGACTTTGAGATGAGTTGTTGTTAATATTCAATGAATGTTTTCGGCCATCCTCATCTTGATTGTTGTTTTTGACTGAGACTTTGAGATGAGTTGTTGTTAATATTCAATGAATGTTTCCGGCCATCCTCATCTTGATTGTTGTTTTTGACTGAGACTTTGAGATGAGTTGTTGTTAATATTCAATGAATGTTTTCCTCATCTTGATTGTTGTTTTTGACTGAGTTTTTGAGATGAGTTGTTGTTAATATTCATGAATGTTTGACCATCCTCATCTTGATTGTTGTTTTTGACTGAGACTTTGAGATGAGTTGTTAATATTCTTCAATGAATGTTTTCGATCCTCATCTTGATTGTTGTTTTTGACTGAGACTTTGAGATGAGTTGTTGTTAATATTCAATGAATGTTTCGCCATCCTCATCTTGATTGTTGTTTTGACTGAGACTTTGAGATGAGTTGTTGTTAATATTCAATGAATGTTTCGGCCATCCTCATCTTCTTCAATGAATGATCTTGATTGTTGTTTTTGACTGAGACTTTGAGATGAGTTGTTGTTAATATTCAATGAATGTTTCCGGCCATCCTCATCTTGATTGTTGTTTTTGACTGAGACTTTGAGATGAGTTGTTGTTAATATTCAATGAATGTTTCCGGCCATCCTCATCTTGATTGTTGTTTTTGACTGAGACTTTGAGATGAGTTGTTGTTAATATTCAATGAATGTTTTCGGCCATCCTCATCTTGATTGTTGTTTTTGACTGAGACTTTGAGATGAGTTGTTGTTAATATTCAATGAATGTTTCGGCCATCCTCATCTTGATTGTTGTTTTTGACTGAGACTTTGAGATGAGTTGTTGTTAATATTCAATGAATGTTTCGGCCATCCTCATCTTTATTGTTGTTTTTGACTGAGACTTTGAGATGAGTTGTTGTTAATATTCAATGAATGTTTCGGCCATCCTCATCTTGATTGTTGTTTTTGACTGAGACTTTGAGATGAGTTGTTGTTAATATTCAATGAATGTTTCGGCCATCCTCATCTTGATTGTTGTTTTTGACTGAGACTTTGAGATGAGTTTGTTAATATTCAATGAATGTTGATTGCCAATGAATGTTTCCGGCCATCCTCATCTTGATTGTTGTTTTGACTGAGACTTTGAGATGAGTTGTTGTTAATATTCAATGAATGTTTCCGGCCATCCTCATCTTGATTGTTGTTTTGACTGAGACTTTGAGATGAGTTGTTGTTAATATTCAATGAATGTTTCGGCCATCCTCATCTTGATTGTTGTTTTTGACTGAGACTTTGAGATGAGTTGTTGTTAATATTCAATGAATGTTTTTTCCTCATCTTGATTGTTGTTTTTGACTGAGACTTTGAGATGAGTTGTTGTTAATATTCAATGAATGTTTTCGGCCATCCTCATCTTGATTGTTGTTTTTGACTGAGACTTTGAGATGAGTTGTTGTTAATATTCAATGAATGTTTCGGCCATCCTCATCTTGATTGTTGTTTTTGACTGAGACTTTGAGATGAGTTGTTGTTAATATTCAATGAATGTTTTCGGCCATCCTCATCTTGATTGTTGTTTTGACTGAGACTTTGAGATGAGTTGTTGTTAATATTCAATGAATGTTTCCGGCCATCCTCATCTTGATTGTTGTTTTTGACTGAGACTTTGAGATGAGTTGTTGTTAATATTCAATGAATGTTTCCGGCCATCCTCATCTTGATTGTTGTTTTTGACTGAGACTTTGAGATGAGTTGTTGTTAATATTCAATGAATGTTTCGCCATCCTCATCTTGATTGTTGTTTTTGACTGAGACTTTGAGATGAGTTGTTGTTAATATTCAATGAATGTTTCGGCCATCCTCATCTTGATTGTTGTTTTTGACTGAGACTTTGAGATGAGTTGTTGTTAATATTCAATGAATGTTTTCGACCATCCTCATCTTTATTGTTGTTTTTGACTGAGACTTTGAGATGAGTTGTTGTTAATATTCAATGAATGTTTCCGGCCATCCTCATCTTGATTGTTGTTTTGACTGAGACTTTGAGATGAGTTGTTGTTAATATTCAATGAATGTTTCCGGCCATCCTCATCTTGATTGTTGTTTTTGACTGAGACTTTGAGATGAGTTGTTGTTAATATTCAATGAATGTTTCGGCCATCCTCATCTTGATTGTTGTTTTTGACTGAGACTTTGAGATGAGTTGTTGTTAATATTCAATGAATGTTTTCGACCATCCTCATCTTTATTGTTGTTTTTGACTGAGACTTTGAGATGAGTTGTTGTTAATATTCAATGAATGTTTTCGACCATCCTCATCTTGATTGTTGTTTTTGACTGAGACTTGAGATGAGTTGTTGTTAATATTCAATGAATGTTTTCGACCATCCTCATCTTGATTGTTGTTTTTGACTGAGACTTTGAGATGAGTTGTTGTTAATATTCAATGAATGTTTCCGGCCATCCTCATCTTGATTGTTGTTTTTGACTGAGACTTTGAGATGAGTTGTTGTTAATATTCAATGAATGTTTCCGGCCATCCTCATCTTGATTGTTGTTTTTGACTGAGACTTTGAGATGAGTTGTTGTTAATATTCAATGAATGTTTCCGGCCATCCTCATCTTGATTGTTGTTTTTGACTGAGACTTTGAGATGAGTTGTTGTTAATATTCAATGAATGTTTTCGACTATCCTCATCTTGATTGTTGTTTTTGACTGAGACTTTGAGATGAGTTGTTGTTAATATTCAATGAATGTTGCCATCCTCATCTTGATTGTTGTTTTGACTGAGACTTTGAGATGAGTTGTTGTTAATATTCAATGAATGTTTCCGACCATCCTCATCTGATTGTTGTTTTTGACTGAGACTTTGAGATGAGTTGTTGTTAATATTCAATGAATGTTTCCGACCATCCTCATCTTGATTGTTGTTTTTGACTGAGACTTTGAGATGAGTTGTTGTTAATATTCAATGAATGTTTTCGACCATCCTCATCTTGATTGTTGTTTTTGACTGAGACTTTGAGATGAGTTGTTGTTAATATTCAATGAATGTTTTCGGCCATCCTCCTCTTGATTGTTGTTTTTGACTGAGACTTTGAGATGAGTTGTTGTTAATATTCAATGAATGTTTTCGACCAAACTCTTATCTTTTGCTATCCGGGATGATGTTGAAGCTGCATGGTCGGGTCTGCGGAAAATTCTGTTTAGCTCGGCAAAAGAAACACTTGGATATGCTTATCGGAAACATCAAGATTTGTTTGATTCAAATGAACCTGAAATACAATCTCTCCTTGAAAACATGCATAAATGTCAAAATAAAGTCTGGATGAACGATAAAAAATATCAAAGAAAGAAAGATACATTTAAATCAGCCAAAGTCACATGCAAAATTGAGGAAGATGAAGGAGAGTTGATAAACATCAAAGGCAAAAGCTTTGCAAGAGGCTGCTGACAAATATGATCTTAAATCATTCTATCAAAATCTAAAGGGTGTTTTTGTCCAATTTCCAATGGTCTATCACCAATCATGTCATTAGATAACACACTTTTGGCTGACAAAAGTGATATTGTCAAACGTTGGGCGGAACATTTCTCTACAGGCCTTTGAATCAGGAATCTTCTTTCGACACTCATGCAGTAGACAATCTTCCCCAGAGACCTGTTGTACAATCCTTTTCTTCTAATCCGTCAATGCCTGAGGCGAAGAAAGCTATCAAACAACATTAAAATGGAAAGGCTCCTGCCGAAGATGGAATTTCAGCTGAATTGTACAAATGCGGAACCAATTCTTTGACACTGCAAATTCTTCAATCTTGTGTGGGACAGGGACGAAGTCCCACAGCAGTTTAAGGACGCATCAGTTGTTCATTTGTACAAGAACAAAGGAAGCAAGTATGACTGTGACAACCACAGAGGGATATCTCTTCTCTTGGTTGCTGGTAAAATCCTTGGTCGTATCATCCTTAACAGGCTTAATGACTTTGTCTCAGGATCAGGATTACCAGAAACTCAGTGGAGACATTAGTTGACCTTTCACAGTTTAGCGTAAAGCCTTTACTCCGCCTGTTGTTTACAGTCTTGAGTTCTCTGATGATTGTAAAAACATACATCCTGTAAGTATGTATTAATTAATTGTTCGCCCCTGACTGACAGTCCACGAGCCGTAAGAGTAAGGAGCTTGACAGACGAAAATTCTGTCGGGTTTCGCTCCCGGCTAGAGGTAGGTGTTAAAAAAGTCGAGCAGCACTGATGAGACGTAAACGTTGAAACACGTGTCTGTGGATGACTGATATATATATATATATATATATATATATATATATATATATATATATATATATAATATATATATATATATATGGACACATGGCCTCAATATCAAATTCTCGATAGAACACTCCACCAACTCGATCCCTTTCCTAGATATAACCACAAAATTAAGAAATAATACCATAAACACCACTCTCTACACCAAACCCACTGATAACTACACATTTCTAAACTATAACACCCTCATAAACTAAAAAAATCGATAATTTATAGTGCATGCATAAGACTAAGACGCATACGTGAAGACCAACAAGAATATATGCAACACACAGCCAACCTAGCAAGAAAATTCCTAAATAGTGATTACCCCATAAAATTAATAAAAAAAAAAGCATTCAACAAAGCATCATCTCTAAATAGACAGGAACTACTAAAATATAAACCACACCAAACAAATGACCGAATCCCTATGGTATTTCACCACGGTCGACACATGCACAAACTAAGCTACTCACCGAACAATATAACACCCTACAAACCGACCCCACAACAAAGTCCATCTTCAAAATCCCGCACATCAACGCAAAAAACCCCCCAAAAAACAACCACCTAACCTACGTAACATCCTCACTGCATCCAGAAAACATTTACATAATACCGTACAGAAAGGTAACAAAAGATGCAACAAGCCTAGATGCCAAATTTGCAGCCATATACACACACGGAAACCGAAATAAAAATACCCCACACGAACATAACAATCCATCCGCCACACCTAACATGCGATAGCGCTAACATCATATATTACATATACTGCACACAATGCACAAATAGCGGATATGTGGGAGAAACATCAACATCTTTTAGACTAAGATTAAATAACCACAAATCCACAATAAAACTCATATCCCCGCATAGTACAATAGCACTTCACTTTAACACCCTACCACACAACCTTACACACCTCAAATGCATTCTAATAGAACACGCATTTCCAGCAACGCAATCTCGAAAACAAGCAGAAACTAAATGGATTCTAAAATTACAAACTCACGTGAGGGTACTGAACGCTGACATCGGAATACTCCGTTATTATAAATTTTTTACAGACGCTGCCGCTATCAATAACAACAGAGACAAAAGATCCGTTGAACAGGAACAACAGTCATTTGATAAAGGGTATATAACGAACCCGAAAATTTATGATAAAAAATAATAATAAAAAAATAAGTTAATCCAATAGTCCATAACATCGAGTTCATTCATTTATTTTTAGATGCTTCGTAATAACGCCCAACTTAAAAAAAAACAATATATATATATATATATATATATAATTTAAAGTAACTAATAACAATAATTCTTAGTAAACAATTATTGCTTCAATTGTTGATACAAATAATTTCGTTGTCATGAAACAATTGTTTGAAGAAAACTCCGACATCATGAAGCCATTATTTTGCACTTTTCCAATTAGAGGATTAGTCAAGATGGCTGCTAATGTTTCAAACGATGTTCACGTCCCCTTACTCTCCAACCAGCATGGTGGGGGTGGGGGACTGTTTACCATGTCAACACACCTGGCAACGGATCCATGGACATCTTTATCAGTTGAATATTATTTTCTATTTCGCGTTTGCTCACAGAACGGAAGCAATGAACAGAGATGGGGTACTGTGTGGGGTGGAACACAACTTTTCAGGGTGTTAATTGGTTATCGACTGATTACTCCGATGAAATAAAACAAGAGCTCTTCCAAGTTGTAGCTGTGTCCGTACTACTGTATCGTTGCACCACCTGGACTGTAACGAAACACTTAGAGAGAAAGCCATATAGAAATTAGATGTGTTTAAAAAAAAAAAATATAACACGACCGGGATTTTTCAATCTACTTCCTTTCTTAGGTAAATTAGTTCCCAATTGCTACAATAAAATACCAAACTTTAATTAATCATCTCTCCATACAAATTCCCACTTCTCTAATCTTTATGAATTAAAGAATTTATGAAATTTATTCCAGTTGTATCCTCTCACATCCTTCATTTATTAAATATATTGCTCTGGCATTAGGCACATCGAGCTCTCGCTACGGTTTACCTATACTCTACGGTTAAACTACTCATGGAATGATCCCCATGACCAGGAATATATATATATATATATATTATATATATATATATATAAGTAAAGAAATGACAAAAGACTTAGAGATTTAGCATTATAGTCTATTTCAGGGAGCTTAGACAAAGTGTCTAACTCTACCGACTCATCAGATGCGAACATTCGAACATTCGATGCGAACATTCGCATCTGATGAGTCGGGAGAGTTAGACACTTTGTCTAAGCTCCCTGAAATAGACTATAATGCTAAATCTCTAAGTCTTTTGTCATTTCTTTACTTATATATTTGCTCTCTGACTCTAACATTAAGAGCACACATTAGCTCTCAAACTGCGACAGGTTTTTTAAAATAAAACTCTTGTGTCGTAAGGAAGAGTTCTTCTCTGGACTTTTGGATTATATATATATATATATATGTTGGATGTTCGGGAGAAATTTGACAGTTTCATACGGATAAAGAAAAAGGTCTAGGTTACTAAAAAATTTAATGGATTATAAAGAAATTCAACAGGCATGGAAATTACACTACTGTAAACGAGTTTCACTCAAAATAACCGCCATTAGCATCGATCACAGCCTCAATCCTGCTCCGGAACCCGGAGCAAGCTGATATTACAGTTTCCCTGGGAAGGGTCTCAAAAACTACCTTAATTTTGTCGATTAACTAGGCCTTTGTAGTACTGGCACGGCGAGTGGTGTCTTTCTCAACAGCGAAATAAATAAATAATAATCCATGGGGTTAAGATCTGGGGAGTGTCGGAGGCCAAACATTGGGACTGGTGTAGTCGTAAAAATTCGCTGACAACCATTTTTTAAAACTTATCCTAGAGGTGTGGCAGGTGGCCGAATCCTGATGCCATATATATGGCCTACTATTAGCTACCCTTGTTATCCATGGCTTGACTACAGTGTTTAGCAACTCCACGTAGGCATCTGAGGGTCACCCAAAACTTTTTCTGCAGATTTTCAGATCGTCTGTTATGTTGCTTTCTTCTAGCCACAGCCTCGTAGTCTCCATTGCAATATTCCAGTTCATGACTGATTGTTTTTACAGTGTTCAGGGAGCATTGGGCAGCAACCATAATCTCCTTATTTTGGTGGCCGGCACAGATCATCATGATACAAGTTATTCTCTTCCATGATTCAGGTGGGTTCCAGTCATCAATTCTATCTGTCATCACGTATATAAATAAAGAAGCGTCCAAGCTTTTAAATGATGTGTAGTGTGCGTCAATACCCCCAACCTTCGGAGAAAAATAACTAAATATAAATTTGTCAAATTTATTCCGAACACCCTGTACACACACACACACACACACACACACACACACACACATATATATATATTTCGCTGACGGCCGCCAACTAAAGCGTAAATACAACGCTCTTCTATATAAGGAATGTGACGGCCTTTACACACAAAGCGATGTGTGTATTAAAACAGTTAAAACCCCCTTCCCATTCTGTAAGTGAAGACAGCCTAATCGGATTTCAATTCCGGCTGTAGGTAGCTTACAAAATGTCTAGCCACACTGCAGAGACTTGATAAGTCGAAACACGTGTCTGTGGATGACCCTATATTTATATCTATTTAATTCTTAAAAAAAAAATAGATAAAGATAAAAATTAAATAAATGAATAAAATAATAGATTTATACGGTGTTCCGTCTTTTTCTTTTATTGGTTAGTTTAGTCTATGCTAATTCTTTTGTGCCTAGGTGGTAGGTTTGTATAAATGTGAGTTTACTCCAAATCTCTTAGTCGGATCTTAGCCCTGAAGAGCACTTAGCGAAACTTTTACTAGGTTTTATCTGACTCATTAGGTTTATCTTTATATTTGCTCTACTTAGGTATTGAGCATTTTTTACTTATTAGCTTTAGTTTCCTGGCGGTTTTGTATGAATATATATATATATATATATATATATATATATTATATATATATATATATATAAAAATTGTTTTTTCTTTTGGCCAAATATTGTACCAATAGGGTTGGTACGATATCTTGTTTTTTTTTTCCCCGGGTGAGGTTTGGTAGTATATTTTTTACAATCAAACTATTTGCTGTTTTTTTTCTCACCGCGAGGATTTACCAACAAGTTTGGTATATATATATATATATATATATATATATATATATACCCTGTTTGAAGTTATTAAGCAAGGTACGTAAACTAACAATAAATGACTGGATAATGTCTCTGCTGTTTATCTTTTAACTGAGCAAAATATTACAGCGGACTAAATCGTAGTATTTGAACACGGGGGCCAATTTAGTGAGAAAAATGTGAAAATTCAACACATTACAAAATTATGATTCAATGAATATTTTTCGACTAAACTCATTTTCATTTTTTTTTTGCTTGAGATTTTGAGATGAGTTGTTAATATTATATGTATTATATATTACATATGGCTTGCTATCGATTACACCACCATGGGACGCCTAAAAAGATTGTCTATGGTACGACACTAAAGTGATAAACTGAATAAATATATTTGAAATAATGAATTGCTTGTTTTAAATGTTTGGAAAAAAGACTAACTTCGGCATCATTAAAAAAATACATATGTTAAGTTTCCATCGTTGGATCGGATAGATGTATCTGACATAATTAAGAATTTACTTGTTTAAACAAGTAAATGGTTGTATCATATATAATTCGAGACCATAATTGATAAACTGTATTTGCATAAATAACCCAACAAGGGTTGACATGATAATTTTTTATACTGTGTATAATTGGAGATCATAATTGTTAAACTGTATTTGGCATAAAATAACCCAACAAGGGTTGACATAATACATTTTTATACTTTATAATTGGAGACCATAATTGTTAAACTGACTTTGGCATAAAATAACCCAACAAGGGTTGACATGACATTTTTATACTGTATATAATTGGAGATCATAATTGTTAAAACTGACATTGGCATAAAATAACCCAACAAGGGTTGACATGATAAATTTTTATACTGTATATAATTGGAAATCATAATTGTTAAACTGACATTGGCATAAAATAACCCAACAAGGTTTGATATGATACATTTTTATACTGTATATAATTGGAGACCATAATTGTTAAACTGACTTTGGCATAAAATAACCCAACAAGGGTTGACATGATAAATTTTTATACTGTATATAATTGGAGATCATAATTGTTAAACTGACATTGGCATAAAATAACCCAACAAGGGTTGACATGATACATTTTATACTGTATATAATTGGAAATCATAATTGTTAAAACTGACATTGGCATAAATAACCCAACAAGGGTTGACATGATAAATTTTTATACTGTATATAATTGGAAATCATAATTGTTAAACTGACATTGGCATAAAATAACCCAACAAGGTTTGATATGATACATTTTTATACTGTATATAATTGGAGACCATAATTGTTAAACTGACTTTGGCATACAATAACCCAACAAGGGTTGACATGATAAATTTTTATACTGTATATAATTGGAGATCATAATTGTTAAACTGACATTGGCATAAAATAATCCAACAAGGGTTGACATGATAAATTTTTATACTGTATATAATTGGAGATCATAATTGTTAAACTGACATTGGCATAAAATAACCCAACAAGGGTTGACATGATAAATTTTTATACTGTATATAATTGGAGAGCATAATTGTTAAACTGACTTTGGCATAAAATAACCCAACAGGGTTTGACATGCCATAAAACCGGCAACCAGCCAACCAACTAGCAACCGTCCTTGGCCGAATGCAATGTCGGCCGTACTATTTATTCGTTGTAATATCATGATATATTTATGAAATGTCAGATATGGTGAAAACCAAAGCACACGATGAAAAGGAAGAAGAAAGTGAATATTGGGTTTTAAAGTTCAAACTCACCTCACAGCTTTGATGACGGACGCTGTACAGCCAATGACAAAACAAAATCCAGAGAAGACCCCACAAACGAGCAGAAAGATGATTCGGTTTTCCATCAGTAGAACTGAAATAGAAAGAAAACAAAAAACTTCATTCTTCGATCTATCTATCAATCTATCTATTCATACTCAGATCTATCTACACTTACTATCTATCTATCTATCTATCTATCTATCTATCTATCTATTTTTATCCGCACTACTCTCTCTCTCTCTCTCTCTCTCTCTCTATATATATATATATATTATAATAGATAGATAGATAGATAGATAGATAGAGAGAGAGAGAGAGAGAGAGAGAGAGAGAGAGATAAATAGATTGATAGGCAGGTAGGTAGGTAGGTAGATTTTGCCTATAAAAGAGTTAATACATGAATATATATATATATGTGTGTGTGCGTGTGTGTGTAGAATTAAACAAAAGACACATCTCCTGTTTAACAATTTTATTTTTGATCTTTTCAAGTTTTCTGGCCAACTTTTTAATATTTGGCTGGAATTCGTGGATAAGTCCACCAAAGTTCAGGTCCAGAGTACTTTCGGCACTTCGAAGTGCCATCATCAGAGGTGATGTGTTCCAATTTTATGTATATATATATATATATATATATATATATATACCACCTCGGCATGATCAGGATGTGACAAGGTCATTTTTAAGCGAAGTAATGTGTGTTTGAATTCAGAGTTTACCTTCTCCTAGACTGGTTGCCTAAATAAGACTAAATTACCCAGTATTCCTTACTATTAGCTGGAGTAGCGGTAGAAATTATGGATTCATGCCTTCCCCGAGGCGATTAGTTAAGTGAAACGTAATCAGCCTCGTCCAGGATTTGAAGTTGGGTCGCCATTTTCATTTCCTACATCCATAACCGTTACACTAAGCGCACCTCCTGTATGTATGTCTGTCTGTATGTTTGTTTTTGCGTGTGGGCGTGCGTGTGTATGTGTGTAAAAATAAAAATAGATCCTGACAACTGGGAAAAGCTGGCATTGAAGAGAACTGACTGGAGAATTCATGTGGATGATGGCTGTACCAGTTTTGAGGGTGAAAGAATTGAGCATGAAAACCTCAAGCGTCAACTTCGAAAGGGATACACCTGTCATATTAGAGAGAACATGGAGGGTTGGAAATGTCAAACATGTGGTCGAATTCTGCTTTCTAAGGTTGAATATGTCAATCATAGGAAATCTCATCATGGACAATTCACCCCCTCCCCTCTGTTTCAAATCTTTTTATTTGCATTCTTATTTAGTTTCATTAACCTTTCTAATTTAATGTAATATTTTATTACATTAAAACTTAAACTTGTATTTGCTAGTGTTTATTAAAAATTATTATTAGTTACTTGAAACCATATATCCGTATGCAATAATTTCTTGAAACCATATAATTATTAGCATTAGATTATGTTGTTCGACATTAAAAGATCTATTCACCGTGTAGAATATGGGGAACACGGGGTTTTGGGTGTTTTACAGGTTTAAGGGTAGCTTCATATTATTACGTAGCGCCTTTTTCACGGCACAAAATCGTATATGTTGTATAGTGGTATCAAATTGCCATCGCTAGTGTATATAGTCTACTTTGCTTAAATGTAGTAGTCGGACTTAAGAAAATCACAACACATGTGTATGGTAGAAACTTCTGGCTTTATTTCTTCTTACTCGGTTGTGCTGTGGGTGGCGAGCGTTGACAATGAGCGTTGACAATGACTGCTGCTGGGATGGCTAGCGTTGGTGAGGTAAAGGGGTGGCTAGGTGGGTCTCACAGCCTCTCGGCCGTGATGGGTCGTGAGCGTTGTCACTCACTTGTTCTCTGTTCCGAGTCTCCTGGCTGACTAACTCTGCTATTGACTTTCTTTTTATGTATATAAACCGCTTACGCATTTTCTTTTGTTATACTTATCAGCGGACAAATCTATTTCCGAATTCATTGTTATACCCTTCCTTCTTTGTTCGCGTTAACCGGAAAAAGTCCTTTGTTATTTTTTCGTATTTTCTTTGTTTCGGTTTAAACGGAAAATCCTACTTCCGCCCGTACGATATGCAACAATATTCTTGGTTGCGTATTCTTAGGGTTTTATGCTTTAACCCCATCTTATTTGGTAGTTGCGCTGAAAAGAAGGAATTTAAAGAACGAAAAGGAACGAAGAAGAAAGAGACAAAGGCAAGAGGTAGTTTTATGACTTAGGTTTTATTGACCGGGTCGTAGTCGGCTGAAGGGAATATCTCCCTGTGTAATAGGTGTGACTAGACCCAACTACGACCTAAGTTCGAATGGCTGAGATATTCTTTTGGGGTCGGGGGACAGTCCTTTTTGTCGGATATGCGCAAAGGGGTTCTTCCGGTGAAGGCCCCATTGTACTTTAAAAAAAAAATTCTAATTCTATTTTCGTTTTATTTTAATCCCCACAAGGTAAAGCCAAAAACCTCCGGTTTGAGATTTCCTGAGAAGGAAGTTACTTGTACAAGGTGGTTGGTTGGTTGGTTGGATTTTACGGCATGTCAACCTTTGTTTACGCCAAAGAAGTTTTTGCTTAATTCATTCTTGATGGGTGCTCATTTTTTTAAAACTCTTTTTTTTCTATTTAACCCATCGATGGAACCCTAACAGGTACTACCACTTCGGTCAGTGAGGACATGGGAGTACTGGTGATGAAGGGGTACTCCATATTCCCCACAGCTCCAGAAATGGAACTTCACCATTAACTAGAGTTTAACGCCATACCCAGAGCATTAGGACCTTCAAAGTGGATCTGGGAGTAATGGTGATGGAGTAATGGAATTTCACCATCAGATAGAGTTTAACTCCATACCCAGGGCATTAGGACCCTCAGCCACCACCTTCTAGCACATATATGATAAAAATGGTTGGGGTTTGCCATAAGAGCAATAGGGTAGGGACAATCATATAAGTGCTAGATCTTGAGAGGACCTGCCGATTAATCGGAGAGGGACCTTTCCGACCACCCGTCTAACCTAAGTAAGGGCCAAAGTGGAGTGTTACTTGATACTCACCAGAAAGTGAGTGGACAGTAAAATGCCCCTCAAGCCATTCTAAATTCCACAGAAGAGTTCATCTCCATGATTGGGTATGTTTTGGGTATGTTTTTGGTCATCGGGAGAGAATGTGCAACGTTTCAAGGCTTTCCGCTCAAGACCAGAAACGGTGCACATTCTCTCTTAATACCCCCTCCCCCAAACAAATTAGTTTCGCTGATCAGTTCACAGTGGGTTCAATTCTCACAGGAAATACCTCCCTCAAGAAAAGACATAGATCCATATCTTTTCCTCTCAGTGATTGCTAAATAATAGGAGAGACTGGTAAGTCACCGGTCTGTTCTCAGTATTATTTGTATTATTCCTCATCTTCATTGTTATCAACACAACGTTTCGGCCGATGTGCCCTCCGGCCTTCTTCAGGTATTTCTTGTTGAACTCGGGAACCTTTATGTCGTAATTGGGAGCTTTCACGGAACTTTGAACCGAACCCTTTATTCAATCCACGGGGGCAGACTGTTCTCATTCCGTTAATCATAACCGGGAGCAAGTGTTAAGCTGTGTTAATTATTCTATGTTATTATCGCCCTTGGCCAGGATTGAATCTGCAGCCAGAATAACTGTCACTTAGAACTGTATTAACTCAACACCTATATCCGTTGTGCCATGTGCTCAATTGGACATTAAGAACTTGAAACATAGACACTTTTATCAGAATGGCTGTTTCAGAATTAAATGACCCGAAAAAGGGTTGATATGCCGTTAAACAAACCATCCAACAATTGCCACTCAAAACCAGACTTCCGAGACATAATTAATTTTAATGGGACCAATTTATTATTCTTTTTTTAGGTAGGGAAAATCTTTAATAATAAATTTTAAAAAAAATACCCTTAATTCCCCCGGTCACAAATTATTGATTTTCTTCAGAAAATCGATATGAGCTGGGTAAGCCAAAACCCGGATTGAATGACAATGTATATTCGAAAAAAAAAAAAAAAAAAAAAGAGAAAGAAAATAAGGAAAAAAAAGAAAGAAAAAAAAAGGAAAAAAAAAAGAAAAAAAAAAGAAAAAAAAATAAAGGTAAAAAAAAAAAGAAGTTTTACGGGGCACAGGAGGATTTAAGCGGATTAGTTAATCTTAGTTCACAAGAGGATTAACAAAAATCAAATTCGTTCAGGTTTCATTAATTACGGCTTCCATTTGCCGCTCTCCTATTTGAAAGAGGATGGAACAAATCATTGCCTCAAGCAGGGGAGGGTCAGAACGTGTGTTGTCTAATCACGTGTTAAGACGCTTATTAGCAGCAAAGGAAAAGGAAGCCTATTCATTCGGATTTTGATACTACGAGTCTAGAATCAAAGGACGCTTTCTTAGATCTCCATTAATAGACTCCATTAATATTACGGTTAAATTCAACTTTACGGACCTAAATTCTACCATCGTATGTCACCCCGCCGAAAGAGAAAAAGAAAGTACCAAAAATCAGGGAATTAACCGATTTCATGAAATTTTCAGTGTTGATATATTAATAAATAAAAGAAATAATACACCAGTTATTTTATTTAAAAACTTTTACATTTTACATTTTTTCAGGTCAGTTAACTTTGAACCACGGATCTTTGAGAATCTGTGTTACGCCTCAAATATACGTGGTTCAAAGTTAACTGACCTGAAAAATGTAAAATAAAATAACTGGTGCATTATATCTTTTATTCATTAATGTATGAACACTTAAAATTTTATTAAATTCGGTTAATTCCCTGATTTTTGGTATTTTTTTCTTTCGGCGGGGTGACATACGATGGTGGAATTTAGGTCCGTTAAGTTGGATTTAACCAATATTACTAACCCATACCGGGTATATAATAGGGAGAGGGAGAGAAGAGATAAGATGGGTTCTTACTGGTTCTGCTCGTCGGTGACCATCTTTTTCTGGGCTGATTTCTTCCTTTTGCTGGGCTGAGTGGTCCGTGCTCATTTCTTGTTGTAATAAATAAGCAAGACTTATTTGTTTTTCAAAATGTCTATTCTTTTTTCAAAAACCCGAACCCCAAAAGGGTTTTCAACCGCGCGGTGAGAAGTTGGGAGCAACGACTCTTACGTCTGCTCCTTTTGACTAACGGCCAAAAATCTAACTAACTAAACTTTCGTTCTCACGTTTTCCCATTAGTGGCAGTCGAGGGTCAACTAAAGGTCATTACCTATTAATAATATAAAACCTTCTGATTTTGAATTTCAACGAATTTTAATTCAAAATCTAACTACAATTAATTCGTAGGCTACCCATGTAACATTTCTACCCAAGACACTAATACCCTCAGTCGCCACCTTTTCTCACGCATGAAATAAAAAAAAATGGGACTTGCCATAAAGATCGACCAAACTGAAGTGTTGCATGTCATGGATTGCTCGGTCACAAGAATTCCATTCCGTTCTCACGTTTTCTTATCTGTGGAAGCCGTGGGGTCAACTCAAGGTCATTACCTATCAATAATATAGCCCCCTCAGATTTTGAATTTCAACGAATTTTAATTCATAATCTAACTACACTTACAGACAGGCTACCCACGAATTATATAACATTTCTTTCTTTTCTTTTTTTTTATTTGGCTGAACGTTTTAAAAAAAGAACATAGCGCCAAGGAAAAATAATGAAACCAATTTGAGTTATTTTATCATGCACTATAACCCCGAAATTACGAACAGAGGGCTGTTTTACGATGTACCATAACCCCAAAATTATGGACAGGTTTATTTTCCTCTGATCTCCGGTTCACTCAGTTTCTTTTCCAGGTTCTTGAAGCCTTTCCAAGTTTCCAACGACGATTATCTGTTAACTGGTTGGTTTGATTTTACGGCATGTCAGCCCTTGTTGGGTTATTTTATGCTGAAGACATTTTGTTTATTCATTCTTGATGGGTATTGAAATTAAAAAAACAAAACTTTGTTTTTAAACAGATTAAAAAAAATCATTTTCATATTTAACCCATTGATGGGACCCTAACAGGTACTACCACTCCGGATCAGAGTTATTATTATTGAATCCTTTCCGTCCACTAAGGACGATGGCGTAGTGTCCAAAAAAAATGTTATCTGCATCTGCGCAAGTGACCCTGCAGGCCAATTCCTGAGTGACAGTCTTTGGTGCACTGAATGCACACAAATTGTGATGCTTTCTGGGGTGCTGGCTTTTCTCTATCTTTCTGGCTCTCTTTTCTGTCAAGGCTACTCTCCTCTCTGCCTCACTCCTCTCCGTGCCTTGCTTAACGTTGAGGCGCCAGGCCGCTCTATTTTTTGCATCTACCTCCCACGTGTCAATATGGCATATCCTCATAGCTCTCCTGCAGACATCTTTAAATCGAAGGTGTGGTCTACCAACCGATCGGGAGCCTTTTACTAATTCGCCATACAAAAGATCTTTTGGGATGCGCCATTTTCCATTCTCCTGACATGTCCAAGCCAGAAGGCGCCTCTCCAGAGAATGGAGAACATGCTTGTTCATGTCGGTGCAATCCAGCACGACTGTGTTGGGCACTTTATCCTGCCAACGAATGTGTAGAATACGTCGTAGACAACGGAGATGGAAACTATTGAGTTTCCTTTCGTGGCTTTATATGTTGTCCACGCTTCGCTACTGTAGAGGAGTGTATTGAGGACACACGCTTTGTAGACACGTATCTTTGTTTTCTTGGTGAGGCTAGCATTATTCCAGACTCTCTTGATCAGTTTGGTCATGACTGCTGCTGCTTTCGCTATTCTGCTGTTGACTTCAGAATCAAAGGAGACTGAGATCAGAATGGATTTGGGAATAATGGTGATGAAGGAGTACTCCACACTCCCAGGGTGATAATCTATGTATTATCAATTTTAGTTTTGACCTAATTTGTCCTTATGGTATTATTTTGTCCTCCCATCAAAAGAGATTCAGTTTCTCTCTTGAGGTTGCCCTTTCGTAGCCTTGACAAAGTCATCCCCTGTACAGTTTCGTTAGTTTTGCACTTGAAGTATCCGTACAGTTGTTTTCCTTTTCATTTTTGTTTTCTAGATTTTGTGACTGTTTATCCGTAAGTTAATTCTATTGACTAGCAAAAATATGCGCCTTCCGGGCGTAAGTATCGAAGTTTTGATGTAATGAAATATATTCAATTAGAAAGATTAACAAAATTAAATAATAACTCATAAAAAGATTACACTTATTTTAATTATATTTTAATTGGTTTCTATAAAAAATCATTCATAGAATTGGTTTTAAACGCATTAATAACAGGGGCTGTTTTGAGGCAAATCCAACTCAAACTTTCATAGAGGCGCCAGGCCACTCTATTTTTTGCATCTACCTCCCACGTGTTTGTGTCAATATGGCATACCCTCATAGCTCTCCCGGAGACATCTTTAAATCGTAGGTGTTGTCTACCAACCGATCGGGAGCCTTTTACTAATTCGCCGTACAAAAGATCTTTTGGGATGCGTCCATTTTCCATTCTCCTGACATTATATTAACAAATAATATTTATTCTATGTATTAATGAATTTAGCTATAAATTAATTACTCATTGATAAACTTACTCAATTTCTAAGGGTACGTAATGTTGGCAAGTTTTCTTCTGATGTATACCCACTCGCGTCTGTTGGGTATATATATGGAAGGAGCTAATTTCTTTTCTTCTTATGTATTATGTGGTTATGTCTTCATATTAATAGTCTATTTTACTTACTGTTATATGTGATATACCCTATAGACTATAGTGGAATGCGCCGACGGTTACTATAAGTAACAGGAACAATTATGGTTTGAGGAAGCAATGCGAGTCAGCTCGTAACTCTATTTGTCGGACGCAATTCCCACTTTCCTTTACTGTAATTGTCTACTCTTTTGTTAATACATTTTCCTACATTTGTTACGCGTCGTTTTGTCTTATTATTGGGCCCTTAAAACCCCACAACACTTACTTTTTGCGTAGCTGGCTGGTACTTTACTTTCTTCTGTAGTCGCTTTCTGGTGTATCTGGGGCATTTCTTCTATTGTTGACTGGTCTGGTTCTGCTATAACTCTAGCTCTTCAAGATGCTGGTCTGATTATGCTAAGACTGCCATTAGTTCTTTCTTAGACAACGCAAGGCATATATTTCTTTGTGATTATATTTATTAATTTCAAACCAGAACTCTTTAGCTAGGATTCTCAACCGCGTGCGGGGTGTAAAGCGGAGCCCATCTTTATACTAGGAAGTCTCTAGCTCAACTAAATCTCAGTTAACTTAACCTTCTGTTCCCACAGTCTTTCAGTGGCAGGAAATTGGGGGTCAACTTGATGTCACTGAACATCAATCACCTACTCTCCGATTTTGAATTCAACAACACCAGGATTCAAAATCTATCTCTACACTAACCATCGACGGTAACTTATCAATATACAACACCTAGGTAGTAATATCTCATCTATAGAAAGCAATGGCATTATATGCATAAGAAAAGCATGGATTGTTATAGATTATCCATGAGGCTTCATGTTAGAATCAGTTATTCATGTTAGTTACTTGCCGGAGTAGCTGGATTTCTTCTATCTTTTAACTTCTTATTCTCTTCTGTTTCTTGTGTAGCTGAGGTATTTCTTCTATCGGTCTTTTGTTGATTGGTCTGGTTCTGCAAAATGCACCAAGGATGCCATTAGTTCATCTCAGAGACAACGCAAGGCATATATTTCTTTGTGATTATATTTTTTATTAATTTCAAAACCAGAACTCTCTAGCTAGGATTCTCAACCGCAGAGCCCATGTTTACATCTAGACGTCTCCGGCTTAATTGGCTCTAAGCTTACTGAACTACTTTCCTACAGTTTCCCAGCGACAGGAAGATTGGGGTCAATCTGATGTCACTGAAAATCAATCATCTAACGCCCCAGATTTTGAATTTCAACAACCTTGAATTCAAAATCTGTTTCTACACTAACCGTCTAAAAAAGGACGGAACTTATCAATATACAACACTTCCTCCTTCTTTTCTTGTTACATAGGGTTTATCTATATCTTCTTTCGAGTGTAAGGCCTTGTGCATCATCATCAGTTTCCTTGTTCTGTGGTCCATATTTCTGAGTTTCTCTCTTGTCCAAATGAAGAAGGGTCCAGAGTATTTTACAATGGAGATTGCTCAGGTATTTATTCTCTTGATTAGATTTCTGCTGTCGTGTTTTTGGTTTTGATAAGTTTGCTTGTTCTTTTGAGGTATTCCTTTTTTAATTTTTCTTTCATTCCCGTTTGCTTGATGGTGTCCGCTTCTAGTATTCTCAGGTATTTATAGTTTTCTTTTTCTCGAAGTTTCCTGGTGCTTTTATGGTTAGGCAGTTCTATTACTTCCATTGTTTCACTTTTTCTTTCTTTCTTATAAGTATTAAGAATGCACTAATAAAATAAGGAAATACTAATTGCAGCAGCCAGAAAAAGCAGTTCCAACATACTAACAAACAGAAATACACAAAAACGAAAAAACAAACAAACAAACAAACCAGAAATGGGAAGAAAAACAACAATATGGGTACTTCAAGCGATAAACTGTAGAGATATCACATCAGAAGACATAGAAATGGCTAAGAAGTGGAAACCTCAAGAGAGAAACTGAATCTCTTATAATCGCAGAAATTCTCTGGGACTTTGAGATACAGACGGGTAACCTATATAATAATAATAATAATAATAATAATAATAATAATAATAGACCAATACATTCTTAAAGAAGTAAAAAATAGACGGAAAAATATTGCAATGGCCTGGATCGATTACAGAAAAGCCTATGACATGGCCTCACATACCTGGATTTTAGAATGCCTAAAAATGTACAAAATTTCCAACAACATTATAAACTTCATTAAAAAAGAGAAACTGAATCTCTTATAATTGCAGCACAAGAGAATGTCACAAGAACAAATTATATACAGGCAAAACTATACACAACAGAATAACAAGTGTAGAATGTGCGGAGACAGAGACGAAACAGTTAATCATATAATAGGCAAATGCAGCAAAACTAGCACAAAAGAGTACAAGACTAGGCACGACTGGGTGGGAAAGGTGATCCACTAGGAACTGTGCAAGAAATTCAATTTTCATCATACAACTAAATGGTATATGCACAAACCGGAATCTGTCCTAGTGAATGAGATGCATAAAATTCTCTGGGACTTTGAGATACAGAAGGGTAACCTAATCCCGGCTAGGAGACCAGACCTAGTGTTAATTAACAAGAAAAGGAAAACGTGTCATCTCGTGGATTTTACTATTCCGACAGATCATCGAGTGAAAGTGAAGGAGTGTGTAAAGAGTGACAAATGCCTGGACCTTGCCAGAGAACTGAAAAATACCAATTGTAACTTGTGCCCTTGGAACGGTCCCCAAGGGTTTGGAAAAGAGTCTGGATGAGTTGGACATCAAAGGAAGAATGGAAACGATCCAAATAGCAGCATTGTTAAATACGGCTAGAATTTACTCAGAAGAATCCTGGAGACCCGAGGAGACTTGCTGTCACTCAACCTCTAGTAAACCACCAGCTAAGGTGGCCGTGAAAAACATTCATTGAGTGAAATAATAATAATAATAATATCAACTGGTAGATTTTGCAGTGATTTGTAAAGATTATGCGATTGCTATGTACATATACATATTAATTTTTGATTTTTTTGTGGCATAAATAACATTTTCCCAATATAGTGTTGTGTAATGGTTAGAGTCGTAGAAAATGGACTCGTCGACCCGAGTTCAAATCTTGGACGAGGCTGTTTGTTTGGTATAACTGCATAATTTTTTATAACTATTTTTGTGTAATTGTTTACAATCTTTTATAATTAAATTTCTAAAAAAAATAAAATAAAACTAAAACTCATAAAACCCCCAACCAGTTAGTGTATTTTTGTAGAGTTTTAACATTTTTTTAACAGACATAAATTGACTATAAAACGAATGGGCTTCTTAAAAAATCTGCCTACTTATGTAACATGTGGGGACGTATATATTAGTGGGTCGTGATACACCCTAGTCTGTGTCTTAGATTCTGACATCTGTCTCTCTTGAAAGAAATAGCTGTTTTCTTTTTTCTTTTTTTAAAGGAAAATCTTTTTTTCTTCGATTACGAAAATGGATTAAATTCGATATTAGAAATCCAGTCCAAAACTTTCTTCTCGTACGACAACATTAAACGTTCAACGGGAACTTTTACAAAGAAAAAGTCGACATGAAAAGTATTCTGTTAAAAAATGCCGATAATCAATATTTTTTTCAGCGCATATTGATAATTACAGTCGTTCATTTTGAAAGTCTATTGTATTCCAACCACCTGTCTACATCGACATTGTAACTTTCTGAAAAACAATTCATACAAACTACGTAAAAGAAAGAAAGAAAAAAAGGATCAAAATATGCTATTCTAATAGCAGACTAGCATGACCTGTGGATATCAATATGCTAATTTAATTATTAAAATGTTTGATATTTTTACTTAAGGGCTATGGCCAAATATTTCAATATGTAAAAGACTATGGATATACCACAGTACTTAAGAGCTATGGCCAAATATCTTGTCTAGCAGGACCTATGGTGTGCTAATTTAATTATTAAAACGTTTGATATGTTTACTTAAGAGCTATGTATTTCAATATGTAAAAAGTATAATAATATGCATATATCACAGTGTGCTAATTTAATTATTAAAACGTTGATATGTTTACTTAAGAGCTATGGCCAAATATTTCAATATGTAGGACCTATGCATATACACAGTGTGCTAATTTAATTATTAAAACGTTTGATATGTTTACTTAAGAGCTATGGCCAAATATTTCAATATGTAAAAAGTATAATCTTGACTAGCAGGACCTGTGGATATACCACAGTATGCTAATTTAATTATTAAAGCATATTATCTTGGGTATGACGTTAAACTCTATCTGATGGTGAGGTTCCAGTTCTGTAGGTTTGGGGAATTTGGAGCACCCGTTCACCAGCATTGCTCCCAAGTCCACTCTGACCCGGAGTGGTAGTACCTGTTAGGGTTTCATCTATGAGTCAAATAGAAAGAATGTGTTTAAAACAAATTGTGTACCCACCAAGAATGAATAAAACAAAACGTCTTCGGCATAAAACGACCCAATGGGTTGACATGCTGTTGTATCGTTGAGGGGTAAAAGATACACAGAGAAATAGTGTGCTTGATATATATATTTATTCAGCTCTTGTATCTGGTGCTAACAGATACTTATAACATAAAACAAGAAGTAGTACAATTCACAAGACAAACGTACAAGAATGAGGAGGGTCAAATGTCTGCAGTGATTTCGTCCGAATATATTTTTCCCGACTTTATCATTGCTACATCGACTCTTATAAGGCTATGAGCCAGTCCATCTTTTCCATAGGGGTGTTAACTCCTCTACAACACATGCTGTAAAACCCAACCAATCATAACTAACTTGATTATCATTGATAACGTTTAACTAAATATTGCATAATTGACAGAGCAGCATCAACCAGAAACCTCATATTGAATAAAGTAACACTAAAGTAATATCTTTTTGTAACAAATAAATCTTATTTATTACTTACTAGCAGGACCTGTGGGTATACAGTATAATAATGTAATTATTACGTTTGATATGTTTACTTAAGAGCTATTGTAGAATAGCTCAATATATAAAAAGTATGATAATCTTCATTTAACACCTCCTCAGTCTTTTTTTTCTTTCTTTTCATCTTTCCATTATGTTCGATTGAAACAGATTAGCATTATCGCTTCAGCCACTCGTCCCCTCTCTCTGTCTTGTCTTTACTTTTTTCTTTCTTTCTTTCTTTCTTTCTTTTTTCTTTCTTGTTTGTTTCTTATATTTTTCTGTGTAACATACCTTGTTTCTTATTATATTTTTCTGTGTAGCATGACAGTCATAAGAAATAAGAATTTGGCGGATTAACTACAGCAGATAATCAGGATTTACATTTTGCATTTCATCTTGGACGATTTGGCCGGTCTCATTTTTAACCAGAGGGTATTGCAAGATGATAATAGTCGTACAAATAAGGAACACGTGTAGTAATATATAGATAGAATTCAGGGCAATTGAACTCACCCTTTGTACTGTTGATGATTTTGGCTCATTTTTATCCCTTGTCCAACTGCTCCCCATTTAAGGGGTTGTGGGGGGTGGGCAAGCACACCCCCTTGCAGAAAAAGTGGAAGGAATCTAGCAAGGCCGGCACTTTTTGAAGCCTGGTGACCAATTTCAACTTTTTTTTATCCACCTACATCACTTTCTAAAAGGTGGCAGGCCTATCGGGTGGGCTTTAGAATACACCGACTATACCTCTGCAGAGTGGTAAGACCCCCCCCCCAAGGGGCCACGTGTTAGCAGTGTGTTTCGATCCGTGATGCTCAAGGACGGAATCCTGGTGGCTGAGCAGTTCATGACATGCAACACTCCGCTTTGACCCTTATTTAGGCTACAGGGGCAGTCGGAGAGGCCCCCTCCGATAAATCGGCTGGTCAGGTCAAGCCATATCACCTATATGATTGTTCCATCCCTATTGCCCTCATAGCAGACCCTAATCCTTTTTATTATATAACTGCTAGAAGGCGATGGCTGAGGGTCTTGGTGTCCTGGGTATGACGTTAAACTCTATCTGATTGTAAAGTTCCAATTCTGAAGATCTCGGGAATGTGGAGTACCACTTCATCACCATTACTCCCATGTCCACTCTGACCTGAAGTGGTAGTAGCTGTTAGGGTTCCATCTATAGGTTAAATAGAAAAATGAGTTTGAAAAAATGTGTTTTAAGAATTGAGTAACCATCAAGAATGAATAAAACAAAACGTCTACGGCATAAAATAACCCAGCAAGGGTTGACATGCCGTAAAATCCAACAAATTAACCAACCAACCAACTAAATACTAGTATCACCTCTGTACCTAGTTATACCATTCCAGACTCCATATCGCAAAAAAATCAGCTGTACGGCAACTTACCTCCTATCATACAAATCATCCAAGTAAGACGCACCGCTAGAGAAGTAAGAACGAACTCGTAAGTGACGTTCTCCGACTGACTTCTGATTTTGGTCGGAAAATTAAAACGGAAAGTTTTTTGGTGGTACCCAATGACAGTTTAACTACAGTCTATGAATTAACATTTTGCGAATTGGGTTACGGTTTTAGGGGATTAAGGTTGTTTTTAATTACGTGTTGCTTAAAAAAATAAACAAAAAAAACCAAAAATTACTATACATTTAATGTTGAAAAATATTTTTTAAACTAAGTTTAATTGAAATTAGACATTGCAATACTAACACAAACAACTGTCTCAATAATAGATTCAATAATTAATTTTAATGGTTAATTAAATGTATAGTAATTTTGGTTTTTTGTTGTTTATTTTTTAAGCAATATGTAATTAAAAACAACCTTAATCCCCTAAAACCGTAACCCAATTCGCAAAATGTTAATTCATAGATTGTAGTTAAACTGTCATTGGGTACCACCAAAAAACTTTCCGTTTTAATTTTCCGACCTAAATCAGAAGTCAGCTCGTTCTCCTGTGGACACCTACACATGGATACACCAGACAGGACCGACCAGCAAGAACTTATATTGATCAGCTCTGTACGGATACTGGATGTCGGGAGGAGGACTTGACAGGGGAAATGACTGATAGGGACGGGTGGCGAATCCGTGTTGTCAGCGCGACATGATGATGATGCTGATTTCAATTGTGAGTTGGGGTTATCGAGGCACCACTGATGAATCTCTGACAATCTATTTCGAATGTGGCATATCTTGGATAGGAAAGCTTTGTGGAGCCCATCCCTCTCCATGCTTGACCCTCCTACTTTGTCGTTCACTCTGGCTGTAAACACGTGGCCGTTGGTGTTCTTCTAGGAACCCGTTCGCCCAGGCCGGTGACCTCATCAAGAAAGCAATTGACCCAGCGATGCCGTATATTTTCGAGGGCATGGCACCTGGTTGGTTGATTGGTTGGATTTTACGGCATGTCAACCCTTATTGAGTAATTTTATGCTGAAGTTTTTTTTTTGTTTGTTTATACCTTCTTGTTGGGTACTCAATTTTTTAAAACTCATTTATTTTTCTATTCAGCCTATAGATGATACTCTAACAGGTACTACCACTTTACTATCAGAGTGGACCTGGGAATAATGGTAATGAAGGGCTCCAGAATTGAAACTTCGCTATCAATAGAGTTTAACGTCATACCCAGGACATTAAGACCCTCAACCACCGTCTTCTAGCACATATATGATAAAAAGGGTTGGGGGCTTGTCATAAGGGCAATAAGTTTAGTACAATCATATAGGTGCCATTTCACTGGAGTCCGAGTGACAGTATGTCTCTTTACATATCCAGGACTCTCCACAGTATTCTAGCCGATTTGAGCAGTGCTGTGATCTGGGCAGTCTCAATTCTTCCTCAAATTTCAAATTACCCTAATCTCTTTTCTAAGTTTTTCGAGATTGTTCCAATGTGCTGCAAGTATGTCTGGCATTACTGTCCCCTTTATATTCCACAATCCCCCCCCCCAAGCAAACTCTCAGGCAAGGTTCGGGCATTTATCAAGTTTTTCACTATATTTTACTTTTAACTCTGTAATCTACTGGAATTGCGAAGTCTACTAATTGGCAAGTTCTTTTCTTTTATTTATTTAAAACTAGATCTAGTCTTCTGACCGGCATTGGGTGATCCATTTGTATCTTAAAGTCCCAGTGAATTTTTTGCGTCCCTTTTCTAGGACAGATTCTAATCTGTGCATGTACCATTGTCAACGTACCAAACTTCAGTCTGCATCTAATGGTTAAGTACTAATCTTTAAGCTATCAGGAGTGTGGTGTACCCCTTCATCGACATTACTCCCAGGTTCACTCAGACACGGACTAGTAGTAGCAATAAATATATATATATATATATGTGTGTGTGTTTGTGTTGTGTGTGTGTGTAAATGTCGTCAGGGTGGCCTAAAGTCGGTATCAACCAGACAGCGAGGGAGTCTATCCTCTTTTTCATTAGCGCTAGACCAAGGAGATTGTTTTAGCGTCTGAGTTGGAGTGCCACACCTGCCATCAGCTACTCACTTTACCGCACCTGTGCTACTCATACGAATTAAAAAGATATTGTTCAAGTTTCATACAATTTAAATGGTATTGTTCAAGTTTGATAAAATTTAATATTTACTCATAACAACAGCTGAAGGGAGAATAGTTGGATCCGTATCTTTCCCAAGGGGATTACCCGTGTTCAGGATTTGAACTCGCCTCGTCGTATCCATTTTCTACGAGGGTAACCATTACACCACCCGCCTCCGCACTGCCAAGGTAAAAATGAATTTGACTTTGATGCGTTCGCATTATATACTACTTTCACCATTCCATCACCTAGTATTTGGTTGAAACGGGAGTTAATGACCTTTTCTCTCATCTAGCTCCAAACAGCTTAACTTTTCGTCAGTCAAGGGTTGTAATCCCTATAACCTCTGACCTGACGTAAATAGGTCAGCTATTACTTATATAATATAGTATATAATCTGTATGTAAGTATGACGTAAATAAATCTCGAATTGTTTCACATCTTTTTTTTATTTGACTTATTACAACACGTTCTAAGATTAATTTTATACAACCATCTATACATATGTAAAGGGCAGTTGTGTGCATGTATGTCCGGAGGAAACTACAAAAATAAAACAATTAACAACAAAGTAAATATATATACACATTCACTATCACTATCACCACTAAATATATACACATTCACATTCACCAGATCTTGCTTTTTGAGTAAAAATAATAAAGATTTTATTTATATTCGTGAATATAATGAAAAAATAAAATTTAAATGATAACAGCATGGAATTTCTTTTGGCATTTAATATTGTAAATAGTAGACATTGATTTTTATTTTTTGAGTGGCTGGATCAACGCAAGTTTTTTTTTTTACGTGGGGATTTTAATGGGGCATCCTGCGGGTGTTTTATACTCTCTTTCCTTACTTTCTTACTTCTATTCTTCTTCCAGTGTCTCTTCTGGCGTCTCTTCTAGCGTCTGGACTTCGTCTTGGGGACTTCGTCTTGGGACTTCGTGTCTGGTCTTCCATTGGGGATTTCTCTTTATCAGAAGCCCTCTGTCATTGGTAGTTTTTAGATAATAACACAAGACTTCGATTTAACTTAGATCATATTTTATTCGGAAATCCCCACCAGACTACCTGCGCAGATTGAGTCGGCACGTGAATAACACCACGTGGTTTTTGGCCGATCTGATTAAAAACTCTCTCTAATCTAAACCGGAAGAGGGTCTTCTCCACCGATTCTCACGGTATCCACCGGAAGGAGGGTCAGGACTGAGGTCAAGCCTTGTCATTCAATCCTTCAAGACCGCCGGCTGAACTTATAATAGCCATTTTGGTTTCTACACTACTGTACATAAATATTAGGAATCTAATGATTATGTAACACGGGGATCCAACTCACAATTCAGTAATAATGGACCTCCGAGACCAACGTTTTAAAAAACACCCCCTCTACCAAGGCGACGTCGAGTTGAATATAAAACTCTAAAAGACTACTATCTAAAACAGGGGACTCAAACCTTTAAGTCCGTAGACCCCTACAAAAATTTGATTGACCAATCATAGCCCCCCCTCCTTATATACCCCAGTCCACCTTGCAGTTGTTTTGTTGCAACCAATTATGTAATTAATTAATTTGCACAAACGTTTATGTAAAATTGTTAATTTATACATATATAAAGGGCAATTGTGTGTATGTATGTCCGAATGTAATCTATACATATATAAAGGGCAGTTGTGTGTATGTATATCCGAATGTAATCTATACATATATAAGGGGCAGTTGTGTGTATGTATGTCCGAATGCAATCTATACATATATAAAGGGCAGTTGTGTGTATGTATGTCCGAATGTAAATCTATACATATATAAAGGGCAGTTGTGTGTATGTATGTCCGAATGTAATCTATACATATATAAAGGGCAGTTGTGTGTATGTATGTCCGAATGTAATCTATCCATATATAGGGCAGATTGTGTTGTATGATGTCCGACTGCATCTATACAATATATAAAGGGCAGTTGTGTGTATGTATGTCCGAATGCAATCTATACATATATAAAGGGCAGTTGTGTGTATGTATGTCCGAATGCAATCTAATACATAATAAAGGGCAGTTGTGTGTATGTAGTCCGAATGTAATCTATACATATATAAGGGGCTGTTTGTGTGTATGTATGTCCGAATGTAATCTATACATATATTAAGGGCAGTGTGTGTATGTATGTCCGAATGAATCTATACATATATAAAGGGCAGTTGTGTGTATGTATGTCCGAATGCAATCTATACATATATAAAGGGCAGTTGTGTGTATGTATGTCGAATGTAATCTATACATATATAAGGGCAGTTGTGTGTATGTATGTCGCGAATTAATCTCTACATATATAGGGCAGTTGTGTGTATGTATGTCCGAATGTAATCTCATACCATAATATAAGGGAAAGCAGTTGTTGTCTATTATGTATGTCCGGAGGAAACTTCGAAAATAAAACATTAACGACAAAGTAAATACATTAAATTCACCAGCTTGTTTTTGAGCAAAAAATAATACAGATTTGATCTATATTCATGAAGATAATTAGAAAATAGAATTTAAATGATAACAACATGGAATTTTTTTTGGCATTTAGTATTTTGAAAAGGGATATTAATTTTTTTTTCACAGTGTCTGGATCAACGCAAGTTTTTTTTTACGTAGATTATTTAATGGGGCTTCTTGGAAAGATCAACTCGCAATTAAACATGATGGATTGCGAGACTACCTTTTTTACACCCCCCGCTTTTACCCCAGGCAAAGCTGGGTAGCCATTTCTAGTTGTAAATAAACAGTAAAGTAAGCTTAACATGTAAAAAAGAACTGTATATAAATATCTAATACTAACTTACTGTTGTGATGTTAGTCCAACAGTAAAAAGAAGTCAAGTCGAGATAGGGTAAAATAAGACAAGTGTATTTACAATCAATGGTACATGTACGACTAGCTTGTCGTTAACGGGAACAGTACTCCTTTACACTCGGTGTCTCACTATTTATAGTGAGAACCGGTGCATGTTCTCCACTGTAGGAACGGCCGGTACAACACTTACCAAGGAAGCACTAATGTGATGGGTGAAGCTGATGACTTTAGATAAGTTCATGAATATTGAGCTTAAACTTTTGAAAATATATCACATGAGCATGTTTTCAGGATTCTTGTGGAATTATTTCTTCTAATTAATAAGAAGGCTTAGTAGTGTAAGATTCAAAGTCATTAATTGAATACAGCTCCGACACGTTGTGAGACAAAAACATCTAATATTTGTACAGCACATGGTAATGATAAGATACATAAAGTACATAGATCATAAGATACAAATAAGATATAAGAGTAGAGATAAAAGGACACATTCATGAATGGTAAATACAAGATACAAAATTTAGGTATAAACGAGATACCCAAATGTACGTAAATATAAATGTTACAGAATGGAACTAAAGGATAGTCCATGGTGTATAAAAGACTTACAGTATTTAAGGGGGGTCAAAGCCCACCGGAAGGGGGTAGACATAAGTTTAACCATGTGCTCGTTCAGAGGCAGTAAGGAAAGAGAGGAGGAAGCATTTGAATCAGCGCTATATATCCAGAGGTCCCCGGTGGCCACAAAAGAAACACAGCGGGAAGATAACTCTTCCAGGCAAAGGGAAGATATCCCTACAGTAGTTCCATAGATCCTTGTAGACCTCCGAATACTTATAGACCCCTGAGTTGTTGTATAGCCCCAGGGGGTTTATGTAGACCACTTTGAGAAACCTGATCTAAAGTAACAAATTTGAATGTCAGGGTGTCATGGGGTCAACCCAAGCCAAGGAGTGTTATTCAGAAATGTACTGTGTACTGTTTTTTATCTAAATTTTGCGAGTGCCACTTTAAAGATTTATTGATTTAAACATTTTTGTCTGAACAATTAGTTCTAACTAAGCAATAATCTATACATCAGTACTCGTGTTCCTTAATTGTTCGACCGTTATCATCTGTAACACACTGTGTTTAAAATGAGACCGTCCAAATTGGCAAAGATGAAATGCGAAAAGTAAATCCTGGTTATCTGGTGTTACTTTCCGCGAATTCTTATTTCTTATGCGTCGTCACCTCACCTAAATAATGGACCATTCCGATTTTTATTATAAAGAAGAAGGGGAAGAAAAGGGACACGCTACACAGGAAAAATGTAATAATGAAGAAGAAGAAAACAGAGTAAGGAAAGATAGGAGAGGCGGTGAGCACGCGAAAGTGATAACGCTAATCTGTTTCAATCGACATAATGAAAAGATGAAAAGAAAGAAGAAAAAAAAGAAAGAGAGGAGAGAGAGAGAGAGAGAGAGAGAGAGAGAGAGAGAGAGAGAGAGAGAGAGAGAGAGGGGGAGGGAGAGAGAGAGAGTTAAATGAAGATTATTATACTTTTTACATATTGAAGTATTTAGCAATAGCTCTTAAGTAAACTATCAAACGTTGTATAATTAAATTATCATACTGTGGTAAATTAGTAAAAGGCTCCCGATCGGTGGGTAGACCACTCCTACGCTTGAAATATGTCTGCGGGGGTGGGGGCATGGGGATATGCCATTTGACAACACACCCGTGGGAGGTAGATGCAGAAAATCGAGCGGCCTGGCGCCTTAATGTTAAACAAGGCACGAAGAGGAGTGAGACGGAGAGGCGAGTAGCCTCCACAGCAAAGAGAGCCAGAAGAAAGGGAGAAAGCAGCATCATCAAGCATCACAGTTTATGTCAGTCAGTGCACCAAAGACTGTCATTTAAGGATTGGCCTGCCTCAGCGACTTGCGCAGATGCAGATATTTTATTCGTGGACGAAAAGGTGCCTACAACATTACTGTGATATATCACAGGTCCGCTAGTATTTTTCATATTATTCTATGAAGTTATAGTTTTCTGTGAAACATTTCATTTGTCAAGAGTGTTTCGTTATTTTTTTAATTTAGATTTGCGATTGATATTAAGAAGATTTATTGGTTTGAATATTTTTAGCTATTGTCTGAACAATTAGTTATAACTAAGCAATAATACTTGTAATTATTGTATATTAGAAGTGCCAGATCATCTGCGTTCGCATCCGTAATAGTCTGTGCGGGATATCACCTGCTTCTTGTAATACTGGGCGCAATCTTAGCTAGAAGTGGAAACAACACTACACGAGAAAACAGCTGTACGGCCACATGCCCCACATCACACAAACCATCGTATGAGGCAAACAAGCTAAGAAGCAAGGATGAACTCATAAGTGACGTTCTTCAGTGGAAGCCAGCACATGGGCACGCCAGAGTTGGCCGTCCAGCAAAGACGTACATAGACCAACTCTGCACGGATACTGGATGCTGCGCAGAGACCTCCCAGGGGAATGAATATAGGGACGGTTGCGAGAGATTGTCATGGATATCCGTGCTACTAGCGCAACATGATGATGATGTTTTATATATCTCGGCTTGAAAGATTACTTTAATTAGGGCCGGTTTAGCTCAGTCGGTAGAGCGTTCGTCTAGGAATCACAAGGTTCCTGGTTCGATACGGCCCTCGCCAACTCAGCGTATGAGTGCACAGGGATATGTGCGGTAAAGTGAGGAGTTATGGTAGGTGTGGCGCCCCACTCAGGCTAAAATAATCTCCTTGGTCTAATGCTAGTGAAAAGGGATAGACTCCCTCACTGTCTGGCTGATACCGACATTAGGCACCCGACGATGACGACTACTTAGTGATAATTAATTTAATAGAAATAATTAATTTAGTAAGACTAATAATTTGTTAATTTTGTTCTTTTTAAATTTTTAAAATTGTAATTTTGTTCGATTAGTTATGTCATCTGGAAACAGTTTCTGTTAATTAGCTTTTATAGTTAGAAACTTCCGGTCGATGAAAACCCCGCCCTTTCGCCTTAAATATTATTTTTAAAAATATTAAACTCTGTATAAGAACTGAATGGGTTTTAGCTTACCGGGTGGCAAAAGATTTTAAAGGTAAAGAAGTGGCTGTGGTTTTCTTAGTGCGTATTCTTAGGGTTTGCTTTAATTCCATTTTACTCGGTGGTCGCGCTGAAAAGGAAGGAATTCAAGGAAGAAAAAAAAAAAAAGAGAAAGACAGAAGTCGGTTTTATGATTTAGGCTTTATTCACCGGTCATAAGCACCACGTGCAAGGAAATGTCTCCCTGGCTAGTAGTAGTGACTAGACACGTCAGGCCTAAAAAACGAATGGCCGAGAAATTCTCTTGGGGGTTGGAAGTGGGTCTTTTTTCTGCACATGCGTGGAGGGTTCTTCCGGTGAAGGCTCATGGGAGTTTGGTTTTTTTAAATTTTAATTTTATTTAATCCCCAAAGCTTCAGTTGCTAAAACACTACTTATAAATGTTACGGTCTTAAGGAAAAGTGTCTTTGCAGATAATCTTGAGGCAACTAAATGAGAATAGAAGTAATCACTTACTGTATAGAATGGCTGTCGTGTAACAGATAGACGGTCGAGACGCAACTGGTGTGTGTAACTTCAGTGAAGTCCTAGGGTGTGAAAGGAGCTGTCTACACACACAGGTATAAGCCTATAGTTGGGGCAAGGCCCTAAGCTTGATGGACAATGACCCAACCTGTCTAGTGCATCTTGTGGATGCAGATGAAAGAGAGAGTTAGTTTTTCCCTGGCCGTGTTTAATAGCTAGGTTGTAACGCCTTCTAGTGGCAAACCCTGGCGGAAGGGAAGATAACCCTTTGCAAAACTCAATCCCATCCCAACAAGGGAAGACAATAGCTAAACCTGGTTCATAAGTATACAGATTCTTCTCACTTTATATATTATCAATAATGGGGATTCGGTGTCTGTCTGTCTATAACCAAAACTGCGTCCCAATACACTCGGGTTGCGCAAGTTTATCAATGAGTATTTGATTTAAGGTCAAAATCATTAATACATAGAATAATCTTATTTATTAACGATGTATCTATAGAAAATCTGAGTTACATTTCCTCAAAACAGCCCATGTTTTTAGTGTGTTAAAAATCCTGCAATGTGTCTTTTATGTCACTCAGAAATAAAGGTTTACATAATATATGATGTGGTTAATTTGCATACTGGTTTTAACAAACCTGGCTTTAATATATATTACTTGGTGTTATTGATCTCTAAAATTATTTTTTCATACTGCAAAGTATTAAAATCAATCCTATGAATGATTTTATATGGAATCAATTGAAATATAATTATATATTTTGACTATAAATTAAATACTCATTGATAAACTTATGCAATTGCAGAGGGTATTGTGACGTAAGCAGTGACCTAGTTTCGGTTACAGACAGACAACGAATTATAATTTATATATATATATATATATATATATATATATATATACAACAGTCCGATTATCATAATTATTCATATTAATCCTCATCTCATAAATACACATAAAAATAAGAAATAACCTTGTCCTAAATAGTTTAGCTTGATTGTTCATATATATATACATATAATATATATATATATATATATAGATAGATAGATAAAAGAGTTGAAAACACACAATATTGTTAAAAATGAATATATTATATCATTTTCATAGCTAATATTGAACAATATTTCGATTATAAAAAATCATCATCAGAGCTTATATTTAATCCGGACTCATCGAGTGACAAGCAGAAAATAATATATATATAGTTTTTAAGTTAGTCAACCTACCATACGATTTATCTAATTGTGTTTGTTTGTTTATTGATTTTAACGGCATATCAACCCGTCTGGGGTTATGTCATGCCCAACGGTTAGGAAGTGATACATATCGTGTATTTATATTTATACTTTCTAGTAATTGGTTTTAACAATGTGTTAGCATTATCATTATTTAATTGTATGAATGTGAATAAAATATCATTTGGATGATAAAAAATATTGACTTTTCTACAAAAAAATAATATTGAATAATACTTATTGACACAGACAGTCGGTTCAGTATGGTAGCATAGCCTGTGTCAACGACCACTATGCGACACTGATACACACACACACACACACACACACACACACACATACATATATTATATATAATATATATATATATATATATATATATTACCAACATCACCGCACGAGCAGGATGTGACACAAGGTCAATTTCTTAAGCGGAGTTTAAGGTTTGAATTTAGAGTTTTCCTTCTCCTACACTGGTTACCTTGTCATGGTTAAAGAGCCCAGTTTGTCCTACTAATTACCCTTAGCCAGAGGTAGAGTAGGGTGCATACCTTTCCCAAGGGTATTAGCGCTATGTGAAGGTTCAGGATTAGAACTCAGGTCGACGAGTCCTTTTCCTACGACTGTAACCATTACACCACGCACCTCCAATATATATATATATATATATATATATATGGAGAGAGAGAGAGAGAGAGAGAGAGAGAGAGAGAGAGAGAGAGAGAGAGAGAGAGAGAAGCAACTGGTAAAAATTAACACCTGAAAAAAATTAACAAAAAAAAAAGTTGGCAAAAACAATAAAGCGATTCCTAACCTCTGGGTATAAAATAAACCTAGACGGGGTGCCGTGCCGTTAAAATCAGTCAATCATAAAAAAAAGAAAGAAAAACAAACAAACAAACAACAACAACAAAACAACAACAACAACAGCAGCAGCAGCAGCAGCAGCAGCAGCAGCAGCCAAACAAAAGATGAAACCCCAAAAGACTATTTATCTTCTTTGTGCGGCTTTGTACAAAGAAATACTTTTGATTTTTCAGACTGTTGTTCTCATCTTTATTGCGGTATATAGAAACACAACATTTAGGCCACTGTATCCTCGGGCCTTCTTCAGGTGTTCCCTGGTTACCTTAGCCTAAAGTCATCATCGGACGATAACCTGAGTTCAAATGGTCTGAACGCTGTGTTTATGCATACCATGATAAAGATGAGCACAACAGTTCGAAAAAATCAAATTATTCACATCAAATCTCATCTCAAGAAACACAGACAAATAAGAAATACTTGTTTAACAGGGATGTCCAATCTGCCGTGTCAAATTTACCCTCCCCCATATTTAACACAAGGAAACTTGAATAAAGGTTAATAGTAACTTCAAATTTTTGGACCATTGAAAGAAAAAAACATCAATGAATAATGAAAATTATGAACGAAAACAAAGTTTACATTTTCACACCATTAAATCAATTGAAATTTAACGTAGCCAAAAACAAGTTATGATTACCGGCTTTAAAAAAAATAATCTATGAAAAATCAACTAACAGTCAAATTTTCATGAAAATTTCAGTAATTATTTACCTGTTGATGAAAGTGTTTAAAGTAAGTTTTTCCTAAAATATTTTAGGGGAAATATTTTTTACGAGATCTCCCCAACCCCTATTTTATTTTATGAAATCTGAAAAAATGAATCGATAAAAAACGATTTTTAATTTTTTTCTATAAAGATAAGAGTCTGAATAATTATATCAGAACATTTTTATAAGTTTCTAACCAGGATTTTTTAGTAAAAAAAAAAAAATACTGAATTTTAATAAAATATGTCAATATTATGACATTTTTTTTAGATGTTCAGAATTCACGTTCTTCTTTAAAACAATGTTTAAAAAAAAAAAAAGAAAAAAGATTATTCTATGAAATAAAGTTTTAAAAAGAAAAAAAAAAGTCTAACCTTGTTTTTCTGTCGATTTGTCAACTTCGAACGCCATTCGTCAACATTTGGGACATTAACCCCATTTGGCTATACAAATGATTCCGATGATAATCAAAATTAAAACACCGTAAACGGCCCCGATGAAGGCGTACATCAACGGTGGGGAGCCCCGTCGTAATCGCCCCTCATTTCCCACCATTAAGATGGAATGAGAGGAAGTGTGTCTTTCTCGGAGAGCCGTTTTGAAGAATTTAAAGAAACACCCACAGGGTAAATAAAAGAGAATGAAAAAGAAATGGTTCCTGTATCGCTGCTGTGTTGTCGGCTGGGCGATTTGAATTTGTAAGCAAAAGCGATCGGATCTATCAAAACTGCTGAAAAGTGGCTGATCGATAAGCTTTGAGTGTGTGTGTGTGTGTATGTGTGTGTGTGTGTGTGTGTGTGTGTGAGAGAGAGAGAGAGAGAGAGAGAGAGAGAGAGAGAGAGAGAGAGAGAGAGAGAGAGGCTCGCAGCTGATGTAATCCTACACACAGTAAGATGACATCTGCTACTTTATTAACATTAAAATAAATGAATATAAGCTTATTATTCTGCACCTATAACCCAACCCGCTCTAAAACTTTGTTATTTATTTTTTTTAAATTCAATTTAATTGTTATTGTAACTTGCAAAGTTATAATTAATCTTGATTTAACTCTCCTTACTAGCCGGACCTGTGGATATACTACAGTATGATAATTTAATTATTACAACGTTTGATATGTTTACTTAAGAGCTATTGCTAAATAGTTCAAACTAGCAGGACCTGTGAATATACCACAATATGCTAATTTAATTATTATAACGCTTGATAATAATCTCGATTTAAATCTCTTAACTAGCCGGACCTGTGGATATACCACAGTATGATAATTTAATTATTACAACGTTTGATATGTCTAGTTAAGAGCTATTGCTAAATAGTTCAATATGTAAAAAGCATAATAATCTTGACTAGCAGGGCCTGTAGATATACTCCCCCCCCTCTCTCTCTCTCCGTCTCTCCCTCTCTCGCTCACACACTCTTTTTTTTCGTGTGAGTGCACGAAACAATTGTTTTTATTTAGCAGGGCCTGTGGATATACAACAGTATGATAATTTAATTATTACAACGTTTAATATGTTTACTTAAGAGCTATTACCAAATATTCTTGATTTAACTCTCTCTCTCTCTCCCTCCCTCTCTCTCTCTCTCTCTCTCTCTCTCTCTCTCTCTCTCTCTCTCTAATGAAAAGATGAAAAGAAGGAAAGGAAGAAAAATTATTTCCTTCTTTTCATCTTTTCATTATGTTCGATAAAAAAACAGATTAGCATGATCCCCTCTCTGTATTCCCTTACTCTATTTCTTTCTTTTTCTCTTTCTTTCTTGTTATATTTGTTCTGTGTAGCATGTCCTTTATTCTCCTTTCTTTCTTTATGATAAAAACGATATGGTCCATTATTTAGCTGAGATGACGACACTCATCAGAAATAAAAAATTCGGCGGATAAGCAACACCAGATAATCAGGATTTACATTTTTTTTCATCTTGGACGATTTGGACGGTCTCATTTTCAACCAGAGGGTGTTGCAAGATGATAACGGTTCTATTTTTTTAGGAACACGCGTATTAATATATAGGTTCTAATTTACAGTGAAGAGGTAATACGTAAGCTAAGCACTTATGGCTCTAGTAAAGTAAAGTAAAGTCGTCGGGTGGCCTAATTTCAGTATCAGCCAGATGTTGTATACCCTTTCTTTACTTCTAATATTCTTCTGCTCATCTTTGGTATCTTACGTTCTTCTTCTAACGTCTCTGTTCTTGCTGGCTGGTCGTCCTTGATTCATTTCTTCTTTTAGGTCAGTCTTGTTGCCAAGACATTCATCAACCACAAAACCATATTATTTATTTAAAGTTTTATTTACTTAACTAAACATATTTCTCTAACTAAACACAGCGCGCGTGTGCAGTGAGCACCAGCTAAAGCAGATATATCTTATCTGCCTGACGTCCAAGCTGAAACTGAAGACCCAACCAGGTCCCACGTGACTTCACGGATTTCGCGGGCTTTCTGTAATATTCCATGGAAAGTCCCGCCCGTGATATGAAAAGGGGCCATCCCTTCAGAAATACAGGGGGTTGACAATAATCTATGCATAGATTATATGACACAGACAGCGAGGGAGTCCATCCCCGTTTCACTTGCGCTAGAACAAGGAGATTGTTTTTTAGTGTCTGAGGTGGAGCGCCACACCTACCATCAGTTCCTCACTTTACCGCACAGATCCGTGTACTACTCACACGCTGAGTTGGCGACGGCCGGTATCGAACCTGGAACCTTGCGAACCAAGTACTCTACCGACTGAGCTAAACCGGCTCTTATGACAAGAGTGCGATGGCAATATTACTGTTATTCATCATCATCATCATCATCATCATCATCATGTCGCGCATGCAGCACGGATATCCATGACAATCTTTCGCCAACCTTCCCTATCATTCATTTTCCCAGGGAGGTCCCCTGCGCAGCATCCAGCATCTTTGCATAGCTGGTCAATGTAGGTCGTTAATGGGCGGCCCACACTAACATGTCCGTGTGTTGGCCTCCACAGGAGAACGTCGCTTATCATTATTAAGCCACCCTATTAAACAATAAATATATATTAATGGTCTCTTCTTTCTCTAGTTTAAAGTAGAATTCTATTAATTCTGTGGGCCGAAATTCCCTTTAACATGGCCAGGTAAGAGTGTTGGTTAAGAGTGCTCTTCAAAGAAACAGAGTTCTATTAAATGCTTTCTCGATATGGCGCCCCCTAAATCATAACGTGTAAGGGGGATTGGGGTCAACTTCTTCGTAATTGTGCGGATTTTCTTTGCTCCAGAAATAAACATTCCCAGCCCCTACATTCCGGTAAATTGCACATTCATAGGAGGAAAAATACCTTTCCACTTTTGGTGTTGAAACTTATTAAGGAACATACTTCCGACTACACCGGCTAGCAGTCCTTAGGGGACAAACTTCCGGCTTCATCGGCCAACAGCACCAGCAGGCAGCCCCTTATGGTCACTTGATGACATTTATAAAAGCGGGCACACTACTTCCCTCACCCTCTCTTTCACTCCCAACCCCTTGCGGGACACAAGGTAGGTGCTAGCGTTCCTGCTACACTCTTATTCGGCTAGCCGTATTGGGGATAAGTTCGGACTACTAGAATAAGGAGCTCTAGAAGGTCATTCTTTGCTCACCGACCCCACGGGGCTTGTGGACTTAGAGACTTTATCAAACACCCGAGACGGTCGATAAATGCCTACTACACATCACTTTAGGAATTAGAAAGCCTTCGGCTATTTGCTACAATTAACTTCGGATATAGCTACCCCAAAGAATCTTGATAAACTCTTGAAAACTAACAAACTAACTAAAGTAAAAAGTAAAGTCGACGGGGCGGCCTGAAGTCGGTATCAGCCAGTCAGCGAGGGAGTCTATTCCTTTTCTATAGCGCTAGACCAAGGAGATTGTTTTTTTAGCATCTGGGGTGGGGCGCCACACCTACCATCAGCTCCTCACTTTACCGCACAGATCCCTGTGCTACTCATACGCTGAGTTGGCAGGGACCGGTATCGAACTAGGAACCTTGTGGTTTCTAGCCGAACGCTCTACCGAGCTAACCCGGCCCCTGACTAACTACCCCAAACTACCACGGTCTCTGAACGACCCCTAAACAACCAATTTACCAGTAGCTATATCCGACCTAAACGAACATTGAAATGAACTATAAACATTCACTAACCACTTGTACTAACGTATTTGTATATATGTATTGTGTACATTTAACGTTTATCAAACCGTTGTTGTAGCTTAAAGTATTGCCATCGTACACTTGTTATTTGAATTTACCGCCTATCATCCTCTCTGCTACATTGTTCCCCGTAAATTATCTCCCCTACACCATAGGGGCCATTTTATTTACATTTCATTTCTTTATTGGGGATTATAATTAATGATATTATATATTAATATTATTAAAACAAACAAACAAAAAATAATGAAAGTTAAAACAATATATAGGATTGATAAAGACTTTCGGACCACACTGTACATTCATAGGTAAGCTTATAAGAGTGCACTTGTGTGAGAGTTTTAATGATTTTAGATCTTCTGAATGTCACATTAGTCGCATAGAGTGTATAAAATCGTTTTTTTTAAATCAAATGACAACGATTGGGTAACATCTCGAGTGCACTTGTTTGCTACTTTTAATGGATTTTATGGCATGTCAACCCTTATTGGGTTATTTTATGCCGAAGACGTTTTTTTTATTCATTCTTGTTGGGTATTACATTTTTTAAACTCATTTTTTAAAACAATTTTTAAAACTCTTATCTATTTAAGCCATTTAAGATGAAAAGAAAGAAAGAAAGAAAAAAAGAGTGAGTAAGTGTATGTGTGTGTGTGTGTGTGTGTGTGTGTGTGTGTGAGAGAGAGAGAGAGAGAGAGAGAGAGAGAGAGAGAGAGAGAGAGAGAGAGAGAGAGAGTTCAATCAATATTTTTTACATATTAAAAAACTATTTGGCAATAGTAAACATATCAAACGTTGTAATAATTATCATACTCTTGTATATCCAAAGATCCTACTAATATATATATATATATATATATATATATATATATATATGTTGTGTGTGTGTGTGTGTGTGTCATTCCCAGACACCGAGTTTTGACGTATCATATCTCCTCAGAGTGGCTAAACTTAGCAGGCTACCTCCGGCCGGGATAAAAACCGTCCGGTGTCTTAACCACTTAGCCATCAGACACCTGTAGGGAAGGGGTATATTTGAACTGACAAATACATATATAGTTATATATATATATATATATATCACAGCCGCTAGAGAGCTCACATCCTGTTTTGCCATTTAAGCTTAGTTTGCGACCGACAATCAAATTTTACCTCAGAGAGCTCAACCAAGAATGAGGGAGTGTTTTGTGTGGTCAGCCACAGCTAATTAAAAGAACAGAAGCTTAACCGGCTGTGATCAAACCACTACCTATTTTAAGAGAGAACATAATTCCAACGTTGTCTTCATCATTATGATAATGATGATGATGATGATGATGTTCATTATCATCATCATCATCATCATCATGTGCTAGTGGCCCGGATATCCATGACAACCTCTCACCAGCCCTCTCTATAACTCATTGTTCTCGAGAAGTCCTCTGTGCAGCATCCAATGTCCGCGCAGAGCTGATGAATGTACGTTTTTGCTGGACGGTCCATACTGGCATGCCCATGTGCTGGCTTTGACAACAGAACGACACTTATGAGTTCGTTCTTGTTTTTCTAGCAGTGTCCAACGTGTCCTGTTCGTCTTACTGGGATGATTTGGATGATATGGGGCAGGTGACCGTATAGCTGTTTTCTCGTGAGGTGTTATTTCCATGTTTTGTTTAAGATGGCACGCAGCATTCTTGTGCAGCTCCCATCTAGTTTATTCTCTAGGCACTTCGTTAGGGTCCAAGTGGTGCAGCCGTACAGCAGCACTGATACGATTACGGCTTGGAAGAATTGTCACTATAGTTTGTCTGTGAGATCGGATTTCCATATGACTGATAATCTATTTATAGCAGGCAATGCATGCATTATTGCGTGCTTTCTGTGGATGAGATATTACTGCCTAGGTACGTGGATTGTTCAACCGAGTTTAGGAGTTTACCATCGGGTGTAGAGATGACTGCTTCATTTTTAAAACACATGAACTCAGTTTTATTGGAGTTCACGTATAAGTCGATGTTCCGTGCTGCTTTTTCTAGGCTGTGTAACAAAGATTCGGCTTGTGCAGGTGTATTTGCGAGAAGTGCTAAATCATCAGCGTAGTCTGCAACGTAATAGTATGATTTGGATAGCGCCTGTTTCTTGCCTTTTTTTAGTGTGAGGCCTTCTCCATTTATGAGATCTAATGATGTTCGAAGTACGTAATCTAGGCATATTATAAATATATATGGCGCTAGTGTATCTCCTTGTAGGACTCCAGCGACAATGTCAAAGAAGTCCGTGTACCGTTGCTTTAGTGTTTTGATAAAGCATCATTATTAACTGTTTCTATGAGAAGGCCGTATGCTAGTAGTATTTGTTCCATTTTCCCTCTGTGTATGGAGTCAAATGCCTTGGAGGAATCTAAAAATAGTAGGGTTGCCTCTAGATTTTTTGCTCGAACTCCTTCAATGATTTGGCGAATAGTCTAGATATGAAAAGTTGTGGATCGATTTTTGCGGAATCCGTTTTTGTTTTTTCAAAGGATTTTCTCTATTTCAGGTTTGATGTGACTAAGAAGAAGAAGAAGAAGAAGAAGAAGAAGAAGAAGAAGAAGAAGAAGAAGAAGAAGATGTTGTTACATAATTATTAGATTCCTAATATTTATGTACAGTAGTGTAGAAACCAAAATGGCTGTTATAAGTTCAGCCGGCGGCCATGAAGAATTGAATAACAAGGCTTGACCTCAGTCCTGATCCTCCTTCCGGTGGATACCGTGAGAATCGGTGGAGAAGACCCTCTTCCGGTTTAGATTAGAAAGATTTTTTTAGTCAGATCGGCCAAAAACCACGACGGTGGTAAGTCGTGTTATGCACACGGCCGACTCAATCTGCGCAGTTAGTCTGGTGGGGATTTCAGAATAAAATATGATCTAAGTTAATTCGAAGTCTTGTGTTATTATCTAAAAACTACCAATGACACAGGGCTTCTGATAAAGAGAAATCCCCAATGGAAGACCAGACACGAAATCCCCAAGACGAAGTCCAGACGCTAGAAGAGATGTTAGAGGAGACGCGAGAAGAGACGCTGGTAGAAGAAGAATAGAAGTAAGAAAGTAAGGAAAGAGGTATACAACAATGCAACCCTTCGTTCATCTGTCTATCGTATTTTGTATGTATACTACGTTGCATAGTCTAAGTAGTATATCATCGATTTCTTTATTTTCCAGAGCTCATGGGGTATTTTGTCGAGGTTCGCAGCCTTTCTATTTTTTAAAAGTTTTCTTTGTACTTCATTAAGTAAAGTCTCTTTAGGAAACTGCTTCCTTCAGGTTATCAGTGGTGCCGAAACCCGGGAATGAACCAGGGACCTTCAGATTATCAGACAGTCGTAGTCGTCGTAATTGCTTTGCTCTCCCAGCAGTTCTAGTCTTCTCACTAGCACTATCCAAATATATCTTCTCTTCCACTCGTTTCGACAGCCAAAATGCTACTTCCCGACTTTCTCCCCGATCTCGGTTGGCAGCCAAAATGCTACTACGACGAGATTTTACATACGGGTTACTCTGCACTGCTCGTGCGGAATTCCACCAGCATTTCAGCAACGAAGAGGTAACGAGTTCAATTTCCGTGGTCACTCGCCACACTCCTCCCCCTCGCACAGGCCACACATATCCGGACTCGTTTCGTTCGCGGGGGATGGGAATCTGCTCGTCCACAGTCTCCTAGCTTAATGTCTAGTTGGTTATTCATCATTTTTGGGTGCTATTTTCTATGATATTGGAGGGAGGTTCCTAACAGTTTCTGGGAGTGGTCTTTCTATTTCTAAAGTCTATCTTTTTGGCTGGTTGTCTTTAGTTTTGATCTAGAGGTACTTTTCCTATCACTAATTTCATTTACAGTTTGCCATGCTAACTGCGACTGTCTTCTACCGCATGTCTGATTTTATTTATTTGTTCTTGAATGTATTCTATCTGTTCTTTTTTGTATGTTTCTGTTAGTTCTACTTGGGCTTTTTAAAAGTTTTCTTTGTTGGTGTTAGTTGGGTTTGTTTTATTGTGTTGGGATGCTTTTTTTAATATCTTCCCTCTTTACACGAACTGCTTCTATTTCCCAGGGGACAGCGTGTTTGGCTTTTTGTTTGGTCGGCATGAATTCTGGTGCAGCTTCTAGGTGGGCACTGACAAAGTTTTCGTATTCCTCGTTGCCGATGTCTTCTGGGGATGTCGAACTTATTCCTAATTGTTACCGAGTAGCGATCGCATATATCACTGTTGGCAAGTGACGACCAATCGTATCGTATCGATTTACTGATTGTCTCATTGTGTCTAATGTTTATATTAAAGACTCTTTCAACAACATTAAGACATTTCTCTACATACACTGGTGTGTCCAAGTATAGGAATCCATAGGAGAATGTCACTTATAAGTTCGTTCTTACGTCTCCAGCTTGTGGTGTAATGATTATAGTCATAGGAAATAGATACGGTGAGGCGAGTTCAAACCCCGAGCAAGGCTATTTGCATTTCACATAACGCTAATACCAATTTGGAAAGGTATGAATCCAAATATTCTCCCTCCAGCTATGGGTAAAATAGCAGACCACACTGGCAACCGGTTTAAGAGAAGGAAAACTCTGAATTCAAACCTGTTAAACTATGATTAAAAATTGACATAGTGTCACACTCTGCTCGTATGGAAGAGTAAATACCAACTTCTCCTGCAATATTACCGCACTGTCGGCTGAGACAGAAGATTACACAGAGGGGTGTAACCTTCCCGCCGAATGGTCCCACATGTTGGCCGTGATTGGTGATCCGGGATTCTTTGGATGGAACCCAAGTGGCTGAGCAGTCCATGACATGCAACCCCCCACTTTGGCCCTTACTTAGGCTTGATAGTTGATCGGAGAGGCCCCTCTGATCAATTAGCTGGTCACATCAAGCCCTAGCACTTATATGATTGTCCTAACCCTATTGCCCTTATGGCAAACCCAACCCTTTTCAACGTAGTGGCTGAGCATTATGGTCCTTACTTAGGCTAGACGGGCGGGTGGAGAGGCCCCTCCGATCAATTAACTGGTCACGTCAAGCCCTAGCACGTATATGATTGTCCTAACCCTATTGCCCTTATGACATTCCCCCCCAATCCCTTTTATCGTATATTAAATTTCAACTCAGTCATGAGTATGACGTTAAACTGCATTTGGTATTTGAGGTTCCAGTTTTAGACCTCTGGGAATTGTGGGATACCCCTTAGTTGCCATGACTCCCAGGACCACTGGTGGTGGTAGTTCTTGTTAGGGTCCCAACTATGGGTTAAATAGAAAAAATGAGTTTTTAAAAAGAGTTTAAAAAATGAGATTAAAACAAGAATTAAGAATTAATAAAATAAACGTGTTTGGCATAAAATGACCCAACAAGGGTTGACATGCCTAAAAACCAACCAACCAACCAACCAACCAACCAACCCACCAAATTGAAAGGGTTAAAAGATAAAAGAGTACAAAGGAAATTGATTTCTATCTTCAAAAAATATTTTATAACTTAAATATGTTAATACTCAGGGAGAGAATAACAAATAGTGTCACATGTGTGTGTGTGTGTGTGTATGTGTGTGTGTGTGTGTGTGTGTGTGTGTGTGAGAGAGAGAGAGAGAGAGAGAGAGAGAGAGAGAGAGAGACAGTCTGTGGCGGGTATGTATGTATGTGTGTGCATGCGTGTGTGTGTGTGTGTGTGGAGAGAGAGAGAGAGAGAGACAGACAGACAGACAGACAGACAGACAGAGACAGAGACAGAGACAGAGAGTGTGTGTGTATGTGCATGCATTTGTGTGTGTGTGTGTGAAAGAGACAGAGAAAGAGTGTGTGTGTGTGTGTGTGTACTCAGGGGCAGAAGAACTTATAGTGTCACGTGTGTGTGTGTGTGGAGAGAGAGAGAGAGAGAGAGAGAGAGAGAGAGAGAGAGAGAGAGAGAGAGAGAGAGAGAGAGAGAGAGAGAGAGAGAGTGTGTGTGTGTGTTGTGTTGTGTTTTCAGCCACCCCTAAGTAAAAGAATAGAATCTTAGCCGGCTGTGACCAAACCAATACTATTCCGATCATTTCTGGAGGTTCGATCGCAACAGCTGGACGACACACACACACACTCTCTCTCTCTCTCTCTCTCTCTCTCTCTCTCACACACACACACACTCTCTCTCTCTCTCTCTCTGTATGTGTGTGTATAAGAGAGAGAGAGAGAGTGAGAGAGAGAGAGAGAGAGAGAGAGAGAGAGAGAGAGAGAGAGAGAGAGAGAGTTGTAATTTAGGTCGCTATTATTCAATAATCGTATCATTTCGCCCTTCTTCCATAGCGAAAGGAAACCGCTTCACACTTTGAAAAAAAAAAAGTCCACATTTTATGATCACTTGAAAAAAGAATCCCAGAAGATAAAAAAAATAATTAGCAAAGGAACGCAGCTTCTCGGCTAAATTCCTGTTCTCATTTTAGAGGTGAACAACCTTTCAATATTAAATTTATTGTTGGTTGGTTAGATTATACGGCATGTCAACCCTTGTTGGGTTATTTTATGCCGAAGACGTTTTCTTTTATTCATTCTTGTTGGGTATTCAATTTTTTTAACTCAATTTTTTTGCACTATTTGTCTGAAGGCTCCTGAGTTCTACAAGAATATTCTCAAATTCGAAGAGAAGGTTCCCGAGATCAAGCAGGTTCCCGAGTTCGACAAGAAACACCTGAAAAAAGTCGGAGGGCACATCGGCCGAAACGTTGTGTATATAACAATAAAGATGAGGACAATAGTCTGAATAATCCATATAATATCAATATTTTACACACAATTTTTGAAAGTCATTTTTTCTATTTAACCTATAGATGGGACTCTAACAGCTACTACCACTCCGGGTCAGAGTGGACCTGGGAGTAATGGTGAGGTCTCATTTTGCAGGTAGGTCTTATTTTCGGGGAAACATGATAGGTATATAAAATTGTCAACGCTGGTCGGTTAAGGGGAGATAACTTTAGTTTTTATATCGCGCACTGTCCAAATGGTTTCCAATAGTATTACGTAGTGCCTCTTTCACGGCACTAAATCGTATATGTAACGTAGCGGGTATGGTCACAGTACCAAAAGCGATATATGTAGTAGTCAGCTTAAGGAAAATCACAAACCATGTGTATAGTAGAAAGCTTTGACTTTATTTCTTCTTCCTCGGGTGTGCGTGGGTGGCGAGCGTTGACAACGGCTGCTGCTGGGATGACTAGCGTTGGTGAGGTGGCTACGTGCGTCTCACAGCCTCTCGGCCGTGACCGGACCGTGACCGGCTGTCAGTCCACTTGTTCTCTGTTCCGAGTCTTCTGGCTAACTAACTGCTGGGATCTCTGACTTTCTCTTATGTATATAAGCCGCCTACGCATTTTCTTTTGTTATACTAATCAGCGGAAAAATCTATTTCCGAATTTATTGTTATACCCTTCCTTCTTTGTTCGCGTTACCCGGAAAAAGTCCTTTGTTATTTTTTTCGTCTATTCTTCGTTTCGGTTTAAAAGGAAAATCCTACTTCTGCCCGTACGATATGCAACAATAGCAACGAGACTTGGTTTCTATAATAACAAGAAAGAAACACTCTGACGTCGCTCTCCAAGTAAGGGGAGATAATCGAATATTTTTCGTGGAACAAATGCAAATTTTGGATGGTTTAATTCAGTGCTTCTCAAACTTTTGGAAGTTGTGGACCAGGTGACAGTTTTTTAATCGATGCATGGGTTGGTGTATAAAATCAAAGAATTTTTAAAACTATGAATAAAAAGTATTTATGTAGGCATGTTAAAATTAGTTTTATTTAATACAGAAATCTATCATCAATATAAACTCCCAGTGTACAGTCAATTTAATTTATATGTATGGTTGCTGTAATTCAAAACTATATACATTTTTTAAAAAATCCTGTGTGGCACTTGTGGATAATCAGCTAGTACTCCAAGGACTGACAGACCGGCGTTTAGAAGCACGGTCATAGAAAACTGTTATATTTTGGTGAATTGAACCAGCCGACTATACTTCTCTGAGTTTGGGTATATTGAATGATAATTTTGATGTTTACAAAAAAATGACTGATCTCGGTAAATCTTCTTTATTCATCCTCTAAACAGTAGTCAAGCCCTAGCACCTATATGATTTTCCCAACCCTATTGCCCTTATGGCAAGCCCCAATCCCTTTTTATCATATGGGTGCTAGAAGGCGGTGGCTGCGGGTCTACATGTCTTGGGAATGACGTTAAACTCTATCTGATGGTGAGGTTCCAGTTCTGGAGGTTTGGGGAATGTGGAGCACCCCTTCATCACCATTGGTCCACTCTGACCCGGAGTGGCAGTACCTGTTAGGGTCCCATCTATGGGTTAAATAGAAAAATGTATTTATAAAAAAATTGTATTATCCATTAAGAATTGATTTATTTCAAAACTTTATTGGCATTAAATGACCCACTGAGGTTGATATGCCGTAAAACAAACCAAGCCAAACCAAATCTAAACAGTACTTCTAAAATTTTTGGAAGTTGCAGACGGGTTGACATTTTTTTGTTTTTTGATGGATGCACAGATCGGTGTATAAAATTAAAGAATTTGTTAAAATTCGAATAAAAATTATTTATGTAGGCATGTTAAAATTAACTTTATTTAATACAGAAATCTATCATCAATATAAACTAACAAGTCAATAGGAGCAGTGAGACTGCTTTTTATTTGTAAATTTGTCAAGTCTTGACTCGATAAAAGAGAGTTCGACATATGTTAGGTGCGTTTCAGTAAGTGGTGACGACTTGCACTCAATAGCTGCCATTCTCTTTGGAGACCAAGGTGGCTGTGCTGAAATTTAGAAAAAGGAAATCAGATTTCAATAAAACAATGTAGGCAAAAAGATGCTAAAATTGTTGAAAAGTATTGGTAATTATGTAGACAGATAAAGATAAAGTCAACAGGTAACGAACACAACTCAAGGCTTTATAAAAAAACGATGCATTTATCAAACAACTTGCATATACAACAGACAATATACAATATGTTACTTGTGAGATACAAAATGTGTGTGAGGTTTACAAATGTGTTATAATTGTACAATTGAATAGTGTAGGGTGTAAGGTTGTAGGGTTTGGTTGCAAAATAATGCTTTGCGAAACTTAACTGTCTCTGGTAAGAAGTGTCTCTTGATAGTTAGAGTAGTTTTAACTTGTACGACGTCATCAGCTCCTTCGGTAAGCTGGCTTCAAAAAAGTACGTCGTTCTTCGACGCCTATTGCAGTGGAAAAAGGAAGACTGATGGTATCAATCTTCAAAATTGGCGGCCAAACTAAACCTAGTAACGTGTGCTCTGATTGGTCGCTGACAAGGTCCTTAGCCAATCGCACGAGGTTTCCCATCAGGTGATGGCTAAAGGACCCATGGTCTCTGTGTTTGGCAATGGTCAAAGGGAGGTAACTGTGTAAGGTAATATTATTTCTCATATTCTCCCACAGAGAAAAGAAACACGCAATGGTACATTGTGTGTCATCTATATAAAACTTAAATACTTGTATTGGTGTTCTTCATTTAGGATACTTGAATATTCTGGAGTGGATGTTATGGTAATGTGGAAAATTAATTTGATAATTTGTTGTCTGTGGTATCACCTTCAGATTTGGTAAGAGTGGCATTCCTTAAAAGTTGTTGGATTATTTTCGGAGTTAGGTTGGTAAGTTGAGTGTAATATTGAAACTTCTCTCCAGATCTGGCCTGCCCAGAGCAGTTACCAGATACCAGTTGCCGAATTACAAGTTTTGGTGGAAGGTTAATAGTAGTAGCAACACTAGTATTTGTTGGTCAATTCTTATTTTGTGAGTCGAAGAACATTTTGAAGTTGCCTTTTCGGCTTTATTTTTATCACTGTTTCTTTTACTTTCGAAGAATTAACCTTTTTACTTTCAGGAGTGTTAACATTATTTTCTGTTTGGGAAATTTTCGTTTCTTTGTATTTAATTCATTTTTAATATTACTAGGAATGATTTTATGTTTTCGTCATCTTTCTTATGAACCTACATCTGGAGATTCATCTTCAGATGTAGATTTTACATTGCCCTTTGTGTTTGGATGCAGTTTAGTGTCATACCCAGGACAAGTGCATTTCATCCTTGCTGGAAGGTGTCATTTCTTACCCAGCCCTGACATTAAGGGCAGTAAGTATCTGCTATAAATTTGAAGTAACAAAATTTTCTTCCTTTTTGTTTCCCATTCCGGCATTTCATTCAATTTTGGTGTAGGGCTGCCTTCAAATTTTCTCTTATTTTTAGCCTTTTGTTCTGAATTTTCTTTTTTTTTAGTTTTCCCTGTTTTGGAAGTTACGAGTGGGTCAGGCCTATTTTTATCATTTATTGAGAGTTTTCTCTCATTCTGACCTGCCACAATGTTTTCAAGGAATTCATCTTTTTTCTCAGGGAGTTCAGTTCTCTGTGTGTCACAGTTTTTTTACTTTCCCTTTCCAAGTTAGGTAACTCTACGCTTTCTTTTTCAGCAATGGAATAAAAGTCATGTTTTTCCTCCGGGATGCTGACAGCTTCATCTCTGGGAGGGCTGGCGGTAACGCAAAGAGAATCGTCAATTTCTCCAATGCGGTTATTGGTATCTATCCTAAAGGAAATTTGATTCTTCTTGTCCGCAAGAAAACCGCTCTCAGCCAAGACAATATCTGCCTTCACACATAATCCTTTGATTTTATTATTCAAATTCCTGATTTTCTTTTGTGTTTCTCGCAGAATAGTAACGTTTTGGTCGAATTCCCCTCCACATCGTTTTGTCGGGTTGTTCCATTACTTCTATCATTATATGTATTTCTTCTATTAAATTTTCACGGGAGTCAATTAACGCTTTCACGCCTTCCAATTTTGTGAAACTATCCATACCGATAAATGCAAATAAATTTTGGGGCGATAGAATAATAATTCTTCAAGGGTTGTATATCCTTCCCTTTAATATCGTATTAGGAGTTCCGAAAAAAACCCAACTTTTTTTCCTCAAAATGGCGGGTTTTATTTTCCCCACGTGTCATACAAAATTCTTTCCTCTTCAAAATGGCTACTCGAATTTTCTTTTCCGTGCTTATCCGGAAATTCATTTTTTTCAAGTATGAAGAATTCTTCTGTGTCTTGTGGTCGTAAATTTATTTCCTTTTTTTCTTTTTTTCTTTTTTTTTCTTAGCTCCAAAGGATTTTCTTTTGTTTTGACCTGTTAATTTCAAGGAAATGTATTTTGTTTTTCTGGTGCTGGCGTCAAATTATTTCTCTGTGATTTGTTAACTACTTAGCAGTTTTCTGGTTCTCCTTTTTTTCTCAATGAAATGTATTCTTGAGGTCAGTTTTGTAGTGTTTATTATTCGAGCGGTGAATAAGAATTTTTTTTTTGTAATTCAAAAGGCATACAATAATGCTCGGTTTTTCCAAAATGAAGTCAAATTTTTGTTTCTTCTTTTTTTTTTTAAAGGAATTCAAAAGCCATTCATTAATGCTTGTTTTCGTGAAATGAAGTTACGTTTTTGGAGGTTCACTTTTTTGTTTAAAAGGAATTCAAAATGCTTGTTTTCGGAAATGAAGTCAAATTTTTGTTTCTTCTTTTTTTTTTAAAGGAATTCAAAAGCCATTCATTAATGCTTTTTCTTGAAATGAAGTTACGTTTTTTGGGGGTTCACTTTTTTTTTAAAAGGAATTCAAAATGCTTGTTTTCGGGAAATGAAGTCAAATTTTTGTTTCTTTTTTTTTTTTTTTTAAAGGAATTCAAAAGCCATTCATTAATGCTTGTTTTCTTGAAATGAAGTTACGTTTTTGGGGGGGTTCCCTTTTTTTTTGTTTAAAAGGAATTCAAAATGCTTGTTTTCGTGAAATGAAGTCAAATTTTTGTTTCTTCTTTCTTTAAAAAAAAAAAGTTCAAATGGTAGCAATACCTGAAAAAAGTGAATTCAATTTTTTTTTCGGTGTCAAGTGACAACTTCCGGACAGTCAAATTTCTTGCCTTTTCTTTGTGTGTCGTACCCGAACTTAACGAGTTCACAAATTGTATTATTATTTTGCAAAATGTTGAAAAGTGAAGTAATTATGTAAACAAGGCGTGAAAGCAGCACCCCACAAAGAAGCAACTATATGGTCACCTGCACCCCCATCTCACAAACCATCCGGGTGAGACAGACTAGGCATGCAGGACACTGCTGGAGAAGCGGGGACGTGCTCATAAGCGACGTTCTCCTGTGGAAGCCAACACATGGACATGCTAACGTAGGACGCCCACTAAGGACTTACATTGACCAACTATGCGAGGATTCGGGATGCTGCACGGAGGACCTCCCAGGGGCAATGAGTAATAGGGAAGGTTGGCGAAAGATAGTCATGGATACCCGTGCTGCTTGCGCGACATGATGATGATGATTAATGGGAAAATAAATAAATAATTTATCAGTCAAGAGTGGTTCCCCTTTCTTTATGTTGGAGTTATAGGAAATAACCCTGTATGTTTTTCAATGTAATCAGTTGGATATCAAGTCGTTGTTTCCTAATCCTTTGTATCATATTGAAAATGTATAGTTGCTGATTATGGAACTTGTTATCTTTTTTTAATTTCAAACCAGCAAATGGCGTAAACATCCCCAATGAATTTAATCAAGCTGTGAAGTTGGGTTGAGAGATTTTGTGGGTATGTCCATAAACACAATAGCCTGAAGGCCAAAGTTAAATTTAGAAATTATTTGGGCAAAGTGAATGTTATCTGATTCCAGAAGGAAAAGCAAATAAAAAGGAAAATCTTTCCCTTCTGTCCAAATAATTTCTAAAATTAATTCACTGTTATTGCTTAATTAATGTGGTAAAACAGTATTTCGGAGACGTCACTGATATGCACATACACACCGTATGTGCATATTTTTAATTTGAATTTTAGTTATTGTAGAATAATCATACTAAGTCCAATTACCGTCGAATTGGCAAGACAAGACAGCCAGCAGTCGTAACTCAAATACGATTCTGGTTTCTGCAAAGACTACTGCAAAGTGGCAGGATTTATGGAGCCTCAGAGGATCATACAAACCAAGCAGCCAATCAGGACTTAGGGAATGGAATCACCCAAATGCATGAGTGGACTATTCTGAATTCCCATAAGTACCAGTTTCTTGACACTGGTTCAGTTGTGCTCGGCCAGTCACATTGTTCAAATCAACTGGCCAGTGGCTGACTGACTGACTGACTGACTTCAATAGTTATAATTTCTTCATTTCATTTTAATGAACATCCTTTGCTTTAAATACTGAAATTGTCAGATAAATTTTTGGCCAAATGTTGCAAAACCGAGGATTTTTCAGTGCATTTTTGTCTACGATCTTCGATGCCATTTCTTCAAAAATGGTAGAAGTTCAAGATCTAATTTTTGATATCAGTACTTAATAGACCAATACACAACTTTCAATGTCTCATGTAATTTGATATTTAAAGAAAGTAAAAAATTGACCTAACCTACTCACAACAGACAAAAAACAGTTTTCTAATAAATTTCCTAATACATAAATGAAATAGTATCTTTATTATCAGTATTAAAAATAAATTCCTTTCCTTAATTCTTTAAAAACAAATGCATGCTATATAAGGGAAATAACTCAATGAAAAAAATAAGAGTAGTCTCCCTTTGATCAGTAATTGATTGCAGCAAATCTTTTTGGATTTGGATACAAAATATTTTCCTCTGAAACTATTGGTCAGATTAAAACAAGTAAAACAAATAATTTTTACATAAGATTTAAAAAAATCCTTCCTTTTCATAATACAGCAAAAATTACATTGTTTCATTTATTTTTTTTGGAGTTTTGTTGAATTGTAATTCATGTGGGGGTGGGGTAAATATATGAAATTTTTCGCCATACTTACGATAAAAATGTTGTCAATTTCTATCTATCTATCTATCTATCTATCTATCTAAATGTATTCCTATCTATTTATCTATCTCTATGTATGTATGTATTTTGGAATGTATATGGAATACACTCATAATGTCAAGACAATTTCAAAAATGTTGTTCCTTTATTTTCACTTGAGGTAATTTTGAAATAATTTAGAACATTTTGGATTTTTGTTTCGTTGAGAAGTAAAACTTTTTCCAACACAGACACACAGACACACAGACACAGACACAGACAGACACACACGCACACACACACACACACACACACACATTTGCACACATGTACATACACAGATTTGGGTTATTTCCTATAACTCCAACATAAACAAAGGGGAACCACTCTTGACTGATAAATGATCTATTTTCCCATTAAACTAACCCTAACCCTAAACCCTAACCCTTGTTATATACTCATACACATATACCCATGTTGGGTATATACACAAATGTTCTTTTACTAGAGAGGGGAGATATATAGACAGGTAGACAGAGAGATGCATATTCATTTTACATTACTTACTTCTTTGGCCATTTGGTGATCTCTAGTCGTTTCTATTCTTTCTCTCCATGTTGAATTCTATTTCTAGATTCCTGTTGGCTGTTCGTCTTTGATGCATTCCTTCTTCTTGGTCAGTCTTTTTGCCAAGACATTCATCAAACAAGAACACCATCTTATTTCTTTAAACTTTTATTTACTAACTAAAATTCTTCTTCTAACTAACACAACGTGTGTGTGCATAATGAGCCCATGCTTCTCATTGGACGTCCAAACAAGTACTGATCGGTTAACTCGGTCCCACGTGACTTCACATATTTTGCGGGCTTTCTGTAATATTCCATGGAAAGTCCCGCCTGTGATATGAAAAGGGGCCATCCTTCGGAAATACAGGGGATTGGTGACAATCTAGGCAACCACATTGTTATGCAACACCCTAACCCTGTCTTCTTTTTTCCAAGTAGATCAATAAATAAATAAATGATTTATCAGTCAAGAGTGGTTCCCCTTTGTTTATGCTAGAGTTATAGGAAATAACCCAGATTTGCCTGTGTATGCACACACACACACACACACACACACATACACACACATACACATACACTCTCTCTCTCTCTAAAGAAGTTTTTTTTTCATAAACTCATTTGTCTACTGTTTTTAAACTCCTGAATTAATTTTATTTTTATCATCATCACCAAATCTTTGCCAACCAATGGATTCCATTAACTCTTTCTTGCCATCTCTCCCTATCAGCAATTGCACTTGATATCTCCTTTAGAGCAGTCCTTCTCATAGCCTGTCTGCCAGACTGGTCCTAGTCTATGGAGTACTACCTGCCAGTTTGCAGGTGCTGCATATGATTTTTAAAAAAATTTAGGTAATCTGAACATTAGCTACATAAATGAGTATAATCTCCCCTTATTTGTTTCACTTTGAGGAAGCCATATGTTTTGATCAACCATTTTCATTTCACCGTAAATCTACACTGACAATACGAATTTGTTCAAATCAATACAACTGCATGTTTTAACACGAAAATATCATAAAATGTGTTTTAATAACAATTACGTTAATTTCCAATAATGCCCAGCACAATTAAGAACACATTTTATGATATTTTCATGTTAAAACATGCAGTTGTATTGATTTGAACAAATTCGTATTTTCAGTGTAGATTCACGGAGAAATGAAAATGGACAACCAAAACATATGGCTTCCTCAAAGTGAAACAAACAAAGGGGATTACTCTCATTTATGTAGCTAATGTTCAGATTATCAAAATTTGTATAGTTTTGAAGTACAGAAATCGTACATATAAACTAAAATTAAAAATATATTTCTAAAAATATCAATTTTGTTCATTTTCTGCTATATTGTCCATGTGTAGGAGTCCATAGAAGAACATCTCTTATGAGTTTCTCCTTACTTATGGCTATTTTAGCATCTTTTTGCCTACTGTTTTATAGAAACCTAATTTCCTTTTTGTAAATTTCAGGACAGCCACCTTGGTCTCCAAAGAGAAGAACAGCTATTGAGTGCAAGTCCTCACCACTTATTGAAACAAACGTAACATATGTGTCACTCTCTTCTATCAAGCCAAGACTTGACAAATTCACAAATAAGAAACAGTCTCACTATTCCCATCGACTGTACACTGGGGGTTAGTTTATATTAATAAATTCTGTATTAAATAAAGCCAATTTCAACATGCCTATATAAATAATTTTTATTCAAAGTTTAACAAATTCTTTAATTTTATACACCGGTCCGTGCATCGATAAAAAAAAAAATGTCAACATGTCCACAACTTCCAAAGTTTGAGAAGAACTGAACTAGACCATCCAAAATTTGTTCAATGAAAAAATATTTGATTATCATTGGGGGTTGATTTCTGTTGAGCATAGATTGCTGTATTAAATAAAGTTAATTTTAACATGTACATAAATAATTTTTATTCAAAGTTTAACAAATTCTTTAATTTTATACACCAGTCTGTGCAAGTTAATTTTAACATATCATAAATACTTTTTATTTGAAATTTAACAAATTCTTTAATTTTATACACCGGTCCGTACATTGATCAAAAAAATATAAACTGGTCTGCAACGTCCAAAAGTTTGAGAAGAACTGCTCTAGATGGCACCCAGTGTCCATAAAGGGCTGATGAATGTAAGTTTTTGCTAGTCAACCAACACCGGTGTGTCCATGTGTAGGAGTCCATAGAAGAACATCTCTTATGAGTTTGTCCTTATTTATCCAGCAGTGCTCAGTTTGTCTTACTCATTTTACTTGGATGCTTTGTGAGATGGGAGGTAAGTGTCTGTAGAACTATGATATAATAAATAAATAATATTTTCTAATAAATTTCCAAATACATAAATGTATTTTGAGTTATTCTAACATGTTATTTTAATTTGTATTAAATAAAATTCTATTTTAGAATCTATAAATAATATCTTATCATAATGGAGATTCGGTGTTTGTCTGTCTGTCAGTAACTAAAACTATGTTACTGTTTTTGTCACAGTACCTTCAGGAATTGCATAAGTTTATTAATGAGTATTTAATTTATAGTCAAAATCATTAATATTGATACATAGAATAGAATAAATCTTATTTATTAATGAGGTCTCTATGAAAATCTGAGTTAGATTTACCTCAAAACAGCCCATGTTATTAGTGCATTTAAAATCCTGCAATGTGTTTATATAGCACTAAGAAATAAAGGTTTACATAATATATGGTGAGGTTAATTTGCATATTGGTTTTAACAAAACCAAATTTAATAGATAATTACTTGGTGTTATTGATCTATAATATCATTCTTTTATTTTCCAATGTATTAAAATCAATCTATAAATGATTTAATATAGAAACCAATCAAAATATTAAAATAAGTGTAATTTTTTATATGTATTCTTATTTTATTTCGTTAGTGTTTCTAATTCATTACTTTAAAACTTAAATACATACAGAATGTGAATATTCTTGCTAGTTTTTCAAATAAATTTCTTAATACAAAATGTATTAAAGGAATTAAATGTTATTTAAAATGTTATTTTAATTTCTATAAAGTGAAATTCTATTTCAATTTTTTTATTCGGTTTGTTATTTTGGTTTACAACATATCAAACCATATCTTTATTATCATTGTTAGAATTAAATTCCCATCTTTAATCTTTAAAAAATTTGTAAATTTATTGCAATAAAAATTTTTGGATTTGATACAAAATATTTTCCTGGAAAACTATTGGTCAGAATAGATAATTTTTTTTCTTTCTCCATTGTGTGTTGTTAGTTCTGTTGAAAAAAATGAGATTTTTAGTGGTGTGTAAAAATTGTAATTGTTATCTATTGTTTAAACTGATTCTGATGAATAAAAGTTAGCTGGTTATTCATATTCAAGAAGGATATTTAAAATGAACTTTAAAAAATATATACATTCAAAAACTGATTAAAGGGAGGCTACTCTTTATTATTTTTATTGAGTTACTTCCCTTACATTGCATGAATTAGTTTTCAAGTAATTATGAAATTGTGCGTGCGCATTATCTGAAATGAACTTAATTGTTATTAAGAACACATTTTATGATATTTTTGTTGTGCACTGTCTTATTAACATTTTTGTTTGTTTGAGAAATAAAAATTTTATTTCTCATACAAACTAACAAAAATGTGTCGGTAAGAATGAAATGTATTTTTATTCATTGAATTGTTTAAGAAAATCTCATAAGAAAAACTATACAAGCAAATTTGTTAGGAAGATAATGCGCAAACACAATTTTATGCTAGGAATTTGGCCAACTAAAGTTCATATTTACCAGTTTTTAGTGGTTTATGTCCTCTCACTAGGTCCCTCCATACCATAAAAATACCAGATAAAAATACTAATTATGGGGAGACTACTCTTTATTATTTTCATGAGTTATTTCCCTTGCATTGCAGGCATTTGTTTTCGATTATTTCAAATGTTTCGTGTCTTCTTTCTCGGCGCCTCACATGACGTAATAGTAAGTTCGACTCGCAAGCCATTACTAGTGAGTTCATTTGTCACTGGATGATTTATATATACAGCGTTATAGCATAACCAAACAAAGATTTGTAAATAGCCTCATTTTCTTATAAATCTAATTTATCCTTTTCAAATGATAATGAAAGAAGTCTTTTTTATACCTATATATTAGCACTGCCAAAGTTGCCGTAAAATCCGTATTTTACAAAATAAATCCCTCCCGATTGAAAGTTTTTTTTACCAAAAATCAGGGAATAATCCAATTTAAATGAAATTTTCAGTGTTGATTTATCAATGAATGAATTTTATAATGCATCAGTTATTTTATTTCAAAATATTCTGATTTAATTAGGTATTTCTGTTATGGTAAATTAATATATAAAATTCTTTTGAAATAGGAAACGCCTAATTTTAAATTTAAAATTTCACTTTTTAGATCCTAAAAACAAATATTTATTTAACAACTGGTTTTATTATCGTTATCTATTTTCTCCTTTTTATTTTGTCTTCACAGTATAACAGTTTTGTATGAAATTTACACATCTCTGGGCCTTCGTAAATTTTGTTCAATGGTGAGCTTTTTTTTTAGATGAAAAATCTCAATTATCTCCCTTTAACCGAGCAAATTTGACATATCTAATATCAATTATTCTTATCTAATGCAAATAATTTACACACAGTTGTAAGTTTTTAATTCTTTGCCTACTTAAGCTGCTCACAGCGGCTTTCCAATCACTGCAATCCTACTGTAATCCGCCGGTAGCGGCCTCGCACGTGTCATTCTGATTACAATAATAGTAGTATTTTATTGAATAGAATGAGTGAACTTTGAAATATCACATCTCTCTCTCTCTCTCTCTCTCTCTCTCTCTCTCTCTCAGACACACACACACGCACGCGCGCGCATGCACACACGCACACACACACACACACACACACACACACACAGAGAATTTGTTACAGACATGGGGGAAATTTGGTAGGGAAAGAGTTAAATATTCCTGTCCTTTGGTGGAAGGAGTCTTAGCCCTCTGTGGTGGATGAATCCGACTGGGCGGATAAGAGAGAGAGAGAGAGAGAGAGAGAGAGAGAGAGAGAGAGAGAGAGAGAGAGAGAGAGAGAGAGAGAGAGTAAATATTATATATATCAAAGAATGAATATTTGATAAATTTTACATATAAAATGTGTATTTGAAATAAATTAGAATTTATCAAACGCCTTGTGAACCAGTTGTAATAAGTGTCCATGATGATATTGATGCTTCTGTTTAGGGAGGAGATAAAGGTTCTATTTCGCATTTCATAGTTATTTCCGTTATATCGAGAATTTGTACAACTAAAGAAAATGAGGTTCAGTGCGAAAGTGGGAACACACACACACACACACACACACACACACACACACACACACACACGTATGTATACACGACAAAAACTTAGTAATATACTTAGATATAATACAATCGTTATTACTTCCCTTTAAACAGTAATTTATGAAATGTATATCAGGTATTTTTTCCATTTTTCTAACCAAAGTACTGGTAAAAGATAGCAAAAAGTCTTCATATATATATATATATATATATATATATATATATATATAGAGAGAGAGAGAGAGAGAGAGAGAGAGAGAGAGAGAGAGAGAGAGAGAGAGAGAGTTTATATATGTATATGTATTATATATATATATATGTGTGTGTGTGTATATATATATATATATATATATATATATATATATATATATACATATAATAATAAATTTAATATACACATATATAATAATCGTTTTTTGACTTCCCTTCAACTAGTAATTTTTAAAATGATTCCTGTTGAACTGACGAACTATCCAATAAATATATTTATTTTATTTTATGGTTTGTATTAAAGGAGAAATTTAGGAATTTAAACAAATTGGTAAACTGTGAATTCAGTAGCGGGAATTTTTTTACCATAGTCTACGGACAGATGTTAGTGGATATGAAATGAAGTTTCAATGTATATATTTTTTTTTTCAACTGGGATTAATCTTATTATACTGTCTGTAACCGAAACTATATTCACTCAAGTCACAATTTTTAGTTATTGACATCACATTCTCCATGATTTTTTTATAAAATAAATTATTAATAAAATTGTTTATTATTAATACTGTTAACTATGTCTAATACTGACAATATACAATTATATATTATATATATAATAAAATATTTACAGTGTGAAAAATAATTTGCATATTAATATTAAAAAATGAATTTAATAATATTTGCTTAGTATTATTGATTTTAACTGTTTGGTTTTATTTTAATGAATATAGCAAAATCTCTTAATGAATCTTAAATGAATCCATTAACAAGATAAAATAATTGTCATTATTCTTATTCCTTTATAACTAAAATACTTAAATTAGTAACAATGAAATTGATGGAAGAGTAAGTTAGTTGTTCCATTTTTTATCATACTGTGTTTCATTATTTCTAATTTATACAATATTTTTTACATTCAAACTTAAATACTTGTGCATTAATACTTTTAATAAAACCAAACTCCAAGGAAAATATAAGTTAATACGTTTAATTCATTTATATGTTTAAAATTTTTTAAAGTACAGCATTAATTGATGTCGGATAGCTTTAAAGTTGTTGCGTAGTCATTCAATTATACATTTTTTTAACCTCAGCGTTGTTATTTTAAGGGAATTGAGATTATAAAATGCGATTCTAATGATATTATTTGTTGCGCGCTATTGTGCATTTGTACCAAAAATACTCATAAGAAGAACAAGACATCAATTCCCTTTCTACCTAGGAAATAGGACTTGCCTGCACCCATCTCCTCTTCGTGTAACAGATGTTACTAGGTTACATGGTATCACTAGCAGAGATTGATCCCTAATCTGACTTCTGGTTTGACAGAGTTTTCATTCTCCTAGATTGGTTGACTTAAAAAGATACAACTTTTCGCCACGAAAACACAAGATGTGTGTTGATGTCGCTCACTCTTCGGGCCTTATTTTTATCACTCTCTACTTAGCCGCTTTGTATCATATCAAATAGTTACGAGGGTTTGCAGTACTATCCCAGAAGTTCTGACCAGAATAACTGCCCAAATATTTAATAACGGGGGTGGTGGGGTGGTGGTGAGAAGTCCTGTCTGCCTCCACCCACTACCTTACAGGTAGTGAATGGAGGAAGAAGAGCTGCATTCACGCATTTCCCGAGGGTATTAGCAAGAAGTGAAATGCAACAAGCTTGGTCCAGGATTTGAACATGGTTAACCGATTGTTTGATATTAACTAAATGTCAACTCGTCAAGATTTTATGTAAAAAAAAAAAAAGAAAAAAAAAAAAAAGAAAAGGAAAATGAACTCTCTCGTCAATTTCGACGCATGGTGTTCATCCAATGAACAACCAACACAATGTTTTGTTTATAGTGATGAAGGATTGTATTGGACCATTCCGCACTTTTGGGCACAGTCGACAGGAAAGAATAGGTGCACAAGGAATGCCACAAACCAATCAACGACTGACCTCAGGATTTTTAAATTCAGAGTTCTTCCTTCTCCTAGACTGGTTACCTATCCAAGGTTATAGAGCCCAGTCTGCCCTACTATTTTACCCATAGCTGGAGGGAGAATATATGGATTCATACCTTTACCAAAGGTATTAGCGCTATGTGAAATGCCCCGTCTAGGATTTGAACTCGGGTCGACGAGTTCATTTCCTACGACTCTAACCATTATGCCAACCGCCTCCATATTTGATGTCAAGAGGTTAGGGAATCGCATTCATGTTTACGTATTTCGCATAGTTGTTTCAATAGAGTTTTTTTTTCAAGATGTCCAATCGAATACGATTGATTTAACCAATAGATAGGACTTGACCCGGAGTGAGCCTATGTTGGATTATTTCTGTATATATATATATATATATATATATATATATATATATATATATATATATATATTACCAACCCCTCCACACGAGCAGGATGTGACACAAGGTCAATTTCTTGAGCGGATTTCAACAGGTTTGAATTCAGAGTTTTCCTTCTAGACCGGTTGCCTAATCAAGGTTAAAGAGCCCAGTATGCCCTACTATTTATCCATAGCTGGAGAGAGAGAGTAGGATTCATACCTTTCCCAAGGGTATTAGCGCTAAGTGAAATGCAATTACCATCCAGGATTTGAACTCGGGGCGACGAGTCCATTTCCTATGACTCTAACCATTACACCAGGCGCTTCCGATTATTTCTGTATATAAGGTGTACTGAGGTCTACCAATTAAACTTATAGACTCTGCGTGGGCGCGTAGATTCAATCAGCCAATCAACACGCTCGAATCGTGGTTAGTTAACTATTTAATCCCCGGTCTTGAAAGACACCCCCCCCCCCAGTTGCTGGTAATCGACATGGACGAACGAATCTGAAACCAAGGACTCTGCACAACCAAAGGATTCTACCCAACACTAAGAAACACCAAGGATTTCCACTGTAAAGTGATCTCATTTGCAGCCTAAAAATGGCCACAAAAATCGTAACAGCCTGAAATTAATAGCAGTGAAGGGTGCTCCACATTATCCAGAGCTGCAGAACTGTCATATACCCAGGACACCTCTCTTTGGGAGCGGAGTTTTATCCCCCTACAATGGATATAGTTAGCATCTTATAAATCCCACTGAAGAGAGCGATTGGCTCGATGTCCATCTTATACTATAGCGAGAGGCTAGAGATTGAACTCGCAACCTCCAAGTTGTGAGTGGTGACACGTGGTAAATGTCCTGTCACCCACCGTTGGTTGGTGTAGTCCACCCATCTAAGACCAGTTGGGAGGCATCTCTCTCTCTCTCTCACCCCCCCTCTCTCTCTCTCTCTCTCTCTCTCTCTCTCTCAGGGGAATCACTGATTTCAGTGTGAACCCAGCCGTCCCAGGTAGCTGGACAAATGTAGAATGCCGATGAGACCCACGCATTTCTGTTACTAGCCATCGCATGAGCTTTGGTTTGCGCGTGGCTTCCCTCTTAAAAACATGACCTTGTGTCACATCATAACATAAGAACGAAACAAGGAAAGAAAGAAAGAAAGAAGGGAAAAATAAATGAAAGAAAGAAGGAAAGAATGAAAGAAAGAAATAATAAAGACAGAAAGGAAGAAAGAAAGGAAGAAAGAAGGAAAAAGAAAGAAAGAAAGAAAGAAAGAAAGAAGGAAGGAAAGAGAAAGAAAGAAAGAAGGTAAAAGAAAAAAAATAAGGAGAGAAAGAAAGAAAGACAGAAAAGGAAGGAAAGAATAAATGAAAGAAAGAATGAAAGAAAGAAAGAAGGAAAGAAAGAAAGGAAGAAATTTTATATTTCACAAATTAAGTTATAAATTTAAACCATTTTTTCGGACCATATGACTTTTAGGCACCCCTTTTGCGATCTCGTTTCATAAGGATATTTTTTTCATTTACACCGTCAAAATCCGGTTCTTTGTTAGGGGTTAGGGTTAGGGGTTAGTTTTATAATTAAAAAAAAAGTTAGAAAAATCATCTGTTAACAAAGAACCGGATTTTGACGGTGTAAATGAAAAAAATGTCCTTATGAAACGAGATCACAAAAGTGGTGCCTAAAGGTCGTATGGTCCTTTTTTTCTTCCATTTTCCATCATTGGCATTCTCAATATCAAAATCAGCGATCTTATTCCTCTTTATTCTTTAAATAATTAATTCTTTAGAATCTACGTAGGCAATACATAACTTGCCTACGTGGGCAGTATATATATATATATATATATATATATATATATATATATATATATATATATATGGATGATATGTAAGGTATGATTTTAGAATACCAAATAAAATCATTAGCATTATCCAGATGAAAAGATTGGAGTGGTTTTCAGCGCATGAGACGTAAAAACAACAGCATTTCATTCAAGTATTCACATAAGAGCGATTTTAGCAACAGAATCCACGGAGTTATGACCCCCCACCCCCCAAAAAAAAACAACAACAAAAAAAAAAAAACCCTAAAAACTAAAAAACAAAAAACGATGGGGTGACCTAATAAGAGGGGACATAAAATGACCTCTGCTAAAAACAAAATGTCCGGCAAAAGAAAGGATGGATTGGAGGTCCTTTCCCCCCTTCTCCCCCATCTCCCCCCCATCCCCCCAAAGTATTATTACTATTGTTATTGGTCTGATGATCGCCTAGACCTAAAACTGACAGTTACCAAGCGCCGTTGACTCTGTGTCTATTCTATCTTAACTTATATACAGGGGGTTGGACAAAATAATGGAAGCAGAATCTTATCATAATTTTGAAACTCTTATAAGTAAGTAGTCGTCGGGGTGGCCTGAAGTCGGTATCAGCCAATCAGCGAGGGAGTCTTAGGAAGCACGTGGTGTAATGGTTAAAGTCATGGGAAATGGACTCGTCGCCCCGAGTTCAAATCCTGGACTTGGTAATTGCATTTCGCTTAGCGCTAATACCCTTGGGAAAGGTATGAATTCTACTCTCCCTCCAGCTATGGATTAATAATAGGGCAGACTGGGCTCTTTAACCTTGGTTAGGCAACCGGTCTAGGAGAAGGAAACCTCTGAATTCAAACCTGTTGAACTCCACTTAAAAATGACCTTGTGTCACATCCTACTCGTACGGAGGGGTTGGTAAATATATATAGCGAGGGAGTCTATACTCTTTTCACTAGCGCTAGACCAAGGAGATTGTTTTTTTTTAGTGTCTGGGACGGAGCACCACACCTACCATCAGCTCCTCACTTTACGCTCAGATCCCTGTGCTAATCATACACTGAGTTGGCGAGAGGCCGGTATCGAACCAGGAACCTTGGGGTCCCCAACCGAACACTCTATCGACTGAGCTAAACCGGCTCTTGTTATTTTTATGTTTTTTGATTTATTATTAATTTTTCGGACCATATGACCTTTAGGCACCCTTTTGCGATCTCGATTCATAAGGACATGTTTTTCATTTACACCGTCAAAATCCGGTTGTTTGTTAATAGACGATCTTTAGAGTTTAACAAAAAATGATAAACTAACCCTAACCCCTAACCCTAACCCCTAACAAACAACCGGATTTTGACGGTGTAAATGAAAAACATGTCCTTATGAATCGAGATCGCAAAACGGGTGCCTAAAGGTCATATGGTCCAATTTTTCTCATTTTATAATGATAAGGGGGCCGGGTTAGCTCAGTCGGTAGAGCGTTCGGCTAGAAACCACAAGGTTCCTAGTTCGATACCGGTCCCCGCCAACTCAGCGTATGAGTAGCACAGGGATCTGTGCGGTAAAGTAAGGAGCTGATGGTAGGTGTGGCGCTCCGTCCCAGATGCCAAAAAAACAATCTCCTTGGTCTAGCGCTATTGAAAAGAGGATAGACTCCCTCGCTGACTGGCTGATACCGACTTTAGGCCGCCCCGTCGGCTTTACTTTTTTTTTATTTTAGAAAAATTGCCTTTTTTTTTTAGAGATATCATCAGAAGAAATAAATCAAAATTCATTAACATGGAAGATCTTTTAGACTTTAAAAGATATCAAGTTGTTGGTGCTCGTATGGCAGGTGCTAGTGCAACAAAAACCGCTGAATTATTTGGTTTAGCAAGGAGTGTAGGAGTATTGTCTCAAAAGTAATGATAGCATTTGAGAACGAAGGAAAAAAACTCCTCACTGAAACAAAACACTGGAAGAAAGCGAAAGTTGTCTGATAATGACAGTCGGACTCTTACGCGGATTGTCAGGAAAGATCACAAGAATACAGTTCCGAAAATTTCAACAGAACTTAATGAGGAAATCACGAAAAGCCAGTTTCCTCAAAAACTTTATGAAGGAAGCTGCATAAAACCAGATTTCATGGGAGGGCTGCAATTAGAAAACCATATTAAAATAAATTTGTTTGAAATTTCCAGATGTTTTCATTATTTTGTCCAACCCCTGTATATATATCGATCGTGTTTCCATCCCGGCTGGAGGTAGCCTGCTAATGTCTAGCCACACTGAAGAGACGTGATATGACGAAACACGGTGTATGTGGATGACTATATATATATATATATATATATATATTATATATATATGGCTTCAAGCAAAAAAATATAAATAATAATATACTTTATCCAACAATGCTTCTAAAGCAAATTATCTTAATCTCATTCCTCACGCCGGGGCATAGGCCTAACATTTGCGATCTTCTCAACGTCCACTCTACTTTGTATAGTAGTAGTAATAGTGACGTATTTATCCTTGACAAGCCAATTTCGCATGTATCGTTTGCTGCGTATCGGTGGCCCAGTGGTAAGTCTCTGACTCTGCGTGCTGATTTCTGTCGGAGGGAAATCGTAAGTATACATCACTGATGAGACTTAATAAAGTTGAAACAACTGTTGTACGATGTTCTACGTAGGGGGCGATATTTGCCGAGTTCGCTTATCATGATTATTTTCATGTATGTTAATGTACATTTGTTATCAGTCATGTTATATTTGCTTTATCAACTCTATATCGTTTCCTTGTTCTTGTGTTAGTTCCGGTGTTGTAATGCAAGGTTGTAAGATGTTTTGGTAGTAAGTGTGTTGTATCTCACTTCGTTTAGGTATTTCCTCTTGATCATATATTTCTCGATTTTCTTGTCCACATATTTCTATTATCTCGAAATCAGAGAGATTTTTTCTTTTTAATATCTCCCTTGCTTGTTCTGCCAGTCTCTGACTGGTTGTATTTAAGTTATTAGCGTCATTCCAACTTTGTATCATTCTTTTTTTTTAGCCTCTTTGTGCTGGGTTGTTTTTAAAGTAATATTGGAGAACGAGTACGTTCTATTTCCTACTCCAGCTTGTGTTTTGCTGTCACTCGGCTTGGTTGTTGGTGGGGTGTCTCAAGGCTTGGTTGTTACTTGGCTGTCTCTCGGCTCGGTTGTTACTGTGCAGTCTTACGGCTGGATTGTTTCTGGGCTGTCTTTCGGCTGGGATATCGCTGTAGTCTCGCTGAAGTATCGCTGTAGTCTCTCTGGGTTGTTGGTGGACTGTCTCATGGATGGGTTGTTGCTGTGATGTGTCATGGCTGGTATATCGTTGTAGTGTCTCACGGCTGGGATGTTGCTGGGTTGTCTTACGGCTAGGATGTTGCTGGGCTGTCTCACGCCAGGCATATCGCTAAACTGTCTCACGGCTAGGATGTTCTTAGATTGTTTCACGGCTGGGTTGTGACTGGGTTGTCTCACGGCTGGGATATCATTGGACTGTCTTACGGCTAGGATGTTGCTGAGCTGTTTCCCGGCTGGGTTGTTGCTGGACTGTCTCCCGGCTGGGATATCGTTGGACCTTCTCCCGGCTAGGATGTTGCCGAGTTGTTTCATGGCTGGGTTGTTGCTGGGCAGTCTCACAGCTGGGATATCGCTGGACTATCTCACTGCTCGGATATCGCTGGGTTGTCTTACGGCTGGGTTGTTGCTGGTCTGTCTCACAGCTGGGTTCTTGCTGGTCTGTCTCAAGTGTGGGGCACTCAGTAAGAAGCGAACTCATAACCCAAAGAGGAAGAAATTGAAAATGAAGAGTGATAGCAGAAATGAGAGAAGAAGAAGAAGAAGAAGAAGAAGAAGAAGAAGAAGAAGAAGAAGAAGAAGAAGAAGAAGAGCTGAATATGTTATACGGTTAAGCACTACTTACGAATAATCCCAAACTTTAATAAAAGCGAATATACGTCCTTTATTTAAAATTGTCTTTTTGCAAGAAGAAGAGGAAGAAAGAAGATGGGTCATAAGAGTAAGCAAGGGTAAGAGTGGTTGATAAAAGAAAGAAAGAAAGAAAGAAAGAAGAAGAAGAAGAAGAAGAGGAAGAATAAGAATAAGAAGAAGAAGAAGAAGAAGAAGAAGAAGAAGAAGAAGAAGAAGAAGAAGAAACTTGACGATTACTTAACTCTTTGCCTATTTTAAGCTGCTCACAGTTGCTCTCCCAACAAAAAAACTTATGGTTAGTTCATTATAATTGAGCAGAAGGACTCGGATTACAATAATGATAGGACTTTATTTGAATAGAACGAGTTCTTATGTGAATAGATAGTGAACGTTGAAATATCCTATCATACAGGTAAAAAATACAAAGACCATTGGGTACAGCCGCAGGAGATATTTGGTAGGTAAATAGTTAAATATGTTTAACTACTTTAAGCCACTCACAGCGGCTCTCCGACCGCTTCTAAACAAAGTACAAAAGCTGATGGTCAGTTCCTAATAATTGAGCAGAAGGACTCAGATTACAATAATAATAGGACTTTATTTGAATAGAATGAGCTCTGAGGTGAATAGATAGAGAACTTTGAAATATCCTATTATACAGGTAAAAATACCAAGAAAAGTTGGTATAGCCGTAGGTGGTGGTGGTGGAAGAGGTGGTGAATTTAGTTGGCAAATAGTTAAAAAGAAAGGGTTAACGAATTGAACAGTGATTTTTCTAAACACTGTGCACGTCTGTCGAAAATATGGCTTGGCGATTATCTTTCAACAAAGAACTTCTCCCTGTCTGTCTGTCTGTCTGTCTGTCTGTCTCACTTACTCTCTTTACCTCCTGCCGAGCCTCACCGATTCAGCGATTTGCATTCGTGATAACAAGTGTGACGAATTGAGTAAAGTGTGTGTGTGTGGGGGGGGGAGGGGGTGGGGGTGGGTCAGGATTTTGTACACAGAAGAGCAATTGTTCCATTAGGGACTCAATACTGAAAGTCTTTGGTTACAACTTTTGTTACGAACCAGCGACGACAAAGTGTGCTGCTTGATATGTCATGATCAAAACGAGCTTTGAATTGACGCTTGGAAATGGGCGGGTGATTTCAAGAATAAGAAAGAAAGTAGAAAACCAAAATGACTGATATGCCCCCCCCCCAAAAAAAACAACAACCCAAACACAAACAAACCCTACCCCCCCAAAAAAAACAACAACAAAAACAAAAACAAAAAAAAACGGACGAATTTGGTCCCAGTCAGTTCGACGTATCCGCGTTTTCACGTTTAATTTGAAAATAGTGAATCATCATCATCATCATCATCGTCGTCGTCGTCGTCTAGGTGTGTCAGCAGTGCGGATCTCGTTGGCTTTCTTTCGCTATTGGAATGTTGGAATATCTATAAGGTATATAAGATGTACGCCATATTCCCACTCTCATTTATGAACTTTCTCAGCATTAGCAGCAAGCATTTCCGGTAAAAAAAATTGGCCAATGGGAAACGATACGGAAAGCATTTAAGATCGTTGGTAATTGTCCTGAACTCAACTGTAAATTGAACTTTCTGCAATCAAGACCTACAGATGAGGATTACAAGGAAAACTAATACTACAGATTTTCTGCCACAAAGAGAATCTACTGAAACTAGACCTTTTGATGAGTATGTTGATAAAGGAGATCTTTGGAGATATTTGTTGAAAAGTGTGTAGTCCCAGTAGATACTCTTTTGAGCCTGTAGCATTCCTTCAAATCCTTGGTAGAAAACAGTGTAGTCTCAGTATGGTCTCCAATTATATAAGGTACAAAAATGTATCATGTCAACCCTTGTTGGGTTATTTTATGCCAAATACAGTTTAACAATTATGGTCTCCAATTATATACAGTATAAAAATGTATCATGTCAACCCTTGTTGGGTTATTTTATGCCAAAGTCAGTTTAACAATTA
>CM042168.1:69395841-69403341 GCA_023376005.1 Doryteuthis pealeii
CTCCCCTCCCCTCTCTCTCTCTCTCTCTCTCTTCTCTCTCTCTATATATATATTATATATATATATATATATATATATTATATATATAGATAGATAGATAAATAGATAGACAGATAGATAGATAGATATGAACAACTAAGATATATAGAATAAAACAGACTAATATATATATATTAATATATATATATATATATAATATATATATATATATATATATATATAGAGAGAGAGAGAGAGAGAGAGAGAGAGATGAACTGACTGAGATAGATAGATATAAACACAACCAAGGTAGATAGATAGATAGATAGATAGATAGAAAGAACTAAACTGAAATAGACTAGATTGAGATAGATAGTAGATAGATAGATAGATAGATAGATAGGTGTCTGGTTTATTTATCTACCACGTGCCTACAATGATTCAACTAAAAGTCCAGTTTATCTAAGAGGCGTTTGATATTGAACGAGCGAAAATCATTTGTGGATTTGGCAACGTGACGTATTTTTTTATTGCAGTTTTTCTAGTTCAATCGCTGCAATTTCTGTTTGTATGAATAGTCTCACTTAAAACAAATCACAAGGTTCGTTTACCGTAATTACATGAGCACGCCACTTACTTTGTGTTATATACAGGGTGTTCATAAAGTCTTTAATGGTCTCCAATTATATACAGTATAAAAATGTATCATGTCAACATTGTGGGTTATTTTATGCCAAAGTCAGTTTAACAATTATATACGATATGTATCTTCAGGATCTTTTTCACCTGGTAAACATTTTATTATCCCAAACAGATTTATTTGACCGATAGGTGGAAACTTAACAGGTACTACCATTCCGGGTAAAATCCTGGGTGAGGCTGGTAGCATTTCATATACCTATAATATCACTGTTATCCCTCCAGCAATGAGCAAATTGTATATCATACTGGGTTCTTAAAACTTGATATGGCAACCGGTCTAGAAGAAGAAAAACCTATTAATTCAAACCTGTTAAACCCCGCTCAACACATCCTGCTCGTGTGAAGGGGTTGGGTAATACATACAATTCCAAGTGGGCCGGGAGTAATGGATATTAATGGGAGACTCTAACACTTCACAAAGCTCCAGAAATAGAGCCTCACCTTCGGATGCAGTTTAGTGTTCTTTTATGACTATCTCTGACGGCCCTCTCTTCTCTCTCTCTCATATATATATATATATATATATATATATATATATATAAAATTAATTTTTTGTAATTAATATTGAGAAATGATTATAAGTTCTCATTATTTCTTTAAGAGCTGTATTTATTTATTTATTTAAGTCACGAATACAAAGTTCGTCTTACCAATGGTTTCAGATGTTTATCCGTCATCAGAGACGTTGACTTCTCTGATGACGGATAAACATCTGAAACCATTGGTAAGACGAACTTTGTATTGGTGACTTAAATAAATAAATATCTATCTATCTATCTATATTCTTCTTCTTCTTCTTCTCTTCTTCTTTCTTCTTCTTCTTCTTCTTCTTCTTCTTCTTCTTCTTCTTCTTCTTCCCATCTATGGGTTAAATAGAAAAACATGAGTTTATAAACAAAATTGTATTATGCATTAAGAATGAATTTATTTCATAACTTTGTCGGCATTAAATGACCCCGAAGTTGATATGCCGTAAAAACAAAACAAAACAATCTTCTTCTTCTTCTTCTTCCTTCTTCTTCTTCTTCTTCTTCTTCTTCTTCTTCGCCCTGTCGGCTGGAGCGTTAGAATGCAACGACTGGACCTTTCAGAGGACACAACTCCCCAATGGGTTCACTCTATTGACCGTGGGTGAGGTACACTGATGCTTAAGGATGGAACCCAGGTGGCTGAGCAATCCATGGCATGCAACAATCCACTAGTCCCTTGGGCTAGACGGGCGGTCGAAGAGGCCTGATCAATCGGCTAGTCACGTCAATCTCTAGCACGTATATGATTGCCCCAACCTATTGCCTTTATCGAAACCCAAACCTTTTTATCATATGGGTGTTAGAAAGCGGTGGCTGAGGAAATGACGTTAAACTCTTATGGTGAGGTTCCAGTTCTGGGAGTTTGAGGAATGTAGAGCGCCCTTCATCGCCATTGCACCCTGGTCCACTCTCATCCGGAGTGGTAGTACCTGTTAGGGTCCCATCTATGTATTAAATAGAAAATTTGTTTATGAAAATAAAAATTGAGTATCCATTAAGAATGAATTTATTTCAAAACGTTGTCGGCTATAATGACCCACTGAGGTTGATATGCCGTAAACAAACCAAACCAAACTTCTTCTTCTTCTTCTTCTTCTTCTTCTTCTTCTTCTTCTTTCTTTTTCACACACACTACACACCTCAGTCGGTAGAGCGTTTGGCTAGAAACCATAAGGTGCCTAGTTCGATACCCGCCCTCGCCAACTCAGCGTATGAGTAGCACAGGGATCTGTGCGGTAAAGTAAGAGCTGATGGTAGTGTGTGGCGCTCCACCTCAGACGCTAAAACAATCTCCTTGGTCTAGCACTAGTGAAAAGGGGATAGACTCCCTCGCTGCATGGCCGATACCGACATTAGGCCGCCCCCGTCGACTTTACTACTTTATATATATATATATAATATATATATATATATATATATATATGAGTATTATATATGCATATATTATATACATATGTGTTACAACACACACACACACACACAACACACACATATATATATATATATATAATATATATATATAGCAGTCCCGAAAATTTACCCGGCTAAATAAATGAACTCAAACAAACCACAGAGTCTTCAGATATTTATTTCTCAACTAACATATTACGCTACAATATTAGCATAATAAGTACGTTAATGTTTCACACTAAGCCCAAACCTGGTATAAGTATCTCTACAACGGATATAAATACTAACATTCACCTCATATATATATATATAATATATATATGGGGAAATAATTTTTGGGTTGTTTTCACATGCGTGAAACAAATGACCGAAAATAAATGAAGAACTTAGTTAAATCCCATATATATATATATATATATATATATATATATATATATATATATAATATATATATATATATAAATGGGTGCTGTATTTATAAGTAACAGTGCTAAATATCATTGATAGACCATTTATATTTAAGTTAAGGTATCGTAGACATGGAGTCAATGGCACCTGGTTACTGTCAGTTTTCGCCTCTGCGATCTACGATATTATATATATATATATAATTTAATATACCAAGCGTGTTGGTAGATCCTTGCGGAGAGAAAAACCCGGCAGAGAGTTTGATGTAAAAATATACTACCAAACATCAACCAGGAGAAAAAAATTTTTGAAAAAAAGAAAGGACCAAGATATTCGTACCAACAAAAAATATCTATTGGTATAGTATTTGGCAAAAGAAAAACAATTTATATGTATATATATGTATATAAGATATATATATATTCATATAACCGCTAGAGAAGCTAATTTGTAAAAAGTGCTCGATACCTAAGTAGAGCCAAGTAATATATATGTAGTATATATATATATATGAGAGAGAGATACATCTCTGTCTGTCTCTCTGTATCTCTGTCTGTACGTACGTTTGTAGGTGTAACCATGTGTATGTGTGTGTGTGTGTGTGTGTATAGATATATAGATAGATATATAGATAGAGATGATAGATAGATAGATAGATAGATAGAGAGAGAGAGAGAGAGAGAGAGAGAGAGAGAGAGTGTTACACTTCTGTCTGTCTCTCTCTCTCTCTCTCTGTACGTACGTTTGTAGTTGCTGGGCTGTCTCACGCCAGGCATATCGCTAAACTGTCTCACGGCTAGGATGTTTTAGATTGTTTCACGGCTGGGTTGTGACTGGGTTGTCTCACGGCTGGGATATCATTGGACTGTCTTACGGCTAGGATGTTGCTGAGCTGTTTCCCGCTGGGTTGTTGCTGGACTGTCTCCCGGCTGGGATATCGTTGGACCTTCTCCCGGCTAGGATGTTGCCGAGTTGTTTCATGGCTGGGTTGTTGCTGGGCAGTCTCACAGCTGGGATATCGCTGGACTATCTCACTGCTCGATATCGCTGGGTTGTCTTACGGCTGGGTTGTTGCTGGTCTGTCTCACAGCTGGGTTCTTGCTGGTCTGTCTCAGTGTGGGGCACTCAGTAAGAAGCGAACTCATAACCCAAAGAGGAAGAATTGAAAATGAAGAGTGATAGCAGAAATGAGAGAAGAAGAAGAAGAAGAAGAAGAAGAAGAAGAAGAAGAAGAAGAAGAAGAAGAAGAAGAAGAGGAATGTTATACGGTTAAGCACTACTTACGAATAATCCAAACTTAATAAAAGCGAATATACGTCCTTTATTTAAAATTGTCTTTTTGCAAGAAGAAGAGGAAGAAAAAGATGGGTCATAAGAGTAAGCAAGGGTAAGAGTGGTTGATAAAAGAAAGAAAGAAAGAGAAAGAAGAAGAAGAAGAAGAAGAGGAAGAATAAGAATGAAGAAGAAGAAGAAGAAGAAGAGAAGAGAAGAAGAAGAAGAAGAAAACTTGACGATTACTTAACTCTTTGCCTATTTTAAGCTGCTCACAGTTGCTCTCCCAACAAAAAACTTATGGTTAGTTCATTATAATTGAGCAGAAGGACTCGGATTACAATAATGATAGGACTTTATTTGAATAGAACGAGTTCTTATGTGAATAGATAGTGAACGTTGAAATATCCTATCATACAGGTAAAAATCAAAGACCATTGGGTACAGCCGCAGAGAATTTGGTAGGTAAATAGTTAAATATGTTTAACTACTTTAAGCCACTCACAGCGGCTCTGACCGCTTCTAAACAAAGTACAAAAGCTGATGGTCAGTTCCTAATAATTGAGCAGAAGGACTCAGATTACAATAATAATAGGACTTTATTTGAATAGAATGAGCTCTGAGGTGAATAGATAGAGAACTTTGAAATATCCTATTATACAGGTAAAAATACAAGAAAAGTTGGTATAGCCGTAGGTGGTGGTGGTGGAAGAGGTGGTGAATTTAGTTGGCAAATAGTTAAAGAAAGGGTTAACGAATTGAACAGTGATTTTTCTAAACACTGTGCACGTCTGTCGAAAATATGGCTTGGCGATTATCTTTCAACAAAGAACTTCTCCCTGTCTGTCTGTCTGTCTGTCTGTCTGTCTCACTTACTCTCTTTACCTCCTGCCGAGCCTCACCGATTCAGCGATTTGCATTCGTGATAACAAGTGTGACGAATTGAGTAAAGTGGTGTGTGTGGGGGGGGGGAGGGGGTGGGGTGGGTCAGGATTTTGTACACAGAAGAGCAATTGTTCCATTAGGGACTCAATACTGAAAGTCTTTGGTTACACTTTTGTTACGAACCAGCGACGACAAAGTGTGCTGCTTGATATGTCATGATCAAAACGAGCTTTGAATTGACGCTTGGAAATGGGCGGGTGATTTCAAGAATAAGAAAGAAAGTAGAAAAAAATGACTGATATGCCCCCCCCCCAAAAAAAAAAAACAACCCAACACAAACAACCCTACCCCCAAAAAAAAAACAACAACAAAAACAAAAAAAAAAAAAAACGGACGAATTGGTCCCAGTCAGTTCGACGTATCCGCGTTTTCACGTTTAATTTGAAAATAGTGAATCATCATCATCATCATCATCGTCGTCGTCGTCGTCTAGGTGTGTCAGCAGTGCGGATCTCGTTGGCTTTCTTTCGCTATTGGAATGTTGGAATATCTATAAGGTATATAAGATGTACGCCATATTCCCACTCTCATTTATGACTTTCTCAGCATTAGCAGCAAGCATTTCCGGTAAAAAATTGGCCAATGGGAAACGATACGGAAAGCATTTAAGATCGTTGGTAATTGTCCTGAACTCAACTGTAAATTGAACTTTCTGCAATCAAGACCTACAGATGAGGATTACAAGGAAAACTAATACTACAGATTTTCTGCCACAAAGAGAATCTACTGAAACTAGACCTTTTGATGAGTATGTTGATAAAGGAGATCTTTGGAGATATTTGTTGAAAAGTGTGTAGTCCCAGTAGATACTCTTTTGAGCCTGTAGCATTCCTTCAAATCCTTGGTAGAAAACAGTGTAGTCTCAGTATGGTCTCCAATTATATAAGGTACAAAATGTATCATGTCAACCCTTGTTGGTTATTTTATGCCAAATACAGTTTAACAATTATGGTCTCCAATTATATACAGTATAAAAATGTATCATGTCAACCCTTGTTGGGTTATTTTATGCCAAAGTCAGTTTAACAATTATGGTCTCCAATTATATACAGTATAAAAATGTATCATGTCAACCATTGTTGGGTTATTTTATGCCAAAGTCAGTTTAACAATTATATACGATATGTATCTTCAGGATCTTTTTCACCTGGTAAACATTTTATTATCCCAAACAGATTTATTTGACCGATAGGTGGAAACTTAACAGGTACTACCATTCCGGGTAAAATCCTGGGTGAGGCTGGTAGCATTTATATACCTATATATCACTGTTATCCCTCCAGCAATGAGCAAATTGTATATCATACTGGGTTCTTTAAACTTGATATGGCAAGGTCTAGAAAAAGAAAACCTATTAATTCAAACCTGTTAAACCCCGTCAACACATCCTGCTCGTGTGAAGGGTTGGGTAAATACATACAATTCCAAGTGGGCGGGAGTAATGGATATTAATGGGACTCTACACTTCACAAAGCTCCAGAATAGAGCTCACCTTCGGATGCAGTTTAGTGTTCTTTTATGACTATCTCTGACGGCCCTCTCTCTCTCTCTCTCTTATATATATATATATTATATATATATAATATATATAAATTAATTTTTTGTAATTAATATTGGAGAAATGATTATAAAGTTCTCAATTTTTTTAAGAGCTGTATTTATTTATTTATTTAAGTCACGAATACAAAGTTCGTCTTACCAATGGTTTCAGATGTTTATCCGTCATCAGAGACGTTGACTTCTCTGATGACGGATAAACATCTGAAACCATTGGTAAGACGAACTTTGTATTGGTGACTTAAATAAATAAATATCTATCTATCTATCTATATTCTTCTTCTTCTTCTTCTTCTTCTCTTCTTCTTCTTCTTCTTCTTCTTCTTCTTCTTCTTCTTCTTCTTCCCCATCTATGGGTTAAATAGAAAAACATGAGTTTATAAACAAAATTGTATTATGCATTAAGAATGTTTATTTCATAACTTTGTCGGCATTAAATGACCCACGAAGTTGATATGCCGTAAAACAAACAAACATCTTCTTCTTCTTCTTCTTCTTCTTCTTCTTCTTCTTCTTCTTTTCTTCTTCTTCGCCCTGTGGCTGGAGCGTTAGAATGCAACGACTGGACCTTTGCAGAGGACACAACTCCCCCAATGGGTTCACTATTGACCGTGGGTGAGGTAACTGATGCTTAAGGATGGAACCCAGGTGGCTGAGCAATCCATGGCATGCAACAATCCACTATGGCCCTTGGGCT
>CM042168.1:69405841-69428341 GCA_023376005.1 Doryteuthis pealeii
GGTTGCAGCAAAAGCAGTCGTCGTCGTCGTCGTCGTCGTGTCGTAATTTTATCGCAATCGCCTGCATTATTGTCCTTCGACCCATTTGAAAAAGTGGTCTGCCCATTTTGTAACCATTATAAAATATGACTAGTGAATAATTCAGCACTTTGGTCCGTCGCTCTACGCCCGTCGTCGCCACCGCCGCCGCCGACTCCACGCCGCCGACCCACCTACGCGCGCGGGGTCCCGACGGCCCCGTCGCCTTGGCGCTGACAGTCAAAGCCTTTGGCGCATGCATGCGTCGAGGGCCCCCGGAGAATCACACTGAGTGCACGAAGATGGCTTTTATTAGCTTTGTGTTCAATGGAGCAGATATCAGTAACGAATTGTGAGGAGGAGGGCGCTGACGGCGACAAGGAGAAGGAGGAAAAGGGGTTGTCGAATGGAAAGATGTGTTTTCGTTACCTTGTATAAGTTGAGTAGAAAGCTGACCCAAGGGACGTTGAGAGCTGATATGTTTTATAGATTTCATATACGTTTTACAAAAGCCCAAGAAGAAGGTAGATTGTTGTTGGTAAAGTAAAGGAGATGTGGAGGTGTGGTGTGGTGTGTGTGTGAGGTGTGTGGGTGTGTGTTAGGGTGGGGCTATGGGGAGAATGCCAGTGACAACAAACAGATATTGTTTGCAGAAATACTGACAATAATAGACTAATATTAATGGAGAAATAAAGGTAAAAATTGAAGGCGACTCGGCTGAAAGGGAAAACAAAAGAAATAGAGATTAAGATAGATAGATATGAATAGACTGAGATAGATAGATAGATAGATAGGTAGATAGAAAGGTAGATAGATAGAACTAACGGAAATAGAACTAGATTGAGGTAGATGGATATATAGAACTAGACATATATATATATATATATATATATATATATATCTAGTTCTATCTATCTTTATATCCACATCTCAATCTAGTCTATCTATTTGTTTAGCCATATCTATCTATATCTATCTATTCTATATATATATATATATATATATATATATAAATCTTTCTCTAGAAAGTTTAGTTCTATCTATCTATCTATCTATCTATCTATCAACCTTGGTTGTGTTTATATATCTATCTCAGTCTGTTCACTTTTCTCTCTCTTATCTCTCTCTCTCTTCTCTCTCTTCTCTCCCTCTCTCTCTCTCTCTCTCTCTCTCTCTCTCTATATATATATATATATATATATATATATATATATATATATATATAGATAGATAGATAATAGATAGACAGATAGATAGATAGATATGAACAAACTAAGATATATAGATATAACAGACTTATATATATATATATATATATATATATATATATAATATATATATATATATATATAGAGAGAGAGAGAGGAGAGAGAGAGATGAACTGACTGAGATAGATAGATATAAACACAACCAAGGTAGATAGATAGATAGATAGATAGATAGAAGAACTAAACTGAAATAGACTAGATTGAGATAGATAGATAGATAGATAGATAGATAGATAGATAGGTGTCTGGTTTATTTATCTACCACGTGCCTACAATGATTCAACTAAAAGTCCAGTTTATCTAAGAGGCGTTTGATATTGAACGAGCGAAAATCATTTGTGGATTTGGCAACGTGACGTATTTTTTTATTGCAGTTTTTCTAGTTCAATCGCTGCAATTTCTGTTTGTATGAATAGTCTCACTTAAAACAAATCACAAGGTTCGTTTACCGTAATTACATGAGCACGCCACTTACTTTGTGTTATATACAGGGTGTTCATAAAGTCTTGAAACAGTTTGAATATTTAAATCTCAATAACTCGCATTATATGAACTTACAAAAATATGCGCCCACCAGGCACAAGTATTTAAGTTTTAATATAATCAAATATTATATTGATTTGGTTTGGTTTCTTTTGTTTTACGGCATATCAACCTCAGTGGGTCATTTAATGCCGATAAAGTTTTGAAATAAATCAATTCTTAATGGATAATACAATTTTTTTTATAAATACATTTTTCTATTTAACCCATAGATGGGACCCTAACAGGTACTACCAATCGGGTGAGTGAACCAGGGAGCAATGGTGATAAGGGGTGCTCCACATTCCCAAACCTCCAAATAGGAAACTCACCATCAGATAGAGTTTAACGTCATTCCCAGGACATGTAGACCCGCAGCTACCGCCTTCTAGCACCCATATGATAAAAAGGGGTTGGGGCTTGCCATAAAGGCAATAGGGTTGGGAAAATCATATAAGTGCTAGGGCTTGACGTGACCAGCCGATTGATCGGAGGGGGCCTCTCCGACCGCCCGTCTAGCCTAAGATAGTGCCAAAGTGGAGTATTGCATGTTATGAACTGCTCATCCACATGGGCTCTATCCTTAAGCATCACGGGTCGCCACCCACGACCAACAGGTGGCCCAATTGGGGGAGTCTTACCCCTCTGCAGAGGTGCAGTCGGTGCATTCTAACGCCCCAGCCGACAGGGCGGTGGAAATTTAAATCTCAATAACTCGGATTATATAAACTTACAAAAATATGCGCCCACCAGGCACAAGTATTTAAGTTTTAATATAATCAAATATTATATTGAATTAGAAAGACTAATGAAGTTAAATACGAACACAAAAAAGATTATACTTATTTTTTACTTTATTCTAATTAATTTCAATCGAAAATTATACACCAGATTGCTTTAAATACGTTTGAGAATAAAACAATATTAAAAAATCAATAACACCAAATAACTATTTATTAAACACGGTTTTGTTGAGGCCGGTACGCAAATCATTCACACCATATACTATTGCAGGATTTAAACACATTAATAATATGGTTTGTTTTGAGGCAAATCTATCTTAGCAAGACTTAGAGACATTGTTAATAGATAAGATGCTAATTAAGATGAAATAATGATTATTTAATAACCATTGAGAATATAATGAATAACGAAGGGAATTGTGATGTTGGTGGTGACGTAATTTCGGTTACAGATAGACATACTCATAATCTCCATTATAATAAGATGTTAGAATCATTTACTAAAAACCATGTGAAAGTTCAACTCTAGTAGTTTTATTTTTGTATGTACGTTTTGATTGTTGCATTTCAACAAGACTGCCATCTTTGTTGTTGCATTTTAAAATCTGTTGCAGGACTTTATAGACACCCTGTATTTATTACATTTCCAATAAATTTTAACCCTAATTTCTTTATGTCGTTTTTCTGACTCAATAAACTGAAGATGAAAAAGGCTGCAATGTTTCCAGTCAGTTTATTTGTGGGGACCATGGTTGTTTGGTGAGTGGTTAGTTGAGGAGTTGAAGAAGATCCGAGTTTCGATCCCCACAATTTAAATGTATATGACTACGGAGATGTAGTTTCCATAGAAAACAAAAGAAAGGGACAAAATTGATAAAAGAAACAAACTTTGTATACATTAATTTACAATTGGTATATTCAATTGTTCTTTTAGCGGTGTTGCAGACTGTATGTGTCTGTACGTAGTTGTATGTGACAAGTGTGACATGTATTGTTTATATTTGTGTGATTGGTTGTGTCAAAATTGTAGCAGTTTTGTCTGTGATTGAAACTTGTGATTGAAATTTGTTGTTGTTGAGCGAGAGAGAGAAAATTGGAAACGAAAATACGAGACCAACCTGATATATCATTTTGTGTCTTCGAGCAGCAACTTCTCCCCATTGTGTCGATGTTGGGGGAGAACTTTCGCTCCTACTGTCGAGTTAGAGGGCATTCGCTCCAACTCTATCGAGTCGGGAAGAGCGTAAGCCCCCACTGTCCGTTGTTTTTTTTATTTTTTTTTATTTAAAAAAATTTTTTTTTTTTTAGCTCTATGGGCCTTTTTATAATTCTCTTTTGTAATTGTCTACGTGATCATTAAGCTAAAATATTCATCAAATATCAGGTGATTTGCAATGATGCAATATCGAATGATTTTGGTATCTGTGGAATTCTGGTGACATAAATTATCGGATGAATTTAAACCATTGTTTCTATTGTTGTTAAAATATTTCTAAACTAGTATTTATTCGATTCTCTTTTGTTTACATATTTCTAAACTTAGCTTATATAATTGTAAAATTACTTGTTTAAAAAAAAACTTAATTATTTTAATGTATTTAATTCCACATGCATGTAAATATATAGGGGTCAAATCCCTATATATTCAACAACGACTGATTTGAAAACACATTGAATTACTAATCATGAGGAAGCAGATACTCTTCTCTTGCTTCATACAAAACATGCATCAATTGCTTTCCCTTCTATTATCATCAAGACTCCAGACTGGTTACCTAGCCATGATTAAAGAACCTAGTTTGTCCTGCTATTTACCCATAGCTGGAGGGAGAATTGGATTCATATATTTCCCAATGGTATTAGCACCATGTGAAATACAAACAGCTTCGTCCAGGAATTGAACCCTGGCCAACGAGTCCATTTCCTACGACTCTAACCATTAGACCACACGCCTCTATAATGGTATAGTTATATAGCTTAACACTTGTTCTTAAGAAATACGGGTCAACACCCACGGCCAACAGGTAGCCCCATTAGGGGTGGAGTTATATCGTTCTGTAGCCGGTTTATTATACAGCCCCAGCTGTCATATCGGTTGAAAAAATGTGACTCAGAGCGAAAGTTGATGAAGACGTGGATAGAGCTGATCAATTTATATAATAAAGTGATAACGTCTAGACGTCTAGACTGCTTAGTTAGAATCAATTTGTTAAAATCTTATTAAGCAACTCTTGGTACGTTTTCAACAAGCCTATAATAAGCATTCTATTTAATATTCTGCAAACTGAATAGTTTGAAAGTAATTTAACATCTTATTATAATGGAGATTGTGTGTTTTTCTGTCTGTAACCGAAACTATATCACTACTCAAGTCATAATTCCCTTAGTTATTGACATCACATTCTCAATGATTTTATTTTTATTTGAACCTCAATTATTAATAAAATTGTTTTACATTATTAATACTGTTGACCATATCAACATACTAACAACATGCAATTATATTTATATATACAACAAAATAGCGGTTTACAGTGTGAACGGGAAGGCTAATTTGCATATTAATATTAAAAAATCGAATTTAATAAATATGTGCTTAGTATTATTGATTTCTAACTGTTTGGTTTTATTTTAATGAATATAAACAAAAATCTCTTCAATGAATCTTAAATGAATTCCATTAACAAGATAAAATAACTGTCATTTTATTCTTTACTTCCTCTTATAACTAAATACTTAAATTAGAAAAAATAACAATGAAAGACGAGAGTGATGGAAGAGTAAGTTTCAGTTGTTCCATTTTTTATTATCCTCCCTCTGTTTCAAATCTTTTATTATACTCCCTCTGTTTCAAATCTTTTTATCTGTATTCTTATTTAGTTTCATGAGGCTTTCTAATTTAATACAATATTTTATTACATTAAAACTTAAATACTTGCACCCGGAGGGTGCATATATTTGCTAGTTAGATAAATGAAAACACTTTTTTCTTCTTTGCTTTGCTCAACAGAATGAATTAAATGCTGACTTATATATGGTGACTAGCACTAATAAATCGTCTTGTTTGATTTCTGTTCGATCAGTTGTAGAGAATTATGGACCTGCTGTTTCAAGTGCTCTGCTCTCTCTCTGCATGCATTTACTCGCTGTGATAGTGTTAGTTCTTTTAAGGGTGTAGGGGATTATCTTCCCTTTGCCTGGAAGAGTTATCTTCCCGCTACGTTGCCGTTTGTTCCTACTAGGGGCCCTCTGGTATTTAAGCGCCTTGTTTGAACTTGTCTTTCGCTTTTAGCTGGATCTTCTCAACGAACTGCTATGGGCTAGAGTCTATCTACCCCCTTCTCGGTGGGGCTTTTGCCCCCCCTTACATTACTGTAAGTCTTTTATACAGCATGGACTATCCTTTAGTTCCATGTCTGTAACATTCATATTTTACGTACATTTGGGTATCTTGTTTATACCTAAATATTGTATCTTGTATTTACCATTCATAAATGTGTCCTTTTATCTCGACTCTTATATCTTATTTGTATCTTATGTATCTATGTACTTTATGTATCTTATCGTTACCATGTGCTGTACACCTATTAAATGTTTTGTCTCACAACGTGTCGGAGCTGTTATTCAATTAATGACTTTGAATCTTAAAAGAGAAAAGGGAAAATAAGACCTTTTCAGTTGTGAAAGTAACAGAGGAGTTTGTGCACACTTTCAGACTCTTAGGCTGTAACTGGAATCTGACCGATGATTTATTCCAGCGATTTGAAAAATGTGTGTGCTGTATATTTGGACAGAGAAATATGACTTCTCTAAATGCTGTTTAAACATCTTGGCAAATTTGATAGTACCTTACCAACTTGCCAAAATAGTTTATGGTTCTATGCAACAAGGGCAAATTACCAGACTGTTATTTGGCGACAATGTCTTCATGTCAATATCAATGCTCCCTCTCTAACAAATGATAGTTGTAAATGTGAAAATCAGAAACTAGTTGTCCAATGGAGGAGCCTTCCAACAACTCGATCTCTATTGAGCAAACTTGTAAAGTCCAATTGTAAGAAGAACAGTTGGAGCTCCAGACGTTGTTCATGTGTTCGTCCAATCCATCCCTGTACTGGCCTTTGCCAATGCGTGGCCTGTTATAATATGCTTGAAGAAAATAAGGATAATGAAATGCTGCAGTATAATGATATGGAAGATTCTGATTCCTCACAGGATGAATGATATTTGTAAAGATGAGCTTACAGGATCAGAGGACAGTAAATCCCATTTTATTTCCTTTTCAAAATGTTGCGTTCCAAGATAACAATTGTCTCAACTGAAAGAAAACTCCACTTATTTGCATTATTCTTTTATACAGAGTCAAAGTTAGTTTAAACATCCATATTTTTTAAACATTCAATCTGTGTGTACAAAATTACATCGACAGATAAACTACTTATCTTTCACCAAAAAAGAAAAAAAAAAAAAAAAAAGGATCATCAGGGTAAAAGACAATTGCAGAAGTGAATTATACAATTAATTGTATTATTCTCTTCCGCAATTGTCTATAATCAATCAATTTCTTGATTTATTCATTACGGTTAACCCTGATGATCCTTTTTTAGTGAAAGTTAAATAGGTTATGTATCTATACCTTTCTATTACACACACACACACACACACACACACATATATATATATATATATATATATATATATAGTTTGTGGTACGCACAGAATTTAAGGATTGCTTTAAAAAGCGTATGCATTTTAAAATGTATTAAGATATTCTAAAAAAAAGGGGACCTTTATTTCGGTCAGGTCTTATCAGAGAAGAATTCCTGAGAGGCCAAGTAATGAAAAAGGAAATAGTACTGAATGCCGATAAACAAGAAGAGAAAGTTTATTGTTGGTTGTTGCTACGGCTTGGCGCGACTAGGCCACTCAGCCGGCTTAGATAAGCCTAAATAAGGGTCAGTGTGGTGTGTTGCATGTAATGGACTGATCGGCGACCAGGGTTCCATTTTTAAGCATCATGGGTCGCCAGCCATGGCCAACAAGTGGTCCCATGGGTGGGTGTCTTGCCCCTCTGCAGAGGTGTAGTCGGTATATTTAAAAAACCACCGACAGGGCTGCTGACTTGACAGGAATTTAAATGATTAAGAATCGAAGATTTAATTCGATTAGCACAAGATTATTGATTGAAAGAAAACGGAGGTCACAACTTTTTGGAACGCTTAAAAAAAACAGGCTGAAACATTTAAAAGCTTTTCGTGTTTTGTCTTATCGATTGTAGAATTCTGTTTTCGAAGTTTTCACTCAACATACGTCAGGCAAGGTGCGTGTGTTTGTGGGGAAGGGTTCGGTTAAAAAAAGTGAAAGATTTTCAAAGTCGCAAAGTAAAAGAAAATGAATGTTTCTTCCGATTCATTCAAATTCATTCAACGGTTTCTTTACTTTGGAATATAATCTTTTCAAAGTTTTTTTTCTTTTTTTATTTGTCCTGTTTGTATGTCAGGTTTTGTAATTAGCAAATAAAGAAAATAAATAAAATCAATGTTTCAGCCGATTTATTCTACTGCCTTCTTTCTTTTGGCAAAACTACAAATTGCCTCAAGAATTTGTTGGTTTTTATTACTATTTTTATAAAGGATTTTGTTATTTTCGGTGAGAATTTTTCTTATGTCAGAGGATGTGAATTTGTCTGTATGTTTTGTAATTAGATGTTGTTTTATGGCACCAGTATAAGAGAGCTGGTATGTAAGACGGCGGTAGAGTGTTGTGGTAGTATATATATATATATATATATATATATATATATATATATATATGTATGTTATTTCCGATAACTACAACATAAAAAAACACTTTGAATAAATTTTATCTGTTAATTAATCTACCCATTATTTTCCCATTAAACTAACCTAAACCTAACCTAACTAACCCTAACCCTAACCCTAAACCCTAATCCTTTCCTAGTAGATCAATAGATAATAAATAATTTATTAGTTAATCAGAGTGGTTCCCCTTTTATGTTGGAGTAATAGGAAATAACCGTGTGTTAGTTATTGAAAATGTTTAGTATATCATTGCCTGTATTAAATGCTATTTTATTAATGTCAGGTTTGTTGTTTTTCATACAAATTGCCTCAAGAATTTGTAGGCATTTTTTTATTACTATTTTTGTAAAGGATTTTGATATTTTCGGTGAGAATTTTTCTTATGTCAGAGGATGTGAATTTGTGTGTATGTTTTGTAATTGTTTCAAACTCTGGGGAATGTTGGGTACCCCATCATCACTATTACTCCCATTTCTACTCTGACCCAGAGTGGTAGTACCTGTTAGGGTTCATTTATAGGTTAAATAAAAAAAAATGAGTTTTAAAAAATTGTTTAAAAAATTGAGTTTAAAAAAATTGCGTACTCCTTAAGAATTAATAAATTAAACGTCTTTTGAATAAAATAACCCGACATGCCATAAAATTCAACCAAATAATAAAAATGACAAAATAAAAAAAGGAAGAAGAGCAAGATGTAGTCGTCTCACCTAATCATTTTCTCCCCCTTGTTATATTGACATTATTTTAGTTCCTGTTTAAAAAAATAAAAATAAATAAACCGATGAATGATTTTGTAATAAAACATTTTAAAAGGAGTCCAAAGATTGTGTTTATAAAGATCTAAGTTTAAAACATAGAAAACGGGCAGTGAATGGTATTGTTGAAAATCCGCAACGGAAATGAGGAAAACGAAAAAAAAAGACGAAACGAAAACGCGTTGATTCAATATTTGATTCAATAAATCAAATTCCAATTCATAACATAAAACCATTTTATGTCAAAAGCCAACTGGGCCCAATTTTCACAGCTAATTTGTTTCATAAAAGAATAACAATATAATAATACTCGTGATCCTGTGTTATATACCAATAAGAAATAAATGTCTACATACTATATATGGTGTGAATAATTTGCATATCAGTTTTTAACAAAACCGTGTTTAATTAATAATTACTTGGTGTTATTGATTTCTATCAATACTGTTTTATTCTCAAACGTATTAAAATCAATCCTATGTATAATTTTATATTGAAATCAATTAGAATAAAGTAAAAAATAAGTAAAATCTTTTGTGTTTGTATTTAATTTCATTAGTCTTTCTAATTCAATATAATAATTAATTATATTAAAACTTAGAGTGCATATTTTTGCTAGTCTATATACTAATACGCTTGTTCCTTAATCTTCCGACAGTTATCATCTTGCAATACTCTCTGGTTAAAATGAGACCGACAGTATTAAAGGTGAACTAGCAGGACCTGTGGATATACCACAGTATGATAATTCAATTATTATAACGTTTGATATATTTGCTTAAGAGCTATGGCGGAATAGTTCAATATGTAAAAAATATGATAATCGTGATTTAACTCTATCTTATTCTTTTTTTCTTTCTTTCCTTCTTTTCATATTTTCATTATGTTCAATTGAAACAGATTAACGTTATTGCTTCCACACGCTCACCCCCTCTCTCTATCTTTTCCTACTGAGTAGCATTTCCTTTTTCTTCCTTTTCTTTCTTCATAAGAAATAAGAATTCAGCGATTAAGCGACACCAAATAATCAGGATTTACATTTTTACCAACACCCAACTCTTTTTATCATACACATGAGCTAAATGAAAATTATTTCTATGAACAAATCATATATATAAAAAAACAAGAATTGTCATTAAATAACCAACAAGGGTTGATATGCCATTAAACCAAACTACAACAACAGCATACCTATAGCAAAACCTTTTACAGTGTATTTTTATGATTAAATCATTACCAATGCATTCATATAATAGAATTATTTCCAATGTATTCGTATAATAAAATACTTTCAATGCATTCTATAATAAATACTTTTCAATGCATTTCTATAGTAAAATCATTTCCAATGCATTCCTATAGTAAAATCATTTCCAATGCTTTCTTATAGTAAAATAATTTCCAATGATTTCTCTAACATGTATTTTGTGTAAGGTTTTTGAAAAATTGATTTGAAATCAGATATTAAATTTTATAGGGGAAGAATTGTAGCCAACATGATTTCGTTAATGGTAAATCAATATTATCTTATATTTTGGAAAGTATTGATATAAATTGATATTTCATGGAAGGGGATAATGTGGATATCATAATATATATATAGATATAGATATATAGATATAGATATATAGATATCAAATGTAGATATATATTTGGGTTTTAGCAAGGCTTTTGACACGGTATCTAATTATCGGTTACAAGGGAAAATGAAAAACTTAGGTATTTCTAAATAATAGTAAATATAAATTATTTTTGAATGATAGAACTAAAGTAAAAATTGGTTGGTTGATTAGGTTTTACGACATGTCAAACCTTGTTGGGTTATTTTAGGCTAAAGACATTTTTTTAATTCATTCTTGATGAGTATTCAATTAAAAAAAATTAAACTCGATTTCTTTTTTTAAACACATTAAAAAACCCTCTTTTTTCCCCATTTAACCAATAGATGGGACCCTAACTGGTACTACCACTCCGGGTCAGAGTGGATCTGTGAGTAATGGTGCTGGAGGGGTACTGAACACTCATCAGAGCTCCAGAATTGGAACTTAACCATTAGATGCAGTTTAATGTCATACCCAGGACACAAAAACCCTCAGCCAAATGTATCATATATGTGCTAGAATGTTAATTCCTTGTACTTTATTGTTCTGTGTTTTTGTATGTATCCGTTAGCACTTGATATTAGTGCTAAATGAATATATTAAGCACTCAATTTCTTCTGTGTATCATTTCACCTCGACGATACAAAAGATTGGGACGAAAGGATGTGAAAAATCGCAAGTGAAACAACAGATTAACGACAAGGAATCAAGAAATCCCATAAATAATACTCAAAGATTGATATTCCATTTGTTGTAGAGTAGCTAGCACCCCTTCAGCTTTCTACCAGATGGACTGGCTCATAGCTTTGTGTTGTAGAGCAGTGAACACCCCTAGCACATCTTATTATAATGGAGATTGTGTGTTTATCTGTCTGTAACCGAAACTATATTACTATACAAATCACAATTCCCTTTGTTATCTGCATCCCATTCTCCATGGTTTTATTTTTATTTAAACCTCAATTATTAATAAAATTGTTTTACATCATTAAGACTGTTGACCATATCTACATAAAACTAACATGCTGTTGTATTTATATATACAAGAAAATAGCGGTTTATAGTGTGAATGGGAAGGCTAATTTGCATATTGATCTTAAAAAATTTGATTTTAATAAATATATGTTTAATATTATTGATTTCTAATTGTTTAGTTTTTTCTTATTGAATATGAGCAAAATTCTCTTCAATAAATCTTAAAAGAAATCCTTAACAAAAAGAAATAACTGTAATATTATTCTTTACTTCCTATTTTAACTAAATAGTTAAATTAGGAATAGGAGTAATTAAAAATGATGAAGAGTTAGTTTCAAAGTTGTTCTATTTTACAATCATACCCCCTCTGTTCCAAATCATGTTATCTGCATTTTTATTCAGTTTCATTAGCCTTTCTAATTTAATATGATATTTTATTATATTAAAACTTAAATACTTGCACCCGGAGGGTGCATATATTTGCTAGTATATGATAAAAAATTGATTTGCCACAAGGGAAATAAAGATGGGACAATCATAGGTGTTATGGCTTGGCGATACCAGCCAACTGATCAAAAGGAGCTTCTCCAACCATTCGTCTAGCCTGAGTAAGGACCAAAATGAAGTGTTGCATATCATAGACTGCTAAATAACAAGGATTCCGTCTTTAATAATCACGGGTTGCTACCCACGGTCAACAGGTGGTGCCATTGGGAAAATTTAACCCCTCTACAGCGGTGCAGTCCGTGTATTCTACAGCCGCAACCGACAGGGCGGGTAGAATTGGTAATATTTGTTCTAAAACACAGTGTATCCTTTAGGGATCAGTACTGCAATCTCTATTGTTTGTAGTATTTATAAATGATTTACCTAATGATATAAATGATAAATAGAACTCTATTTTATTAAGTGATTATTATAGATAATGAAATAAAATAAATTATAAATAAAATACATTTTATAATGGAATGATTTTCAATATTGTTTTATTATAGATACTAGCGAAATAAAAAAAAACACCCTCAGGGCGATGTAAAAATAGATTGTGAGACATATTGCCTGAGGGTTGGGAGTTAAAAATTCAATGCCAGCGAGTTTGTACCCTAAGTAAGTAAAATCATCAAATTCATTAAAGGATTAAAAAATAAAACAATTTGAAATGTAAACTTTAAATATATATTAAAATAAAACAAACTATATATAGATATATAATACCAGTCATGTATTTATTAAAACTTGTTTTAAAAAACAATGAGGACTGTCTAATGTTGCATGTTCAAATTTTGAGTGTATTTATTCTATGTTATGAGGATTTTGAGTAACGTGACGTAACAGTGACGTAGTTTTTGTTATATATGGTGGACTCTCTCGTCGATTTAAAGGCATGAGTGTTCATCCAATGAACAACCTACATAGTGTTTGTTTATAGTGGTGAAGGATTGTGTTGGACCATCCGCACTTTTTGGCACAGTCGATAGGAAAGAATTGGTGCACAAAGAATACCACAAACCCAATCAACGACTGACCTCAGGATTTTCAAATTCAGAGTCTTCTTTCTCTTATACTGATTACCTATCCAAAGTTAAAGAGCTAATCTTCCCTACTGTTTAATCAATAGCTGGAGGGAGAATATATTGATTCATACATTTCCCTAGCCTTGTCTAGGATTTGAACTCGGCACGTAATATGGAGGCGCGTGGCATAATGGTTACAGTCGTGGGAAATGGTCTCGTCGACCCGAGTTCAAATGATAAATATATATATATATATAAGTGCTTAATTGGAGTCGTACCTAATTTAGAAATTAATTAATTAATAATGAATTAGGCGGGAATACCTATTAAATGTATGGCTAAACAAATCGAGAAAAATCAATCTCTGTATGTACATTTCGGCCTATTAGGCCTCATCAGCAGAGCTATAGATCGGAAGACCGCCCTGTGCGTGATTTGAAACCGGACTGCCAAGCTGACAGGCCGATCCCATAACCTCAACAATCGGTCGCCAACTCAAGCGTAAACGCAACGCTCTTCTATATAAGGAATGGAGCACTCTGTGACGGCCTTTACACACAAAGCGATGTGTGTATTAAAACAGTTAAAATCCCCTTCGAATTCTGTAAGTGAAGAAAGCCTAATGGTTAAGGTGCCGGACCGATCGGATTTCAATTCCGGCTGTAGGTAGCTTACAAAATGTCTAGCCACATTGAAGAGACTTGATAAGTCGAAACACGTGTCTGTGGATGACCCTATATATATGTATATATATATTGGATTAATACGTATCTCCAATTTGCCCTGTGAAATTTACCGCCCCCTATATTTAACACTATGAAACTTGCATAAAGGTTAATATTATCTTGAACATTTTTTTGTCCATTCAAGAGAAGTAACATTCAAAATCATCCTGATGATTTTAAAAAAAATGTTCAGCTTATGGAAATAATGAAAATTATGAACAAAAACAATGTTTACATTTTTATTCTGTTAAATCAATTGAAATTGAACGTAGCCAAATTAAGGTACGACTAGAGGCTTTTAAAAAATTCTATGAAAAATCAATTAATGGTCCGATTTTCACGAAAACTTCCATAATTACTTACCTTTTGATGAAAATATGTTTGAAATAGGTTTTTTAAAAAATATATAGGGGAAATATTTTTAAGATATCTATCTCCCCTATTTTATTTTATGAAAAATGAAAAAATGAACAAACAAAAAACGATTTTTATTTTTTTCTATAAAGATAAGAGTCTGAATAATTATATCAGAAGGTTTTTATAAGTTTCTATACGGGAGTTGTTTTTTTAGTAAAAGAACCATGAATACAGAATTCTGCTAAAAATATCAATATAGAAACTGACCCTGTTGTAAAAAAAAAGATTGACTGTTTTACTTATTTTTCAAGATAACGGTGAGTAATTCTTCCCTCGAATAATTTGATCTTTGAATTAACTGTTTTTCTTTGTAATAACTCTTTATGCTCGTTATTTTTTTGCGAGATTTAAAAAATGTTCAAAAATATTTACGTTTCTTCCTTCAACATTGCCTTAACTGATCATGTGACGTATTTTGGTGGTACCTATGGATTAATGATACACACGAGTAAATGTTCTTCGACTAATTGTCAGACAATTTGTAAACATTCTTTTTCGTTCGTTTGTTTAACAACAGAAAAGACAATCCCCCCAAAAAACCGGTAAGGAAAAGTCTATTATTCACGCGTTCTTCGTCGTCGTTCAAATTTTGTTTTTGGCGGGACGGGTCGATTAGTGAACGACGATTTCAGACGCCATTTTTTTTTCGAAGCCACCACCGCCGCCGCCATCGCTGTTGTTGGTGAACGCTTCTTTGGCAAATTGAATCAACGCTCTCCAACGCCTTCGCGTGAGGTCACATGACTTGCTAATAGTTCGGTGACTATTTTCTTAGTTAATTAAAGAGATACGTTAAATCAAAACGTAACTCCCGTTAAACAAATATTATCAGGGCTTTCTTGAGTTCAAGAGGATTTAGCCAGTTTAAGATTTGATTCAAGTAAGAGGACTTAACCTTTAAAAGGTATGTTTTTTGTTTCGCAATGACTTTTATACGTTCACCAGAAAAGAAACCACCCTGTCGGATGAGGCTGTAGAATAAACCGACTGCACCTCTGCAGAGAGGTAAAATCCCCCCGCCCAATAGGGTAGCCTGTTGGCCGTGGTGGTGACCCGTGTGACCCATGGTGACCCATGATGCTTAAGGACAGAAGCCTGGTGGCTGAGCAGTTCATGACATACAACATTCCACTTTTGGCCTTACTTAGGCTAGATGGGCGGTCAGAGAAGCCTCCTCCGATCAATCGGCTGGTCACATCAAGCCCTAGCACCTATATGATTGTCCTGACCCTATTGTCCTTATGGCAAACCTCCAACCATTTTTATCATATATGTGCTAGAAGGTGGTGACTGAGGGTCTTAGTGTCCTTGTTATGACGTTAAACTGCATCTAATGGCGAAGTTCCACTGGTGGAGCTCTGGAGAATGTGGAGTACCCCTTCATCAACATTATTCCCAGGTCCACTCTGACCCAGAGTGGTAGTACGTTGACTTGTTTCAGATATAAGGTGTGCTAGATATTCACTTCTATTTATAGACTCGCCGTGAACTATGTGATCAACATCTTGGCCAATCACTGACAGTGCTCTGTTCTGAAATAATACTTAAACTAAGCATACTGAGCATACTGGCTACTTACTTTGAACCTTCGTGGACGACGGACATAGGATTGTATCACTGGACCTTTAACAATACGCTGGATAGGACTTATACACTTACCTAAGGATTCCATAACCCAAGACTTACTTACTTAAGCCCCTTTCAACTGGCCAATAATAATAATAATAATAATAATAATAATATCTTTTCAGCTAGTATATTAGGTCTGAGACCTGTCAGCTGTTCCTTATAAATATTCATTTTAAATCCACAGAATATTTATAATCATTCCACAGATTATCCAACTTTGCCTTGAAGGAGTTTAGAGATGGGGCATTCACTACTGATGAAGGTAGTTTATTCCATGTATTCACCACTCTGTAGCTAAAATAATTTTGTCTTGGGTTTGCTTTACAATATTTTTTAAGAAGTTTTAATTTATGTCTCCTTGTATAGGTATTTTGAGCAATGTTTAGTAGGTCAGAGTTCGTTGAATAAAACATGCGTGTATTTGTAGGCTTCAATCATATCCCTCTTATACGTCGGAAAACCAGATTGGTAAGTCAATGTTCCTAAGTATTTCTTCATACGAAAGGGATTTTAAATTATTCACTAATTTAGTAGCTCTCCTCTGGACTCCCTTAATGAGTTTTGTGTCCTTGATGGGCATAACACCCTGTTATTGGTTAAATAGAAAACATGAGTTTAAAATTGTTTAAAAGAACTACGTTTAGATAAAAATAATTAAAAACCCATCAAGAATGAATAAAACAAGACGCTTTCAGTATCAAATAACCCAACAAGGTTTGACATGCCATAAAATTCAACCACCTAATCAACCAGAAAAAAAGATCGTCCTGTTGTGGTGTAATAGTTAGCAAGATTGTCTCGCAGATTCATTTACTACTGAATAGCGAACCCGGTGGTCCTCGCTGGATACTCCATACTTACGACCTTGTGTCACATCCTACCCGTGCCAAATGGAGGCGCATGATGCAATGGTTATCGGAGTAGAAATGGACTCGTCAATCCGAGTTCAAATCCTGGACGAGATTGTTTGCATTTCACAGAGCGCTAATACTCTTGGGAAAGGTATGCATCCAACAGTGGGTAAATAGTACAGTGGTCTGAGCTCTAACCTTGGTTACACAACCTATCTAGGAGAAGGAAAACTCTGAAGTTAAACTCCGCTTAAAAATTAATCTTGTGTCCCATCCTACTCGTGCGGGTGTGTGATATATATATATATATTATATATATATATATATATATATATATATATATACCCGTGGCAAAAAAAAAATTGAAAATAAATGTTTTATCTATATTTTATATATAAATTAGTAAAAAACATTTTTATATATTTTTGTTTTATTATCTTTTATTCTATAGATATTTTTTGTATTTAAGTTGATCATTTTTTTTTATTAATACTAGTAAAATAAAAAGACACCCTCCGGGCGATGTAAAAATATTTTTTTGAAAGATATTGCCTGAGGGGATGGGAGCTGAAAATTCAATGTCATAGAGAGTGTACCATAAGTATGTAAAATCGTCAAATTTATTAAAGGAGTAAAAAAAAGAAAAAAAAAAAAGAAAGAAAGACAATTTGAAATGGAAACAGTTCCGATAACTTTAAATATTATATTAGAATAAAACAATCTAAATCTAAATATATAACGCCGGGCATCTATTTATTGAAACAATGAGGATTGTCTAACGTTGCATGCTCACATTTTGAGTATAGTTATTCTATGTTATGACGTTGGATTATGTGTTGGGTAATGTGACGTAAGCAGTGATGCAGTTTTTGTTACAGACAAAAACCGGAAGCGAATCTCCATTATTAATAGATTCTTTTATTTGACTTTTGTTTGCTTTTTATAATCTTTTGTCTTTTATTAATGTTTTATTTTTTAATCAATTTAAAAATTTAGAAATATATATATACCACTGATTTATACCCCTATTATGGATGTGGGTTTTATCAAACTTTGGTATTTGCTAGTCTCCACCAAATCCCTTTATAAAATAAAAACCCATACAGACATTCATACAGACAGGTAGGTGAAATTTTTCCTTTACATATACTAGTATAAACACGTACTCTCTGGGTGAAAGCATTTAAGTTTTAATGTAATAGAATATCATATTAGATGAAAAAGACAGACGAAACTAAATAAGAACGTATATAAAAAGATGCTTGCTCTTTTTAAATTGATTTCTGTATAAAATCATATGATTGCTTTTAGTACACATTTGAGAATAAAACAATAACATTAGAAATCAATAACATCAAGTAACAATTTATTGAATATGGTTTTCTTAAAACCGGCATGAAAATTATCCACACCTTAGACTATGCAAACCTTTATTTCTTCGTGATATATAGCACACTTTGCAGGATTCTAAGCTCGTTGATAACATGGGCTATTTTAAGCTAGATTTTAATAGAGTTTTCATTAATAGATGAAATGTTAATTAAGATTACATCATTACTATTTAATTGAGAATTACAAGTATTATTAATTGAGAATATAACATGAATAACTAAACGAATTGTGATGACGATGGTGGCGTAGTTTCGGTTACAGACAGACAGATACATAATATCCATTACAATTAGATAACTTAACTGCGGTCCAGTTTAGGTGAAGATTCTTTAGTATTTATCGCGAACTGATCCAGGAGGAGACCACTATGTTTGACTTCACTGCAGGAATACTGTGCGAATTACGTAAAGTGAGACACTGGGATACGAAGTGAGTAAATAATGTCAAAATGGCGGCGGTCGACTTTCTCGATATAGGGTCGACATAAAATGGCGTAATATCTGCGAAGTGTAATAAAATGAGATATGTGTGCAAGTGCAAATAGTTTGATTGGTCGTAAATTGTCAAATGAGAAAGGAAACACGTCTGCTGTGTATCCTTATTTCTCGTTTGTCTTGTGCGTCTTTAAGTTGACCAAATTCTCTTGGTTATTTAACCGATTATCGATAAATCTTCAAACCTTCAAGATGGCCGCCATCTTTTCAAGAAGACCGCCAAAAAAAAAAAAAAAAAAAAAGAAGGAAAAAGGAAATTGGAGTCAACTGGAAGTGGTATTACATCAGTTTCATTTGCAGATACGCATTTTTTATCGCCTTTCCGTTGACTCTAATTTAAACGCTTTAAGACAAAAAAAAAAAAAAAAAAAAAAGAAAAGAAAAGAAAATAAAAAATAAAAGAAAGAAACTGTTTTCTAAGCGTTCGTTCTTGTCGTCACAGGTTCAGGTCGCCAAATTTTCTTCCCATTTTCAAATGTCATTAGAAAGTGTTTAAGTTGAAGATTTTATCAAAAAGATTCCTTAATTGCAATACTTATCTCGTCAGATTGTTAAGAAAAAGGAATTGAAAAGGTCAAGGTGACTGAATTTTAAGATTCCGGATTTGTGATCTTCAGACGAACAAAGAATTATGAAAAACGTTATGATTGGTTTAATGAGCGCCATTTGACGAAGAAAAAGGAATGCTGGGTAATTTACAGATTTAAGTGAATGATGACAATGGCATCCATTTTGATTCTAAGTTTCTTGACCGATAAAAAAATTCTTTTGGCCGACAAATTCCGAAGAGAAGTTGAGTAATGGTCGAAATTATCCAAACTGAACGCCAAATTTGCAAAGAGTAAATTGATTGAAAAAGATCATGTTTAATAATAATAATAATAATATAATATAATAATAATGGATATAGTGAGTTTGTCTGTAACCGAAACTATGTCACTCCTAAAGTCACAATTCCCTTAACTTAACTTAGTTATTAATGTCATATTCTCTATGATTTTATTTTGATCGAAACCTCTATAATTAATAAAATCGGGCATATCTGCATACTATTAACATGCAATTGTATTTATATATACAACATAATAGCGGTTTACAGTGTGAACGGGAAGGCTAATTTGCATATTGATATTAAAAATTTGATTTTAATAAATATGTGCTTAATATTATTGATTTCTAATTGTTTTGTTTTATCTTTATGAATATGAGCAAAAATCTCGGGGATGAATCTTAAAAGAAATCGATTAACAAGAAGAAATAACTGTAATTTTATTCTTTACTTCCTATTTTAACTAAATAGTTAAATTAGGAAAATTTAGTTATGAAATACGAGAGTGATGGAAGAGTAAGTTTCAGTTGTTCTATTTTTTAAAATTTATTATATCTCCTATGTTTCAAATCTTTTTATCTGCATTCTTATTTAGTTCCATTAGCCTTTTTAATTTAATATAATATTTTATTACATTAAAACTTAAATACTTGCACCCTACGGAGGGTGCTTATATTTGCTAATAATCTATTAATAATGGAGATTCGCTTCCGGTTTTTGTAACAAAACTACGTCACTGCTTACGATACTACACCCGAAATCGTCATAACAGAATAAATACAAAATTTGAGCATGCAACATTAGACTGTTCTCATTGTTTTTTTTAAACAAGTTTTAATAGATACATCCCCAGTATCATATATTTATATGTAGTTTGTTTTATTTTAATAGATATTCAAAGTTAATAGAACTTATTTTCGATTCAAATTGTTTTTTTTTACTCCTTGATAAATTTGATGATTTCATGATTTATGGTTCAAAATCTCCGACATTTAATTTTTAATTTCCACCTCTCAATATCTTTAAAAAAATTATTTTTACATCGCCCAGAGGGTGTTATTTTTATTTTGCTAATAAATAATAATAATAATAATAATAATAATAATAATAATAATTGCTGCATAAAACAATGCCATGCGAGCAAATTATAAGAACAAATGATATCAAAACAAAAATTGATAAGACAACGAAACAGCAAATGAAGAGTGTGTAGCGACAGAGATGAGACAATAAACCATGTATTAAGCAAATAGCACAATGAAAATAAAAGGCTTGGCATGACTGGATTGGAAAGGAGATTCACTGGGAATTGTGCAAGAAACTAAATTTTAACCATATAAAAAAATGGTATATGCATAAACCAAAATATGTTCTTGAGAATGAAACATAAAATTCTCTGAGATACAGACGGATCACCTTATCCCAGCAAGGAGACCAGACCTAGTATTAATTAACAAGAAAAAGAGAACTTTTCAACTGGTAGACGTTACAATTCCAGCAGATCACAGGGTAAAGATGAACACAGATAACTAGATCTTACTGTGGAATATGAGGGTGAAAGTAATACCAATTGTAGTTGGTGCACTTGGAACGGTCCCAAAAAGCTTAGAAAAAAGACTAGAGGAACTGGAAATCAGAGGAAGAATGGAGACCATCCAGACAACAGCATTGTTGAAATCGGCTAGAATACTCAGAAGAGTCCTGGATACCTGAGGAGGCTTGTAGTCACTCACACTCCGGTGGAAGACCACCAGATAACGCTGGTGTGAAAAACTCATAATAATAAACTATGTATTAACACTCGTGTTCCTTAATTGTACGGCCGTTATCACCTTGCAACACCCGCTGGCTAAAAATAAGACCGTCCAATTCGTCTAAGCTGAAATGAAAAAAAAAAGTAAATCCTGATTATCTGGTGTTGCTTATCCAACGAATTCTTATTTACTTATGTGAGAGGTGACCTCAGCTAAATAATGTTTTTATCATAAAAAAAGAAAGAGAAGAAAAAGGAAATGCTATACAGAAAAAATATAATAAGAAATATATATATATATATATATATATATAGAGAGAGAGAGAGAGAGAGAGAGAGAATGTGAGCACGCGGAAGCGATAGCGCCAATCTGTTTCAATCGAAACAATAAAAGATGAAAAGAAGGAAGGAAGAGAGAGAAGAGAGAGAGAGAGAGAGAGAGAGAGAGAGAGAGAGAGAGAGAAAGAGAGAGAGAGAGAGAGAGAGTTAAATCAAGATCATTATATTTTTTACATATTGAACTATTTGCAATAGCTCTTAAGTAAACATATCAAACGTTGTAATACTTAAATTATCATACTGTAGTATATCCACACGTCCCACTAGTATTGAACTATTTTGCAATAGCTCTTAAGAAATCATATCAAACTTTGTTATTATTATTATTATTATTATTATTATTATTATTATTATTATTATTATTATTCACTACTTGTGAGTTTTCCACACCGGCGTTAGCCGATGGTATTTCACTGGAGTCTGGGAGACAACATGTCTCCTCAAATCTCCAGGACTCTGCTGAGTATTCTAGCCGATATTATTATTATTATTATTATTATTATTATTATTATTAATAATAATTTTGACTAGTATATAATGGATAATGAAAACAGTTGATATCTGAAAAGGTCGCAGTCATATTAGATGAACCATTATGTTGAAATAATAATGATGAAGATATTCGTCTGAAAAATCGTCGATTAATAAAAAATCGCTAAATCTCGGACCTTCAAACAATGATTACCTGTCCTTCTATTGTTTTCAATTATTTACAAATGTGTTCCTGATCAAACACAACTCTTTCTGCATCTTCGTGTTTGTAAGCCGCCGGGTAACGTCGACATGTTGTTCTCTCAGTAAGGCTTTAAGTACCCGATTACCGAGTTACAACAATAGATCTGGGGCGCGGGTG
>CM042168.1:69438341-69442350 GCA_023376005.1 Doryteuthis pealeii
AGAGAAAGGAGAGAGAGATCCATGCTGTCGGTAAACCTTGATGATGACGGCGAAGATAAATTATCATATCATAATGGAGATTATGTCACCGTCTGTCTGTAACCGAAACTATGTAATCCCTGACGTCATACTTTCCTTAGTTATTTAAGTTATATTCTCAAGATTTTCCGCAAAACTGCCCATATTATTAATGCATTTGGAATCCTGAAATATGTCTTATATATCTCTAAGAAATAAAGATTTACACAGTATATGGTGGGAATAATTTGCCTAATGATTTTAACAAAACTGAGTTTAATAAATAATTATTTGCTGTTACTGATTTCTAATACTATCCTGTTATTCTCAAATTTATTAAAAACAATCCTATATATAATTTTATACAGAGATCAATTAAAATAACATCAAAATAAGAGTAATATTTTTTATATTCGTTCTTATTTAGTTTTGTTAGTCTTTCTAATTTAATAGAATATTTTATTACATTAAAAGTTAAATACTAAATTCTAATTTAATGTAAATATTTTATTACATGAAAGTTAAATACTTGCGTCCAGGGGGCTCATATTTTTGCTAGTTTCTTTAATGTTGTCTGGATTTAAAATGATACAATAGAAAATGACATGGAAACAATTCAGTTTTTTTTATCTATCTGGTATTACCCGACAATTATAATCTGCTGAGAAAATCCCGTGGGTAATTCAGAAAGAACGATACCCCTAATTTAATCATTTGACCCCAGAAATCGACTCAACAAAGATGATTTGTTTTTTCTAATCATGCTGTCTGGGGCCAAAACTGTTCGTAGGGATTAAGCTATCAGCAGCGATTTACAGATTAACAGGGATGAAATTAAAGTAATTTGACGTTCCATAAATATTTTGGACAGGTTCTTGTCGACCCCCCACCCCAACGAAAAAAATCAACACAAAAAACCCCAAATAAACAAACAAACAAACAAAAATCAGCAATTTGTGGGTCTAATTTTTTTTAATGAAGTTATGTGCCAAAAATGTCTTATCTTCCTTTTTGGCAACCTGAGGAGAATTACGAACAATAAAGTGTAAACATTATATATATATATATATATTTAATATTATTATTATTTTATAATGGACATTTGTGGGTTTTATGTCTGTAACCGAAACTACATACTATTCAAGTCAGAATTACCTTAGTTATTTACATTCACAATTCACCATGATTTTATTTTTATTTAAACTTCAATTATTTAAACAAAAATTCTTTGACATTTTAAGACTGTTGAACATATCTACATACTAATAACATGCAATTATATTTATATATATTCAATCGAAATAGCGGATTACAGTGTGAATGGGAAGGCTAATTTGCATATTGATATTAAAATTTGATTTTAATAAATATATGCTTAGTATTATTGATTTCCCCAATTGTTTGGTTTTATATCAATGAATATGAAGCAAAATCTCGGGGTAAATCTTAAAAGAAAATTCATTAAAAAGAAGAAATAACTGTAATTCATTCTTTACTTTCTTATTTAACTAAATAGTTAATTTAGGAAATTTTACCAATGAAAGACGGGAGTAAAAGGGAAAATGATGGAAGAGTTAGTTTTCAAGTTGTTCTATTTTTAAATCATACCCCCTCTGTTCAATATTTTTATTCTGAATTCTTATTCAGTTTCTTTGGCTTTTCTAATTTAATACATGTATTTTATTTATTAAAACTTAAATACTTGCACCGAAGGGTGCATATATTTTCTAGTATATATATATTATATATATGGCGCGTTTCGCTAGAAACTGCAAAGGTTACTAGTTTCGATACGGCCCCAGCCAACTCACGTATGAGTAGCACAGGGATACTGTGCGGTAAAGTAAGGAGCTGATGGTAGGGTAGGCTGCAAAAACAATCTCCTGGTCTAGTGCAAGTGAAAAGGGGATAGACTCCAGCGCTGATTGGCTGATACCAACTTTAAGCCACCCCGACGACTTTAATTATATACATGTGTGTGGTGTGTGTGTGTGTGTGTTGTGTGTGTGTGTGTGTGTGTGTGTGTGATGTGTGTGTGTGTAGTGTGTGCGTGCTGTGGCGTTACACTTTATTGTATATATACAGTCTTGTTAAAAATCGCTGAAATGCACTAAGAGGTCATTAGTGATATTACACCAGTATCCTTACAGATTTCGGGTTTTGCAACATTATATCTGTTCAACCGGTAGACCTGATATATTATTTGGCCGCCTCCTTTCCAGATTCGCTCTGGGTATTTTACATATAGTTCATAAATTCTTATATATTGGCCCAGGGATACGTACCGGCCACGCAGAGACTTGCTCGGTACATGTATAAAATAGGAGATTACACTTTATTAATATATATATATATATATATAATTATATATATATATATATGAGAGAGAGAGAGAGAGAGAGAGAGAGAGAGAGAGAGAGAGAGAGAGAGAGAGAGAGATCATAAATGTATAGTTACGTGTAAGTTAGCATGGAAAAGTTTTTTTAGGATGAAATATAGAATTCGTGTAGATTAGCATGGAAAGTTTTTAGGATGAATAATAAGAATTACGTGTAGATTGCATGGAATTTTTTTTTAAGATGAGTTAGCACAATGCGACTGGCGTTTTCTCATTGGTTGAGGAGACCTCACATGACGGTGGTGAAAATTCAGAGTCAGAGGTGAGAATGTTAGGTCAGTTTTGGGACAAATGCGTTTGACTGGGGTGAGATATGTCTCTCACTCAGGGTAGTTTGACTTGAGGGAAAAATAAAATCTCATGAGAAAAAGATAAGTAACCTTGTGTTATTACTAAAACTATAAAATGGCACAAGGCAAAATGTCCGGAGCATCCCAAGTTAGTTCCAAACGCAAAACATCAAAGAATTGCCAGCCCCCCACTCAACATCAGATCCAGCAGCCAGATTCGAGCTTCTCCAAGTAAAACAAAACTAGAGATAAGTATACACAAATTATTTTTATAAACACAGCATCAATCCATTCAAATGAGGGTCGCTACGCAACACAACTTTACATAGATACTGCTCGAGTTCAAATCCTGGATGGTGGTATTGCATTTCATTTAACGCTAATACCCCTTGGGAAAGGTAATGATCCTACTCTCCCTCCAGCTATGGATAGATAGTAGGGCAGACCGGGCTCTTTAACCTTGTTAAGGCAACTGGTCTAGAGAGAAGGAAAACTGAATTCAAACCTGTTGAACTCCGCTTAAGAAATTGACATTGTGCCACATCCTGCTCGTGCGGAGGAGTTGGTAAAATTATATATATACATAGAAATAAAAATATTGAATGGATGGTTCAAACAACTTTCATCATCAACTAGAAGCTGTAGTCACTGCGTTTTGGGGGGTTAATTATAATAAGACACACACAACATTCATTGGCTAATTATTTAATGCCAAAACTATCCTTGTAGAAGAATAGTAATGGTATTATTTAACTCATAGCTGAAGGAATGAGGAGTTCAAAACTTTCCAGCTATCCAGCACATTATCCATATGCCACAGGGACCCCCCCCCCAATACAAACAGGTAATGACTAAGAATACAATAAATAAATCTATCAATAATAGAAAATGAGATAAGGGTATTTGCCTCATACCCCACTTGTATGGGCTGGGCACAAGGCCTCGTTTTAACGTGGGCCCACCCACAAGCCGAAGCTCATGGGTGGAAAAGAACAAAAATTGCGTCGATCCCTTCGGCATTCCCCCTCAAGGGTGCGCCTCAGGCGCTGGGCAATAAACCCAGCCCTGTCCTCAAGGGTGCGGGTATTGCCTGGGGGATGGCTCCCTGGGATCGACGCTAATAATTGTACTCTACCCGGTCGAGTGGCCGAAAGCCGGGTATAGAAGGTATGTCTCAAAGCATAGAATCTGGAACAGATACTTAACACTTTGATTCTTCCTTCATGTTCAGGGAAGTAATAGAAAATAGAAAAATGACATATAGTATACAAAACGATTATTTTCAAATTTGAAACATCACACT
>CM042168.1:69447450-69509950 GCA_023376005.1 Doryteuthis pealeii
CTCCGACCGCCCATCTAGCCAAGATAGGGTCAAAGTGGAGTATTGCATGTCATGAACTGCTCATCCACCTGGGTTCTATCCGTAAGCATCACGGGTCGCCACCCACGGCCAACAGGTGGCCCCATTGGGGGAGTCGGTGCATTCTAACGACTCAGCCGACAGGGCGGTTCCTAAAATGTATTAGTGGAAATATTCTTTTTATTAGGTCGCCCCCTCTCCTTATTTAATTTTATGAAATCTGAACAAAATATAATTTACTCGTACGATTTTTAAATTGTTTCTCTAAAGATAAGAGACTGAATAATTAAATCATTTTTTAAAGAAACGTTTTGGAGGTCCCTACTGCCGTAAAACAAAACAAATATCTCAGTGGTTTGGGGGGAATATATATTTCTTCAAGGTGTAAAATTCCAGATATAATGTTTTTTCATTTGACAAATATGAAAAATATATGGAAATTAATCCGACAGTATGAAATATAACATTTTGAAAAAACATATGATGTTTGTTGTCGCTCTTTGATGAAGACCAACTTATCGTTTCGGCCGAAACAGGCCTGTCAGCAATCACATAACAAACATCATATGTTTTTTCAAAATGTTATATTTCATATATATATATATATATATATATGAGAGAGAGAGAGAGAGAGAGAGAGAGAGAGAGAGAGAGAGAGAGAGAGAGAGAGAGAGAGAGAGAGAGAGAGACAAATGTAATAGTTATGTGTAAATTAGCATGGAAAAGTTTTTTTAGGATAAATATAAGATTACTGATGATTAGCATGGACAATTTTAGGATGAGTTAGCACAACGCGACATGGCGTTTTCTCATTGGTTGAGGAGACCTCACATGACGAGTGTGAAAAATTCAGAGTCAGAGGTGAGAATGTTAGGTCAGTTTGGGACAATGCGTTGACTGGGTGAGATGTGTCTCTCACTCAGGGTAGTTTGGCTTGAAGGAAAATAAAAATCTCATGAGAAAAAGATAAGTAACCTTGTGTTATTACTAAAAACTATAAATGGCACAAGGCAAAATGTCTCCGAGCATCCCAAGTTGGTTTCAAACGCAAACCATCAAAGAATTGCCAGCCCACTCAACATCAGATCCAACAGCCAGATTCGAGCTTCTCCAAGTAAAACAAAACTAGAGATAAGTATACAACAAATTATTTTTATAAACACAGCATCACTCCATTTCAAATGAGGGTCGCTACGCAACACAACTTATACATAGATACTGCTCCGAGTTCAAATCCTGGATGTGGTAATTGCATTTCATTTAGCGCTAATACCCTTGGGAAAGGTATGAATCCTACTCTCCCTCCAGCTATGGATAGATAGTAGGGCAGACCGGGCTCTTTAACCTTGGTTAGGCAACTGGTCTAGGAGAAGGAAAACTGAATTCAAACCTGTTGAACTCCGCTTAAGAAATTGACATTGTGTCACATCCTGCTCGTGTGGAGGAGTTGGTAAATATATATATACATAGAAATAAAAATATTGAATGGATGGTTCAAACAACTTTCATCATCAACTAGAAGCTGTAGTCACTGCGTTTTGGGGGTTAATTCTAATAAGACACAACATTACATCTGGCTAATTATTTAATGCCAAAACTATCCTTGTAGAAGAATAGTAATGGTATTATTTAACTCATAGCTGAAGGAATGAGGGAGTTTATAACTTTCCAGCAAACCAGCACATTACCCATAATGCCACAGGGACCCCCCCCATAATACAAACAGATAATGACTAAGAATACAATAAATAAATCTATCAATAATAGAAAATGAGATAAGGGTATTTGCCTCATACCCCACTTGTATGGGCTGGGCACAAGGTCTCGTTTTAACGTGGGCCCACCCACAAGCCGAAGCTCATGGGTGGGAAAGAACAAAAATTACGTCGATCCCTTCGGCATTCCCCCTCAAGGGGGCGCCTCAGGCGCTGGGCAATAAACCCAGCCTTGCCCCCAAGGGTGCAGGTATTGTCTGGGGCATGGCTCCCTGGGATCGACGCTAATAATTGTACTCTACCGGTCGAGTGGCCGAAGCCGGGTATAGAAGGTATGGGTATTTGCCTGCTCATCCCACTTATGAGGGCTGGACACAAGGTCTCGTTTTTACGTGGCACATAAAATTGCAAGGATCTGGGGGCATAGCCCCCTTGGATCGATGCTATTAATTGTACTTTACCGTCCAGAGGCCGTCGACCCCAGCCGAGGCGGTATAGAAGGTAAGGGTCAAAGCATAGAATCTGGAACAGATACTACACTTTGATCTCCCTTCTATGTCAGGGAAGTATAGAAAATAGAAAATGAGATAAGTATACAACGATTATTTTCATATGAAACATCACCACTCCATTTCAACGCAACAGAATTTGCGCGTGGCATTACGGTTATCGTCTAAGGATTTGGTTGATTTGATTTTACGGCATGTCAACCCTTGTTGGGTTATTTTAGTCATTTACCTAGCTAAGCTTAAATGTGGCACAAGACCAGAAGTATGGGGCGCACAATGAAAATCGAACTCACTAACAATGGTCTGCAAATCTAGTTTTCTAACCATTACACCACGTGAGGTGTTGAGTTATTTTATGCCGAAGACATTTTGTTTTATTCGTTCTTGATGGGTATCCAATACTTTTTTTAAAACTCAATTTTTTTTAAAAACCCGATTTTTCTACTTAACCCATAGATGTGACCCTAACAGGTACTAAAAGGTCACAGTGGAAGTAATAGCAATGAAGAGATACTCCACACTCCCCAGAGTTCCAAAATTGGAACTTCACCATTAGATGCAGTCATACACAGGACACTATCGTCTTAGGAAATGGACACGGTGATTCGAGTTCCAATTCGCGTCGAAGCTCTTTGTATTTCACTTTGCGCTAGTACCCATTTGAGAAAATCATAACAGATCTATTTGACTCATTGATGGGACCCTAACAGGTACTACCACTCTCGGTCAGAGTGGACCTAGAGGTAATGGCAATAAATGGGTACTCTACAGTCCCTTGAGCTCCAAAACTGGAGCCTCACCATCAGATACAGTTTAGTGTCATCATACACATGACATGATTTTTTTTTATTACTGAAGAATCAAGATTTAAACATCTCATCGTTTTGGTTACTTTTATAGAACAACCTGTTACCTCAAACATTGACCTCTCGGCAAAAAGTCCTACCGGCTGGAACTGTAGAATACACCGATTGCACCTCTGCAGAGGAGTAACATCCCCATTATAAATAATTACTTGGTATTATTGGTTTCTAATATTATTGATTTATTCTCAAACGTATTAGAAGCAATCCTATGTATAATTTATTGAAATAAATAAGAATAAAGTAAAAATAAGTGTAATCATTTTTGTGTTCTTATTTAATTTCATTAGTCTTTCTAATTCAATATGAAATTTAATTATATTAAAACTTAAGGCACATATTTTTTGCTAGTCTATATATTAATACGCTTGCTCCTTAATCTTCCGATCGTGCATATAACAATAAAGATGAAGACAACTGTCTGAAAAAATCTAAATAATGTAAATTATCAAGCCTCATCTCAAAAATTGTGCATATAACAATAAATGATGAGGACAACAGTTCGAAAAATCTAAATAATATAAATTATTAAGTCTCATCTAAAAAATTGTGCAGATATTAATAAAGATGAGGACAACAGTTCGAAAATCTAAATAATATAAATTATCAAGTCTCATCTAAAAAAATTGTGCATATATCAATAAAGATGTAGACAACAGTTCGAAAAATCTAAATAGTATAAATTATCAAGCTTCATCTCAAAAATTGTGCATATAACAATAAAGATGAAGACAACAGTTCGAAAATCTAAATAATATAAATTATTAAGCCTCATCTAAAAAATTGTGCATATAACAATAAAGATGAGACAACAGTTCGAAAATCTAAATAATATAAATTATCAAGCTTCATCTCAAAAATTGTGCATATATCAATAAAGACGAGACAACAGGTCGAAACATCTAAATAATATAATTATCAAGCCTCATCTCAAAAATTGTGCATATAACAATAAAGATGAGGACAACAGTTCGAAAAATCTAAATAATATAATTATCAAGCCTCATATAAAACATTTCGACAAATGAAGTGAATACTATTTTAGATTTTCTGTGCCGTTTTGTTTTATTCAATCTTGATGGGTACTCAATTATCTTAAACACATTTCGAAAATCACTTTTTCTAGTTAACCCATAAACGGGACCTAACTCTGGGTCAAAGTGGACCTGGGAGTAATGGCGATGAAGAGGTACTCCATACTCACTAGAGCTCTAGAATTGAAACTTTCACCATTAGATGCAGTTTATTATAAGGCTAAGATTATTCATAAAGTCGTATTACGTGGAACTGTTAGTAGCAATATGTTAATTTGATGTCTATATTACACTGCCTATATACATATGAAATGAAATGGACATGGCGAGACGAGTTCAAATCCTGGACGAGGCTGTTTGAATTTCCTATAGCACTAATATCTATAGAAAAGGCATGTATCTAACTATTCTCCTTCCATCTATGGGTAAATTATAGGACAGACTGGGCTCTTTAACTTTGGTTAAGGCAATCTCTCTAAGAGAAGGAAAACTCTAAACTTAAACCTGTTAAGCTCTGCTTAAGAAATTGACCTTGTGTCACCCCCTACTCGTACACATTGGTAAATATGTGTATTACACTGCCTATCAATATATAAGATATGTTGGTTACTGGTTACCTTACTAGGATGGAAGATGTTTGGTTATCTAGGCAGTTGATTTACGGAGAGTTCCAATGTGGTACGAGATTATACATGGTTGATATTTTTGTATACTGTGGGGATTAAAATAACATTAAAATGAAAAAAATTAAAAATAACAAACTCCCATGAGCCTTCACACCGGAAGAACCATCCGAGCATGTGCAGAAAAGGGACCCACTTCCGACCCCCAAGATAATCTCTCGGCCATTTGAACATAGGCCTTAACTGGGACTAGGCACTACTACTGACCAGGAAGAATTTCTTACCACGTGGTGGCTATGACCTGTGAATAAAGCCAACATCCTAAAACTACCTTTTGTCTTTGTCTCTTCCTTTTCTTTCATTGAATTACTTTTCAGCACGATCACCAAATAAGATGGGGTTAAAATCAAACCCTAGAATATGCGCCAAAAATAACCAGCTACCTTTAAACCTAAAATATTAAACCTCTTGTAAACCAACAATGCCTTGGCATCTCTCTCTCTCTCTCTCTCTCTCTCTCTCAGAGAAACTAACATATATAACGAGGAAGTAATCAAGATATACATAGAGAGGGGGAAATTGATAGGCAGAATGTTAAGTAAGAGACGGGTCATTTTTTTTACTTAATTGCAAATTACGACTAATTAGAACCAATTAAAATGGATTTTTTTTCAAACATAACTATTACATTTATGCCCCCCCTCCCCCTCTCTCTCTCTCTCTCTCTGACAATACTTCATGTGAGAACTTCGGACAACACTTAGAAGGCTGGTGAGTTGAATACAACAAAGATGAAAACACGTGATTGGATGATTCATGGACTAAACTTTGATTTCAAAATTTACAGTTACCATATTTAGTATTATAAACATTTATTTTTATTTTTTTTTTTTTGGAGGGGGGTCGCCAATGCTGTAAACAATTGTTAAACTCGAAATAAAAGTGCATGTCCTTTTTGTTTTGTTTTGTTTTATTTTGTTTTAAGAATTGTCTGTAATTCTTTTCTGCCACTCAAAAATCCTCTTTCATTCTCAGATTTCTATCATCTCCGACCGGAAACGTCAGGTGCTTGGAAGGGCGAGCCGAGGGGAGTAAAACAAACCGTAGCAACAAAGAAAGAGGGGTGTGTGTGTGGATATCACAAAGGAACTTAGTCAAGCGATTCAGGGAGAATCTGATGAATTCTAACGTTAGAAATGGATTGATTGACGAAGGTTACTTTGTTTGATTTCGACTGTCTTTCATACAATAAACTAAACAAAACAAAAAAACAGTTGCATCAATTAAAAAAAAGCCTATACAATTTCACAGCATCATCCACACATTGTCCATCTATGAGAAATATTTGTGTAATAAAAGAAATAAAAAATGACTGATTAATCTGTTGTGCTTGTCTTTAAAAAAATTTTTTTTTTTTTACGTGCGTTGCGTCCACAAAACTTTCATTTTAAACAAAAGCAGAAACTGTGAATAATACGACATGAGATAAATGTTTAGGAGTCTATTTTTTTCTACAAATTATAACTTATTAGCAGGACCTGTGAATATACCACAGTATTAGATTTAATTATTACAACATTTGATATGTTTACTTAAGAGTTATTGCTAAATAGTTCAATATGTAAAAAGTATAATAATCTCGATTTAAATCTCTTAACTAGCAGGGCATTTGGATATACCACAGTATGATAATTTAATTATTACAACGTTTGATATGTTTACTTAAGAGCTATTGCTAAATAGTGCATTCGTTCAATAAAATCTTTTAACTAGCAGCGCATGTGGATATACCTTGATATGTTTACTTCAGAGCTAGCAGGACCTGTGAATATACCACAGTATGAGGATTTAATTATTACAACGTTTGATATGTTTACTTCAGAGCTATTGCTAAATAGTTCATACTAGAAGGACCTGTAAATACACCACACTATGATAATTCAATTATTACAACGTTTACATAAGAGTTATTGCTGAATAGTTCAATATGTAAAAAGTATAATAATCTTGATTTAACTCTACCCCTCTCTCACACTCTTTTCATTATGTTCGATTGAAACAGACTAGCGTTATCGCTTTTGCACATTCACTACCTCTCTCTATATTTTTCCCAACTCTCTTCTTTTTTTCTTTCTTTCTTTTTATAATTTTGAGTGTAGCAGGTCCTTTTTCTTCTTTTTCTTTATAATAAAAACGGAACGGTCCATTACTTAGATGAAGTGACGACACTCATAAGAAATAGGAATTCGGCGGATAAGCAATACCAGATAATCAGGATTTAGATTTTTGCATTTCATCTTGGGTGATTTGGACAGCCTCATTTTTAACCCGATGATATTATCGTGATTTACTAAGCGTGGCTTAGTTTAACACAAGGACGAACGTATGAGACACACAGTGAGAATCGAACTCGTTGATAACTGTCTGCTAATCATAAGGCTTATCTGGATTCTGACCTTTGAAAGTGTCATTGTTTTCCATTTCTGTTGCTTGAGTCTGGCATAAACCAGATATTTTATTTAGATCTATATATCAATACTCGTGTTCCTTAGTTGTACGACCGTTATCATCTTGCAACATCATCTGGTTAAAAATGAGACCGTCCAAATTGTCCAAAATGAAATGCAAAAATGTAATTATCTGGTGTTGCTTATCTGCAGAATTCGTTTTCTAGTCGATCTTAACACTGCTATTGTCTGGATGGCCGTACAATTAAGGAAATCGAGTATTAATATATATTAATAATGGAGATTCGCTTCCGGTTTTTGTCTGTAACAAAAATTACGTCACTGCTTACGTCACTATACCCGAAATCGTCATAACATAGAATAAATACACTCAAAATTTGAGCATGCAACATTAGACAGTCCTCATTGTTTTTTAAAACAAGTTTTAATAGATACATCCCCAGTATCATATATTTATATATAGTTTGTTTTATTTTAATAGATATTCAAAGTTAATAGAACTTAGTTTCGATTTCAAATTGTTTTATTTTTTTTTTACTCCTTTAATAAATTTGTTGATTTCATGATTTATGGTCTAAACTCTCCGACATTTAATTTTCAACTTCCACCTCCTCAAGCAATATCTTTCAAAAATTTATGTTTACATCGCCCGCAGGGTGTTTTTTTATTTTGCTAGTATGTATAATAACTAGATACACTTTTGTACTTGAAAGTTTTTGTTTTTGTTTATCTCACTCGTCTGTTTCGCTTTGTCTCTTGTCTCTTGTCGCTTGAAATTTGACTCTCGGTGATGCTCGGCTTCTTTCTTTTCCTCTCTTCATTAAGTTCGATTGAAACAGACTAGCGTTATCGCTTCCGCACCTTCACCCCCTCTCTCTATTTTTTCTCAACTTTCTTCTTTCTTCTTTCTTTCTTTCCTTCTTTCTTTTTTTCTTTCTTTCTTATGATTTTGAGTATAGCATGTCCTTTTTCTTCTTTTCTTTCTTTATAATCAAAACGGAATGGTCCATTATTTAGCTGAGGTGACGACATTCATAAGAAAAAAATAATTCGGCAGATAAGCAATACCAGATAATCAGGATTTAGATTTTTGAATTTTATCTGGGACGATTTGGATGGTCTGATTTTTAACCATAGGGTGTTGCAAGATGATAACGGTCGTATAATTAAGGAACACGAGTATTAATATATAGATTAACTCTATACACTTTTGTACTTTGTTTATCTCACTCGTCTGTTTCGCTTTGTCTTTGTCTCTTGTCGCTTGAAATTTGACTCTCGGTGACGCTCGGTTTGTTTCTTTTATCAAACAAAATTAGTGTCCATAGGTGGCTGTCAAAATAACAGACAAAAAAGAAAGAAATAAAAAAGAAAGAAAGAAAGAAAGAAGCGTAACAACAACAACAACAACAACAACAAAAAAAAGAAAAAAGAAAGTCTATCAAGGGACACTTTTAAAAGTGGAACAGACGGTAGAAGTTGATTAGTTATGTTGGACAATCATTCAGCCGAGGACTGGTCATCCGTGACCACCGCAGCCGAATAAAATTGATGATGATGATGCTGATGGCGATGGTGGCAGTGGGGTATTGGAGATTGATAAAAGGATGAGGACTTCTTTGTCAAGTAACAATACAAAACAGCGAAAAGCGAGAAAATGGATTATGAATCTATTTTTAGAAACGAATAAGGTAAGATAAGTAAAGTAAAGTCGTCGGGGCGGCCTAGAGTCGGTATCAGCCAGTCAGCAAAGGAGTCTATCCCTTTCAATAGCGCTAGAGCAAGAGATTGTTTTGGCGTCTGAGGTGGAGCGCCACACCTACTATCAGCTCCTTACTTTACCGCACAGATCCCTGTGCTATTCATACGCTGAGTTGGCGAGGACCGGTATCGAACTAGGAACCTTGTAGTTTCTAGCCGAACGCTCTACCGACTGAGCTAACCCGGCCTTAGGAGGTTCTACTTGTTGCATTAAGACAACGCTAATGGTAGACTGTGAATTCAGGTGCGTAATGTTTATTTACCAACCCCTCCGCACGAACAGGATGCGACCCAAGGTCAATTTCTTAGGCGGAGTTTAACAGGTTTGAATTCAGAGTTTTCCTTCTCCTAGACTGGTTACCTAGCCACGGTTAAATAGCCCAGTCTGCCATACTATCTACCCATAGCTGGAAGTAGAGTAGTTGGATTCATACCTTTCCCAGGGGTATTAGCACTATGTGAAAAGTAAATAGCCTCGTCCAGGATTACACAAGGTTGATATCTTAGGCGGAGTTTAACAGATTTGAATTCAGAGATATCCTTCTCTTAGACTGGTTACCTAACCAAGGTTAAATAGCCCAGTAGTTGGATTAATACCTTTCCCAATGGTATTAGCACTATGTGAAATGTAAATAGCCTCGTCCAGGATTTGAACTCGGGTCGACAAGCCATTTCCTATGGAGGTAACCATTACACAAGGTCAATATCTTGCGAAGTTTAACAGAATTAGACTGGTTACCTAGCCAAGGTTAAAGGGTCTACTCTCCTCTATTATTCATTCAGGAGAAATAGTTGGATGCATACCTTTCCCAAGGGTATTAGCACTATGGAAGTGCAAACAGTATGATTTGAAGCTCAGGTCGACGATTCATTTTCCTATTAGGGTATTACCATTACATTACACGCAATATAGCATTATTATTTGAGGGACTTAACTGTCCAGTAAAAAACAAACCCAACAATATATAATAATAATAATAATAAAGAAAAAAAGAAAAAAAAGAAAAAAAAGAAAATAAGTAAATGTGTGGGCTATTCCGTACACACACCAAATATTTTTAATTAAGAGAAATGGAAATTTGAGGAAGCTTGCTGTCGCTTGATCTCCATCGGAAACCATCAGTTCTTACTGGTGTGACAATTTAAACCTGAAAGGATGATATAGACAAACAGTTAATATGGGTGAGGGTAGACTGTAAATTCAGTAGCGTAAATTTTTACCATAGTCTACCGGACAGATGTTAGTGGAATATGAAATGAAGTCCAATGTATTTTTAATTTCTCAACTTTTAATAAAATTCAAACTCTTAGGAAAACATATTACGTTAATTCATTTATAAGTTCTTTTTTTTAAATCAATGAACATCATTAATTGATGTTGTATAGATTTAAAGTTGTTGCGTAGTGATTCAGTTATACACTTTTTTGACCACAGAACTGTGGGGTGTTTGTTTACGATTTGTTTAAGATCACACGCAGTATTCTTGTGCAGTTCGCATCAGCGCTTTGGCGTTTTCTGAATATAAGGTGTGTGCTGGATGACCACTTCTACTTATAGACTCGCCGACAACCATGTGACCAACCTCTTGGCCAACCACTGGTGGTGCTTTGCTGCTGTAATAATATTTATATCGGCTGTTCTGGTCGTAGCTACGCATAGCTGCTTTGAACCTTCGTGAACAACGGAACATAGGATTATATCACTGGACCTTTGACACTATGTAGGATTCCATAACTCAGGACTTATTCACTTACCAAAGGATTCTATAGCTCAGGACTTACTTACTTTAAGTCCTTTTCAACTGGCCAAGGATGGCGGTCAGAAACTTAACAGGATCCAAGTGGAGCAGCCGTACAGTAGCACTGACACAACTACGCCCAGGAAGAATTGTAGCTTTAACTTGTCAATGAGATCAGAATTAGTAAAAAAACCTCGAAATAGTTTGTAAATCAGTAAGCTAATTAGTTTGGTTTGTTTACGGCATATCAACTTCAGTGGGTCATTTAATGCTGACATGTTTTGAAATAAATGCATTCTTAATGGATACTCATTTTTTTTATAAACACATTTTTCTATTTAATCTATAGATGGGACCCTAACAGGTACTACCACTCCGGGTCAGAGTGGACCTGGGAGCAATTGTGGTGAAGGGTGCTCACATTCCCCAGACCTCCAGAACAGGAACCTCACCGTTAGATAGAGTTTAACGTCATTCCCAGGACATAAGAACTCTCGGGCACCACTAGCATATATATGATAAAAAGGGTTGTGGGTTGCCATAAGGGCAATAGGGTCAGGGCAACCATATAGGTGCTAGGGCTTGACGTAACCAGTCGATTGGTCGGAGGGGGCCTCTCCGACGCCCGTTAAGCCTAAGTAAGGGTCCAAGTGGAGTGTTGCACGTCATTGACTGCTCAGCCACCAGGGTTCCGTCCTTAAGCATCACGGGTCGCCATCTACGGCCATAGGTGGCCCCATTAGGGGGGGGGGTCTTACTTCGCTGCAGAGGTAAAGTCGGTGTATTCTAAAGGGTTTCTAAAATAAGGAATCGTTTATTTCATTATGGTTATTGGTGCAGAAAATTGGATGCGGTGAACTGAGTTCAAATCCTGGACGATCCTAGTGACGGATGGAGAGAGAGAGAGGAGAGAGAGAGAGAGAGAGAGAGAGAGAGAGAGAGAGAGAGGGGGAATCCGTGCTATCAGTAAGACTTGGTAATGATAATGCTGATGATAATATATAGTTTCAAGTATTCCTAGCAAATATTTCTATTAATAATGGAGATTCGCTTCCGGTTTTTGTCTGTAACAAAAATTACGTCACTTTACGTCACATAACCCAAAATCGTCATAACATAGAATACACTCAAAATTTGAACATGCAACATTAGACAGTCCTCATTGTTTTTTAAAACAAGTTTTAATAAATACATGACTAGTATTATATATCTATATATAGTTTGTTTTATTTTAATACATATTTAAAGTTTACATTTCAAATTGTTTTATTTTTTAATCCTTTAATGAATTTGATGATTTTACTTACTTAGGGTACAAACTCGCTGATATTGAATTTTTTATTCACACCCCTCAGGCAATATGTTTCAAAAATCTATTTTACATCGCCCAGTGGGTGTTTTTTTATTTTTGTATTAGTGTAAATAATTTGAAAGCAACTATCAGGTTTCAAATGACTATTTCCATTTAAAAATAATAATCTTTAGTTTGCTCATAGTTATATGTTTCTATCTGACACTAATATTCAAACACATATATTTGATTTATAGGTGAAACTCTAAGAGCCGCCCTGTCGGCTGGAGCCGTATATTACACCGACTCCACCCCTGCAAATAGGTAAAATCCCCTCAATGGGACCACCCATTAGCCGCGGGTGGCGAACCGGATGCTTAAGGATGGAAACCTGGTGGCTGAGCAGTCCATGACATGCAACACTCCACTTTAGACCCCCTCCGATCAATCAGTTGGTCATGTCAAACCCTAGCACCTATATGATTGTCCCAACCCTATTGCCCTTATGGCAACCGTTTTTATCATATATGTTCTAGAAGGCGGTGGCTGAGGGTCTTAGTACATTGGGTATGACGTTAAACTGTCTCTAGTGGTGAACTCTACGAATGTGGAGTACTCCTTCATCACCATAACTCTCAGGTCCACCCTGACCCGGAGTGGTATTTCCTGTTAGAGTCTCATCTGTGGGTTAAATAGATAAAGGAATCTAGATGAAATGCAAAAATGTAAATTCTGATTATCTAGTATTGCTTATCTGTCGAATTTTAATTTCTTATGAGTGTCGTCACCTCAGCTAAATAATAGAAGGTTCCCTTTTTATTATAAAGAAAGAAAGGGATGAAAAATGACATGCTAGACAGAAAAATATAATAAGAAAGGAAAAAAGTGTGTGTGTGTGTGTGTGTGTGTGTGAGAGAGAGAGAGAGAGAGAGAGAGAGAGAGAGGGAGAGAGAAAGTTAAATAGATTTTTATACTTTTTACATATTGAACTATTTTATTATGGTTCTTAAGTAAACAAACGTTGTAATAATTAAATCATCATACTGTCGTATATCCACAGGTTCTGCTAAATTATTATTATTATTATTATTATTATTATTATTATTATTATATAACTTCTTGCGAGTTTTTAACACCTGCATTAGCTGGTGGTCCTTTACTAGATTCTGAGTGACAACAAGTCTCCCCAGGTCTCCAGGATTCTTCTGAGTATTCTAGCCGATCTTAATTATGGTCTCAATTCTTCCTCTTATTTCCAATTCCTTCAGCCATTTCCAAACTCTTGGAAACTGTTCCGAGGGCACCAACTACTATTGGTATCACGGTCCACATTTCATTTTCAGTTCTCTGGCAAGGTCCAAGTATTTGACTATCTTTCCGCTTCGAGATAAGCTTCTGTATCCTGTTCAGTACTTAAATAGATAACCACTTATGAATAAAAAGTGCCAGACTAGGCCAAAATGTGTAAATTCCATAAAAAATATTTCTTTGATATATTCAAGGGGCCAATTGATTTAAAAATTTATCTGAATGTTTGAGATGAGGCTTGAAGATTAGTATTATCTGAGTTATTCGGACTATTGTCCCCATCTTCATTGTCATTTGTACAACGTTTCGGCCGATATACCCTCCGGCCTTCTTCAGGTATTTCTTCACACTCAATTGTTCAATTGGACACATGGCCGAGTGGATTAGGCAGTTAGGTTAAGACAGTTCTAAGTGACAGTTATCTCTGGTACCCGAGTTCAATCCTGAGTGAAAGCAGTTAAAAAAATAATTAATTAACACAACTCCTAACCCAGCTATGGTTAGCGGAATGAGAACAGGATACCCCCGTGGAATAAATAAAGGGTTAGGTTCAAAGTTCCGTGATGGCTCCCGAATACGACAGGAAAGTTCCCGAGTTCGAAAAGAAGGTTCCCGAGTCCAAGAAGGTTCCCGAGTCCGACAAGAAATACCTGAAGCAGGCCGGAGGGCATATCGGCCGAAACATTGTACAAATAACTATGAAGATGGGGACAATAGTCCGAATAACGCAGATAATACTAATTTAAAAATGTGCTTAAATAAAAAATTCCCTCCGAACTTTTCGTTTCATTTACATTATTTTTTAACCTTTTCAATTCGGACTAAAATAAATTCCTGACCCTTATATGAAAAGAAAACCATTTTATCGGAAAATGATTCTCCCAATTTTGAAATATACGAAAATAATTTCTTTTGAATTGTACATGAAATTCTCTTTGATTCTTCCAGTCAATTTACCAATTATTTCCAAAGATTTGTGGTTGCCATGGTGAAAAAGAATGGGATCTCGAATTGTTTGAACTCATTTTTGGCAAAGGTTTGAATCACGTGATCTCGACAATCTCAGAGTCATCAATGCGACTCGCTTTCAATTTCTATGTCCATTTTTTTTTATTACTTTTTTTTAATATACTTACGGCAGTCAGCGTTTCTATGAGTCGTTCTTATTGGTATCGTCATTTTTTTTTGTTTTCCCGCTCATCGTCGACCACATGAATTATTGAACTTGCCTCAGCTTAGCATATTCATTGATAACAGTCAGTCACTTACACACCGGAAAATAGACGCAAGTCTTAATGGCGGTGTATCAGCCGCTAGATGGCGCCTAAAACAAAAAACACAATCAAATACAAAAATAAGAAAAAAACAAACAAACAAACAAAAAAGAAAAAAGCATGAAACAAAAAAACAAAACAAAAACAAACAAACAAACAAAAAGAAAGAGAAACGCTGAAAAGTTAGTCAGGCGCAAAATAAAGCTTTAAGAAGAGGTTGACTTTCACTAATGGAGTCATGTGTTCATGATGGCATTTCATTGCGATAACAGTTTATTTATGACTTTTTCGAAAAACAAAAAGCAGAAAACAAAAACACAAAAACCAAAAATAAAACAAAAAAAAAAAAACTATTTATACCTTTTAAAATGAAGTAATCAGTCGGACTACAGTGCAATATTTTAGAGAAATCGTTTTATGGACTTTTATAATGTGATGATGACATTTTCTTGTGTTATGAAAAATGAAAAGGGATTTATTTGCTGTTTTAAGCTTTGCGTTTTCGTTTTTGTTTTTGACATTTAAGTCGCTGACCTTCAAGAAATGATAAATTCTTGCCCATTGATGGCCCCCAAAAGGGGGAAACAATTTGGTTTTCCTTTTTCTGAATTATGTTTTATTAACTTGAGTCATTGTTTATGATCTTTTGTTTTGTTGAACTTGTGGATCTTCAAATCAAATTACGTGAAGAAAAAGAAGAAGAAGAAGAAGAAGAAGAAGAAGAAGAAGAAGAAGAAGAAGAAGGAAAAGAAGAAGAAGAAGAAAGAAGAAGAAGAAGAAGAAGAAGAAGAAGAAGAAGAAGAAGAATGAACCCACACACTCTCTAAATCATTAGTTGATTAGTGTGAATTAAATTGTAACTGAATTAATCTACTAACAACATTGAACATCCGGAAAAGGTTTATAACTTTTTATACAGCATAATAAATAATAAAGTCAACGCGCAGTTCTCCAACAGCTACTCGATTTGTAGTGACGACTACGAATATTACTACGTAAACTCGAATACAAGTAACCTTGCGTATTTGTATCTTTATATGTGTTCCGTTGGACGAGTCCAACTATCTTGCAGGGGAAATATCTTACCTTACAACACATTAGTTACTAGCTGAGTATCTTCCATTAAAATGAATTGAATCTAATTTATAAGTGAAATGTTCTTCTCATATGAAGTATTGCGCTATTAATCGCAATAGATATCCAACCCCTCTGCTACGACCAGGATGCGACAAGGTCAATTTTTTAGCTGGAGTGCAAAAGATTTCAATTTCTATGCAACTGTTTGGTGTTACATAATCTATGCGGTTGCGTAAGATTATTGTCAATCCCCTGTATTTCTAAAGGGATGGCCTTTTCATATCACGGGCGGGACTTTCCATGGAAAGTTACAGAAAGCCCGCGAAATACGTGAAGTCACGTGGGACCTGGTTGGGTCCTCAGTTTCAGTTTGACGTCGGGCAGAGAAGATGTACTGCCTTAACTGGAACTTACTGCATACGCGCGCTATGTTAGTCAGATGTTTAGTTACATGAAATATTTAGTTAAGTAAATAAAAGCTTAAGAAAAATAACACGGTTTTGGGATTAATGAATGTCTTGGTAACAAGACTGATTAGAAGAAGAAATGAGTTAAGTGCGACCGACCAACCAAGACGAAGTCCCCAAGATGTTAAAAGAGACCTAGAAGAACTTAAGATGTCAAAGTCGCCAGAAGAAGAATAAAATAAGTAAAGAAAGAGGTATGCAACATTTGGGTGTATATATTTCTATCTAATTGAGATAATTTGCTCAGAATTATGAGGTTGCAAGTATTTCTATCTAACGCAAATAATTTATACACAATTATATGGTTTCAAATAATTATTTCTATTTAACAATAACCATTTGTTTGCATAAAGTTATTTGGTTTCAAGTATTCTTATCTAACACCAATAATTTAAAAGCATTTATATAAATTAAAGTAACTAATAAAATCCCTAGGTTTCAAGTCTTCCTGACATTAGTACTTCTGTCTATATATTAATACTCTTGTTCCTTAATCTTCCGACCGGTATAATTTGACAACGCCCTCTGGTTAAAAAATGAAACCGTCCAAATCGTCCAAGCTGAAATGCAAAAATGTAAATCCTGATTATCTGGTGTCGCTTGGTCACCGAATTCTTTTTTCTTATGAGGTGTCGTCACCTAAGCTAAATAATGGATCATTCCGTTTTTATCAAAAAGAAAGAAAGAGAAGAAAAAGGACATGCGAAACAGTAAAAATATAATAAGAAAGAAGAAAGAAAGAAAGAAAAGGAGTAGGGAAAAACACGTGGAAGCGATAACGCTAATCTGTTTCAATCGAACATAATGAAAATAAGAAAAGAAGGAAAGAAAGAAGAAATTGTGCGAGACAGTTAAATCAAGATTATTATACTTTTTATGTCGTGTAAGAAGTCAATAAAAAGTAGAATATAAATAAGTTTCAAAACGAACGAAGAATGTGGAATTGGCAATCTAGTGTAACGGTTAGAGACTTCGCCTGTCAGCTTGACAGTCGAGGTTTCGAGTCACACACGGAACAGTCTCCCATGTCTATAACCTTGCTGATGAGACCTAATAGGTCGAAATGTACATTCAGGGATTGACATTTACTCGATTCGTTTAGCCTTACATTTGAACATATATGCCCTCCTAAAATTCATTAATTATTAACTAATTAATTTTCAAAATTAGGTACGACTTCAATTAAGCACATATCCTCCAAAAATAGCTCTTAAGTAAACATATCAAACGTCATACTGATGTATATCCACCGGTCCTGCTAGTTTAATAATAATCATTTGTTTACGCACTTTTGTTTTCACGTATTCCTATTTAACAGAAACAGATCTATTTTACCCATAACGAGAGCATCGGCATTAGATCTATTCGACAAATAGACCCTAAGAGTCTCACTATCAGATCTATAGATGGACCCTAAGAGGTACTACCACTCCGAGTCAAGAGTGGAACTGGGAGTAATGTCAATGAAGCGGTACTTGATAGTCCCCAGATCTCCAGAACTAGAACCTCACCTTCAGATCCAGTTTAGTGTCAGACCCAGGAATCCCTTTGGGGAGTAGGGGAGATATATTCAGTGTATACTAAGACTTACACATAGGGCAGGATCCTGATTTGTCAAGGAAAAAAAAGAGGATGAGTCTCGTTACTACATACCAATTGAGACGAGAAATAAAGTGGACTTGAGCGAAATCGATGGTGCTTCTTTTCTGAGAAGTGTTTGCAGAGCAAAAGAAGAAGAAGAAGAAGAAGAAGAAGAAGAAGAAGAGAAGAAGTTCCATTTGTAATGAAATTTGTCTCCCACCGGAAGTGTGGTTGGATAATTGTGTTCCGCGTCAAAGCTAATCTCAATTAAGAAAAGGAGTCCCGCGCCACCGCCGCGAAGACAGTTAAGAATTATCATCAGGTGTATTTGTTTATGACTAAAAGGAGCAGAGAAAATGAAGTTAATGTGCAGTATGTCGGCTATCCAAACCACTTGGCTTCAGGGCTTTTTTTTATTGAAAGATTTGTTCTCGGCTTTGTTTGTTCAATTGATCCGAGCTCGTCGCTAGAAGAGAAGTGCAAGGACTAATGGAACCGAGATCGCTAAAGGAAATACACCCCCCAACACCCCCACCCCCAAAAAAAAAACGTCCGCCTTGCTCGCAACTCACCACTTTCTCTAACTTCCTTTACAATAATTGCTTCGGATAAGCTTTAGGTTTTATATCTTTTTCTATAATTTGATACGAATTTAGGACCAATAGAATCATTTTTGCATCTTGCAAGGAGAATGTTAGATCTAGATTTTTTTAAATGCTTGTTTTTGTATGTGTGTGTATGTGTGGGGGGTGCTAATGGCGACTTGATGGAAGGCAGAACTATGAAAGAACATCAAAACCAAGTTGAGGCGGTCAAATATTTGTCATGTGTCATTCGACGCTGGCTGCCCGACCAAGAGGCCATTAGTGAATTAAGTATCAAAATAGACGGAAAATATAACCACAAAAGATAACATATACGACGCTATTGATTGCCATTGGTCTTTTCTTTGTGAAATAGGCCAAAGAATGAATAAGGGAATGGCGGGAAAATGGTGGGAATGGCGGGAAAATGGCGGGAATGGCGGGATGTTTGCATAGACTAGCAACTAAGTCATTGGAGCGGCCATGCGTGAAGTGATCGGCGTAAAGGCGACACTAGACTAACGGCTACTTCCACGGTCTTCGCACACATTATTATTATTATTATTAGAGTCTTTCACACTAACATTTGCTGATGGTCTTTCACTGGAGTCTGAATGATAAAAAGTCTCCCCAGGTCTCCAGGACTCTTCTGGGTATTCTAGCTGATTTCAGAAATGCTGTTTTCTGGATGGTCTCAATTCCTCCTCTGATTTCCAGTTCCTTCAGTCTTTTTTCAAGCTTTTTGGGACTGTTCCTAGTACACCAACTACAATTCGTATTACTTTCACCCCCATATTTCAGAGCTTTTTCCAATTCTCTGGCAAGGTCCAGGTATTTTTCTATCTTTTCATCATTATTATTATTATTATTATTATTATTATTAGAAAAATTAGTTTTTGAAAGGAGTGAGGGGAGAGTTAAAAATTCAATGTTTGAGGGTTTGTACAATAAGTAAGTAAGATCATTAAATTTATTAAAGGTGTGAAAAAAATAAAACAATCTGAAATGGAAACTTAGTTCTGTTCCCCTCAAATAAAATGTTGTGTGCATCTATTAATTATTAAATAATTATTTTGAATATTTCGCTCATAAATTTACACAAAATCGTAGGTATTTTTTTGTAAACTTTTTAGCTAACTTCTTGTTACTGAAAACAGTGCGAGAGTAGAAACAATTTTAAGAATTGCTTACTCAAATTTTGAGTGTATATAACACAGGGTTGTTCTTTATTCTATATATTAACGATTTTGACTATAAATTGAATAATCATTAATAGACTTACGCAACAATTGAGAATATTGTGACGTAGGCTATGACGTAATTTTAGTTACAGACAGAAATAAACCCAATCTCCATTATTATTATTATTATTATTATTATTATTATTATTTTCTGTTCTATTAGGAAAATATCAAAGTAAACCGCATCAGCCTCCACGCCTACCTACATACCTACATACCTACCCACCCACCTACCTACCTATAAATGCACATGTAATCTCTCCTTACAGATATAAAGGGTGATTGTAAAGTAACTCCTTTCCCTATTTAAAATTTTTTATAATTTATCTCTGAATAAATATATAAAGTGCACACATAAGATGGAGTTTTATCAAAAATTCTATATGGGCACCAGCATTCGTCTCCAGCCTCCCAAACCGCTCGGGAATCGCATCATCTGAAAAAAAAAATCAATCTGAAAAGACAATAACATTTACCAATTGTAAATGTTATTGAACGAGCAAGATGTGGCACAAGGTCAATTTCTTAAGCGGAGTTTAACAGGTTTGAATTAAGAGTTTTCCTTCTCATAGACTGGTTACCTAGCCATGGTTACCTAGCCAAGTCTGCCCCATAATTCACCCATAGCCGGAGGGAGAGTAGTTAGATGCTCACCTTTCCCAAAGTTGTTAGCGCAAGGTGAAATGCAACCAACCTCGTCCAGGATTTGAACTCGGGGCGACCAGTCCATTTCCAACGACTCTAACCATTTGACTACGCGCCCAAACATTTTGTGTATTAAGAAGAAGAAGAAAAAAAAGGATGCACATGTATGGACATGTACTCCCTCTTTCACGCAGGGACACATATTCTTATCACATGCACGTATGGATAATCATAGACACACAGACGGATGGACATTAACGCCGACGCACGCAGAGACGCCCCCCCCCCCACACGTGCATGTTAGTCAATTTCCTTTCTCTTCGTCTCTCATCTTCGCATGGGCGTCTGTGCGACTGATTGCCGCGTACCTTAGACAACGGTTGTTGGTTTGATGGTACCAATGAATTTTTAATGTCAACGTTTGCACTTTGCAGTCATCCTTACTCTCCTTTCTTTCTGCATCTGTTTTTATACGAGCTCTCCTTTCGCTTGATTATTGACACTGTCTCATCGTCGACACACACACACACACACACACACACGCACGCACGCACATGTCATGCACTAATGTCCACCACAAAGAATAATTATACCATTAATAATAATAAAAACCAATCCATTATTTCATAACTGTATCTCTGTAGTAAGATTGAAAGTGTGAGAAGCCTATTTAATCTATGTATTAATAAGCTTGTTCTTAAATCTTTCGTCTGTTATCATCCTGCAACACCATCTAGTTAAAAATGAGACCATCCAAATTGCAATGCAAAAATGTAAATGCAGATTATCTAGTGTCGCTTAATCGCAGATTTCTTATTTGTCCCATTTTATTTCACCCAATTTTAAAAATGAAACATTCCAAATGGTCTTGCGTCGCTTAAATTCCCAACGTAAAATTAAAATGAATTTAAAAAAAGTTACGTGTTTACGTATTGAAATTGTGAATCACAGAAGATATTCTGGTAATTTTGATAGGATTTATATGTAATGAAATTGAAAATCATTTTTTCTGGCTTAAATAGCTCATTCTTGATTGTTTGTTTCGTTTCGTGGAAATTCTAACATAATGGGGTGGGGGGAGTGGAGCCATGAGTGTAATATGATATGTAAATTACCACGGAAAAGTTTTTAGCAAAAATATTTGTTAGATGAGAATGTAAAAGTTTAATGGATGAATCATCATTGCCACATAACTTTGTTTCGATTGGACGGTCGATGAGACGTGGCGAAGTGAGAGAGAGAGAGAGAGAGAGAGAGAGAGAGAGAGAGAGAGAGAGAGAGGGATCAGTGTGAATTTAGTTTGGAATTATGCGCTGAGAGAGCCAGACATGGAGCTTTTGCTCTCGGATGGTGTGACTTGGGGGAAATAAAAATCTCATGAGAAAAAAAAGGGGGGGGGGTGTTATTACTAAAAAAAACTCTAAATGACACAATATCCCTCGGCACCTGCAGGACATGTTTTTCATTTACACCATCAATATCCGGTTGTTTGTTAGGGGTTAGGGTTAGGGGTTAGGGCTAGGGTCAGGGGTTAGTTTTATAATTTAAAAAAATCTAAAAATTGTCTGTTAAAACAACCGAATATTGACGGTGTAAATGAAAATCATGTCCTTTCTTAATCGAGATCAAAAAGGGGTGCCTAAAGGTAATATGGTCCGATAAATCACCTAGCAAACACGATTGATTGATTGATTTTAACGGCATGTCAACCCATCAAGGATTATCTTGTGTATAGAGTAATCGTGTGTACTATGTTGGACTAGCGGGACCCGTGGAGTTTCTGTTGCGTTACGCTATCCTTTCGGGAATGGAGAGATGACGTGTCAACGTTTGTTAAGTTATGACACTCATTTCCGAATCGAGTGATGATAAAGGAACATTGTTAGTTGTATACTTATCTCTGGACCGGTACTGCAAAAGGGGGTGCCTAAAGGTCATATGGTCCGAATTATCTGTAAACGAACGAATTTCATTAGTTCTGTATTGCTTTGCGTATTATCAATTCGGATCTGGACTATTCGGCAAAAAAAAAAAAAAAAAGAAAAAAAAGAAAAAAAAAACTGACGCCATTACAACGTAGGTTTGTCCCGTGTCGCAATTTCATTGTTTAACGTCTGTCAATAACCTTCGTTTAACACTTATGATTGCTTGGCGAGGGAATAAACTGATTTATGGAGAAGTGATCATCGATAAGACACGTGTTAACCCCCCCCCCCAAAAAAAAAATCGATATTTTTTCGCGTTCACGACCGTCGAGAAATTATGGCGCCAACATTTTGGCGTCCCCTGTTTGTCGGCAATAGTGCATCAGCAAAAGTATTATCCCTAACCTTGTCCCTGACATACAAAGTCTAGTATCTATACTTCCTATTAAAATTCTAAAAAAAATCTATATATTAATACTCTTGTTCCCTTAAACTTCCGGTCGTTATAATCTGGTTAAAAATGAGACCGTCCAAATCGTCCACAATGAAATGCAAATATGTAAATCCTGATTATCCACCGAATTCTTATTTCTTATTCTTATGAGTGTCGTCACCCCAGCTAAATAATGGACCATGCCGTTTTTATATAAAGAAAGAAAGTGAAAAAAAGGAAATGCTACAGAGAAAAATATGACAAGAAAGAAATAAATAAATAAAGAGAGTAGTGAAAAAAAGAGAGAGGGGGTGAGCGCGTGGAAACAATAGCGCTAATCTGTTTCAATCGAACATAATGAAAAGATGAAAAGAAGGAAAGAAAAAAGTGTGAGAGAGAGTTAAATCAAGATTATTCTACTTTTTACATATATTGAACTATTTAACAATAGCTCTTAATTGTTTGGTTTGATTTCTTTGTTTAATAGCATATCAATCTTCGTGGGTTATTTAATACCAAAGCCATTCTTGTAGAAGAACAGTAGTGGTACTATTTAAGTACAAGTCCGAAAGTGAACTTATTAGCACCAGTGGAGTTCGAACTCGCTTACTACATTATCGCAGTTCAATACATTAGCCACTACACCATCCGCCTACAGAGGCTGGGACTGTAAAATACGCCATTTACACCCCGCAGAGACGTTAACCCCTCCCCCAATGGCACCGTTAGTGGTGACCCATGATGCTTAAGGGTGGAATCCTGGTGGCTGAACTGTTCATGACACATACAACACTCCACTTTGGCACTTCCTTAGGCTAGATGGGCGGTCGGAGAGAACCCCCCAAACAATCGGCTGGTCACATCAAGTCCCAGCATCTACTTGATTGTCCCGACTGTATTGCCCTTATGCCCCCCACACTTTTAAAAATCATATGTGTGGTAGAAAGCGGTTGATGAGGGTCTTGGTGTCCTGGATATCACGTTAAACTGCATCACGTGGTGAAATTCCAATTCTGGAGCTCTGGGGAATATGGAGTACCCCTTCATCGTCATTACTACCGGATTCACTCAGACCCGGAGTGGCAGTACCTGTTAGGGTCCTATAAAAATGTGTTTAAAAAGACTGAGTTTAAAAAAATTGAATACCCATCAAGCATGAATAGAACAAAATGTCTTTGGCATAGAATAAGCCCATAAGGGTTGGCATGCCATAAAATCAAACAAACCAAATCAAACGGATATTCTGACGCCGAATATTTGAAGAAAAAAAAAAGATATGAGAGAAATTTTGGTATCAACCATCAATCATTTTCATTTCATGAGCAAAATTTAAAATTCAAAAGCAATTCATTATCAAAAATTATCAATTGGTTGGATTTTATGACATGTCAACCCTTGTTGGGTTATTTTATGCCGAAGACATTTTTGTTTCACTCATTCTTGTTTCACTCATTCTTGTTGGGTATTCACATTTTTTTAAACTAATTTTTTGATCTATTTACCCATAGATGGGACCCTAACAGGTACTAGCATTCCGGGTCAGAATGGACCTGGGAGTAATAGCGATGAAAGGGCAATCCACACTCCCCAGAGCTCCAGAATTAGAACTTCACCATTAGATGCAGTTTAACATTATACCCAGGACACTAAAACCCACAGCCACTGCCTTATAGCACATATATAATAAAATGATTGGGGCTGGTCATAAGGACAATAGGGCTGGGACAATCATATAGGTGCTAGGGCTTGAACTTCACCATTAGATGCAGTTTAAGATCATGCACAGGACCCTAAAATGTCCGTCATCAAAATTCAAGGTTATTGTCCGCTCTTGAATCATTTCTCAAATATTTTTATAGTTAAATCTGACCCCCCCACAAGACCACCCCACAAAAAAACACAAAAAAACACAAAAAAACCCACAAAAAAACAAAAAACAAAACCCAAAAAAAAAAAAAAAAGAAAAAAAAAACAAAACCCCCCAAAACCCCCAAAATAACCACAAAAAACCCACAAAAAACCCACAAAAAAACGCCAAAAGAAAAAACAAAACAAACCCCAAAAAACCCACAAAATAACCACAAAAACCCCACAACCCCCCAAAATAAAACCCACCAAAAAGAAAAAAAACACAAAAACAAAACAAAAGAACAACAACAAAAAGAAATAAACACACAAAGAATAAGAAAACAAAAGAGAAGAAAGAGAACCAAAAATCGAATGTCGCTTCACATCGCCTCTCCAAATATTAGTTCTGGTCAAATGGCGGCTTTGTTTAGTAATTACCTTTCATTGAAAAGAAGCGCACAAAAAAAAGCGGGTTGACAAAAAGCTTGAGAAAAGCTGTGATTTGACAAGAGGCCAATCAAATGCGAATTGTTGCTTACAGCCGATAAAAAGAGGGATGTGAGAATTGCCTTTTTTTATTTTCTTTAATCGACCAATAAAACGCACTCTTTGCCCCCCCCCCAAACAGACTAACTTGTTAGAAAAGTGACATAAACGCTGTCCACAAAGGTAACTAGATTCGTAAATCTAAGTGGTTACTTAATCTAATCTCCTAGAAAAGTGAATCCTTCGATGTTGGTCGATGGAATCATTACCTGTCCAAGAATATCTTTGTCTATTCCTTATTTAAGTGGAAATAGATTTTCAAAGAAGAAATTGAAAATTGAACCCTTTGCAGAGTGAATTTTCTTATTTTAACCCACCGAGTGTCTTTATTATTAACCCTAACTGTTCTACCCCCCCCCATGTCTTTATTCTTGTCTCTAATTTTCCTGTCTTTGTTCTTTATCCTTAATCCTAATCCACCTCCTGTATTTGTTATTTTCTTTAATCCTTTTGTCATTGCACTTATCTCTAACCCCCCTCACACCCCCTGTTTTTGCGCTTATCCATAATCCCCTTCCACCCACGTCTTTGTCCATATCTTTATTCTCATCCATAATTCTCCTACATATCGTCTTTGTTCCAATCATTAATCTACTCACATCCCTAATCTTATTTCCCCTTTTCACTCTTTTTTAAAAATCTCTAATCCTCATCCAACCCCTCTCTTTATTCTTGTCTCTAATCTCCCTGTCTTTGTTCTAATCCCTAATCCTCATCCACCTCCTATTTTTCTTATTGTCTCTAATCCTCTTCTCTTTGTTTTAACCCCTAATCCTCCTCTACTTCTTCTTTATTTTTGTCTCTAATCCTGCAGTCTTTGTTCTAATCCTAATCCTCCTCCAGCCGTGTCTTTATTTTTGTCTCTAATCCTTCAGTCTTTGTTTTAATCCCTAATCCTCCTCCAGCCGTGTCTTTATTTTTGTCTCTAATCCTTCAGTCTTTGTTCTAATCCCTAATCCTCCTCCAGCCGTGTCTTTATTTTTGTCTCTAATCCTGCAGTCTTTGTTCTAATCCTAATCCTCCTCCAGCCGTGTCTTTATTTTTGTCTCTAATCCTTCAGTCTTTGTTTTAATCCCTAATCCTCCTCCAGCCGTGTCTTTATTTTTGTCTCTAATCCTTCAGTCTTTGTTCTAATCCCTAATCCTCCTCCAGCCGTGTCTTTATTTTTGTCTCTAATCCTGCAGTCTTTGTTTAATCCCTAATCCTCCTCCAGCCGTGTCTTTATTTTGTCTCTAATCCTTCAGTCTTTGTTCTAATCCCTAATCCTCCTCCAGCCGTGTCTTTATTTTTGTCTCTAATCCTTCAGTCTTTGTTTTAATCCCTAATCCTCCTCCAGCCGTGTCTTTATTTTTGTCTCTAATCCTTCAGTCTTTGTTTAATCCTAATCCTCCTCCAGCCGTGTCTTTATTTTTGTCTCTAATCCTTCAGTCTTTGTTTAATCCCTAATCCTCCTCCAGCCGTGTCTTTATTTTTGTCTCTAATCCTTCAGTCTTTGTTTTAATCCCTAATCCTCCTCCAGCCGTGTCTTTATTTTTGTCTCTAATCCTTCAGTCTTTGTTTAATCCCTAATCCTCCTCCAGCCGTGTCTTTATTTTTGTCTCTAATCCTTCAGTCTTTGTTTTAATCCCTAATCCTCCTCCAGCCGTGTCTTATTTTTGTCTCTAATCCTTCAGTCTTTGTTTTAATCCCTAATCCTCCTCCAGCCGTGTCTTTATTTTTGTCTCTAATCCTTCAGTCTTTGTTTTAATCCCTAATCCTCCTCCAGCCGTGTCTTTATTTTTGTCTCTAATCCTTCAGTCTTTGTTTTAATCCCTAATCCTCCTCCAGCCGTGTCTTTATTTTTGTCTCTAATCCTGCAGTCTTTGTTCTAATCCCTAATCCTCCTCCAGCCGTGTCTTTATTTTTGTCTCTAATCCTTCAGTCTTTGTTTTAATCCCTAATCCTCCTCCAGCCGTGTCTTTATTTTTGTCTCTAATCCTCAGTCTTTGTTCTAATCCCTAATCCTCCTCCAGCCGTGTCTTTATTTTTGTCTCTAATCCTGCAGTCTTTGTTCTAATCCCTAATCCTCCTCCAGCCGTGTCTTTATTTTTGTCTCTAATCCTCAGTCTTTGTTTTAATCCCTAATCCTCCTCCAGCCGTGTCTTTATTTTTGTCTCTAATCCCAGTCTTTGTTCTAATCCCTAATCCTCCTCAGCCGTGTCTTTATTTTTGTCTCTAATCCTCAGTCTTTGTTTTAATCCCTAATCCTCCTCCAGCCGTGTCTTTATTTTTGTCTCTAATCCCAGTCTTTGTTCTAATCCCTAATCCTCCTCCAGCCGTGTCTTTATTTTTGTCTCTAATCCTCAGTCTTTGTTCTAATCCCTAATCCTCCTCCAGCCGTGTCTTTATTTTTGTCTCTAATCCTGCAGTCTTTGTTCTAATCCCTAATCCTCCTCCAGCCGTGTCTTTATTTTTGTCTCTAATCCTAATCCTAATCCTCCTCCAGCCGTCTTTATTTTGTCTCTAATCCTTCAGACTTTGTTTTAATCCCTAACCCCCCTCCAACCATGTCTTCATTCTTATCTCTAATCCTTCAGTCTTTGTTTTAATCCCTAATCCTCCTCCAGCCGTGTCTTTATTCTTGTCTATAATCCTCCTGACTTTGTTCTAATCCCTAATCCTCCTCCAGCCCTGTTTTTATTCTTGTCTCTAATCCTTCAGTCTTTGTTCTAATCCCTAATCCTCTTCTACCTCCCGTATTCGTTCTTGACTATAATCCTTCCATCTTCGTTCTTATTCTTAATCCCCTACCACCTCTTGTCTTTGTTCTTATCTTCAATCTCACCCACACCCTTAATCTCACTTCCCTTTGTCATTCTTTTTATCTTTTAATCCTCACTCCTACCGTCAATATTCTTATTTCTAATCCTCTTCCACCACTTGTCTTTTGGTGTTAATCAAATGGACTCCTAGTTTCCAGTCCCATTCCAACCCCCCTCTACCCACCCAGTGCCCTTGGCAGCACAGGGAGAATAGTGAACTTTTGGGGGTGTCACATTCTAGTTGTCATGAATGTCAATTATCGCCTTGACAAAATCCCTGACAGAGGAAGTTGAGAGCGAATTTCAGTCCTTCATCATGTTGAGATTTCAGATGATGGAGATTTGGTTACCAACAATTGGTTACCTGTCGGTATCAGGTACCCTCAACCCCGGTCATCCGTGGCCGAGAAGTAGAATTATCTAGCACTGCGTCAGAGGCAAATCGACAAGGCAGGGTCAGCTGCACTAGAAGGATCAAACTCAATCCCTGATGTCTGAGACGCCCGTAAGGGGGATGCAGACGGAGCTAAGATATTTTGGCACTGCTTATCCGCACGCTGGAGAGTCCCCGCAGCAAACATAGAATTGTATCCCATTCCGCCCCGAGGTAGATTTATATTAAAATAGCAGAACCTGTGGATATACCACAGTATGATAATTTAATTATCACAACGTTTGATATGTTTACTTAAGGGCTATTGACAAATAGTTCAATATGTAAAAAGTATAATAATCTTGATTTAACTCTCTCTCGTTTTTTTCTTTCTTTCCTTCTTTTCATCTTTTCATTATGTTCGATTGAAATAGATTAGCATTATCGCTTCCGGCACTCATCCCCTCTCTAAATCTTTTCCCACCTCTTTTATTTTCTTTCTTATTGCATTTTTCTGTGTAGTATGTCCTTTTTCTTCCCTTTTTTCTGTTTTATATTTTTCTGTGTATCATGTCATTTTTCTTTCTTCATAATAAAAACGGAATGGTCCATTATTCAGATTAGGTGACAACACCCACAAGAAAGAAGTATTCGACGGATAAGCAACATCAGATAATCAGGATTTACATTTTTTGCATTTAATCTCGGACGATTTGGGCGGTCTCATTTTTAACCAGAGGGTCTTGCAAGATGATAACGAACGGAAGATTAAGGAACAAACCTATTAACATATAGATTCTTTTTTTCTTATAAGAACACATGCATATGACCAAACAGATGCATACAAAGTTTTCGATCACCTCCGAACCAGTTTGGTTTGGTTTGTTTTGTTTTACGGCATTCAACCTCAGTGGGTCATTTAATGCCGATAAAGTTTTGAAATAAATCAATTCTTAATGGATAATACAATTTTTTTATAAATACATTTTCTATTTAACCCATAGATGGGACCCTAACAGGTACTACCACTCCGGGTCATAGTGGACCAGGGAGCAATGGTGATGAATGGGGTGCTCCACATTCCCCAAACCTCCAAAACAGGAACCTCACCATCAGATAGAGTTTAACGTCATTCCCAGGACATGTAGACCCGCAGCCACCGCCTTCTAGTACCCATATGATAAAAAGGGGTTGGGGCTTGCCATAAGGGCCGAACCAGTAGTTCAATATTTTCTGAAGTGATGGTCCCAATCGGAATATGACGATATAAGTATCTATACTCAAATCCATCCTCTCGGCGCTGTGTAAATAATAGGGCAAACTGGGTTCTTTAGCCTTAGTTAAGCAAACAATCTAGGAAAAGAAAAACTCTGAATTCAAACTTAGTGTACACCGCGTGAGTAGGATAAGACCCTCCCCCCAAAAAAAGGTGTTGTCCCGTGTATGACACTAAACTGAATCTGGTGGGCTGTGAGGTGCCTCTCCATTGTTCCCAGGTTCATTCTGATCCGGAGTGGTAGTACCTGTTAGGGTACCATCTATAGATCTGTTTAATATTCAGCTATATTCGACAGAAATACTTGATGCTATATAATTTTAAATTATTAGTATTAAGAATAATTACTCGAAGCCGGTTTAGCTCAGTCGGTAGAGCACTCAGCCAGGAATCGCGTGGCTCTTGATTCGATACCAGTCCCCGCCAACTCAGCGCATGAGCAGCACTGATGCGGTAATTTGATCTGTGTGATAAAGTGGGGAGCTACCGGTAAGTATTGCGCTCCACCTTAGCAAATAAACCCCCCTGATCTTGCACTAGCGAAAAGGGAATAGACTCCCTCGCTGTCCGGTTAATACTGACAATAGGTCACTCCGCCAACTTTACTTTTTTATTTTTACTATACTTGTTTAGTATGGATTGTTATTATTAATTATTTGAAACCATATAACTTTGCAAACAAATGACTATTATTAGCTCTTTGTCTGCCATATCTACCCCCAGGGTTGTCCCAAATGTTCTGGGTAATTTTTATCTTTATGATGGGATATTTCAAAGTACATTATCTATTCACTTCAAAACTCATTCTATTCAAATAAAGTCCTATTATTATTCTAATCTCAGTCCTTCTGCTCAATTATAATGAACCAGAGTAGGAAGCGCGTGGTCTAATGGTTAAAGTAATAGGAAATGGACGTCGACCCGAGTTCAAGTCCTGGACGTGATAATTGCATTTCACTTAGCGCTAATACCCTTGGGAAAGGTATGAATTCTACTCTCTCTCTCCAGCAATGGGTAAATAGTAGGGCAGACTGGGCTCTTTAACCTTGGTTAGGCAACTGGTTTAGGAGAAGGAAAACTCTGAATTCAAACCTGTTAAACTCCGCTTAAGAAATTGATCTTATGTCGAAACCTGCTCGTGCGGAGAGGTTGGTAAATATATATAATGAACTAACCATCAGTTTGTGTTTTAGGTGGGAAAGCCAATGTGAGCGGTTTAAAGTAGGCAAAAAGTAAAATTTGCTTATGGTGTTACATAATCTATGCATAGATTATTGTCAACCCCCTGTATTTCTGAAGGGATGGCCCCTTTTCATATCACGGGCGGGACTTGGAATATTACAGAAAGCCCGCGAAATACGTGAAGTCACGTGGGACCTGGTTGGCTCTCAGTTTCAGCTTGGACGTCAGGCAGAGAAGATGTATCTGCTTTAGCTGGGACTCACTTCACACGCGCGATGTGATTAGTTAGGGGAAAATGTTTAGTTAAGTAAATAAAGGTTTAAATAAATAATATGGTTTTGTGGTTGATGAGTGTCTTGGCAACAAGACTGATCTAGAAGAAGAAATGAATCAAGGACGACCAACCAGCAAGAACAGAGACGTTAGAAGAGACGCTAGAAGAAGAACGTAAGATACCAAAGATGAGCAGAAGAATAATAGAAGTAAAGAAAGGGTATACAACAATAGTAGGATCGCAGTGGTGGGAGAGCCACTGTGAGCGGCTTAACTTTTTACCTACCAAATTTCCACTACGGCTGTGCCGAATTTTCTTGATAATTTTTACCTGTATAATGGAATATTTTAAAGTTCACTATCTATTCACCTCATTTTATTCAAATAAAGTCCCATTATTATAATTGTAATCAGAGTCCTTCTGCTCAATTATAATGAACTAACTATCAGTTTTTGTACTTTGCTTACGGTAGGAGAGCCGCTAAGAGTGGCTTAAAGTAGGCAAAGAGTTAAATAGAATCTTGTAATAATGTTCTCCCAACTATGCTGCACTCTGCTCACCAACAATCAAAATCTATCTCGAAATGCCTCGTCCACCCGTCGCAAGAGCCAAAATACTACTGCCAGCTTTTTTTCGTAGTCGTCGTACGTAATCGTCTCACGCTGCCTCTAGCCGTCGCCGTATGCTTATATGCACGACCGATCTCGAGAGAATTTGCATACGTGCAATCCCATTCTCTCTGGTTCGAGATCGCCCATCGTTAAATACAGTGCTTACAGCAACCATATTTCTTTCCCGCAATGACCCTGCAAGCCAGACTCGTCCGCGCACGCTTTGAGTTTCGAGGTATGTTATTTTCATTACATCCACATAGAAATAATTACTTGAAGCCATTCGGTTATTAGTATTAAATATGAATACTTGAAACTATACAACTGTGTGCAAATTATTTCTCCTAGATAAGAATAATTTATATAGAACTGTGCGCAAAAAGAAAAAATCTTAAGAAACAACTACTCAATAGATATAACATGAATATACAAGAACGCAACTCTCTAATCTCCAGGTAAAAAATAACTCTAGACGGTTTGACCTGCCGTTAAAATCAATCAAAATCATCTTTGTATATACAACCATAATGATGTCTCCACATGAACCCAATTTAAATTTGACAGTAACATAGGACTATGCACTCCTAACGTATCCTGGAATCTATTATCATACTAGAGCTGAGTGAATCAATGATTGTTTGCTAAAGGCTTTTTTTCTTATTTAGTTTAATGACACAAAATACCTCACAAAATATTCCTTAGTTTTGAGATTAGGAAAAAAGTTGGTTCTAATTAGTCATAATTTGCAATTGTCAAAAACTCACCGTCTCTTACGTTACATTCTGCCTGTCACTTTCTCCCTCTCTATATATATCTTGATTAACTACTCTTTATATATGTTAGTTTTCTCTGTGATTGTAAAGAGAGAGATTGGAGAGTGTGAGCAGTAGATGAACTTATTTGTATGTTAATTTTCAGTCACTAACGACTGGTTTATATATAAGACGAGTCAGTTTTTGACTTAATTGCAAATTTTCAAAATGATTTTAATGATCTTATTTTTATTCTCCGGTTAAATTTATTTTTCTAATTTAATTCGTTTTGCAAACTAACTTTCTCCCTGATCACACTTATCAACCCAGAGCTCAATGGGTGACCCAGCGGATCATGGGATTGATAAAGAATTTTACCAGTATTTCTCTGAAATGTTCTTTACAATAAGTGCTTTATTTTTACATCTTATTATAATGGAGATTCGATATCTGTTTGTCTGTAACCGAAACCACGTCACTGTTTACGTCACAATACCGTCAGGAATTGTGCAAATTAATCAATGATATTTAATTTATAGTCAAAATCATTAATTCATAGAATAAATCTTATTCATTAACGATGCCTCGATAAAAATCTGAGCTAGATTTGCCTCAAAACAACCCATGTTATTGGTCCATCTAAAATCCATCAATGTGTCTTATATATCAATAAGAAATAAATGTTTACATAATATATGGTCAATTTGCATATAGGTTTTAGAAATCCGGGTTGAATAAATAATTACTTAAGTCATCCATAGACACCGTGTTTCGACGTTTCACGTCTCTTCAGTGTGGCTAGACACAGCAACTACTCTGACCAGGAACGAAACCCGACTGACATTTTATCAGCCCGATTTGTTAACCTCTCGGCCATTTGACAGCTGCCATTAAGGGGCGGTGTTTAAACTATTGAATACATACATTTGTTCATATATTTTACGATAACCAAAGAGATCCAATATATATATATATATATATATATATATATATATATATATATATATGGGTTAAATAGTAGGGCAGACTGGGCTCTTCAGCCTTGGGTAGGTAACCAGTCTAGGAGAGGGATAACTCTGAATTCAAAAATCCCTCCAGCTATGGGTTAAATAGTAGGACAGACTGGGCCCTTCAGCCTTGGGTAGGTAACCAGTCTAGGAGAGGGATAACTCTGAATTCAAAATTCCTGAGGTCGGTCGTTGATTGGGTTTGTGGCAACCCTTGATGCACCAATTCTTTACTATCGACTCTGCCAAAAACTGTGGTTGGTCCAACACAAGCCTTCACCACTATAAACAAATCACTGTGTGGGTGTTCATTATGTGTATGAACCCTCATACGTCGAAAATCGACGGGAGAGTCCATAATATATATATATATATATATATATATATATATATATATATATACAATTTTTGCTCTACATTGTATTGAGCACTTTGTATTTGTTTTTTCTCAATCTTAGCCTCTGGATACTGTGCGCTTCCAACGATCGTACTTATACCCACCGGTAAGTTACTACTTATACATTTACAAATATATATATATATATATATATATATATATATATATATATATATATAATAGTATAAAGCATTTCGGTGTAAGTCAGTACATACGTCACCACATTCCACTTGGGTACCATAATTTCAGACAAGTGCCTATTTTACTCGGCTTCTATGAACTACTGTTGCTTGTTCTCTTTTCCTCTGAAAACCGAAAGACCGGAAACTTCAACTGGTGACTTGTCGGATGAATGAGTGAAAATTGGAAAATGTTTGCAGCGAGTCTGTCTGTCTTTCCCTCCTCTCTCTCTCTCAATCACTCTGTCTGTCTGTCTGTCTCTCCCCTCTCTCTCTGTCACTGTGTGTCTGTCTCTGTCTGTCACTCTGCCTTTGTCTCTCTCTCTCTCTCTTTCTGCCTGGGACAAGGGCAACTGGACGCGCGATCTGTAGCATTTTGAAGCAGTCCCCATTTAAAAGCGGAGTTGCTTTGAGCTGAACGAGACCCCACCCTCATTCTCGGGGGTGGTGGGGTGGTGGGTGGTGGTGAAAGTGGTGGTGGGATGGTGGTGGGGTACCTCTCTTGTAATCACCAGTGCTTGTCTTTCACATGAGTGCGTCTACCCTCTCTAAAATCATCTTCCAATTGGACGTAATTACTGGGGATGAAGAATGGATGCGTGCGGTTCTCATCTTTGCGGAAAGAGACGTGTACGTAGATTGTCACAGACACACACACAGGCGCACACTCATACTCACACCACGAGACACAGGCTGCTACACACATATATTTATACACACATGAACTTAATACTAAACATACTGAGTTATATACATATAAACACATTTCTAGGATCATATATATATATATATATATATATATATATAGTAATGTATTTATATATATATATATTAATGTGCATGTATATGTGTATAGTAATGTGTTATATCTGATGAGTTTATATATATATATATATATATATATATATATATATATATATATGAGCCTAGCAATGTGTTTATATGTATATAACTCAGTATATATATATATATATATATATATATATATATGTATTAATGGAAAAACAATTTTTGGGTTGTTTATTTTGGCATAAATATATAATTTATATATATATATATATATATATATATATATATATATATATATACACGCACGCACGCGCGCACACACACACACACACACACACACATATATATATATATATATAAACACATTACTAGTGCACGCAAATACGTTTACATACACACATGTTGCTATGCATATTCACCCACATTTCTAAAAACACACTGCCACACCCACACACCCTACACCCACACCCACACACCCTACATACACCCCCACACCCCCTACACACACACACACACACACACACACACAGACACTACACATATTGCTACGCATATTGTAACACACTCTTACACTTGGAGGTACCCTGAGCGTAACGGTTATCATCATAGGAAATGTAATCGGCGACCCGATTTTAAATCCTGGACGAAACTGACGCGTCTCACCTTAAGCTAATGATATTGAGAAATGCATGATATCCCCTCAGCTATGGGTAAATAATAGGGCAGACTGTGATCTTTAGCCTCATTTAGACAACCAATCTAGAAGAAGAAAAACTCTGAATTCAAACCAGCTGTACTCCGCTTAAATATTAACCTCCTGTCACACCCCGCTCGTGACGGAGCGATTCTATAAATAGATACATACACTGATATAAAGTCACATGAGTACACGTATATACATCCACTGACATGTACACAATGCTACACACACAATGGCAATAGACAGTGCTACACATACTGTCACACAGATATACACATACATTGCTATATACTTACATATTTACCAACCCCTCCGCACAAGCAAAATGTGACACAAGGTCAATTTCTTAAGCGGGATTTTAATAGAATTGAATTAAGAGTTTTCCTTCTGTTACACTGGTTGCCTAACCAAGATTAAAGAGCTCAGTCCGCCCTACTATTTACCTATAGCCGGAGGGAGAATATTTGGATTCATACCTTTCCCAAGCGTATTAGCGCTATGAGAAATGTAAACAGCCTCACTAAGAATTTGAACCCGTATCGCAGTGTCCATTTCCTATGACTCTAACCATTACAACACGCACCTCCATCACAATCTTTCTGCAAAGATGAGAATCATACGAATCCATTCTTCATCCCAGTAATCACCTACACTGCTATATACATATCTATTAATAATGGAGATTCGCTTCCGGTTTTTGTCTGTAACAAAAATTACCCCACTGCTTACGTCACATTACCCAAAATCGTCATAATTTGAACATGCAACATTAGACAGTCCTCATTGTTTTTTAAAACAAGTTTTAATAAATACATGACTGGTAATATATATCTATATATAGTTTGTTTTATTTTAATACATATTTAAAGTTTACATTTCAAATTGTTTTATTTTTTTAATCCTTTAATGAATTTGATGATTTTACTTACTTAGGGTACAAACTCGCTGACATTGAATTTTTTACTCCCACCCCTTAGGCAATATGTTTAAAAAATCTATTGTTTATTTTGTACTAGTACATATAATTACATATTCACTACATATACACTGCTATATATATTTACCAACCCTCCACACGGGTAGGATGTTACACAAGGTCAATTTCTTAAGCGGAGTTCAACAGGTTTGAATTCAGAGTTTTCCTTCTCCTCGACCGGTTGCCTATCCAAGGTTAAAGAGGCCAGTCTGCTCTACTATTTACCAATAGCTGGATGGAGAATATTTGGATTCATACCTTTCCCAAGCGCTATGTTAAATGCAAACAGTATCGTCTAGGATTTGAACTCGAGTCGACGAGTCCATTTCCTGTGACTCTAACCATTACACCACACGCCTCCATTGCACTTTATATACATGCAAGCGCGTGGTGTAATGGTTAAAGTCATGGGAAATGGACTCGTCGCCCCGAGTTCAAATCCTGGACGTGGTAATTGCATTTCACTTGACGCTAATATCCTTGGAAAAGATATGAATCCTACTCTCCCTCCAGCTACGGGTAAATAGTAGGGCAGACCGGGCTCTTTAACCTTAGTTAGGCAACCGGTCTAGGAGAAGGAAAACTCTGAATTCAACCCTGCTGAACTTCGCTTAAGAAATTGACCTTGTGTCGCATCCTGCTCGTGCGGAGGGGTTAGTAAATATATATATACATGCAAGCCTATATACACTATTGCACACATGAACTCACTATTACATTTAAAACATATCTTGACATTAGTATTATTTGTATTATTCGGACTATTGTCCTCATCTTCATTGTTATTTGTACAACATTTCGGCCGATGTGCCCTCCGGCCTTCTTCAGGTATTCCTTGAGTTCGAAAAGAAGGTTCTCGAGTCCGAGAAGGTTCCCGCGTCCAACAAGAAATATCTGAAGAAGGCCGGAGGGCACATCAGCCGAAACGTTGTAATGAAGATGAGGACAATAGTCCGAATAATACAAATAATACTAATTATCAAGCCTCATCTCAAAAATTCAGAGAAATAATATTTTGACATGTTATACATATATTACACATAATAAACCGGCAATTAGATAATACATTAATTTTTGGAGGATATGTTCTTAATTGAAGTCATACCTAATTTTGAAAATTAATTAGTTAATAATTAATGAATTTTAGGCGGGCATATATGTTCAAATGTAAGGCTAAAGGAATCGAGAAAATGTCAATCCCTGAATGTACATTTCGACCTGGGATTGACATTTTCTCGATTCGTTTAGCCTTACATTTAAACATATATGCCCGCCTAAAATTCATTAATTATTAACTAATTAATTTTCAAAATTAGGTATGACTTCAATTAAGCACATATCCTCCAAAAATTGTCGGCTTAAAGCCATATAAAAATAAACACATTTGTTTGTTTACTTAACCTCATAATACATTAACTAAACACATTTTGGAAACCAACCCCTCTTTAATTTTAAAGAATCCAAAATGTTAGTTAAGGTACACACACACACACACACACACACGCGCGTGCGCGCGCACACACACACACACACACACACACACACACACACACAAACTAAGAAAAATGTGGAATCTTGCATAATTTCGATTTATAATACAATAAAACAAAGACTCGGGTTTTATCTTATCCCCCTTAACTAGTTAAACTAGTGCTTAAACATCACAAAATACCTCATGTTTGATCAAATAAGGTATTTTTCCATTCACTAAAATTATTTCCAACAATTTTCGGGGAAAGAAGTTACGTCACGTAGTTTAAATGGGGACGCCGACGTTACTCGGCGTTTTAAAGTGTGTCTCCCCCCCCCCATATTTGAATATAGACAAAAGCAACCACATACCAAAAGTAGAGGCTCGCAGACTTATAATGTCCTTTTCTTTAAACTAACAAAGGCTCTGAGGAAGGTTTATTAAACAAACCGAAACACTGCAACGTTTATTAAACATCGCTCGGGAATAAAACTTGTATCCTTTTCATATAAAAAAAATCACACATATATTACTACAAATTGCTAAACACACACACACACACACACACACACACACACACATACACTGTTTCGCGTACACACAAAGACACATTACAGCACAAAAACATACCTATGTGCTTACACAAATACACTCACACACGTAAATATAGATACATATACACAGTAGTCTACGTAAAGACAATACACACATATATGCACTGATATATTGACACAAATACGTAAAATATACACGCATGTGTGTTAAGAAGATAAATGGAAAAATATAAATATATTTGTATGGATTAAATTTATATTTTCCATTTATCTTCTCAACATATGTCGGATTTATTTCCATCTTTACTTACATATATATGTTTGTACAGGGTGGCCAAGAAGTCACTGAGGGGTTGCTAAATGCTGTCATTTTACCACTAATAATTATTTTTTCTTTCTATTTCAAATATTGTATAGAAAATACATTGGAAATTAATCATGAATAAGTATAGCGTCGAAGAATGTATCTAAATTGTTAAATTGTTTTATCAAAATCAGGGGTCAATCACATTCCCCAGACTTGACTAGCACTGAAATTTTCTTGTGGGGGTATCTCAAAGAAAAGGTTTACATCAACAAACCCCAAACTCTACAAGAATTGAAGGAGAACATCAGGATTGAAATCAGGGAATTAATCGTAATCGAGTGATCATGCAATCCGTCATGGATAATGTTTTGGTTTGGTTTTGTTTGTTTTGTTTTACGGCATATCAACCTCAGTGGGTCATTTAATGCCAATAAAGTTTTGAAATAAATCAATTCTTAATGGATAATACAATTTTTTTATAAATACATTTTTCTATTTAACCCATAGATGGGACCCTAACAGGTACTACCACTCCGGGTCAGAGTGGACCAGGGAGCAATGGTGATGAAGGGGTGCTTCACATTCCCCAAACCTCCAAAACTGGAACCTCACCATCAGATAGAGTTTAACGTCATTCCCAGGACATGTAGACCCGCGGCCACCTGTTGGCCGTGGGTGACGACCCGTGATGCTTAAGGATAGAACCCAGGTGGATGAGCAGTTCATGACATGCAATACTCCACTTTGGCCCTATCTTGGGCTAGACGGGCGGTCGGAGAGGCCCCCTCCGATCAATCGGCTGGTCACGTCAAGCCCTAGCACCTATATGATTTTCCCAACCCTATTGCCCTTATGGCAAGCCCCAACCCCTTTTTATCATATGGGTGCTAGAAGGCGGTGGCTGAGGGTCTACATGTCCTGGGAATGACGTTAAACTCTATCTGATGGTGAGGTTCCAGTTTTGGAGGTTTGGGAATGTGGAGCACCCCTTCATCACCATTGCTCCCTGGTCCACTCTGACCCGGAGGGGTAGTACCTGTTAGGGTCCCATCTATGGGTTAAATAGAAAAATGTATTTATAAAAAAATTGTATTATCCATTAAGAATTGATTTATTTAAAACTTTATCGGCATTAAATGACCCACTGAGGTTGATATGCCGTAAAACAAAATAAAGCTAACCAAATACATACATTATTAAACATACATTCATATACATATAATTTCACACATTGATATGTCCATACGGATACATATTCACAACATACGCAAATATACACACTCATATATACACGCATAATGATACATACACATACATAAATATTCACTACTTACTCAAATATACGTATTCATATTTACGCACATACAGACACATACATATACATACAAATTTACTACGTACTCAAATACACGCACTTATACACACACGCATACAGATACATACACATACATACTTATTCAGTTCATACGCAAATATACACACTCATACACGACATATACATATTCCCTATGTACACCAAATGTACGCACTCACACGTACACATTAATATGCAGACACACACACACCGAGAGATGCGCACTCATACATATAGAAATTGGAACAGGGACAAAAGTTGACAACGGTAGGAAGTGAAGAATCTGAGGTTGGTGTGGGTGAGGAGTGTATGGGGGGATGTTGAGTCGTGGGGCTGGGGGCAATAAGCGATTAAAAAAAAAAGAAAAGAAAAAAAAAAAAAAGAAAAAAAAATTAGCAGGATACACAGCAGTGAGAAGAGACGAAGGAAATTTCGTATCGGAAACATTTGGATGTGAGATGAGTCCATTTGTTGCTTTCTAATATCAATGGGAAAAAAAAAAGAGACAAAAAATGGCGATTTATAACGCGGCGTTTCTTCCTCTCCAACCCCCCACCCCCAACAAAAATCCCTCCACCCCCTCTACCGATCACTTTGAAACAACAACAACAACAACAGCAACAACAACAACTACGTCCCTTGGCAACCATTTTTTTTTTCGATTTTGTTGTTTTGTCCTTCCTTCCTTCCTGTCGTGCCAAATCGACGTTTCTGTTTTTCTTCATCCCTTGTCTCTTCTCCACCCCACCCCGAAAACAAGCTCTTTAACCCTTTACAGATTAACCAGGTTGGGTCTACTTCCTAAGTTTCAAAAACCGCTGCCATGAACCCCCGCCCCCCAAAACAAACCTCCGGTGGTAGATAAATAATATACGGAATGAGTGAGATCTGCTTTGGATATTTCCCATCTTAAACTGTCACCAGTGAGATTACGGTCATTTTGTCATAGTATTCATTAAAATCTTAAAGAAGAATAACTACTCATTTCGAGTCATTTACTGCACTTACCTATTTTAATAATGAAAGCACCGGTTCTTGCTCGATCACCACAGTAAAGCAGCAATGAACCTGTTTAATACTTAATTGGACGACCACTTAAGCAACAGCAGGTACTGTGAGCAACCTGAACCATTTGTTTATAAAAATCACTTGATTCGGCATTAAATGAACCGAAAAGGATTGGCATGTTGTAAAACAAAACAAGTAATTTCAATACTTAATTAAGTGACCACTTAAGCAATAACATGTACTGAGCCCTTTGTTTATCAGAAATGACATGATTCGGTTTTACTGCCACTGCTTTTAAGAGACGCTTGACGCTTCTTACCACAAGTTTATTTTAATAAACACCGTGAAACTGCACAAGGAAAGACAATTAATATTCAATAAAAGGATAACAGCAATGACTTTTCAAAGAAATAGAAATCAAGAAAAAAAAAATGGGACAACTTACCGTGTCGCCTGACCTGACCAGCAGCGTAAACTAAAAGTTAAAAGTGTACACTATATAATTTCCCCTTATCAATTTTCCGGTTAGGGACTCATAGACCGCAGAAACTAATGGTAAGCACAAAATGAAATTAATAAAAACCCACTAACCTACTCTAAATTGGATATTGTGACTGTAGTTAAATTTATAAACAAAAGATAACTATATAAAAATAAAATATAAATAACTGGTAAATTTAGCAACAGTTCAAAGTTAATAATTGTTATAACTTGTTGAAACATAACAAACTCCGACACGTTGTGAGACAAAACCTTTAATAGGTGTACAGCACATGGTAACTGTTGTACCGGCCGTTCCTACAGTGGAGAATATACACCGGTTCTCACTATAAATAGTGAGACACCGAGTGAAAAGGTTGTACTGTTACCGTTTAGCGGCAAGCTAGCCGTTCTTGTACCTTATTGTAAATACACTTGTCTCATTTTACCCTACCTCGACATGACTTCTTTTTTTACTGTTGAACTAACATCACAACAGTAACGATAAGAGTACATAAAGTACATAGATACATAAGATACAAGAGTAGGGTAAAAAGGACACATTCATGAATGGTAAATACAAAATACAATATTTAGGTATAAACAAGATACCCAAATGTACGTAAAATATAAATGTTACAGACATGGAACTAAAGGATAGTCCATGCTGTATAAAGGACTTACAGTAATGTAGGTCCTTTAGGAGGTAGATAGACTCTAGCCCATATCAGTGCGTTGAGAAGATCCAGCTAAAAGAGACAGACAAATTCAAATCAGGCGCTTAAATACCAGAGGTCCCCTAGTGGGAACAAACGGTAACACAGCGGGAAGATAACTCTTCCAGGCAAAGGGAAGATAATTCCCTACACGGCCTTAAATGAACCGAAAAGTGTTGATATGTCGTAAAACAAAAAATCACCAACTAAACTTAAAACTGAAGTTAAGCAGCGATGAGCCAGTTCAATACTTAATTAGGTGACCACTTAAGCAACAACAAAACAAAACAACCAAAACGATCAACATGTGACACGGTTAAAAGGTTTCAAGTATTCCAATCTAATATTAATAGGACCGGTTTAGCTCAGTCGGTAGAGCATTCAGTTCGGAACCACAAGGTTCTGGCTTCAATACCGGCCCTCGCCAACGCAGCGTATTAGCACAGATTGGGTAATCTGATCTGTACGGTAAAGTGGGGAGCTGACGCTAGGCGTGGCGATCTATCTCAACAAAAAAATCTCCCTGGTCTAGCGAGATAGACTCCTTACTGCCCGGCTGATACCGACAATAGATCACTCCGACAAATTTACTTTTTATGTATAGTTAGTGTTTTCTTTTGGCTTCAATACCGGCCCTCGCCAACTAAGCGTATTAGCACAAATTTGGATAATCTGATCTGTACGGTAAAGTGGGGAGCTGACGGTAGGCGTGGCGATCCATCTCAACAAAAAAATCTCCCTGGTCTAGCGAGATAGACTCCCTTACTGTCCGGCTGATACCGACAATAGATCACTCCGACAACTTTACTTTCACCCTCTTTCTCCCTCCCCCTCTCCCCAAAAAACTAACTATACATTATAGTTAGTGTTTTCTTTTGGAGAGGGGGAGGGAGAAAGAGGGCGATAGGGTGATTGGGGGTATCTCATTTTCAATTGTGTTCACCTTCGCAACTGAACATGAGATACTCTCAATCCCCCCAATAACCCCAATCACAGGTGGGTCTGGTTCTTACCGCTTTACAGAGGTGCAGTCGGCGTATTCTTCTACCCCATTATGAAGCCCCAACCGACAGGGCGGACGCTTCATAAGAGTTCAAGTTGTGCAACCATATCATTGTTGTGACACGGCTACGGCTTGGAATATATATATATATATATATATATATATATATATATATATATATATATAAAGCAATTGGTAATTTGCTTGAAGCATTGTTAAGTATGTTATAATATATTAATAATTTGAAGGCCAATACAATGCGTATGAAAAAATAACATTAGACAAAAATAACATCTTTTTTTTCATACGCATTGTATTGGCCTTCAAATTATTAATATTATATATATATATATATAAAGGAAAAGTTGACTTACCGGTGAATTTGGTCACGATGGTTAGTAAGTGTGGAATTCAGGGGGTTAATCAGCGTTATATATATATATATATATATATATATATATATATATATATATATACCAACCCCTCCGCACGAAATTTCTTAGGCGGAGTTTGATAGGTTTGAATTCTGAGTTTTCCTTCTCTTAGACTGGTTATCTAGTCAAGGTTAAAGAGCTCAGTCTGTCCTACTATTTATCCATAGCTGGAGGGAGATTAGTTGATGCATACCTTTCCTAAGGGTATTAGAGCTATGTGAAATGCAAACAGCCTCGTCCAGGATTTGAACTCTAGTCGACGAGTCCATCTCCTACGCGTCTAACCATTACACCACGCGCCTCAATCAATATAGTTATTTACAAAGGTTAGCTTAGTTGCGACACAAGGCTGACAATATGAAGCAGTCAACTAGAATCGAACGAACTTGTAATGGTCGGCTAGCCGAGCTCGCTAACCTCTCAAGGCGTCAAGTGTGTTATGCTTGGTTGAGAGACTTTTTAGTTGGGTTTCTGAATTGGGAAAAGAAAAGAGGGATTGAAATTAATCGATAATGCTCTTTGGGTCATGAATAAATAAAATCTCATTTTAACAAGTGGAAAATGATGCAGGGGAGAAGGAAAAAAATCGATCTGTTGTCTAAGGTTAGGAAATAAAATATTTTCAACACTGCATACTATTTTATCTTAATACTAGAAGCGGCTACCCGGCATTGCCAGGGTAGAAGAGGGATGGGGGGCAAAAAATTAGTCTCGCAGATCTATTATTACTGAATTGCGAGTTGGATGCCCCATTAAAATCCCTACGTTTGAGTTTTGTTTAACGGCATATCAACCTCTGTGGGTCATTTAATGCCAAAAAGGTTATTTTGGATTTCAGTCTTTAAAGTAGTGGTTCTATGGAGATAATTGGTTATGTTCTGTTATATCTTGTTGAAAAGGTTGCTTTTTTTAAAAATAAAATTTAAAATGTTTTCAGGGTTTGTATTCTTAAAGATGTCCCTCAGGTTTCTTGCTTGATAGTAATTGGCGCGGATATGTTTAAGTCTGTTACAATTTAGAAGGATATGTTTGGTTGTAAGTTGTACTTTGCATGTTGGGCACACTGGGGCATCCTCCCCTTTTAACAGGTACGAATGGGTAATGTGGGTGTGCCCAATACGCAATCTGGCGAGTATTACTTCTTCTCTTCTAATACTTCTGTGGCCTGTCGGCCACTCTCCAATGACTTCTTGTATTTCGTGGAGTTTGTTTTGGGTCAGATTATCCCATGATTTCTGCCATTTGTCTAATATGAATTTGTTTATGGTTGGTTTCAGATCTGTATATGGGATTTTAGATTTGCTCATATCTGTTTGAAGTGCCTTTCTTGCGGCTTTGTCTGTCTTTTCATTTCCTTGGATACCAATGTGACTTGGTATCCAGGTGAATATAATGTTATTATTTTCAGAGAGGGTGTTTAGTTTGTTTAGGAGCTTCGTGATCAGAGGAGGTGATGTGTCTTTGTTATGTAGTGCTAACAGGACTGATTTAGAGTCCGTGCATATAATAAATTTGGAAACTTTGTGATTTGCTATGATATTCATAGCTAGATCAATGGCTGTGGTTTCTGCACTGTAGATTGAGGCTTCATTTGGTAGGCGTTTTAAGGATTCTTTTTTTTTTTTGAGAAATAGCAGTACAACCAACTTTTTTTCCTTGTTTGGATACATCTGTATAGATGTGATAATGACCTGGGAACTTATTTTGTATTTTAATGAATTTTTCTTGGTAAGTGATAGGGTGTGTTTTTGTTTTAGGTAATTTAGTCAGTTCTAAGTTTATAGTTGGTTGCTTAATGGTCCATGGTGCCGTTTTGGAGAGTCCCTACGTAAATCCCTACGTAAAAAGACCGTAAATTGATCGAACCTGGTGGGCGTCAGGAAAAAAAAAAAAAAAAAAAAGAAAAAAAAGTGCACAGTCACTTCGAAAAGAAAAATCCGTCTCTCCTATTTAAAATATTAAATGCAAAAAAAAATAAATAAAAAAGAATCCAATCTCTTACTATTTAAATTTTATTTTTTAATTATCTTTACGAATATAAATCAAATCTCCATTATTTTTGCCCAAAAAGCAAATAACGGATAGCAAGATAGTTTCGCCTATCCATTACTACTGAATAATCAATTTGATCCTTGTCGGATTCCCCATATTTGTGATCGTGTGATCCTACGCATGGCGAACAGTTTGTGTAAAAAATAAGGCCATCCCATCATAGTGTAATTGTTAACAAGGTAGTCTCGCAAATGCATTACTACTGAATAGCGAGGTCGATCCTCGGTAGATGCCTTATACTTGCGACTTTGTGTTACATCGTACCCGTGGCGAACAGGTTAGGTAAATACCTACATTTAAAATATTTTTAGAAAATTTTACCCTAAACTCGTACGTGGTTTGAACTTCCTTGTTGAGTTACAATATTTGAAAATGTATTAGTTCAATTTATTTTCTTTTTTACCCCCATAAAAATCTAACAATAAAAAGGTAAGAATTAACAATGGACATGGTGAACGGGTTGGATAAATACTTACTTGGTTCGATAATTTTGTCAGCTGAAAGTTTATCTCCAAGTCAAATTTGACATATTAGCTAGTGCTAAGCATGATTATTTTTGGTTCTAAGAAATAAGTTCATATATATATATCTTATTATAATGGAGATTGTGTGTTTTTCTGTCTGTAACCGAAACTATATTACTACTCAAGTCACAATTCCCTTAGTTATTGACATCACATTCTCAATGATTTTATTTTTATCTAAACCTCAATTATTAATAAAATTGTTTTACATTATTAATACTGTTAACTATATTCACATACTAACAACATTCAATTATATTTATATATACAACAAAATAGCGGTTTACATTGTGAACGGGAAGGCTAATTTGCATATTGATATTATAAAATCGAATTTAATAAATATGTGTCCAGTGTTATTGATTTCTAACTGTTTAGTTTTATTTTAATGAATATAAGCAAAAATCTCTTCAATGAAATCCATTAACAAGAAAAACTATATGCCATTTTATTCTTTACTTCCTCTTTTAACTAAATACTTAAATTAGAAAAAAATAACAATGAAAGACGAGAGTGATGGAAGAGTAAGTTTCAGTTGTTCCATTTTTTATTATACTCCCTCTGTTTCAAATCTTTTATTATACTCCCTCTGTTTCAAATCTTTTTATCTGTATTCTTATTTAGTTTCATTAGCCTTTCTAATTTAATACAATATTTTATTACATTAAAACTTAAATACTTGCGCCCGGAGGGTGCATATATTTGCTAGTATATATATATATATATATATATATATATATATATATATGTGTTGTGTGTGTGTGTGTGTGTGTGTGTTGTACTAAAAAAATGTTTAAATATATATTGAATATTTAAATATATATATTTAAATTTAATTATTGATTTTTACTGATTAAGTGATATAATTAATCAATTAATTAAATAACAATAAAAAAATCATTTGTGGAACTCTTCATAATTCTTCATAAATAAGTACAGAAAGACTCTCTGTAGTTTAACCCACCCACCGTATTATTGAACGTGTCCAGGTGAATATAGTTCGCCGTATTCTGTCTTCAGTTCCAGATATTTTGACAGTAAATGCCCGGCCTGGGCGAAGATCAAAATTTAGTATCTGTGCCAGAACCGAGAAGCCGCAAAAGTTTCTCGCTTGATTCCAAGGGTCCATCTCCCCCGGCAGCACCTATCCCCTTGCCTAATAAGGGCATGACTGAGTTTATTGCATGGTGCCTTAGGCTACCCCGAAAGGTGACACATCCTACCCATGATGAACAATTTTGTTAAATACCAACTCTGCCTTCAGTATATTAAATATAACACACATTCAAAATTTCAATATAATCCTTTTTCGAAAATTACTGTTTTGTAATTTAGTACTAGTTGTAAAATAATTCTTAATTTTTGGGAGAACTCAGAAATATCAAGAATATTTATTTCTTAGAACAAACTATATTGATTTTTAGCACTGGCTTAGATAGACGCCAACATCCAGAATGAGAATTTTGTAAAACATTCATTTACTACGAGAAAACCGGAATCTAGGGAAACTCTGGACGACTTTGCATGATTCAATTTCAAAGACCCTAAGCCAAACAACGTTTTTTTTGGGGGGGCGGGGGTACTGTATCCTAGAATAGAATATCCAGCTCGGTAAGCCAGATGTTAAAAAAGTTCTATAAAGTATATATATATATATATATATATATATTGCGCCCCCCATAATGGTGGGGTGGGGATGGGGGCAAAGTTAAGTGACCTTTATCACGCTGGCTGGATCAAAGACGGTATGTCCGAAAAGGAGTAAAGTATAAAATTGTTGTTGTATGCAAAGAGCGGGACGGAATCTGTTGATGAGGAGTGCCTCGAGTACAGCCAGGTGCAACTCGTTGGATGAGGATGCTAAAATCGAGAACAATTCGGGTTTATAAGCTGCAGCATAATCAGGATTGTCCAACAGGTGTCGCCCAATGATGGAAGGTGAATATGGATTGTTTGGTGGAGAAGGGCGGTCAAAGTTATTGTTGCGGATAAAAGATCGAATGTGTTGGTTTATTTTAACCTCCAATCTTTGGGTAGTACGCCCAATGTAGCAAACATCGCATTTGCATTCAAATTTGTAGATTAGTTAACTTTTTTCGTGGGGTGTTACACTATCTTTAAGTTTGGGGGGAAAGAGCGTGTCAGATTTTAGAACAATTCGCAACTTGACAGAGTTAAAACAACGGTGGACAGACTGTTATGTTATGGTATGTCCTAATTTTATACTTTACTCCCTTTCGGTCATACCATTTTTGATCCAACCAGCATGATGAAGGTCACTTAACTTTGCCCCCCCCCATTATTGGGAGGGGGCGCAATATATATATATATATATATATATATATATATATATATATATTACTTTATAGAACTTTTTTAACATCTGGCTTACCGAGCTGGATATTCTATTCTAGGATACAGCACGGCTTACCCATATATATATATATATATATATATATATATATATATATATATATATATATAGTTTTTTTTTCCGTAGTTAGGGTCTTTCCATGTGTGGTTTAACCAAGCTGATGCAGGTAGACCATAAGGAGAGCTCAATGTGCCTAATACCAGTGAGTAAAAGGACAGGGCAAGATATTTAGTAAATGAAGAAAAACTCTAAACTTGCTTCATTACAATAATTTATTTCAACCGTATTAATACGGCATCTTCAGGTAATCACAAGAACATGAGTCATGTTCTTGTGATTACCTGAAGATGCCGTATTAATACGGTTGAAATAAATTATTGTAATGAAGCAAGTTTAGAGTTTTTCTTCATTTACTATATATATATATATATATATATATATATATATATATATACAGAAGCAGAGACAGTGAAACAAACAGACAGTAACATAGAGTAAGATAGAGGGGGAGATAGATACAAATATATATCTCAGTTGTATTCTTCGGCTATGGTGGATGAAGATTTTTCTAATTTAATGGTTTTCGACTATTTACTTTTAACTTTATCGTATTATGGAGTTTCGTACAAATATTAGTAGTCGACGGTGTCTGGGCAAATATTAGCTCGTCAGATTCTTCAAGACCCAGGGGATCTGGGGGGGGGGGATAATGGGAGGTCGTATATGTCAATAAATATGGGAACTATTTTTCAGGAAAGTAAATTTCGCTGATGAGTACTTTATATTTTACAAAATTTCTGTTCTTCGAATGTTTTAATTTACAATATCGATAACCGAAAATATTGCGTGATTGGCATAATTATTGAAAATTGGAAACATTATCATTTAACACCGCGAAATTTTTATTTAAAACTGCGAAATTTAAAATTTTAAAAAGCGACATTTTTTTATTTGGAACAGCGAAATTTTTATTTAAAACTGCGATTTTTTTTTAAAACGGTGAATTTAAAAAAAATTTATAACAGCGAAATTTTTATTTATAATCACAAAAAAACGTAATATGTTTTGCCAGGCAAATTTCAAATCTTTTATTATAATGGAGATTATGTGTCTGTTTGTTAGTAACCGAAATACGTCATCACTAACGTCCCAATTCCCTTACGTTATTTACGTTATATTCTCAATTCTTATCAAATAATTATTATTTAATCTTAATTAGCATCTTATTTATTAACAATGTCTCTATTAAAGTCTGGGATAGATTTGCCTCATAACAGCCCATATTTTCAATGTGTCAAAATCCTACAATATGTGTTATACATCATTAAGAAATAAATGTTTACATAGTATATGGTGTTGATAATTCGCATACCGGTTTTAACTAATCCGTGTTTAATAAATAATTACTTGTTTACAACTCCCGCTGTTACTAATAAGTCACCCATTTAAGTACCTAGCAAGCTCATTGTTGCTTAACTTCTTCCCTTCTAACTGATTAAGCCTTACCTAATATAGTACATAAAAATGGGGCCGGGTTAGCTCAGTCGGTAGAGCGTTCGGCTAGAAACCACAATGTTCCTAGTTCGATTCTGGTCCTCGCCAACTCAGCGTATGAGTAGCACAGGGATCTGTGCGGTAAAGTAAGGAGCTGATGGTAGGTGTGGCGCTCCACCCCAGATGCTAAAACAATCTCCTTGGTCTAGCGCTATTGAAAAGGGGATAGACTCTCTCGCTGATTGGCTGATACCGACTTTAGGCCGCCCCGTCAACTTTACTTTACTTAATATAGCACATAGACTAAGTGGTCACCCATCTAAGTATTCAGCAAGTTCATCGTTGCTTAACTTTGGTTATTTGGCAGGAATCGGTACTTTCAGCGCAATTTGGGCGTAATCTTGCTCAGTCTTCTCGCCTAAAAGTGTAATAATAAGAATATCTCGACTTATACACGAGTATACACGGGTCACCCATCTAAGTATTCAGCAAGTTCATCGTTGCTTAACTTTGGTTATTTGGCAGGAATCGGTACTTTCAGCGCAATTTGGGCGTAATCTTGCTCAGTCTTCTCGCCTAAAAGTGTAATAATAAGAATATCTCGACTTATACACGAGTATACACGGGTCACCCATCTAAGTATTCAGCAAGTTCATCGTTGCTTAACTTTGGTTATTTGGCAGGAATCGGTACTTTCAGCGCAATTTGGGCGTAATCTTGCTCAGTCTTCTCGCCTAAAAGTGTAATAATAAGAAAATCTCGACTTATACACGGGCATACACGGGTCACCCATCTAAGTATTTAGCAAGTTCATCGTTGCTTAACTTTGGTTATTTGGCAAGAATCGGTATTTCAGCGCAATTTGGGCGTAATCTTGCTCAGTCTTCTCGCCTAAAATGTAATAAGAAAATCTCGACTTATACACGGGTATAGACGGTAAATAGATTTTGAATCAACAAGTCAGCAATTATCAATCATCATTGAAATTACTGTGTTCTACTTTTTGAACAAATACTTTGTTGCTTTAAAGAAACGTACACACATCATGTAATGTGTGTGTGTGTGTGTATGTGTGTGTGGTGTGTGTGGTGTGTGTGTGTGTGTGTGTGTGTGTGTGTAGTGTGTGTGTGTGTGTGTGTGAGAGAGAGAGAGAGAGAGATAAAGAGGGGCGGGGAGAGAGAGAATAGAAAGAATGAAAGAGAAGAGAGAGAGAAAAAGAGAGAGACAGAGACAGAGAGAGAGTGAGGGGCGGAGAGAGAATAGAAAGAATGAAAGAGAGAGAGAGAGAGAGAGAGAGAGAGAGAGAGAGAGAGAGAGAGAGAGAGAGAGAGAGGGAGGAGAGAGAAGAGAATAGAAAGAGAAGAAAGAGAAGAGAGAGAGAGAGAGAGAGAGAGAAGAGAAGAGAGAGAGAGAGAGAGAGAGAGAGAGAGAAGGGACGGAGAGAGAGAGAGAGAGAGTGAAGTGAAGAGAAGATATATATATATATATATATATAGAGAGAGAGAGAGAGAGAGAGATAGAGGTGGTGGAAGAATGGGAGAATGGAAGAATAAAGATGAACTATAAATACTCTTTGAAGATGTTCTTTGTTCCTTTAAAGGAACGAACGCGCGTAGGGGGAGAGAGAGAGAGAGAGAGAGAGAGAGAGAGAGAGAGAGAGAGAGAGAGAAATGGTTGTTTTTATAAAGATGGCGTATAAATACGAAACCACTTTCTATCAAGATAAAGCATTTATAGATGTATTGCTCGCTGGCAAATTAGAATTCATAATTTGTGTTTTGAAAACAAAGTTAGATGATCGCACTTCTGCCTTCGAATTAGATTTTGAGTTGGCACCGAGGCCAGAGGGAATTTCATAAGATTCCCATCATTAATGAATGAGTAATTAGAATCTTCCTAATTAAATGAACTCAACATTAGAAAAGAGACAAAGGTTGAGTTCAAATCGCCTGTTTGTGAGCTGCGCATGCGTAATCGTGAAAATTCTACTGAACTGATCAAAGATAATTGATCTTTTATTAAAATATGAGAATTTAGAAATTATAGATGGGATATTTATTGATTGTTTTTTTTCCGGATTTCTGAGAGGAAATGTTTTCATTACTACAGATATTTTTCGGACTATTGTCTAAATCTTTTGTTTTTAATACCAGGGCGAGACAAATGTTTTGGAATATTTCGATAGCTCCGTATGCTAATTCCGAGCTCATGAAGGTCACCAAACACACTGGACTGTGAAATACCGAGCTGGCCTGATACTCTCCAAGTAATACTCGCCGAGATAATTCTGTCGAACCCTAGTTTAATGAACATGTCTTATTTCAAGAATCTATCCAGGAATGGCTAACAAAATTCTCACAAGATTACAAAAGTTCAAGTGTCCTGGGTATGACGTTAAACTGAATCTAATGGTGAAGTTTCAATTCCAGAACTCGGCGGAATTACTCCCAGGTCCACCCTGCCCAGAGTGATAATACCTGTTAAGGACCCAATGGTTTAAATAGATCAAAAAATGAGTTTTAAAGAAATGTGTTAAAAACTGTGAAAACGTCTTCGGCATAGAATAACCAAACACGGATTGACATGCCGTAAAATCTAACCAACAACACACACACACACACACACACACACACACATACACACACACACACACACACACATATTGTGATAGTGTAGTGGTTAGAAAGCTAGTTTTGTAGCCTAATTATCATTGTTTGATTAACTCACAGGGTGTAATTGTGACGTTGGTCGGGATGTAGTTTCGGTTACAGACAGATAGACACACAATCTCCGTTATAATAAGATGTGAAATAAACATCGGGCATTATTTCCCAAAAACCTTTTATGCCTATAAGTATTTACGTGAGCGTATATATATATATATATAATTTGAAAATTTGCTTTTTGGAGCATTGTTAAGTAAAGTATATTATTGTTTATATTTTTGAAGGTAATTCCAATGCGTATATCGTATAAAATTCGATAATTATTGAAAATAATTATGACAAGTAAACTAGGCAAATAATGAGCGCGACGTGGAACACCGTACAGAAAAGTTGAAACAGCTGTACGGTGTTCCACGTCAAGCACGTTATTTGCCGAGTTTACTTGTCATGATTATTTTCAATAATTATCGAATTTTATACGATATACGCATTGGATATGCCTTAAAAAATATAAACAATAATATATATATATATATATATATATATATATATATATATATATATATATTGTGTGTGTGTGTGTGTGTGTGTGTGTGTGAAACTAAAATTGGAACTTAATCCGACAGTGTAAATATGATATATTGAAAAAACAAAGGATGTTTACAATTCCATGGGCTCATCAGGGGGGTTTGTACATTCTCTCCTGATGAGCCCATGGATTTGTAAACATCCTTTGTTTTTTCAATATATATATATATATATATATATATATATATATATATATATATATATATATATATATATGAACAAAAAGTGATAAGACAAACAAGAATATTTCTTTTATGTCATTTATTTTTTAAATTGTTCTCAACTAGTTTCGATTTAAGGACATCATCAGAAAAAGTGAAAACAATTTTTTTAGTAAGTTTTTAAAAGGTTTTCAGTGTTTAACATGGCCCCATATAAGTGACGGAAAAAATATATATATATGCATACAAGTATGGGATGAAAAGTTCATATGATGATGTTATATCTGCCGTTGATGAGGTTTTTGTTTTCTATGGAACAGAAGCAATGCAACATTGTTTAAAGAGATTTTGAATATTTGTAGTTTTTCTATTATTCGTTTTCTGATTTGCAATGTTTATAACTTCCATTTTATACAATTTTTTACAACTGTTGGCGTCCTTCCGTCTACTAAAGACGATGGCGTAGAGTCCACTTTTTTTTTCCTGCAACTGCGTGAGTGGTTGGGCGGCACAATTTTGAATGGCAATCTCTGGAATCTCTGGTGCAGTGACTGCGAACACTTCGGGTGGCCAGGTTGGATGCCTTCGTTAGGTCCGTGCAGAGTGGCATCCGCTCTCCCGGGACATCTCCTGTAGTTGGTTGCTCGGAAGCCACACTGAGTTCCTGGATAGGTGCAAGATGCAAAGTCTGCAGACGCCCCACCCAGTGTAACATGCGCAAGACTTGTCAAGCTATGCTGAACTCGCTCCGATCTCCTTTGTTTCTGTATAAGGGGACGATGGTAGCGTCCCGCTTAATTACTTCACCAGGAATGTATAATATTTAGATGATACAATCTTTGAAATAAAGTGATGTGAATAAGAAAACTAAATGGAAAAATATTTCTTTTGGTAAAGTTAAATTTTGATTAGGATCAATGTTGCCCTTTTTTTCCAAGACCGAAATATCATCCTACCAGACTCTGTTCCATCTGAAATACTAAAATCCTTGATCAATTGGTTGGTTGGTTGGGTTTTACGGCATGTCAACCCACTGAATCATTTTATGCCGAAAGCGTTTTTGTTTTATTCATTCTTGATGGATACTCAATTTTTAAAGCACTTTTTTTAGAGCTTATTTTGTTCTATTTGATCTACAGATGGGACCCTAACAGGTACTACCAGTCCGGGTCAGAGTCGACCTGGGTTTAATGGTGATGAATCGGCTGGTCATATCAAGTCCTAACACCTATATGATTGTGCCAACCCTATTGCATTTATGGCAAGCTCCAACCATTTTTTATCATATATGTGCTAGAAGGCGCTGGCCGAGGATCATCATGTCTTGGGTATGACAATAAACTCTATCTGATGGAGAAATTCCAATTCTGGAGCTCTGGGAAATGTGGGGTACCCCTTTATCACCAGATTTTTTTGTTGGGTATGACGTTAAATTGCATCTATTGGTGAAGTTCCAATTTTGGAACTCTAGGGAGTGGGCAGAACCCTTCCATAACCATTACTCCCAGGTCCACTCTGACCCGGGGTGGTAGTACCGTCTATGGGTTGAATAAAAAATAATGAGTTAAAAATGCTTGAAAACACTGAGTTTAAAATCCAGAATGAATAAAACAAAACGGCTTCGGCATAAAATAACCCAACAAGGGTTGACTTGATTCTAGGTATATTCAATCCACTGAATAAAAATATGACCTTCATTCCTTTCTAGCCGCTCTAGTTTTTGAGATAGGGTATAAATCAAAAGGGCAATAATAACGATTTGTAGACATCAGTCCTTGTGCTTGGCTAGTCATATGTTTAACAGTTAGGGATCATATCAGATCTTTGTAACCAGGTCTAATTGAGAAAAACGGATGGCATATTTAGAATTAGCAACTAAAATTTAGCTAAAAATGGTTAACTATCTCAGATATATTGGACCCTAACAGGTACTACCACTTTTCTCGGTCGTTGTACAAACAGACATACATACCTATATACAGGCAGACAAATATAATCTTTCTTTAATATACATAAAGGGTGACCCGCCCCCCCCCCCCAAAAAAACACCAAAATTCTCTTTTTTTGGTCACCCTATATATATATATATATATATATGTATAATATATATATATATATATATGTATATATGTATAAAATATATATATATATATATATATATATATGTATATATGTATAATATATATATATATATATATATATATGTATATATATGTATATATATAGTCGCCAGTCGCCAGGCTGACATAAAGTCTATCCCTTTTCACTAGCGCTAGACCAAGGAGATTGTTTTGCGTATGAGGTGGAGCGCCACGCCTACCATCGGCTCCTTACTTTACCGCACAAATTCCTGTACACTAAGTTGTCGAGAGCCAGTATCTAACTAGGAACCTTGTGGTTCCTATATATATATATATATATATATATATATATATATATATATATTTACACGCACATACACACACACACACACACACATATATATATATATTGTTAATAACACGTGGGCAATCAATGAATTACTACCTCTGTCCATTTTGTGACTGGTATTTGCAATTCGTATTGTTATTTGGACAAGATTTTATGACCAATTTTCTGCCGGCCGCCCTCAATAGACACCGACACTTTCATGGCTCACTTTCGTGATAGTCGCCTTCTTTGCCGGCATCGAAAACGCGCCGTCTAATTTAGAAGGGCGCACCTGCATGGCATTGGGGAATTGGAATGGTACCACAGAGATTCTTATTCTTCACATTCTGGCATGAAACTCAGGAATTATTACTGGAAAAAGCCATCAAATGAATTTAGCCAGCATTAATGACATTTTTCGATATTTAAGACACACACATATTTTCTGGAATATTTTCATAAAAAAAAGAAGAAATAAATAAAGAGAAAATACATTTGGAGATATAAAAAGTTGTTTAGTTGGATGATTTGAAAACATTTTAACCCTTGTTGGGTTATTTTATGCCGAAGTTAGTATAACAATAATGGTTTCCAATTATATACAATACAAAATGTATCAAGTCAACCCTTGTTGGGTTATTTTATGCCGAAGTCAGTATAACAATAATGGTTTCCAATTATATACAATACAAAATGTATCAAGTCAACCCTTGTTGGGTTATTTTATGCCGAAGTCAGTATAACAATAATGGTTTCCAATTATATACAATACAAAATGTACAAGTCAACCCTTGTTGGGTTATTTTATGCGAAGTCAGTATAACAATAATGGTTGTATCAAGTCAACCCTTGTTGGGTTATTTTATGCCGAAGTCAGTATAACAATAATGGTTTCCAATTATATACAATACAAAATGTATCAAGTCAACCCTTGTTGGGTTATTTTATGCCGAAGTCAGTATAACAATAATGGTTTCCAATTATATACAATACAAAATGTATCAAGTCAACCCTTGTTGGGTTATTTTATGCCGAAGTCAGTATAACAATAATGGTTTCCAATTATATACAATACAAAATGTATCAAGTCAACCCTTGTTGGGTTATTTTATGCCGAAGTCAGTATAACAATAATGGTTTCCAATTATATACAATACAAAATGTATCAAGTCAACCCTTGTTGGGTTATTTTATGCCGAAGTCAGTATAACAATAATGGTTTCCAATTATATACAATACAAAATGTATCAAGTCAACCCTTGTTGGGTTATTTTATGCCGAAGTCAGTATAACAATAATGGTTTCCAATTATATACAATACAAAATGTATCAAGTCAACCCTTGTTGGGTTATTTTATGCGAAGTCAGTATAACAATAATGGTTTCCAATTATATACAATACAAAATGTATCAAGTCAACCCTTGTTGGGTTATTTTATGCCGAAGTCAGTATAACAATAATGGTTTCCAATTATATACAATACAAAATGTATCAAGTCAACCCTTGTTGGGTTATTTTATGCCGAAGTCAGTATAACAATAATGGTTTCCAATTATATACAATACAAAATGTATCAAGTCAACCCTTGTTGGGTTATTTTATGCCGAAGTCAGTATAACAATAATGGTTTCCAATTATATACAATACAAAATGTATCAAGTCAACCCTTGTTGGGTTATTTTATGCCGAAGTCAGTATAACAATAATGGTTTCCAATTATATACAATACAAAATGTATCAAGTCAACCCTTGTTGGGTTATTTTATGCCGAAGTCAGTATAAACAATAATGGTTTCCAATTATATACAATACAAAATGTATCAAGTCAACCCTTGTTGGGTTATTTTATGCCGAAGTCAGTATAACAATAATGGTTTCCAATTATATACAATACAAAATGTATCAAGTCAACCCTTGTTGGGTTATTTTATGCCGAAGTCAGTATAACAATAATGGTTTCCAATTATATACAATACAAAATGTATCAAGTCAACCCTTGTTGGGTTATTTTATGCCGAAGTCAGTATAACAATAATGGTTTCCAATTATATACAATACAAAATGTATCAAGTCAACCCTTGTTGGGTTATTTTATGCCGAAGTCAGTATAACAATAATGGTTTCCAATTATATACAATACAAAATGTATCAAGTCAACCCTTGTTGGGTTATTTTATGCCGAAGTCAGTATAACAATAATGGTTTCCAATTATATACAATACAAAATGTATCAAGTCAACCCTTGTTGGGTTATTTTATGCCGAAGTCAGTATAACAATAATGGTTTCCAATTATATACAATACAAAATGTATCAAGTCAACCTTGTTGGGTTATTTTATGCCGAAGTCAGTATAACAATAATGGTTTCCAATTATATACAATACAAAATGTATCAAGTCAACCCTTGTTGGGTTATTTTATGCCGAAGTCAGTATAACAATGGTTTCCAATTATATACAATACAAAATGTATCAAGTCAACCCTTGTTGGGTTATTTTATGCCGAAGTCAGTATAACAATAATGGTTTCCAATTATATACAATACAAAATGTATCAAGTCAACCCTTGTTGGGTTATTTTATGCCGAAGTCAGTATAACAATAATGGTTTCCAATTATATACAATACAAAATGTATCAAGTCAACCCTTGTTGGGTTATTTTATGCCGAAGTCAGTATAACAATAATGGTTTCCAATTATATACAATACAAAATGTATCAAGTCAACCCTTGTTGGGTTATTTTATGCCGAAGTCAGTATAACAATAATGGTTTCCAATTATATACAATACAAATGTATCAAGTCAACCCTTGTTGGGTTATTTTATGCCGAAGTCAGTATAACAATAATGGTTTCCAATTATATACAATACAAAATGTATCAAGTCAACCCTTGTTGGGTTATTTTATGCCGAAGTCAGTATAACAATAATGGTTTCCAATTATATACAATACAAAATGTATCAAGTCAACCCTTGTTGGGTTATTTTATGCCGAAGTCAGTATAACAATAATGGTTTCCAATTATATACAATACAAAATGTATCAAGTCAACCCTTGTTGGGTTATTTTATGCCGAAGTCAGTATAACAATAATGGTTTCCAATTATATACAATACAAAATGTATCAAGTCAACCCTTGTTGGGTTATTTTATGCCGAAGTCAGTATAACAATAATGGTTTCCAATTATATACAATACAAAATCAAGTCAACCCTTGTTGGGTTATTTTATGCCGAAGTCAGTATAACAATAATGGTTTCCAATTATATACAATACAAAATGTATCAAGTCAACCTTGTTGGTTATTTTATGCCGAAGTCAGTATAACAATAATGGTTTCCAATTATATACAATACAAAAATGTATCAAGTCAACCCTTGTTGGGTTATTTTATGCCGAAGTCAGTATAACAATAATGGTTTCCAATTATATACAATACAAAATGTATCAAGTCAACCCTTGTTGGGTTATTTTATGCCGAAGTCAGTATAACAATAATGGTTTTCCAATTATATACAATACAAAATGTATCAAGTCAACCTTGTTGGGTTATTTTATGCCGAAGTCAGTATAACAACAAGTGTTCCGAAGTCAGTATAACAATACAATACAAAATGGTCAAGTCAATTATATACAATACAAATGTATCAAGTCAACCCTTGTTGGGTTATTTATGCCGAAGTCAGTATAACAATAATGGTCTCCAATTATATACAATACAAATGTATCAAGTCAACCCTTGTGGGTTATCCAAATCAGTCAATAATGGTCTCCAATTATATACAATACAAAATGTATCAAGTCAACCCTTGTTGGGTTATTTTATGCCGAAGTCAGTATAACAATAATGGTCTCCAATTATATACAATACAAAATGTATCAAGTCAACCCTTGTTGGGTTATTTTATGCCGAAGTCAGTATAACAATAATGGTCTCCAATTATATACAATACAAAATGTATCAAGTCAACCCTTGTTGGGTTATTTTATGCCGAAGTCAGTTTAACAATTATGGTGTTCAATTATATACGGTATAAAAATATATCATATCAACCCTGGTTGGGTTATTTTATGGCAGAGTCACGCTTTCTTTCATGGGGCCGAAGAGAGGCAAACATTATTCCAGTGACGAGGCAGGAAAATCTGTAGTGAAGAAGTGTCTCAAAGAACAGTCAACAGAATTTTACGAGGCAGGTATACATGCCTTCATTCGAAGGTGGAACATTGCCATTGAGAGAAGCGGTGACTATTTGGAGAAGTAAGGATTTGATCCACAGAGCAGCAGCTTCATTTTAATGTATGATACATGTTCCCGTGATGTCCTAAACAAAATGGTATTACTTTTTGACTCATATTGCTGACGGCTGAAAATTCTGTCGGGTTCATTCCCGGCTAGAGGTAGCTGTTAAAAAAAGTCGAGCCGCACTGATGAAACGTAAACGTCGAAACACGTGTCTGTGGATGACTGATATATATATATATATATATATATATATATATATAATATATATTATATTTCAAGCCCACTGGCGATAGAGTTATGGTGACGGGGACAGGTAGAGGATACTACTGGAAGTCTTTACCCAGACCTCTGCACAGTCACGGTCTTTGGGTGATATATATATATATATATATATATATTATATATATAAGTTCATAATACCCAAATGACGTTTGTTGAGTTTTTCTTTCTAATTAAAGTTTCTTTCTCTCTCTCTCTCCCTCCCCTCTCCCCCTCTCTCTCTCGTACCCCCCTCTCTCTCTCTCTCCTCTATATTATATATATATATATATATATATATGTATATATATATGCTGATGACGATAATTCTATGTGGGGTTTAATTGTAATAATACAGATTATCAATATTGAGAGCTCGATGTATTCCCTAATGTCATCCGACCTTTTTTTAGAATAAATATTTAAAAAAAATTGAAATAAAGGACAATTTGATTTATAAGAAATGAAAGGTTTTCTATAGGTAATTCCATGTCAAATCATCCAGAAAAAAGTAAAATTGTCACCCACCCCTTCAATTTTTCTGATATTTTTTCTCCATGTGTTAACTATGTTAACATTAGATAATCCCCAACATTTGAGCTTCCAAAGGGCCGGGTTAGCTCAGTCGGTAGAGTGATCGGCTAGAAACCACAAGGTTCCTAGTTCGATACCGGTCCTCGCCAACTCAGCGTATGAGTAGCACAGGGATCTGTGCAGTAAAGTAATGATATTAGGTGTGGCGCTCCACCCCAGATGCAAAAACAATCTCCTTGGTCTAACGCTACTGAAAAGGGATAGACTTCCTAGCTGATTGGCTGATACCGACTTTAGGCCACCCCGACGACGACTATGTCAATTTTTAGCTCTCCAAATTTGGTGGGGTTCCTGAAAAATGGGGACTTTTTGTAATTTATTTTTGTCTGTAAAGTGAGGTATAAGACTTTTTTGATAGCATTTTTTGATTCCCTGGGAAAAAATGCTTTTATAAACCAATTTTTAGGAGTAAGGAAGCTCTAGAACTCATTTTACAGAAAAAATAGGTTACAAAAAGTCGCAATTTTTCGTGCCCCCCTCGAATTTGGAGAGATAAAAATCGACATAACTCCGCCAATTTTTGGAATTGGAAGCTCAAATTTTGGAGATTGTTTAACTTTATCATAATCCACACTTAGACAAAAATTCAGAAAAATTGAAGGGGTTGGGTGCCGGTCGAAGATTGTATGGACCAGGAAGCACTGTGATGAAAAAAAAAAAAAAAAAGAAAAAAGAAAGAAAAAAGAAAACCAACGACAATTAGAAAAAATATTAAAACATTAATAGTAGGACCTATGGATATACGACAGTATGACAATTTAATAATTACAACGTTTGATATGTTTACTAGGGAGTTATTGCTAAATAGTTCAATATGTAAAAAGTGTAATAATCTTAATTTAACTTTCTCTCCCTCTTTTTTTTCTTTCTTTCCTTCTTTTGATTTTTTCATTATGTTCGATTGAAACAGATTAGCGTTATCGTTTGCGCGCGCTCATCACCTCCATCTATCTTTCTCCTACCCTCTTTCTAGTTTTCTTTCTTTCTTATTATATTTTTCTGTGTAGCATGTCCTTTTTCTTCCTTTCATTTTTAATAATGAAAACAGAATGGTCCATTATTTAGCTAAGGTGATGACACCCATAAGAAATTTAAAAAAAAATCGCTGGATAAGTAACACCAGATAATCAGGATGTCAAATTTTGCATTTTATCGTGGTCGATTTGGACGGTCTCATTTTTAACCAGAAGGTTGTTTCAAGATGATAACGGACGTACAATTTAGGTTTGTTTGTTTTGTTTTGTTTTACGGCATATCAACCTCAGTGGGTCATTTAATGCCGATAATGTTTTGAAATAAATCAATTCTTAATGGATAATACAATTTTTTTATAAATACATTTTTCTATTTAACCCATAGATGGGACCCTAACAGGTACTACCACTCCGGGTCAGAGTGGACCAGGGAGCAATGGTGATGAAGGGGTGCTCCACATTCCCCAAACCTCCAAAACTGTTTAACGTCATTACCAGGACATGTAGGCCCGCAGTCAACCCGCTTCTCTATGCGACCCATATGGATGAAAAGGGGGTTTGCCAT
>CM042168.1:69514950-69519950 GCA_023376005.1 Doryteuthis pealeii
GGGGGAGGAGAGGAAACGTTTTGAGCGGTAGAAAGAATAATACTGATTGAGAGAGGAGATGAAATAGGTTGAGAGAGAGAGAGAGAGAGAGAGAGAGAGAGAGAGAGAGAGAGAGAGAGAGAGAGAGGGGGGGGACGGGTTGAGATGTAGAAACTGTAAGACCGATAGAGAGAGGAAATAGTTTGAGAGGTAGAAAGAGTAAAACTGACATAGAGATAAAAGGAAGTGGATTTAGAGGTAGAAAGTGTAAAACTGAAAATAGTTGAAGAGAGAGAGAGAGAGAGAGAGAGAGAGAGAGAGAGAGAGAGAGAGAGAGGAGAGAGAGAGAGAGAGAGATGAGTGAAATATTTTCTAAAGAGAAAAAAAGAGAGAGAGAGAGAGAGAGAGAGAGAGAGAGAGAGAGAGAGAGAGAAGAGAGAGAGAACATTCAACGAATCTTATAATTTTGAATATCTGTTTTGAAATTTTAATGTTGGTTTCAAATAAAAGTTAATTATAGAAAGTTGCTAAATGTTTTTAAAAACTGAATTTTAAAACTTCGTCACAAGACTGATTCAATCATTTCAACTAGTAAACGTATACGCACTCCGCCGGGCACAAATATTTAAGTTTTAATGTAACTGAATATTATATTAAATTAGAAAGACTAACGAAACTAAATAAGAATGAATATAAAAATATTACACTTATTTTAATGTTGTTTTAATTGATTTCTGTATAAAATTATATATAGGATTGTTTTTAATACGTTAGAGAATAACATGATAGTATTAGAAATCAGTAACAGCAAATAATTATTTATTAAACCCAGTTTTGTTAAAATTATTATACAAATAATTCCCACCATATACTACGTATCTATTTATCTATCTCAGTTTATTCCAAACTATATATCCATCTTCATATCTAAACAAGAATTACGACAAATTACGATAAATAAACAAGAATTACGACGAGCTGGGGTCGTTATTTGATAGTCACCGGGTAGCAATTTTTGAGGCAGGAGACCGGGACGCACTTCCTCATAAATTACCAAAAAAAATTCTTGGTATAAATATAAATATTATTTCCAGGTGTCAGTTTTCGGTCCCTAAACAAATAAATCACTTGATCCCTGGGGGGTGGGGTGGGCATCTCCCCAGGCAACATCTGCCCCCTTGATTTAAAGGAGCAAGACTGAAGCGTCCCAAAAAGGGAATGCCGATGGGATCCACGCATATTTTCGACTAGCCATCGCATGAGCTTTGGTTTGTGCGTGGTTTCTCACTTTAAAAATACCTTGTGTCGCATCCTGACCTGGTGAGAGGTTGAAGTAAATACCGATGTACTTATTTATAGGTATTTCTCTGAATTTTTGGGATGAGGCTTGATAATTAGTACTTTTGGATTATTCGGACTATTGTCCTCATCTTTATTGCTATCTGTACAACGTTTCGACCGATGTGCCCTCCGGCCTTCTTCGGGTATTTCTTGTCAGACTCGGGAGCCTTCTCTAACTCAAGAACCTTCTTTTCAAACTCTGGAACCTTCTTGTCATAATCAGGAGCCATCACAGAACTTTGAACCCAACCCTTTATTCAATCCACGGGGGTGTCCTGTTCTCATTCCGCTAACCATAGCTGGGTACAAGTGTTAAGCTGTGTTAATTATTATTCTATGTTACTGTTGCCCTTGACCAGGATTGAACCTGCAGCTTAGAGATAACTGTCGCTTAGAACTGGATATTTACCTCGTGCCCTACTTGTACGGGTTAGGCACAAGGCCCTATTAACGGGGGACCACCCACAATCCGAAGCTTATGGGTAGTAGGCACAAAAAATGCGTCGATCCCGTCGGAATTCCCCCTCGAGGGGCGCCTCAGGCGCTGGGCAATAAACCAGCCCTGTCCCTTTAAATCAAGGGGGTAGGTATTGCCTGGGGGGATAGCCCCCTGGGATCGACGCTGTTAATTTTATTACCTAGCCACTCCAGAGGCCGAAGCGCTCTGAAGCCGGCTCAGACTGTCACTTAGAACTGTCTTAACCCAACGCTTTATTTATAGGTAATACTGTAATTATAGGATGAATTTTTGTTTTTCCTTCCTTCTGTTGAAGCGAGTCTGACAGTCTGTTTTTATTGTCGACTGGTTTTGCTGAATAAACAATTTTATATTGATTATTTATATTGATATAATAAAAGGGAATTAAAAATCTCGAATCGAAAGAAACTTTTATCTCGTCGTTAATATAATAGACGAGGTAATTTATACTTTTAGTTGTTGTTAGTTCGGCTGAGATGATTAACAGGGAAAACGGTTTGTTGGTTGGTAGGGTAATTTTCACCTTTAGTTGGCTAAATTCGTAGCAAATAAGGCAATTAGAGTAAACTCCCTTGACTTTCACTTTGAAACAAGCCGGTAGCTATTTTGAAAGTCTCCGTGCGAAATAAAGAAATCTTAGAAATTTTTTTCGGAAACAATACAACTGCATGCTTTAACACAAAAATATCATGAAATGTGTTCTTAATAACAATTAAGTTCATTTCAGATAATTTTATGCTAGGAATTTAGCCAACTGAATTTCACTTTGAAACAAGACGATAGCCATTTTGAAAGTGTCCATGCGAAATAAACAAATCTTAGAAACTTTTTCGAAAACAATACAACTGCATGTTTTAACCCAAAATATCATAAAATGTGTTCTTAATAACAATTAAGTTCATTTCAGATAATTTTATGCTAGGAATTTAGCCAACTGACTTTCACTTTGAGACAAGCCGGTAGCCATTTTGAAAGTCTCCGTGCGAAATACACAAATCTTAGAAACTTTTTCGAAAACGATATAACTGCATGCTTTAACACAGAAATATCATAAAATGTGTTCTTAATAACAATTAAGTTCATTTCAGATAATGCGCACGCACAATTTTATGCTAGGAATTTAGCCAACTAAAGGTGAAAATTACCAAAGTTTTTATATATAATAGATATTCGTGCTCTTAAATTGTATAAGCATTATTTCTAGAAGCCCCCCCCCTCCGCAAATCATTATAAAAAGTTTTCATCTTGAATAATTCTGGTAAGTATTCAGTTAATGTATTGAGTATATTTTAAAATGTTATTCAAGGATTTTATATATATATATATATATATATATATATATATATATATATATATATATTTGTATATGTATAAGTATTAACTTACCGTTGGGTATAAGAACGATCGTTGGAAGCGCACAATATCCAGAGGTTAAGGTTGAGAAAAAACAAATACAAAGTGCTCAATACAATGTAGAGCATAAATTTATTTTAAGAATGGAAATGAGTAACCTACTCGAGTTTCATCGATAGATTCTTCAGGGTTACTTTTAAATTAATCGAGTTTACGATTATTCTTTGGTGTTATAAACATTCCCGTTGGAATGGGACTTAAATTTAGTAGAGGAACGCCTATATATATATAATATATATATATATATATATATATATATATATATATATATATTTAGCCAACTAAAGGGGAAAATTACCGTTGGTAGATTGGTTGGATTTTAAGACATTTTGTTTTGTTTTGCACTCTATTTTTTTAGAAACACATTTTTTAAAAATTCATTTTTTCTATTTAACCTATAGATGGGACCTTAACAGGTGCTACCACTTTGGGTTAGAGAGGACCTAAGACCAATGGTGATGAAGGGGTACACCACATTCCCCAGAGCTCCAGAACTGGAACCTCACCACTAGGTGCAGTTTAACGTCATACCCACCACACTAAGACCACCGCCTTCAAGCACATATATGATAAAAAGAATTAGTGTTTTGCCATAAAGGCTGGGACAATCATGTACGTGCTAGGGCTTGACGTGACCAGCCGATTGATCGCAGGGGCCTCTCCGACCGCTCGTCTTGCCTAAGTAAGGGCCAAAGTGGTGTGTTGCATGTTATGGACTGTCCAGTCAGCAGGATTCCATCCATAATCATCACGAGTCTCTACACACTGCGAACAGATGATCCCATTGGGGAGTGGGTCGTACACCCCTTTGCAGAGGTGCAGTCAGTGTATTCTAATGCCCCAGCCGACAGGGTTTAAAGAGTTTGAGATAAACTGAACCTTGAACAAATTAAATTACTTTAAAAAATAAGAACATTGAAAAAGACTGACGTCATTGGATTTTACACCTGGAATTGTATAAGAAATACCAATACACATTATTTAAACAATTTTTTTTTTAAATGATAGTGATTCTTCTCGTGATACATGATTCATAGATGCGCAAAGAACTATCTTTTGAATATATCTACAAAAAAAGTTATTTGACGCCAGTTTGATCAACTGTCAAACTATTAAAAATGATTCCCCAGATTGTATCATCACTACACTTGGATACACTAGAAAAACCTGAGGAAGGCTGGAGGATACACTGGAAAAACCTGAGGAAGGCTGGAGGATACACTGGAAAAACCTGAGGAAGGCTGGAGGATACATTGGAAACACCCGAGGAAGGCTGGAAGATACACTGGAAACACCCGAGGAAGGCTAGGGATATATTGGAAACACCTGAGGAAGGCTGGAGGATACACTAGAAAACACTGGAAACACTTGAGGAAGGCTGGAGGATACACTGGAAACACCTGAGGAAGGCTGGAGGATACTCTGGAAACACCCGAGGAAGGCTGGAGGATACTACAGCCGAAACGTTGTGCTATTAACTACCACAATAAAGATGAGAACAACAGTAAAAAAAAATCGAAATTAGATTATTTCAATAATAAAATGTTTTTTTGTTTTTTTTTCTTACCCATAAAGTTGTAGTTGTTTCACACTAAAAGAAAAGAAAGAAAAGTATATTAATTAAAATTCATAAAGTAATAAAATTGAATAAATAAGAAAACAACTTTGTTTCTTTTTTTCTATAAGAGAAAAAAAAAATTTGAATGATTATATTTTTGAGCAAAAGTATAAATGGTAGGACAATAAAAGGGGGACCAATTAAATTGATCGGATTTGAGTGAAGAGAAAT
>CM042168.1:69524950-69528937 GCA_023376005.1 Doryteuthis pealeii
TCAGTCATCACACTTACTAAGTCCTCTAAATGGCATTCAGTGTCCATACAGAGCATGCCTTGGGGGTGCGAGCATAATTCCAGGGGGTGCGAGAAGCGTCCGTTCAAATTTAGATTATTTTTTTTTCTTTTGCAATTAATATTGTAATTATATGTTGTAATTATATTATCATTGAATTAAAATTCATTAACAAACTTCTTTTTTATTATTCTTTACATATTTTAAGCAAGTAACTATTTTTTGTAAAATTTATTCAAATATTAATTGTGTCTGGAATTAGAGTTCCATATTAAATTTGAGTCCGGATTTAGCAAGTAATTCAAATATTAATGTCTGATTTTTGTTTAGATATTATATTAGATTTAGAGAGTGAAATTTATATGATCTTTTGATAATTTATATGATCTTTTGATAAAACTGTAGTATGGATTCAGATTCTATATTTTTGAACAAAAGTATAAATTTTAGGGGTGCGAGAATAGAAAATTTTAAGGGTGCGGGAATAGAAAAAGGTTGGGAACCACTTATTTAAACCATTATGGGACCTTAACAAGTACTACCACTCCAGGTCAGGGTGAATCTGGGAATAATGATGATGAAAGGGTACTCCACACTCCCCAGAGCTCTTCAGCTTTAACGTCATACCAAGAACACGACAATAAAGGATAATCCACATTCCTCAGAGTCAGGGAACCCGAGCCTCACCACCAGATGCTGTTTAGTGTCATATCCAAAACACACTTTTGTGTGTGTGTGGGGAGGTGATCTCAACCCTCCACAGAGAATACAGTGAGCGTATTCAGGGGGAGGGGTAACATTTTAGGTACAGGACATTTATGGCGAAAGATTGTGACATTGTAAAAAGTATCTGGTACCTTTAAGGAGGCGGCTTCGTTCTTGAAATGAGGTAACCAATCAAGTACATGGTACCATTCATATGTTTGTTATTTAAGCATTATAGTTCTTTTCGACAATAACAAAATAAATACAATTATTCTAATTAATTATCATTCTGATAACTCCATTCCAATCTATTAGATTTCCATATGCCACAGTTGAATGAGTTGTGTATCTTTATTAAATTATAAAATGACTTGATTAGTTAAGTTAAAAGTTAAAGTTAATAGAAACAATGACATCGTGACATGCATTTAAAAAAAACTAAAATAGTATATTATAAATTATTTTAATTTATTATCTAGATATATAAATTAATTATTTATATTATGTCTACATCTATTAATAATGGAGATTCGCTTCCGGTTTTTGTCTGTAACAAAAATTACGTCACTGCTTACGTCACATTACCCAAAATCGTCATAACATAGAATAAATACACTCAAAATTTAAACATGCAACATTAGACAGTCCTCATTGTTTTTTAAAACAAATTTTAATAAATACATGACTGGTATTATATATCTATATATAGTTTGTTTTATTTTAATACATATTCAAAGTTTACATTTCAAATTGTTTTATTTTTTAATCCTTTAATGAATTTGATGATTTTACTTACTTAGGGTACAAACTCGCTGACATTGGATTTTTTACTCCCACCCCTCAGGCAATATGTTTCAAAAATGTATTTTTACATCGCCCGGAGGGTGTTTTTTTATTATTTTGTACTAGTCTAGATAATAAGTTTCATGCTTAAGTAATAGGTACCAGGTACTTTTCACAATATCACATTTTTTTTATTATTAAATGAACCTTCCTTTTTGGCATTTTAACCCTCGCCTGGAGTATTCTACGCTTCGACCACAGGACAATAAAATATTAGAGACAAAAAAGGGATCAATTAAATTGATCGGATTTGAGTGAAGAGAAATATATATATATATATATATATATATATATATATATATATAGTTTTTCCGTAGTTATGATCTTTCCACGTGTGGTTTAACCAAGCTGATGTAGGTAGACCACAAGGAGAGCTCAATGTGCCTAATACCAGTGAGTAGAAGGACAGGGCAAGATATTTAATGAAGGAAAAAACTCTAAACTTGCTTCATTACAATAATTTATTTCAACCGTATTAATACGGCATCTTCAGGTAATCACAAGAACCTGAAGATGCCGTATTAATACGGTTGAAATAAATTATTGTAATGAAGCAAGTTTAGAGTTTTTTCTTCTTTTACTATATATATATATATATATATATATATATATATATATATATATATATATATATATATATATTAATACCGTTGTTTCTTAGTCTTCCAGCCGTTATCATCTTGCTACATACACCCTCTGGTTAAAAATGAGACCGTTAAAATCGTCCAGTGTAAATTCTGATCATTTTGTGTCGCTTATCCACCGATTTCTTATTTCTTATAAGTGTCGTCACCTCAGCGAAATAATGGAGCATTCCGTTTTTATTATAAAGAAAGAAAGGGAAGAAAAAAGACATGCTACACAGAAAAATATAAAAGAGAGAGAGAGAGAGAGAGAGAGAGAGAGAGAGAGAGAGAGAGAGTAGGTGAAAGATATAGAGAGGAGGTGAGCACGCGGAACCAATAACGCTGATCTGTTTCAATCGAACATAAAAAGAAGTAAAGAAAGAAAAAAAAAGCGTGAGAGAGAGTTAAATCAAGATTATTATACTTTTTACATATTGAACTATTTAGAAACAGCTCTTAAGTAAACATATCAAACGTTATAATAATTAAATTATCATACTCTGTTATATCCACAGGTCCTGTTAGTTTAAAACAAAATCTAAGCGAATTTCGACCTGATTTAGCCGACGTTTTTTGTTAGCCTCATGACCCACACAGGGACATGTGCACTTGTGAGCAAGCGTTTTTTTTTATTGATATCAAGATATAGGGAAAATATTCCCCTGGGGGTCGAGGAATAGTCGCAAATATAAAGATATTAAGATTTTTCTAAATTCAGACTGATTATATCGATTAAAAATTTTTATTTAATGATGATGAGAAATATCTTCTATCTTCCTCAGTCTGTTCATATCTATCTATCTATCTATCTATCTATCTATCTATCTTCTTCACTATGTTCATATCTATCTATCTATCTATCTATCTATCTATCTATCTATCTATCTATCTATCTAGTATGTTAATATCTATCTATCTATCTATCTATCTATCTATCTTCCTAGTCTGTTCATATCTATCTATCTATCTATCTATCTATCTATCTATCTATCTATCTATCTATCTATCTATCTATCTATCTATCTATCTAGTATGTTCATATCTATCTATCTATCTATCTATCTATCTATCCTATCAGTCTGTTCATATATATCTATCTATCTATCTATCTATCTTCTATCTCTAGTCTGTTCATATCTATCTATCTATCTATCTATCTATCTATCTATCTATCCTATCTAGTATGTTCATATCTATCTATCTATCTATCTATCTATCTATCTATCTATCTATCTATCTATCTATCTATCTATCTATCTATCTATCAGTATGTCCATATCTATCTATCTATCTATCTATCTATCTATCTCTATCTATCTATCTATCTATCTATCTATCTATCTATCTATCTATCTAGTCTGTCATATCTATCTATCTATCTATCTATCTATCTATCTATCTATCTATCTATCTTCAGGTATGTCATATCTATCTATCTATCTATCTATCTATCTATCTATCTATCTATCTATCTATCTATCTATCTATCTTCTAGTATGTCTATCTATATCTATCTATCTATCTATCTATCTATCTATCTATCTATCTATCTATCTATCTAGTATGTGTTCATATCTATCTATCTATCTATCTATCTATCTATCTATCTATCTATCTATCTATCTATCTATCTATCTATCTATCTATCTATCGTCTATGTCTGTTCATATCTATCTATCTATCTATCTATCTATCTATCTATCTATATCTATCTATCTATCCTATCTATCTCTAGTCTATCTATCTATCTATCTATCTATCTATCATCTATCTTCCTCGTATGTTTTCATTCTAT
>CM042168.1:69529037-69541537 GCA_023376005.1 Doryteuthis pealeii
ATCTTTCTTCTTCACAATTTTTTTATTATTAAAAGGAACCTTCCTTTTGGCATTTTAACCCCCGCCTGGGTAAATATTCTACGCCTCGACACAGGACAATAAAATATTAGAGACAAGAAAGGGATCAATTAAATTGATCGGATTTGAGTGAAGAGAAATATATAATATATATATATATATATTTATATATATATATATATATAAGTGTATTTAGCAGCATTTTTTCTTTTATACAGGTTTCGTTGAATTGAACAGACAATTCCTGTCTGACAAGTCTTTCATTGATCCTTTCTAATCTCGGCCATCCTTCTGGTGTCAGGGTGGAACTGGTATAACAGTCCACCGAATGTTTTGTCACTAGCGCTTTCGCAATACACTTTGCCATCCTCAGGTGGGAAACAATGGAATAGTTTTTCATGTCTCGGTTTTTAACGAGAACGAGTAGAAGCAAGGAATTAGTGAGGTTAATATCAATTGGTAGTGGGAGGTCTGGTGGAATGGTAGTAGTTTGACAAAAGCGAGTGTGATTTTTTTGAGGGGGGGGGGCATTCGGTGACTGTTATACCAGTTCTACCCTGACACCAGAAGGATGGCCCGAAGATTAGAACGGATCAACGAAAGACTTGTCAGACAGGAATTGTCTGTTCAATTCAACGAAACCTATATATATATATATATATATGTATATATATATATATAATATATATATATATAGTTTTTCCGTAGTTTGGATCTTTCCACGTGTGGTTTAACCAAGCTGAATCAGGTAGACCATAAGGAGAGCTCAATGTGCCTAATACCAGTGAGTAGAAGGACAGGGCAAGATATTTAGTAAATGAAGAAAAAACTCTAAACTTGCTCCATTACAATAATTTATTTCAACCGTATTAATACGGTATCTTCAGGTAATCACACGAACATGTTCTTGTGATTACTTGAAGATGCCGTATTAATACGGTTGAAATAAATTATTGTAATGAAGCAAGTTTAGAGTTTTTTCTTCTTTTACTATATATATATATATATATATATATATATTAATACCGTTGTTTCTTAGTCTTCCAGCCGTTATCATCTAGCTACTACATACACCCTTTGGTTAAAAATGACTCCGTTAAAATCGTCCAGTGTAAATTCTGATCATCTTGTGTCGCTTATCCGCCGATTTCTTATTTCTTATAAGTGTCGTCACCTCAGCGAAATAATGGAGCATTCCGTTTTTATTATAAAGAAAGAAAGGGAAGAAAAACGACATGCTACACAGAAAAATATAAAAGAGAGAGAGAGAGAGAGAGAGAGAGAGAGAGAGAGAGAGAGAGAGAGAGAGAGTAGGTGAAAGATATAGAGAGGAGGTGAGCACGCGGAACCGATAACGCTGATCTGTTTCAATCGAACATAAAAAGAAGTAATAAAGCAAAAAAAAGCGTGAGAGAGAGAGTTAAATCAAGATTATTATACTTTTTACATATTGAACTATTTAGTAATAGCTCTTAAGTAAACATATCAAATGTTATAATGATTAAATTATCATACTCTGGTATATCCACAGGTCCTGTTAGTTTAAAACAAAATCTAAGCGAATTTCGACCTGATTTAGCCGACGTTTTTTGTTAGCCTCATGACCCACACAGGGACATGTGCACTTGTGAGCAAGCGTTTTTTTATTGATATCAAAATATTCGGAAAATATTCTCCTGGGGGTCGAGGAATAGTCGCAAATATAAAGATATTAAGATTTTTCTAAATTCAGACTGATTATATCGATTAAAATTTTTTTATTTAATGATGATGAGATATCTATCTATCTATCTATCTATCTATCTATCTATCTATCCTATCTATCTATCTATCTATCTATCTATATCTATCTATCTATCTATCTATCTATCTATCTATCTATCTATCTTCTAGTCTGTTCATATCTATCTATCTATCTATCTATCTATCTATCTATCTATCTATCTATCTATCTATCTATCTATCTATCTATCTATCTATCTATCTATCTATCTGTCATATCTATCTATCTATCTATCTATCTATCTATCTATCTATCTATCTATCTCTAGTCTGTTCATATCTATCTATCTATCTATCTATCTATCTATCTATCTATCTATCTATCTATCTATCTATCTATCTATATATCTATCTATCTATCTATCTATCTATCTATCTATCTATCTATCTATCTATCTCTATCTATCTATCTATCTATCTATCTATCTATCTATCTATCTATCTATCATATCTATCTATCTATCTATCTATCTATCTATCTATCTATCTATCTATCTATCTATCTATCTATCTATCAGTCTGTTCATATCTATCTATCCTATCTATCTATCTATCTATCTATCTATCTATCTTCTATCAGTATGTTCATATCTATCTATCTATCTATCTATCTATCTATCTATCTATCTATCTATCTATCTATCTATCTATCTATATCTATCTATCTATCTATCTATCTATCTATCTATCTATCTCTATCAGTATGTTCATATCTATCTATCTATCTATCTATCTATCTATCTATCTATCTATCTAGTCTGTTCATATCTATCTATCTATCTATCTATCTATCTATCTATCTATCTATCTAGTCTATCTATCTATCTATCTATCTATCTATCTATCTATCTTCTCAGTCTGTTCATATCTATCTATCTATCTATCTATCTATCTATCTATCTTCTATCTATCTATCTATCTATCTATCTATCTATGTTCAATCTATCTATCTATCTATCTATCTATCTATCTATCTATCTATCTATCTTCCTCATCTATCTATCATATCTATCTATCTATCTATCTATCTATCTATCTATCTATCTATCTATCTATCTATCTATCTTCATATCTATCTATCTATCTATCTATCTATCTTCCTCAGTCTGTTCATATCTATCTATCTATCTATCTATCTATCTATCTATCTATCTATCTATCTATCTATCTATCTATCTATCTAGTCTGTTCATATCTATCTATCTATCTATCTATCTATCTATCTATCTATCTATCTATCTATCTATCTATCTATCTATCTATCTTCTCAGTATGTTCATATCTATCTATCTATCTATCTATCTATCTATCTCCTCAGTCTGTTCATATCTATCTATCTATCTACCTATCTCTATCTATCTATCTTCTTCAGTATGTTCATATCTATCTATTATATCTATCTATCAACATGCCATCTATCTTCACGATATATATATATATATATATATATATTATATATATATATATATGTGTGTGTGTGTGTGTGTGTGTGTGTGTGTGTATATATATATATAAATGCTTATATCTATCTATCTATCTATCTATCTATCTATCTATCTATCAGCATGGCATCTATCTTCATGATATATATACAAACGCTGGCATCTATCTATCTATCTATCTATCTATCTCAGTATGTTCAAATCTATATATCTATCTATCTATCTATCTATCTATCGATCTATCTATCTATCTATCAGCATGCGATCTATCTTCACTATATTTATATATATATAAATGCTTATATCTATCTATCTATGTATCTATCTTCATGATATATATAAAAACACTGGTATCTATCTATCTATCTATCTATCTATCTATCTATGCATACATATACTAGTGGGTGTATCTGTCTCAGTTGCGTTTATGTGTCCAATATCAAAGATATAATTGTTTTCCATATAAATATGTATATGTAAATACGTATATAAATGTATTGAATCTGCCTCTCACTGCGCTAATGTGTTTTTGACTGTATGTATTAGTCTATATAAAATAAATAGAATAATAAATAATTAATGAAATTATTACGTACAGTGCTCAGGAACACTACAACTCATCAGAGGCTCATGTATAGTACATAGAATAATGTACTAATATCAGAAAAACGTAGTCATAATATTTTGTATGAGTGTGTGCGTGCATATGTGTATGGAGGGGGATATCAGGTATAGTGTTGTCGAATTACAGGAAGCATGGAGGTTTTGAAAGATGCAGTGTTTCGGCAGCCAACAATGGATGCAGGCAGTTGATTCCATGCCTCAGCAATTCTGAATTCTTCAAACAATCTTTGCTGGTGGTTCACTGGAGGCTGAGTGACAACAAGTCTCCTCAGGTCTCCAGGAGACTTCTGAGTATTCTAGCCTATCGTAACAGTGCTGTAGTTTGGATTATTATTATTATTATTATTATTATTATTATTATTATTATTATTATTATTTGAGTTTATAACAACAGCGTTAGCTGATGGTATTTCATTGGAGTCTGAATGATATTATTATTATTATTATTACTAGCAATATATGCACCCTCCGGGTGCAAGTATTTAAGTTTTAATGTAATAAAATATTATGTTAACTTAGAAAGGGTAATGGAACTAAATAAGATGCCGATAAAAAGATTTGAAACACAGGGGGAACAACTAAAACTTGCTTTTTCTTCACTCCCGTATTTCATTGCTAAATTTTCATAATTTAACTATTTAGTTAAATTAGGAAGTAAAGAATAGAATTACTGTTAATATTGTTAATGGAATTATTGGAGAGATTTTTGCTCATATACATTAAGATAAAACCAAACAATTAGAAATCAATAATACTAAGCACATATTTATTAAAATCAAATTTTTAATATCAATATGCAAATTACCCTTCCCCTTCACACTGCAAACCATTATATTTTGTATATATAAATACAATTGCATGTTAATAATATGTAGATATGGTCAACAGCATTAATAATGTAAAACAATTTTATTAATAATTCAGGTTTGAATAAAAATAAAATCACGGAGGATGTGACGTAAATAACTAAGGGAATTGTGACTTGAGTAGTAATATAGTTTCGGTTACAGACAGAAAAACACACAATCTCCATTATAATAAGATTATTATTATTATTATTATTATTATTATTGTTGTTGTTGTTCACTCCTTTTGAGTTTTTCACACCAGCGTTAGCTGATGGCCTTTCACTGGAGTCTGAGTGACAACAAGTCTCCTCAGTTCTCCAGGACTATTCTGAGTATTCTGGCAGATTGTAGCAGTGCAGTGTTCTGAATGGTCTCGATTCTCCCTCTGACTCATTATTATTATTATTATTATTTGCTCTTTTTGAGTTTTCACATCAGCATTAGCTGATGGTCTTTCACTGGAGTCTGAGGGACAGCAAGACTCCTTAGGTCTCCAGGACTCTTCTGAGTATTCTGGCAGATTGCAGCAGTGCAGTGTTCTGAATGGTTTCAACCCTTCCTCTGATTTCCAAACATTCCAAACCCTTTTCCAATTCTTTTTGGGACTTTTCCAAGTGCACCAACTACAATTGGTATCACTTTGGTTTTCATATTCCATAACTTTTTCAGTTCTCTGGCAAGGTCCAGATATTTGTCCATTTTTTCATTTTCCTTTAACTTCACCCTGTGATCTGCTGGCACTGCAAAATCCACCAGTTGACAAGTTCTTTATTTTTTGTTTATCAACACTAGGTCTGGTCTTCTTGCTGGGATAAGGTGATCCGTTTTTATTTCAAAGTCCCAGAGAATTTTATGCGTTTCGTTCTCAAGAACAGATTCTGGTTTATGCATATACCATTTTGTTGTGTGGTCAAAATTTAATTTCTTGCATAATTCCCAGTGGATCACCTTCCCAACCCAGTCGTGTCTAGTTTTGTATTCTCGTTGTGCTAGTTTGCTACATTCGCAGAGTATATGGTTAACAGTCTCATCTCTATTACCGCAAAGTCTACATTTACTATTTTGTTGGGTCTTATCAATTTTCGCTTTGATGTAGTTTGTCCTTATGGCATTATTTTGTGCAGCAATTATAAGTGAGTCTGTTTCTCTTTTGAGGTTTCCATTATTATTATTATTATTATTATTATTATTATTATTATTATTATTATTATTATTATTATTCACTCCTTTTAAGTTTTTCACACCAGCGTTAGCTGATGGCCTTTCACTGGAGTCTGAGTGACAACAAGTCTCCCCAGTTCTCCAGGACTCTTCTGAGTATTCTGGCAGATTGCAGCAGTGCAGTGTTCTGAATGGTCTCGATTCTCTCTTCTGACTTATTATTATTATTATTATTATTATTATTATTATTATTATTATTATCTTTTCTTTGTATGCATTTGTATGTGCATGTATGTATATATTCATGTGAAAATAAATGTTTGTATATTGCCCGGATTTACATCATCAAAAAAAAAAAAAAGAAGAAAAAAAGGAAGGACTATTTTCTCGAAAATATTCAATTACATGTGTGGTTGGGGTGGGGGTGGGGGTGAAGGAGCCACCAGTTCTAAATTTAAAGAGATCATTTGTATCCGAACATAACTTATTTTTTTGTTTGTTTGTCTGTTTTTGTTCCGGTAATTGGATTCTTAATTGTAGAATTAATTATTGAATTGATTGCGAAATAAAGGGGGGTGGGGAGTATTTTATGTAGGGAAGGGGGGGGGCGAGGCGTGTTTGTGGGGTGTGAGGGTGGGGCGTGGTGTATAGCAGTTTTTATTTGTATTGATCTTTACTGACTTGGAAAGGAAACTGAAGACATTGTAAAATATCTAGAAAAAAAAAGACTGGTCATCACACTGAAGGAAAATCCTTTGTGTTTGGCCCAATAAAATAATTAGGCTGGGATGATAATCTTTATCGATAATAATAATAATAATAATAATAATAATAATAATAATAATAATAATAATAACAGAAAATTGAAAAAGTTGTGGAATATGAGAGTCTTTTTTTTATGATGTAAATCCGAAAAATTGAAAAAGCTGTGGAATATAAGGGCCAAAGTGATACCAATTGTAGTTGGTGCACTTGGAACGGTCCCAAAAAGATTGAAAAAAAGATTGGAGGATCTGGAAATCAGAGGAAGAATTGACACTATCCAGACTAATGCATTGCTGCAATCTGCTAGAATACTCAAAAGATTCCTGGAGACCTGAGGAGACTTGCTGTCATTCAGCCTCCAGGGAACCACCAGCTAAGGCGGGTGTGAAAAACTCTAATGGAGTGAAAATAAATCTGCCAGAATACTCAGAAGAGTCCTGGAGACCTGAGGAGACTTGCTGTCACTCAGACTCCAGTGAAATACCATCAGCTAACACTGGTGTGAAAACTCAAAAGTAGTGAATAATAATAATAATAATAATAATAATAATAATAATAATAATAATAATAATAATAATAATAGTGTTGAATAACAAAAAAGAAAGAACTTGTCAACTGGTGGATTTTGCAGTGCCAGCAGATCACAGGGTGAAGCTAAAGGAAAATGAAAAAATGGACAAATATCTGGACCTTGCCAGAGAACTGAAAAAGTTATGGAATATGAAAACCAAAGTGATACCAATTGTAGTTGGTGCACTTGGAACGGTCCCAAAAGGATTGGAAAAGGGTTTGGAAAGTTTGGAAATCAGAGGAAGGATTGATACCATTCAGAACACTGCACTGCTGCAATCTGCCAGAATACTCAGAAGAGTCCTGGAGACCTGAGGAGACTTACTGTCACTCAGACTCCAGTGAAAGACCATCAGCTAATGCTGATGGGAAAACTCAAAAACAAAACAAAAATGATAATAATACCATCTAGATCCCGATCTGATGGTGAGGTTCTAATTCCAATTCACCATTACTCCCAGATCCACTCTGACCTAGAGTTGTAATACCTGTTAGGGTATCATTTATGGGTTAAATAGAAAATATGAGTTTTAAAATATTGAGTTAAAAACAATGAGTACCTATCAAGAACGAATAAAGCTAAATGTCTTCGGCATAAAATAACCCAATGGGTTGAGATGCCGTAAATCCGACCAACCAACCAGCCAACCGAACTACAGAAAACAATAAGAAGACTTGACAATCTACATTTGAAAGATATAAAGAAGAAATATTCCGTGGCCTTAAATAATAAATAATATCTGCTTAAATAATAAAATACACACTGCACGATATATATATATATATATATATATATAATATATATATATATATATATATATATATATATATATATATATATTATACTAAAGCTGAGCAAATCAATCTTTGTGCCCTAAAGGCTTTTTTTACTGTTTAGTTTAATTACACGAAAGTTATACTAAATTATTCCTTACTTTTAGGATTGAGTTACGTTTGAAAAAAAAAACATTAATTGGTTCTAAGTAGTCGTAATTTGCAATTAAGTAAGAAAATGACCCGTCTCTTACCTAACATTCTGCCTATCAATTTTCTCCTCTCTATGTATATCTTGATTACTTCCTCGTTATATATGTTATATTCTCTGGGGGAGAGAGAGAGAGGAGAGAGAGAGAGAGAGAGAGAGAGAGAGAGAGAGAGAGAGAGAGAGAGAGAGAGAGAGAGAGAGAGAGAGAGAGATGGTAGAATTTTAAATGTATTTGTATGTAAATTTCATAAGCAGCAACCTGTAGTTTAAATTGGGTCAAACGTGCCCTTAGAAATCTTACAAAATGATTTTAATATTTTGTCCGGCCGTATTTATTTAAAAAAAAATTAAATCGCTTTGCAAACTCACTTTTTTTTTCTAATCTCAATTATCTACCCAGAACTCAATGGGTGACCCAACAGGTCCCATTTTGTCTAGTATATATATATATATATATATATATAATATATATATATATATATGTGTGTGTGTGTGTGTGTGTGTGTGTGTGTGTGTGTGTTGGCAGGGAACAAATTTTACATTCATTTCAAAGCAAGTTGTTCTTTTTAAACTACTATTGTTAATGGGAACAGCTGGTTCATAATGTTTTATGATATATATATATATATATATATATATATATATATATATATATATATATATAATTGTTAACAAGTCTTAACAATAAATTGAAAGAAGTAACCTGTTCTGGAAAGACTTGCTCTATACAAAAATGACAGAGGGTTGGCTAAAAAAAAAAAAAAAAAAAAAAACAAAACAAAAAAAAAACAAGTTATGATTTGGATCTGGTACTACATTCCCGTAACTCTAAGTTTCACGTTTGCATATTTATATACCAATTTGTAAAAACAAATACATTTTTTCTGGAAAGAATTCTGAACTAAAAAAAGACGAAATATTAATTGAATCGATTGTTTGTGTTGTTATTCACTTTCCCAAATATTGTTTCACATTTTGTCGGATTTTTCTGAATCTTATTTTTCACACACACACACACACACACACACACACACACACACCACACACACACACATGAATATATTAGATATATATATGTATATATATTAAAATATATATTAAATATATAAAATGTATTATATCAAATTATATATATATATATATATATATATATATATATATGAAAATAAACAAACAAACAATGTGTTTGATATGGCCTTAGCCGGCAATTTTTGGGAGAATATGTGGTTAATTGAAGTCATACCTAATTTGAGAATTAATTAGTTGATAATTAATGAATTAGGCGAATATGTCTGTTCAAATGTAAAGCGTAAACAAATCGAGAAATTGTTTACGCTTTACATTTGTACAGATATATTCGCCTAATTCATTAATTATCAACTAATTAATTCTCAAATTAGGTATGACTTCAATTAACCACATATTCTCCCCCGCAAAAAAAAAAAAAAAATATATATATATATAATTTATAATAGCCAAATGATGGTTTGTTAGGTTTTTATTTCTTATTGAAATTATAAATAATGCTCTGTATATTATTAATCTATTAGTTATTATACATTGAGCTCTCTTAAGGATTTGTAAAAAGCTTTGTATAGATTTATAAGTTTGCATCATCATGAGCATACATTGTGGATGTACTGGAGATATTGGTGATTCCAAATAGAATTATTCCCAACATACTAGTCAGTTGGATACTTTTACCTTTATATACACTAGCAAATATATGCACCCTCCGGGTACAAGTATTTTAGTTAAATTTTATAATAAAATATGATATTAAATTAGAAAGGCTAATGAAACTGAATGAGAATGTAGATAAAAAGATTTTGAACAGAGGGGGTATGATTGAAAAATAGAACAACTTTGAAACTAACTCTTCCATCATTTTCCGTTACTCCCGTCTTTCATTGGTAAATTTTCCTAATTAAACTGTTTAGTTAAAATAGGAAGTAAAGAATAATATTAGTTATTTCTTCTTGTTAAGGGATTTCTTTTAAGATTTATTGAAGAGATTTTTGCTCATATTCTATAAGATAAAACGAAACAATTAGAAATCAATAATACTAAGCATATATTTATTAAAATCAATTTTTTAAGATCAATATGCAAATTAGCCTTCTCGTTCACACTGTAAACCGCTATTTTGTTGTATATATAAATACAATTACATGCTATAAGTAGGTAGATATGGTCAACAGTATTAATAAGATATAACAATTTTATCATTAATTGAGGTTTAAATAAAAATAAATTCATGGTAAATGTGACGTCAATAACTAAGGGAAATATGACTTGAATAGTGATTTAGTTTCGGTTACAGACAGACAAACACACAATCTCCATTATAATAAGATATGTATGTATATGTATATATAAATGTGTGTGTGTGTGTATGTGTGTGTGTATGGGAATATATAGTTTCTTTGTCTATTTACTCGAACCTTACTCTATGAAACTAACTGTATTATATAAAATCAACGTCTTCGCTCTGAGGTGATTCGAAACCGTATCGGTGAATTGATAAACTATATATGTGTGTAAATATGTAATTTCTTTATTCGGATGTTACTCTCTGAAACTAACCGATCAAATCCTTAGCTGTGTAGTGATTCGAAACCTTACCTGTACGGAGGCAGCTCAGTGCTCTAAACACTCGCCTGCAAACGCACTTACAAAACGTGTGTAATAAAAAGGATTTTAAATTACTACTTTGTATTCATTAAAAAGAACGAACAATTTGAATTAAATTTTAGTGCGTAATTAGAATAATAAAAAATAAAGTAGCCAGAGTGGCCTATTGAGGGAGTCTATCCTCCTTTTCACTAGCGCTAGACCAGAGAGATTGTTTTTGCGTCTGAAGTGGAGCGCCACACCTATCATCAGCTCCCCACTTTACTGCACTGATCTAAGCCATGCAACCCATTTGCTGAGTTGGCGAGGGTCGGTATTGAATACGGAACCTTGTGGTTCCAAGCATGATGCCCTACCGTCAGAGCTAAATCGGCCCTTAGTATTAAAAAGATTATCTTAAATCAATTTCCAATTAGAAATATTTGCACCCCAACACCGAAAAATATAAAGGAATAAAAAAAAAATAAAAAAAAGCAAAAACAAAACATTTACAATTAAAAAAAAAAAAAGAATTTTCAGTCAGTTTTGAATAATTCCATATTTTAATCAAATACATTTTTAGAATAGACAATACAGGGAATTGAAAAGTAACTTCTATTTTAAACTGTTTATAATTTTTTTAAATTCAGTTACATTTTTCTCAATTCTTTAATGTATGTTCCTTAATATATACAGGGTGATTGAAAAGTAACTCCCTATTTTAAACTATTCATAATTCTTTTATATGCAGTTACATTTTTCTCAATTCTTTAATGTATGTTCCTTAATATACCGGGTGATTGAAAAGTAACTCCCTATTTTAAACTATTTATAATCTTTTTAATATGCAGTTACGTTTTTTTTAAAAATTCTTTAATGTATGTTCCTTAATACACAGGGTGATTGTAAAGTAATTCCCTATTTAAAACTATTTATAATTCTTTTTATATGCAGTTACATTTTTCTCAATTCATTAATGTATATTCCTTAATATACAGGACGATTGAAAAGTAAATCCCTATTAAACATTACTTATAGTTTTTGGTTATTTCCTATAAGTCTAACATGATGACTGATAAATTATTTATTTATTTATTGATCTACTAGGAAAAAAGAAGACGGGAGTTAGGGTTTAGGGTTACGGTTAGAGTTTAGGGTTAGTTTAATGGGAAAATAAATAAATAATTTATCAGTCAAGAGTGGTTCACCTTTGATCATGTTAGACTTATAGGAAATAACCAATTTTTTTTTATATGCAGTTACATTTTTCTCAATTCTTTATTGTAAGTTCCTAAATATATGACAATTAAATCTGTGTTATTTTTCTTTTCAGATTGATTATTTTGTTTCAAAATTCTAAGCCCTATCAAGATATCTGGACGTTTAACTCTAAAAGAGGGTGTCCAGCTAAAGGTTAGAGAAAAATGCTGTTACCCATATAGAATTTTAAATAAACCTCCATGTGATGTGTGTTCTTCTCATATTCATTTTTTTTTGTAAAAATAATGATTCACAAATAAATTATAAGATTTTAAAAATAAGGAATTACTTTACACTCACCCTGTATATATTAAAAAGAAAAGAAAAGAAAAGAAAAAATATTGTACAGTAATTGATTTTCTAAATATCTTTATTAACTTAGTTTGTTTTGTCTGGATTTTAAATAATTCAATTTTTCTAAAACAAAGTTTG
>CM042168.1:69554037-69571537 GCA_023376005.1 Doryteuthis pealeii
TTTTATTACATTAAAACTTAAATACTTGCACCCGAAAGGTGCATATATTTGCTAGTAAATATAATTGAGAAAAATAAAATCAAACATTTTCCTTGGAAACTAACATAAATATTTTTTCTTCTAATAAATTCATTTTAATTCACTCAAAATGAATTTATTAAAAGAATATACATATATACATATTGTCGGCTAATATATATATATATATATATTGTCGGCTAAAAAGCCATATCAAAAACACATCGCTTGTGTATTTACTTCTCATACTGTCGTGTAGAAGAAGTCACTATAAGAGGAATAAAAACCTACTTCTAAACAAAACGAACAAGCTAAGAAAGTCCGGATGGTGTAGGGGTTATGGTCCTCGCTTGTCAGCTTGACATTCCAGGTTCGAATCACGCACGAGGCGGTCTTCCTATCTATAGCTCTGCTGATGAGGCCTAATAGGCCGAAATGTACATACAGAGATTGATTTTTCTCGATTTTTTTAGCCTTACATTTAAATAGGTATGCCCGCCTAATTAATTAATTATTAATTAATTAACTTTCAAAATTAGGTACGACTTTAATTAAGCACATATTCTCCCAAGTATATATATATATATATAATATATATATATATATATATATATATATAATGTCATATGTAACGTTATTAGGGGAGGGTAGTAATAATTGTTTATAATTTTGGAAGGACTATTTAGAGAATGTAAATACTAGGGAGTGGCCTATTGTCGTTATTAGCCGAAAAGCGAGGGAGTATATACCCTTTTCGCTAGCCCCTCCTAACCAGAAGTGTTCCGGATTCCCCAACGTCTAAATCCAGCTCTGAGAGGTATTCATAATTACTCCCAAGTGTATTGATTCCAAATTGAACGTAATAACGTGACTGGAGTTCGAACTCACTTACTATGATGTTGCAGTCCAGAACGTTAGTCACTACACTACGGGAACTCAACCTCTGAGTATGTAGTCCAGTTTATTTAAGAATAAATCTATATATCAATACTCTTGTTCTTTGATCTTCCGACCGTTATCATCTTGCAACACCCTCTGTTTAAAAATGAGACCGTCCAAATTGTCCAAAATGAAATGCCAAAATCCTGATTATTTGGTGTTGCTTATCCACTGAAATATTATTTCTTATAAATGTCGTCACCTTAGTTAAATAATGGACCATTCCGTTTTTATTAAATAGAAAGAAAGGGAAGGAAAAGGACATGCTACACAGAGAAAATGTAACCGGAAAGAAAGAAAGAAAGAAAGAAAGAGAGTAGAGAAAAGCTAGGGAGAGGGGTTGAGCGCACGGAAGCAATAACGTTATGTGTTTTTAATCGAACATAATGAAAAGATGAAAAGAACGAAAGAAAGAAAAAAGTGAGAGTGTTAAATCAAGATCATCATACTTTTTACATATTGAACTATTTAGCAATAGCTCTTAAGTAAACATATCAAACGTTGTAATAATTAAACTATCATACTGTGGTATATCCACAGGTCATGCTAGTAGTTAATATAACCGGATAATTGATCGCATTTTTGATAAATATGTATATAGGTTTCAAAACAAGAGGTACATCACTAGTAGTTTCACCTTACCAATATAAAAAAAACTGTCGATCCTCCTTGGGGATTAAAATAGGCGTGTGATATTTTGTGTATATAATAGTACATATGACAAGTAACATCTTGCCGTAGATTATTCCACGTCGTAAACACGTACATATATATATATATATATATATATATATATATATATATATATATATATATATATATATATATATATATATGCATATATTCATAATTGGACACCTTATATATTTTTTTTCCTTCATTTATTGAGTATATATATATATATATATATATATATATATATGTGTGTGTGTGTGTGTGTGTGTGTGTGTGTATAGTATTAGTAATAGTTGTAGAGAAAAGTAGTTAAGGGTCTACCATGGTTTCAATCAAAATGGTTTCATCAGGACCCTACCCTATACTTAAGTAAGTCGGAAAAGAAGTTTATTTCGATTTAACTAAGAAATTACATCGACTTAGTTAAGTTTAAGGTTGGGTCCTGATGAAATAATTTGGATTGAAACCAGAGTAGACTATTATTATTATTATTACTCTATGTTTTTAATATATTGTACACTTTTGGATAATTCATTAATGTCACTGCAACGGAAAGGTTAAAGCGCCAATTGAATATATATAATATATATATATATATATATATATATTATATATATATATATATATGCTTAATTGAAGTCATACCTAATTTGAGAACTAATTAGTTATAATTAAACGAATTAGGTGTGCATATCGGTTTAAATGTAAGGCGTAAACAAATCGAGAAAAAGTCAATCTTACGCCTTACATTTAAACCGATATGCGCGCCTAATTCATTTAATTATAACTAACTAATTCTCAAATTAGGTATGACTTCAATTATGCACATAATCTCCCAAAAATTGTCGGCTAACGCCATCTCAAACAGATTGTTTGTCCACTTCATATATATATATATATTGGATTGCTGGTTGGTTTTGAAGGCTATCACAATGCAAGTGTAAAGAAAAAAGAAGGTAAGTGTGGTGTTGTTTGTTAACCTGTGATTTATTCTCAATTCTTAATATTTCGGGATAAAAATAGAAGGGATTTTTATCCCGAAATATTAAGAATTAAGAATAAAGTAACAGGTTAACAAACAACACCACACTTACCTTCTTTTTTCTTTACACTTGCATTGTGATAGCCTTCAAAACCAACCACCAAACCAATATAAACAAAATACTTCAAGCAAATTACAAAATCCTTTTATATATATATATATATATATATATATATATATATATAATATATATATATATGTGTTATAGTCAGATAACTACAGGAATTAATTGAATTAATTCATTGCTGTTAACCCTAAATATTTGCATAATGAAACTAGAGTAGGTTATCTGACTATAACATTTTACTAAATTTGCTCTACATACCCATTGAGCATTTTTATATTCTTTATTACCCCCACCCCGACTTATTCGGTTAATTGTTTTATCGGCGGTCGAAATTGCGACTAACTCGATATTATATATTCCCCGATTAGTCAGCCACTCACCCCATATATATATATATATATATATATATATATATATATATATATATATATATATTAAGTGTCTAATTATTTTTGGACTGCTGTATATTCATATGTTTAATTGGTTTGTTGGTTGGTTTTACGGCATTCCAACTCTTGTTGGGATATTTTATGGTGAAATTAGTCTAACATTCACGGACTCCAATTAAGATAACAAGATTTCATTTATTTATTGTCGAAATACAACCAAAACGAATATTATTAGGTTTTATTTATTACCAAACTCTACACCATTGAATCAAAGTTACCAAAAATAATATTGCAATACATCTTTAACAAAAATAAAATTGCACACAAACAAACACACACACACACACACATATATATATATATATATATATATATGTGTGTGTAGGGGCTGGGTTTGCTCAGTCGGTAGAGCGTTCGGCTAGAAACCACAAGGTTCCTAGTTCAATACCGGTCCTCGCCAACTCAGCGTATGAGTAGCACAGGGATCTGTGTGGTAAAGTAAGGAGCTGATGGTAGGTGTGGTGCTCCACCTCAGACGCTAAAATAATCTCCTTGGTCTAGCGCAAGTGAAAAGGGGATAGACTCCCTCGCTGGTTGGCTGATACTGACTTTAGGCCGCCCCGACGACTTTACTTTACTTTATATATATATATATATTATATATATATATATATATATATATTATATATATATATATATATTATTCAACTACACACATACACACAACTAAAAAACAACTTACATATGTATACGCAGATGGGGATTAAAAAAAACAAAAAACATGTGCTGCTAAATCACAGGACCTTAAATGACCCCACCCTAACCACCCCCCAAATAGAGGAATGAAAGAAAGAGAAGGTAATGGGGGAAATATATATATATATATTATATATATATATATATATATATATAATATATATATATATATGTGGAATTAGAAAATAATTGAAGAAGCTTAAAAATCTGAAACACGTATCGCGAAAAATAAAATAAAAAGGTTTTGAAAAAAAAAATTCAAACCATTATGCGGACCTTAAAAATATTTAATTTCATCCGCAGTCCCATAACAACGCTTTTTATATATATATATATATATATATATATATATATATATATATATATATATATATATATATCTTATTATAATGGAGATTGTGTGTTTTTCTGTCTGTAACCGAAACTATATTACTATACAAACCACAATTCCCTTTGTTATGTGCATCACATTCTCCATGATTTTATTTTTATTTAAACCTCAATTATTAATAAAATTGTTTTACATTACTTACACTGTTGACCATATCTACATACAAAGAACATGCAATTGTATTTATATATACAACAAAATACCGGTTTACAGTGTGAATGGGAAGGCTAATTTGCATATTGATCTAAAAAAAAATCGATTTTAATAAATATGTGCTTAGTATTATTGATTTCTAATTGTTTAGTTTTCTCTTATTGAATATGAGCAAACTTCTCTCCAATAAATCTTAAAAGAAATCCCTTAACAAGAAGAAATAACTGTAATATTATTCTTTACTTCCTATTTTAACTAAATAGTTAAATTAGGAATAGGAGTAATTGAAAATGATGGAAGAGTTAGTTTCAAAGTTGTTCTATTTTTCAATCATACCCCCTCTGTTCCAAATCATGTTATCTGCTTTTTTATTCAGTTTCATTGGCCTTTCTAATTTAATATGATATTTTATTATATTAAAATTAAATACTTGCACCCGGAGGGTGCATATATTTGCTAGTTATTATAAAGTAAATTGTGTGTTTGTCTGTCTGTAACCGAAACTATATCACTACTCAAGTCACAGCACCCTTTGTTATTTACATCCCATTCTCCATAATTTCATTTTTTATCTAAACCTCAATTATTAATAAAATTGCTTTACATTATTAATACAGTTGTTCATATTTACATTCTAATAAAAGGCAATTGTATCCATATATATAATAAAATAGCGGTTTATAGTGTGAACGGGAAGGTTAATTTGCATATTGATATTAAGAATACGTGCTTAGTATTATTGATTTCTAATTGTTTGGCTTTATCTTAATGAATATGAGCAAAAATCTCGGGGATACATTTTAAAAGAAATCCATTAACAAGACAAAATAACTGAAATTTTTACTTTACTTTAGGAAGTAAAGTTAAATTAGGAAAATTTAGCAATGAAAGACGGGACTGATGGAAGAGTAAGTTTCAGTTGTTGTAATTTTTCGGATTATACCCGTCTGTTTCAAATCTTTTTATTTGCATTCTTATTTAGTTTCATTAGCCTTTCTAATTTAGTATAAATATTTTATTACATTAAAACTTAAATACTTGCGCCCAGATGGTGCATATATTGCTAGTATATATAGTAGATTTAGTAAACTATTAAATTGGTCTACTACAAGTATTGAGCACTTTTATATTCTTTATAACCCAGACTTATTCGTTAATATTAATATCGAGGTTGATGTTGCGATTAACTCGATATTCTATTCCCGGTATGTCATCTTCTTTATAGTATATATATATATATATATATATATATATATATATATATATATATATATAAAATTAATAAAATATTAGATTAGATTAGAAAGGCAATGAAACTAAATAAGAATGCAAATAAGATTATTTGAAACAGAGGGTGTAATAATCGAAAAATAGAAACAACTGAAACTTACTCTTCATCATTCCGTCTTTCATTGCCAAATTTTCCTAATTTAATTATATTATTATTAATAATTATTATTAGGAAGCGCTGGTGTAATGGTTAAAGTCATGGGAAATGGACTCGTCGCTCTAAGTTCAAATTCTGGAACGTGTAATTGCAATTTCACTTAGCGCTAATACCCTTGGGAACTCTCCCTACAACTATGGGCAAATAGTAGGGCAGACTAGGCGCTTTAACCTCGATTAGGCAAGAAGGAAACTCTGAATTCAAAACTGTTAAAAACCCCGCTTAAGAAATTGAACCTTGTGCCGCATCCTGTTCGTGCGGAGGGGTTGGTATATATATATATATATATATATATATATATATATATATATATATAAAGATAAGTCGATAATTTTTGTACTTTTTTGACACACTTGTATCCTGAAAAAAATGAACGTTCCATTCATTATTCATTTCTATATTGGGAAATACAGCTTCAATCTCGATACTTTTATGACTCACCTTATATATATTTATAATTATATATTATATATATAAGTCTTTAATCATTTTTTTGACTGCTGTATATCCACGTCGAAAACCTAAGAAGAAATGATTTGAATATATACTGCTAACTTGCTAGCAGGTACAATTGTACCCAGGTTAAAACGCAAAATCGATTCAAACCTTTGTACAGTACGTATACAGTAAGCAGTAACCTGCCGTCTATTATCTGTCGGTGTAACTATCGCCCATAAAATAAGTACACTGCCGAACTCTTTTAAAAATACAAAGCTAATTCTTTTTCTTAACAAAGGACTACAAAAAAGAGATATTATTAACGAATTATTAATTCCCTGTGAGTTTTTCTCACCAACCTAAAGCTGAATGGTCTTTTCACTGGAGTCCGAGTGACAATAGTCCTGGGTCTCCAGGACTCTCTCTGAGTATTCCAGCTGATCTCAAAATACTGTTGTCTGGAGGTCTCAATTCTTCCTCTGATTTCCTGTTCTCTAATGCTATTTTCCAATGTTTTGGGGACCTTCCATGTGCACCATTGGTATCACTTTCTCCTCATATTCCACTATTATTAATTATTATTATTATTATTGATTATTATTGATTAACCAAACTCTACTGCAACGTAACCAAAATTGCAATTGCAAATATCTTAAACAAAAATGATATAATATATATATATATATATATATATATAATATATATATATATATATATATATATATATATATATATTTAAGTCACCAATCAAAGTTCGTCTTACCAATGTGTTCAGATGTTTATCCGTCATCAGAGACGTTGACTTTTTGAAAAAATTGAACAGTTTTTTAAACTCGTGCCTCGTGTGAACTGATCCAATCATTCGCTCTTGCTTTTGCGTTCTTCACTCACCGCGTATTTTATTTGTCGGCATTGATTTCGTGTTTTTATGATGATTTTTTTTTAAAATTTTTATTTTTGTGTGCATTTATACATATGTGTGAATTCCTAAATTATGGCGGTCTGAGGTTTTGGTTAGTCCAATTCCATATCAAAAAATTGTTTTCGGTCGTGGCAAGCTCTAAATATTTCCATTTTATTATATTAGAAAAACATGTTCTAGCTTATATATATATACTATTTTATATATATATATATTATATTGCAATATCCTTACGTGGTATATAATGTGGTTGTAACTTTTTGAGGAATTAATAGTTCCACTATCCTAGGTGTTGAGCACACTCTAAATACGAATATCCAAAAACCCAAAACATGGATAAATTTAACCTTAGGCAGTCACTAAAAAAATATTCCTATCCTAATAATAATGAATACCTTATATAACTCCTACAAAAAAACCGGAAGACTTCACCAAAGAATGAGATGGAAAGCCTTTTTTCTTATTGGAACGACACGAGGATAACCGAACTGAAAGGCGCACATACAACTTCAAAATCACCAAAAATGCACCTCGTTAAAACTATTAAAAATTTGAAACACTGACATGCTAGATTTAGTCACCAACACAGGTTTAAGAATATCCCATGCAAATTTCAAAAAGAACTAAAATTTAACCTGTGGATGATTAACTCCTAAATCACATAGCTAAAAAATAAAATCAACCTGAACAATGGATTAACACAGTGATGCGCGACAAATTGCAGTAACATCAAAATAGGAAGAGCGGCCTTCATCAATTTGATATCAAGGAGTTACCAATCGATATCAACAAAACTGTTCTCACGACGGCAATGGACTTTGCAGCAGTGGCACACTAATATTTTCAGGAAGAATTAGGTGTTAATAGATCTGCCAAGAAAACAGTCTTGGGGAACAACGATGAACATGGGTGAAGACCCGCAATAGTACAGGCTTTGACGTAGTCATGGGGCCTTAGACTCCGCGAAGTCTCGGACCTAGTTGGTTACTAATACTATATTATGGATGTTGGGATTTACCGTGATGACGGTTATTGGTCGTTAAAAATTGCGTCTGGACAAAAATGCGACCGGACTAGAAAATAATCATTGCAACACTGACTATCTGTAGAACATAATCAAACACTAAAATTGTGAACTTTCCGGATGTTACTTTTAATCTCATTACAGGTAATTTTGAGCCTTATATGAAACCAAATACTGACCCAATATAAGTTAACCTCGTGATAACGAAAGTAGGAAAGATACATTTAATAAATAAACATTTCCAGTTAACCACACTCCTCACAAAAATTTTTAATAGGAAAATAAAGACTAGTTTCTCCTGTATGGACATATAGAAAGGATAATTAAAAAAACATAACAACAAAATAATTAACAACATGAAAATGATAGAAATAAGGAAAAAGTTTTAAAACTGATTTACAAACCATAAACACTCTTTTTTTAAATATTAAACTAAAAAATGTAACACCTTAGCTAGCTATATTCCGAATTTAAAGCATCAAAATAAAACACCTTTTATCAAATGGGAAATATTAAAGAGATCAAATATCTGCCGAAGTTTAACTGATCCATGTTTCTTGTTTTACAAGAAAAGTTAGCATAATTAGATTCCGCGATAGGAAAAATTTATTAAATAAGAAATATGAATTTACTGGGAAAATGCCGCCATATATGCATAACTCATAATGTATTATTAAGATTAATATAGATATAATATAAAACATGCAGTAATTATTACAAAAACAAAAACCTAATTAATACATTTATCAGAAGAACTTGAATTTCAGAAGTACACACTAATAGATATAAAAAAGATGAATTAAAAAAAAAGATAGGAGTAAAAACAGCTGATAGATAGAATTACAAATTACTTTTCCGGTGACATATGAAAACTAATCATTATTTTCAAAGGAAAAAAAGTTTAGTTCTAAAGACTAAAAGTTATTTTAGAAGACGGGGGAGAAATAAAAATAATTTCTAAACCAGACAAGTATATATGATATTAGCTAGCTATAATTCTTTAGTTATCCCTGAGGAAGGTGTACCTGAACACAAACGTAAGTAGAGAAGAAAAGACTTTTTCTACAACTATAAATGCTCTTATTTTTAAGAGATATATTGAGCCCTTTGGATTAACTACTTATGCTACTGCAATGAGAAACGTGATAGTAAACTATTTTATGATATATTATATAATATATATATATTATCACACACACACACACACCACACAACCTTGGTCTGAAGATCGCATAGGCGAGAAACTTCAGTAGCGACGCCGTTGACTCCATGTCCACATTAACTTAATTAAATATAAATGCTCTATCAATGATATTGACCATCTGTTTACTCATAAATATAGCACGCATTCATCTATCACTATTATTCATCACTCGAAGCTAAACAATCTCTCACGTATTTTAATATTCTATCTCACCTACACTCTTAACACGCACCATCTACTGCATCTTACAGTATTAATTTTTTATATACGCAACCTTCCCCATCTCTCTTTTACTTCTCTCTCTCTTCTCTTCTCTCTCTTCTCTCTCTCTATATATATATATATATATATATATATATATAATATATATTATTGCAGTGAGTCTCAATATGGACAATAACAATTTTAATATTTCGATATATAGAATAGGCCCAGCTTAGAATTATTCTCAATAACAACTGATCGTTGTATATATTATATATATATATATATATATATAGTAATATATTGGGATGTTCTGGAGAAAATTTGACAGTTTCATAAGGAAAAAGAAAACTACAAAATTAATGGATTGTAAAGAAATTCNAGAACAGAATTTTTCAAACATCGGACTTCACAATCACAGGAGGCGCTGTAACTTCAGGGCACAAAAACTTTATTATTGTTCAAAATATTAGTGTGCCACTGTGCAATGGACTTTGCACAGTGGCACACTAATATTTTTCAGGAAGAATTAGGTGTTATATGATCTGCCAAGAAAACAGTCTTGGGGAACAACGATGAACAATGGGTGAAGACCCGCAAAAGTACAGGCTTTGACGTAGTCATGGGGCTTTAGACTCCGCGAAAGTCTCGGACCTAGTTGGTATACTAATACTATATTATGGATGTTGGGATTTACCGTGATGACGGCTTATTGGTCGTTAAAAATGCGTCTGGACAAAAATGCGACCGGACTAGAAAATATATCATTGCAACACTGACTATCTGTAACATCAAATCGAACACTAAAATTGTGAACTTTCCGGATGTTACTTTTAATCTCATTACAGGTAATTTTGAGCCTTATATGAAACCAAATACTGACCCAATATATGTTAACCCCGTGAACACGAAAGTAGGAAAGATACATTTAATAAATAAACATTTTCCAGTTAACCACACTCCTCAAAAATTTTAATAGGAACAACGTAAAGACTAGTTTCTCCTGTATGGACAATATAGAAAGGATAATTAAAAAACATAACAACAAAATAATTAACAACTATGAAAATGATAGAAATAAGGAAAAAGCTTTTAAAACTAGGTTTACAAACCATAAACACTCTTTTTTTAAAATATTAAACTAAAAAATGTAACTACCTTAGCTAGCTATATTCCGAATTTAAAGCATCAAAATATAACACCTTTTATCAAATGGGAAATATTAAAGAGATCAAATATCTGCCGAAGTTTAACTGATCCATGTTTCTTGTGTTTACAAGAAAAGTTAGCGATAATTAGATTCCCGGATAGGAAAAATTATTAAATAAGAAATATGAATTTCTGGGAAAATGCCGCCATATATCGCATAACTCATTAATGTATTATTAAGATTAATATAGATATAATATAAACATGCAGTAATTATTACAAAAACAAAAAACTAACTTAATACATTTATCAGAAACTTGAATTTCAGAAGTACACATAAGTAAGATATAAAAAAGATGAATTAAAAAAAAAAAAGATAGGAGTAAAAACAGCTGATAGATAGAATTACAAATTACTTTTGCCTGGTGAACATATGAAAAACTAATCATTAATTTCAAAGGAAAAAAAGTTTAGTTTAAAGACTAAAAGTTTATTTTAGAAGACGGGGAGAGAAATAAAAATAATTCTAAACCAGACAAGTATATATGATATTAGCTAGCTATAATTCTTTAGTTATCCTGAGGAAGGTGTACCTTGAACACCAAAACAGTAGTAGAGAGAAAAACTTTTCTACAACTATAAATGCTCTGTATTTTAAGAGATATATTGAGCCCTTTTGGATTAACTACTTATGCTACTGCAATGAAAACGTGAAAGTAACTTTTTGATATATATATATATATATATATATATATATATACACACACACACACACACACACACACACACACACAACCTTGGTCTGAAGATCGCATAGGCGAGAAACTGTCAGCGGACCGTTGACTCCATGTCCACATTAACTTAAGTTAAATATAAATGCTCTATCAATGATATTGACCACTGTTTACTCATAAATATAGCACGCATATCTATCTATCTATCTATCTATCTATCTCAGCCATGCTAAAAAACAGTATTTTTTAAATTTTTCTATAATACGTTAACCCTTAAAACACCCCAAAATCTATCTATCTATCTATTTATTTACTCTCCCTCTCTCTCTCTCTCTCTCTCTCTCTCTCTCTCTCTCTCTATCTATATATATATATATTATATATATATATATATATATATGCAGTGAGCTCTCAATATGGACAATAACAATTTTAATATTTCGATATTAGAATAGGCCCAGCTTAGAATTATTCTCAATAACAACTGATCTTATATATATATATATATATATATATATATATATATATATATATATGGGATGTTCTGGAGAAAATTTGACAATTTCATAAGGAAAAAGAAAACTACAAAATTTATGGATTGTAAAGAAATTCAACAGGCACGGAAATTACACTACTGTCAACAAGTTTCACTCAAAATAACCGCCATTAGCGTCGATCGCAGCCTCAATCCTTCTCCGGAATACTGAAGCAAGGAGATGTTACAGTTTCCTTGGGAAGGGTCTCAACAACTCCCTTAATTCTGTCGATTAACTGGACTTTTGTAGTACTGGCACGGCGATTGGTGTCTTTCTCAACAGCACTAAATGCATGATAATCCATGGGGTTAAGATCTGGGTTCCAGTCATCCATTCTATCTGTCATCAGGTATATGAATGAAGAAGGATCCAAGCTTTTAAATGAGGTGTAGTGTGTGTCAATACCTCCAACCTACGGAGAAAAATAACCAAATGTAAATCTGTCAAATTTATCCCGAACACCCTATATATGTATATTTGGAGGCGCGTGGTCTAATGGTTAGAGTCAACGCGAGTTCAATTCCTGAACGAAGCTGTTGGAATTTCACATGACGCTAATACCCTTGGGAAAGGTATGAATCCATTTCTCCCTCCAGCTATGGGTAAATGGCTAGGTAACCAGTCTAGGAGAAGGAAAACTCTGAATTCAAACCTGTTAAACTCCGCTTAAGAAATTGACCTTGTGTCGCATCCTGCTCGGGCGGAGGGGTTGGTAAATACATATATATGTATATTTGTCGTCAGGGTTATAAAAACATTAAGAATGTTGTATTTTTGAAGCATGAAGGAATGGTGAATGTAAGTGATCAAATAGACTAATATTTAAGAAATACAGTTGACTTACTCGTTCTGTGCAAATTAATAATGTATATGATACTAGACTCGGGAGATATATATAATTCGAACATAACGCGTAAGTCAAATGAATTTCTTAAATATTAGTATATATGAAAATTTACATTCATCATTCACTTATGCTTAAAAAAACACAGTATTTTTTAATAACCTATAAGCGTATAACGTATAAGCATACGTGAAACCCTTACAACTCAAACCAATCTTTACACACACACACACACACACACACACACACACACATATATATATATATATATATATATATGTGTGTGTGTGTGTGTTTGTATTTAGGCAGTATTTTTTCTTGTAGGCATATATTGTTAAATAAGGCAGACATTTTTGTCTGCAAGTTTTGTCTTTTGTTTTTTCATATTGCCGGATTATTTTTGTAATATCTGGCGAAAATTGGCTGATGTATTTGTCATAGACCATATTACAAAAATAATCCGGCAATACCAAAAAAACAAAGGACAAAACTTGCAGACAAAAAAATGGCAGCCTTATTTAACAATTGAAACATATTCACCTGATGATTGCATCGCATGAAACCAATATGGTCGTGAATGTTCCTTTGTCACCTAATAAATATATATGTAAAACCTTTATATATTTATTTCATTATATATATATATATAATATATATATATATATATATATATATATAAAGATATTTTTACAACTAAAAAAAACAGTATTTTTTATAACCCAGAAAACAAATATGCAAGCATACGGGAAACCTTTACAACTAAAAAAAAACTTTATATATATATATATATATATATATATATATATATATATATATATATAAAGATTTTTTTACAACTAAAAAAGATCTATATATAAAGATTTTTTCCGCATCAAAATTCTTTTTACCAGCAGTAAACTCATTCCCACTGTAGAAACATTTGTTTTTTTTTTGGGAGTGGGGGGATATTAAATTTTCGGTGGATTTTCCTATTTCAGCAAATAGGGTATTGTTTCGTTGGGTTATGATCATACTATTCCCAAATCCCATTATGATTTTAAAATTCCTCTAATAATGGAGATTTGAAGTCTGTCTGTAACCGAAACTACGTCACAATATCCCCAGGAATTGTCTATGAGTATTTAATATATTGTCAAACTCATAATACATAAAATAGATTTTATTTATTAACGATGTCTATGAAAATCTGAGTGTATATTGGCCTCAAAACAGCCCATGTTATAAGTGTGTTTAAAATCTGCAATGTGTCTTATATATCACTAAGAAATAAAGGTTTTCATAATATATGGTGTGGTTATTTTGCATATTGGTTTTAACAAAACCGGATTTAATAAACATTTACTTGGTGTTATTGATCTCTAATATTATTGTTTTATTCTTCAACGTCTTAAAATTAATCCGATGAATGATTTTATATAGAAACCAATCAAAATATAATTAAAATAAGTGTAATCTTTTTATATGCGTTCTTATTTAATTTCATTAGTCTTTCTTATTTAATATATTTCCTTACATTAAAACTTAAATATTTAGGCCCGGCGAAGGGGCGATATTCCTGCTAGTGTAAATAATGATTTTCCTAAAGGCGGAAAAATCAACTCAATACAAAAATATTTTAATTTCCGATTCAAGAATCGCACAGAAAAGGACATCCCTAAACTAAACATGATTTTGGTTTTCCTGTAGTCTTAGATCCTGTTAAACAAAGAAAAGTTATTGGCTTTAAGGTTTCCGGTATCCTTAAATTTAGATTTTCCATTTTTTCGTTTATGGGGACGGGGTCTGGTAGAGGGCGAATATGTTTCCTGCTAGTAACATTTTATTTTTGGTACCACAGTACTTAGGGTTACAAAAATACCAAGGAAATTGAACTTTTTATTGGTGCGTGTGTGTGTGGGGTGGGGTGGGTGGGTGATAGAATTCTCTCTTAGCCTAAATAAGATTTTCACTTTTTTAAACTAGTAATGAATTAGTTTTTATTAGTAATCAATTTGTCAAAAGTCAAAAAGTAATTAAATTGAATTAATTAAATTCATTAAACTCAAATGATGCCTCTTTTATTTTCCTATGAGATCCAGTGTTTTTCTTTTTTAGTCAGGAGAAATAAACTACATCCAATTTCAAAGTTTAATTGCGTAATACCAACTTAATATCATCATCATCATGTCGCGCTTGCAGCACGGATATCCATGACAATCTCTCGCCAACCCTCCCTATCACTCATTGCACCTGGGAGGTCCTCTGCTGAGCATATAGCATCCTCGCATAGCTGGTCAATGCAGGTTCTTGCTGGGCGCCCCACACTTGCATGTCCATGTGTTGGCTTCCACAGGAGAACGTCGCTTATGAGTTCGTCCTTGCTTCTCCAGCAGTGTCCTGCATGCCTTGTCCGTCTCACTCGGATAGTTTGAGAGAGGTGGGGCAGGTGACCGTACAGCTGTCTCTTCGTGGGGTGCTGCTTCCACGATTTGTTCAAGACTGCACGTAGCATTCTTGTGCAGCTTAATATAAGTTAATATAAGTCAACAATATTTGGAACTGGTACGGAGTAGGTCCTTAATTTGCTAGTTTCAATGCTTATATTCAATTTTTCATGGATTTGACCAAATTATAAACAATCGTCTGATCCATATTTTGTTGGAATATTTATGTATATAAGGTGTGCTCCAGTTCCCCACCTGGATTTATAGACTAGCCTAAGTCACGTGGTTTATTACTCCGGCCAATCACCAACCATACTGCGTGGCAGATATACTATTTAACCCCCCCCCACACACACACACATTGGCTATAATTCTAATTGCACTCATTGAAGAGGGACTCAGGATTATAAATACTCAGGACTCTTTACCAAGGGATTACCAAGGGATTACCAAAGATCAAATCCCACTGAACAAGCGCTCTGGATTAACGACAACAGGAATATTTACCAAGGATTACCAAGGATTCACAGACGATTACCAATACTCAGAAATCTTTACCAAAGGATTACCAAGGAAGGCCAACAGGATGGCCCAAATGATTGTAACATATTTTGCCACTCGTTTAGCAATGTTTCTTTAAGGGTCGCCACTGCCGTGATTTTGGTCGCCTGCTCTTGAAGTTTTTGGTCAAGGTGCTCCCAAACGTGCTCAATTGGATTCATGTCAGGACTTTTGGCAACCCATGACAGTGACTTGATTCCTTGCGATTCCTTCCAGGATTCCTTTGCTACTTTGCTCATATGACATGGCATTTCTTCTTCTTGAAAAAATAGATATTCTTGTCAATCTGATTGTTGGAATATTTTGTGTATATAAGCCGTGCAACAATCCACCACTTAAATCTATAGACTAAACGAGGTCATGTGGTTTTAACCTCGCCAGTCAACAGATCAAATGCGTGGTTGGTTAACTATTTAATCGGCTGATATTGACAGACGACTATTTGCACTCATAGACGAACGACCTGCCAGACTGAGGAGCACCAAGGAACAACCAAAGGATCATACCCAATATTAAGGGACACTAAGGAGCAACCAAAGGATTCTTCACTAAGGATCGCACTCTGCTTAACACAATGGATCTCCGCTGGATAGCGCTCTTGCTTGGACGCGGGAAGTTATTTCTTTCAAAGGGAACAAACAACACGATTTCATCTTCCGCCATTAAAAGGTTTGAATCACAAGAAACCGGGATGAGGGAGGGTGGGGGTAAACCGTTCAATCTGTCGTACTTTTGCTGCGACTAGATGTTTTACCATTGAGTCCGAAGAAAAAGAAAAGTATTTTATTTTTGTATTCAATCGACCATGGCGTCCAAAGGAGACGAAAGGATCAAACCATTGAAGGAAGTTGGTCATCTGTAAGTTGCAGGTTCAATTCTGACTACGGGTGGAAGTAACATATATATATATATATATATATATATATATATATATACTAGCAAATATATGCACCCTCCGGGTGCAAGTATTTAAGTTTTAATGTAATAAAATATTGTATTAAATTAGAAAGGCTAATGAAACTAAATAAGAATACAGATAAAAAAGATTTGAAACAGAGGGAGTATAATAAAAGATTTGAAACAGAGGGAGTATAATAAAAAATGGAACAACTGAAACTTACTCTTCCATCACTCTCGTCTTTCATTGTTATTTTTTCTAATTTAAGTATTTAGTTATAAGAGGAAGTAAAGAATAAAATGACAGTTATTTTATCTTGTTAATGGATTTCATTTAAGATTCATTGAAGAGATTTTTGCTTATATTCATTAAAATAAAACTAAACTGTTAGAAATCAATAATACTAAGCACATATTTATTAAATTCGATTTTTTAATATTAATATGTAAATTAGCCTTCCCGTTCACACTGTAAACCGCTATTTTGTTGTATATATAAATATAATTGCATGTTGTCAGTATGTAGACATAGTTAACAGTATTAATAATGTAAGACGATTTTATTAATAATTGAGGTTTAGATAAAAATAAAATCATGGAGAATATGATGTCAGTAACTAAGAGAATTGTGACTTGAATAGGAATATAGTTTCGGTTACAGACAGAAAATCACTCAATCTCCATTAT
>CM042168.1:69574037-69581537 GCA_023376005.1 Doryteuthis pealeii
TACAGATCGAAGAGCTTCATAGCAATGATAAAAACACGCTACGTTTACTTTCTAGATTGGCTTGTGACCAACTTTCTTCAATGGTTTGATCCTTTCGTCTCCTTTGGACGCCATGGTCGATTGAATACAAAAATAAAATACTTTTCTTTTTCTTCGGACTCAATGGTAAAACATCTAGTCGCAGCAAAAGTACGACAGATTGAACGGTTTACCCCCACCCTCCCTCATCCCGGTTTCTTGTGATTCAAACCTTTTAATGGCGGAAGATGAAATCGTGTTGTTTGTTCCCTTTGAAAGAAATAACTTCCCGCGCCCAAAAAGTCATTAAATAAAATAGAAAATGAAAACGAGGCTCCTGAACGATCGATAGATTAGCAAGGACGAAGAAAATGAAAGCCAAGAAAGTTAGTGTCTGGGTGGGTCGTAGAGAAAATAAGTTTTTATTATTTGTATTAAGAATAGTTACTTGAAGCTATAATTGTTTACTAAGGATTATTATTAGTTACTTAAAACCATATAACTTTATGCAAATTATTTATATCAAGGATAGTCACTTGAAGCTATAATTGTTTACTAAGGTCTATTAATCGTTCGTTGAAACCATATAACATTATAAAAATTATTTATATCAAGGATAGTTACTTGAAGCTATAATTGTTTACTAAGGATTATTATTAGTTACTTAAAACCATATAACTTTATGCAAATTATTTATATCAAGGATAGTCACTTGAAGCTATAATTGTTTACTAAGGTCTATTATTCGTTAGTTGAAACCATATAACATTATAAAAATTATTTATATCAAGGATAGTTACTTGAAGCTATAATTGTTTACTAAGGATTATTATTAGTTACTTAAAACCATATAACTTTATGCAAATTATTTATATCAAGGATAGTCACTTGAAGCTATAATTGTTTACTAAGGTCTATTATTAGTTACTTGAAACCATATAACTTTATGCAAATTATTTATATCAAGGATAGTCACTTGAAGCTATAATTGTTTACTAAGGTCTATTATTAGTTACTTGAAACCATATAACTTTATGCAAATTATTTATATCAAGGATAGTTGCTTGAAGCTATAATTGTTTACTAAGGATTATTATTAGTTATTTAAAATCATATAACTATGTGCAAATTATTCATATCAAGGATAGTTACTTGACGCTATAATTGTTTACTAAAGATTATTATTCGTTACTTGAAACTGTATAACTGTGTGCAAATTATTTGCATTTTGAATAGTTACAATGCTAAATGGAGAATGCCGTTTGTTTATATAAAGCTATTGTACAAATTAACAAGTAAAGTGATAATAAAACGTTATATGTAAACCCAACAAAGCTACTAAAAACAACTTTATAACCAAAAGTCTAAATTTACTCATATAAAATATATGCATAGCACAGCTCTTTCTAAATACGTCTGGGACATCAAAAATAAATATGGCATTGATGTTATCGTAAAATGGGAAATTGTAAAAAAAACAACAACAAAAAAAAACACATAGATATTGAGCGGGCGATAGATTCTGTCTTTTACGCATAGAGGAAAAATTAGCCATCGCTCGCTATAATAATTCTAAAGAGTATCTGAACCAAAGATCTGAAATTTTGAACAGGTGCAGCCATAAATGCGCTTGGCAACTTGACAATTAGAGACGTAAACAAACATAAGCAAATATTGGCAATGGTTGGAGGGAGAAAGAAATCAAAACAACAGCCAACCACGTGCGCACGTGCGATTTGACAATTAAAAAAAAAAATTAGCAAGCTGCCATAAGCACGTGGTGAATTTGACAATTGAAAATGTAAACACAAATGTCTCTAACGGCTGATGTGTCAAATTTCATTAATTCTTATATAAAGTAATTAATTCAAATTTCGGGATATTAATTCTTCCCTAAGCTAAATAATTTTTTTATCTAAACGTATTAATTTTTATCTTGGGGCATTAATTATTGTCAAAGGTAACTCATTCCTATCCTAGAGACGTTATTTTATATATAGGAAATTACTTATATATGGATACTTATATCTTTCTAGGGCCACTTTGTATGCACACAGTGATATGGTTTCTGTTATTCCAATCTAACAGAAATAATTTTCAAATAATTATGTTGTTTATGTAATTGATAATAGTAATCGTTAGTAATCAATTACAATGTCAAGGAACTACTTTTAATACACATAATTTGCACAGTTGTATGGTTTCAAGTAATACTAATAATCTGAACACAATTATATGATTTCAAGTAACTATTCCTTTTTAATAATAATAATAAAGCTAAACAAATACCTGAACCTTGCCAGAGAATTGAGGAAATAAAACAACAACAAAAAACTGTGGAATATGGGGGTGAAAGTGATACCAATTGTAGTTGATGCACTTGGACAGTCTTCCCCCCAAAAAAAAAAGTTTAGAAAATAGACTAGAGGGATTGGAAATCAGAGGAAGAATTGAGACCATCCAGACAACAATATTGTTGAGATCGGATTGAATATTCAGAAGAGTCCTGGACGCCCGAGGAGACTTGTTGTCACTCAGACTCCTGTGAAAGCCCATCAGCTTAGGCTGGTGTGAAAAACTCACAAGGAGCGAAATAATAATAATAATAATAATAATAATAATAATAATAATAATAATAATAAAACAGAACTTGTCAACTGGTAGGCGTTGCAGTTCCAGCAGATCACAGGGTAAAGATGAAGTTTGTAGTTGGTGGACTTGGAACGGTTCCACAAAGCTTTGGTAAAAGACTGGAGGAACTGGAAATATGAGGACGAATTAACACTGTTGGGATTATCTTCCCTTTGCATGGAAGAGTTATCTTCCCGCTGGGTTCCCGTGCTGACCACCAGGGGACCTTTGGTATGTAGGCGCGAGGTCCAAACTATTCCTCTCTTTTCTCCTTCTTCTCGGCTGAACCACATGGGTTAGACATTTTGTGACTACACCCCACCCTCCTGGGGCCTCTGGTCCCCACGTACGGACTAAGTCAGTAAGTGACTTCCATTATATGGACTATCTGTAACTCTTTTTATATGTACATGTACGTAACACTTGAATGTGTCCTTATTGTATCTCATTTGTATTATTTTGTATTCCTATTTTATGGATCTTGTCATATTTCTGTGCTGTTTACAATATAAAATGTTTTGTCTCACAAACGTGTCGGAGTTGTATGTTCATATATTAACCATGAACCTCACAACACCATCTAGACAACTATATTGCTGTAATCGGCTATAATACCCAGAAGAGTCCTGGAGACCTGAGGAGACTTGCTGTCACCCAAACTCCAGTGAAAGACCATCAGTTAACGCTGGTGTGAAAAACTCTCATAATAATAATAATAATAATAATAATAATAATAATAATAATTCAATTGGACATATGGTTTCATGTTATTCTATGTACAATAGGGTGGCACAAAAATAAATAAAGCTGAGGGCAATACGGTGAGCATTTTGCTTATAAATTGGAAAAAAAAAGAAGTATTTATTACTGATCAAAGTTGTTGTTGTTGTTGTTGTTGCGCTTGTGTTTATCAAAGAGAATGATTCCTTTTTTTGAAACACATTAAATCCAAAAGGAATTGCAAGAAACACCGGAAGTCGATGATGCAAGTTTTCTCAAACGATTCACTTGCAACGGAGGATTTCATTTTGAAAATGGACAAATATGGCCGAGTCGCCCGACACGAAAATGGGTAAACATGGCGGTGCCGCGCTAAAACAAAAACAAAAAAACAAAAAACAAAAAACAAAAAAACAGAAAAAAAAAGAAGCGGGGGGCAAACATTTAAACCCGCTTTCCAAAACGCATTAATTTTATTGAATGCCTTTTGATAAAAAAAAAAAAATGAATAAATAAAAATAAATAAATAGGATAAAAAATAAAATTAAAAAAAACCCCCAAAATGTATCAAATGTAAAAAGAAAAGATTTTCATCATCATCAACAAACATTCTTCTCGTTTTTCTTTTGTCCATTCCTGTTCGTCAGTGCGTGCACAAATTGCCTTTTACATTTCTATTTTTGACATCTGAAAAAAAACCTGATTTTTAGTACAAATGTCCGTTTCGAATTTTCTTACGCGGGTTGAACACAGGATTCCTGTAATTCATCAAATACTAAAAAAAAAAAAAAAAAAAAAAAAAAGAAAAGAAAAAACCCGAAAAAAAACCCGAAAAAAACTATCAATAAAATTCGGTTATAAACGAACAAGTTGCATTGATATTAGTAATACTATAAAAAAAATGCGCCCTCTGGGCACAAGTATTTGAGATTTAATATAATTAAATATTATATTTAGTTAGAAAGAAGATTACACTTATTTTTACTTTATTCAAATTGATTTCAATATAAAATTATACATATTTTTAATATTAATAATGCTTTTGGTACACTTGAGAATAAAACAATTATATTAGAAATCAATAACACCAAGTAATTATTTATCAAACCCGGTTTTGTTAAAACCAGTATGCAAATTATTCAGACCATATACTATTTACATTTATTTCTTAAATATATATAACATACATTGCAGGATTTTAAACACATTGATAACTCGGCCTTTAGGGCAGGGGTCCGATGTTCTTCGGCCACTGGACCTGTGTTATTAATAAACAGCGTTGATCACAGGGGGCTGTCCCCCCAGGCAACACCTGTCCCCTTGATTTAAAGGGACAGGGCTGGGTTTATTGCCCAGTGCCTAAGGCGCCCCTCTTGAGGAGGAATGCCGAAGGGATCAACGCATTTTTTTTGCACCCGCAATCCCATGAGCTTCGGCTTGTGGGTGGTTCCACATTAAAAGACCTTGTATCAAACTATTGATTATGTTAGCTATAGTGCTAATTGTTCTCAAGCAATGTCTTGGTTTGATTGCGATAGACATGCAAAAAACAATGACGTCATCTTTTTGATAGATCTAAAAAAAAAAAAAGAAGCTCTTCGACGCCTGTTTGATAAACTCTCAAACTATTAAAAATGATTTCCCAGGTTGTATCATCACTATACTCGGATACACTGGAAACACTCGAGGAAGGCCTGAGGTTACAGCGACCGAAACGTTGTGTTAATAACTACCATAATAAAGATGAGGACAATAGTCCGAAAAATCAAAATTATTAAAATGATAATGATCTTCGGCGCGAATTCAACTGGAGGTGAATGCCCTGTCTATTGTTGGCCTTGTCGATTTTAAGGCATATTCATTTACTTGTTGGTTGAAAGTTTAGTGACCCACACCGGCTGCTGCTGCTGCAATCTTATGAGTAATTTTTTTGATTGTATCGATTACATAATTAATCAGCAGCAAGTGCGTCTATTGATCAGTCGTTTTGGCAACGAGACAAAGTGGAAATTATTTTTAAAAAAAGAAAAAAATAGTTGACGATACAATAAAGTAAATTCCAGGTCAGATTTCAAATATCACCTGAGATCTTTGGTTTTATGGCATATCAACACGCATTGGGTTATTTAATGTCGAATCAATTTGTAAAAAAATAATTTTCACATAGTTATATGGTTTCACGTATTCCTATCTAATGTATTAATAATAGAGATTCGGTCTCCATTTGACTGTAACTGAAACTACATCACATCTTACGTCACAATACCCCAAATCATTAATACATAGAATAAACAATAACACTGTAATCAATTTTTAAAATCATTGTTTTATTCTTCAAAATAATTATTTAATTAATAGATGCATGCGACATTTATTTGAGGGGGACAGAACTAAGTTTTCGTTTCAAATTGTTTTTTTTTTAAATTTTTTTTTTTCTTGTTTAATAAATTTGAGGATTTTACTTACTTGTGATACAAACTCTCTAACATTAAATTTTAAACTTCCACCCAGCTCAGGCAATATCTTTCAAAATCTGATTTTTACACCGCCCGGGGGAAGTTTTTGTTGCTAGTATCAATAATTTTCACAAAGTCATATGGTTTCAAGTATTCTTATATAATACAAATAATTTTCAAACAGTATTCCTATTTTTTTCATCAAAAAACGTGTAATAAAGACCACGTGCGATACCCTGACCTCATCAGACGCTAACTAGGTTTCAAGTAGTTCTATATGATACAAATAAGTTTCACACAGTTATATGGTTTCAACTATTCCTATATAATATAAATGTTCTTCCCACAGTTATATGGTTTCAAGTATTCCTATCTAATATCAACAATTTTCAAACAGTTATATGGTTTCAACTATTCCTATATGATATAAATGATTTTCACATAGTTATATGGTTTCAAGTATTTCTATAAAATACTATTAATTTTCCCACTGTTATCTCTCGCCAACCTTCCCTATCACTCATTGCCCCTGGGAGTTCTTCTGCACAGCAACCAGCATCCTCGCATAGTTGGTCAATGTAGATCCTTGCTGGGCGACCCACGTTAGCATGTTCATGTGCCGGCTTCCAGAGGAGAACGTTTCTTATTAGCTCGTTCTTGCTTCTCCAGCAGTGTCCTGCTTGCCTTGTCCGTCTCGGATGGTTTGTGAGATGGGGGCAGGTGGCCGTACTGCTGCTTCCTTGTGGGGTACTGTTTCCACGACTTGTTCAAGACTACTCGTGTTTATTAATTGTTTATCCGTTATCATCTTGCAACACCCTCTGGTTAAAAATGAGACCGTCCAAATCGTCCAAGATGAATTGAAAAAATGTAAATCCTGATTATCTAATGTTGCTTATACGCCGAATTCTTATTTATTATGAGTGTCGTTACCCCAGTTAAATAATGGACCATTCCGTTTTATAACTGTGGGAAAATTATTGATATTATATAAGAATACGTGAAACCATATAACTGTGGGAAAATTAATAGTATTTTATAGAAATACTTGAAACCATATAACTATGTGAAAATCATTTATATCATATAGGAATAGTTGAAACCATATAACTGTTTGAAAATTGTTGATATTAGATAGGAATACTTGAAACCATATAACTGTGGGAAGAACATTTATATTATATAGGAATAGTTGAAACCATATAACTGTGTGAAACTTATTTGTATCATATAGAACTACTTGAAACCTAGTTAGCGTCTGATGAGGTCAGGGTATCGCACGTGGTCTTTATTACACGTTTTTTGATGAAAAAAAATAGGAATACTGTTTGAAAATTATTTGTATTATATAAGAATACTTGAAACCATATGACTTTGTGAAAATTATTGATACTAGCAACAAAAACGTCCCCCGGGCGGTGTAAAAATCAGATTTTGAAAGATATTGCCTGAGCTGGGTGGAAGTTTAAAATTTAATGTTAGAGAGTTTGTATCATATGTAAGTAAAATCCTCAAATTTATTAAACAAGTAAAAAAAAAAAAATTTTTAAACCAATTTGAAACGGAAACTTAGTTCTGTCCCCCTCAAATAAAATGTCGCATGCATCTATTAATTAAATAATTATTTTGAAGAGTTGAACAACCAATGTGCCCTACGGCCTTCTTCAGTTATTTC
>CM042168.1:69589037-69656537 GCA_023376005.1 Doryteuthis pealeii
AGATAGATATGCGCAAACTGAGACATAGATAGAGAGGAACAGATTGAGATAGGTAGGTAGATAGATAGACTTCGGGGTGGCCTAAAGTCGGTATCAGACAATCAGCGAGGGAGTCTATCCCCTTTTCACTAGCGCTAGACCAAAGAGATTGTTTTTGCGTCTGAGGTGGAGCGCCGCACCTACCATCAGCTCCTTACTTTACCGCACAGATCCCTGTGCCACTCATACGCTGAGTTGGCGAGGGCCGGTATCAAACTAGGAACCTTTAATTTATTAAAGAAATATCGTATTCATAGGAATCAAATAATAAAAATATGCAGTCAAATCACCCTGTTCCTAGTAGATCATCAAAGTTAAGGTGTAATGAGCCTATTCAAGACTTAATTGGGGGATCCCTTAGGCTATATGGCTGGTTGGATGCTTTTGTTTAATGGCATATCAACACTTTTCGGGTCATTTAATATCGAATCAAGTCATTTTTTTTATAAACAGAAGACTCGGATTGTTTACAGTACCTGCTGTTGCTTAAGTCGTCACCCATTTAAGTATTGAACAAGATAATCATTGTTTAACTTTGGTGACAAGAACTGGTGCTTTCTGCAATATCTTTATTGGGAATCATTATTTCAGAAATAGGAAAACAAGATATGATCATAAAGTGGGAGATTCATTTTCTTTTTTAAACTTAGTTAGAAAATGATCCCCCATTATTGGTCCATTTTCTCTTTTTCTAAGATGAAAGCAATTGGACAAAAATCATCAACCCTTTCCGGGGTATTTGATGCCAAATTAAGTCATTAGTACCTGCTGTTGTTTTATTAATGACATTGTTATTTTCTTATGTTGATGACTGTGCGTGTTTGGGGTTACTCAACGTTGTACAGTAACACCAACTCCCCAGGAAGAAATAATATTTCGCTCAATTCTGTCAGGTATTCTAGCGCCTTTAGCAAATTCCCATTTGTATTTTAATACCTGTATTCTGTCTCACCATGTAACTAATTCGACCAAGTAACCAATAAACACCCTTGCTGAGACCTAGATTCAAAAGGACATGTTTTGCTTTTAATCGTCAAATTCCAGTTGTTTGTTAACAGACGATTTTCAGACGCACCATTTTTTTAGTTATTTCATGTTGAAGTTGTTACTTCAATAACAATTTTTTTTAAATTACAAAACTATAAATGAAAGACACGTTTTTATATTAAAGACATTTTGTTTTTACTTATTACATGTTGTTGTTAATTCAATAGCAATTGTTTTTTAATTATAAAACTTTATACGAAAGACACGTTTAACACGGGAATGGTTAAAGCTATAAAAAGTATATTATAAGGTTATAATAATAACTGCTAACCCTAACCCCTAACCATAACCTTAACCCCTAACCCCTAACCCTAGCAAAATCTTTTTTTTAATAAATACTTTTGATAAATATTGAACAAGATAATCATTGCTTAACTTTGGTGACAAGAACTGGTGCTTTCTGCAATATCTTTATTGGGAATCATTATTTAAGAAATAGGGAAAAAATATATGATCCTTAACCCCTAACCCCTAACCCTAGCAAAATCTTTTTTTTAATAAATACTTTTTAATTTTAAACTAATATTGTTATTGTTGTTTTTGTTTTTTGTTTTGTTTTTGTTTTAATTATAAAACTTTAAACGAAAGACACGTTTTTATATCAAAATAGTTAAATATTTAATCAGAAGAGAAATGCAGATATGTTTATTTAAATAAAAATTGTTTTTACAAATTATTTTTTAGTTTCATTTAAATAAAAGGAGGTTGTTCAGAAATGGTATTATACAATTTATAAAATTTATTTTTTCATGTGTCTCTACGTGGATTCCTTTCTGAAATAATATTGTTAATGTCAATAACAATATTAGTTAATTATTGGTTTAAAATTATTTTTTTGACATATATTTACAACAACATGAAATAACTAATTTTTTAAATTAACTATCCGTAGAGGCACATGGAAAATAAATAAACATGTATTTCGTTTTAAGTTTTATTTAAAAAAAATAATAACAATATTAGTTTATCTTTAGTGCAAAATTAATTTTTTCACATATGCTAACAACAACATGAAATAACTAATTTCTTTTCGATTAAAATCAAAAACTATTTTAGTATAAAATGTGACTGTTTTTATCGGCTGTTGATTTTGTTTACTAACAACCGGTGAAAAGCAAAGTTCAGTTCCTTTCAAAACGGACCTGGGTTAGGGTGCCTATTAGTGACTTGGTCTACTAATTCCAATGGTGTAGGGCTCCTCATTTTCAGAAAATTCAGACAAATAAAAATCTCATTATTTCCTGGTTTAAAAATATTGATCGATCTGATGGTGAAGTGGAGTAGCTTTCATCACCATTACTCCCAGGTCAACTCTGACCCGGAGTGAAAGAACCTGTTAGGGTCCCATCTATGGGTTAAATAGAAGAACAGGAGTTTTAAAAAATCTTTAAAAAATTGAGTTTAAGAAAAAAATTGAGTACCCATCAAGAAAAAATAAAACAAAAACGTTTTCGGCATAAAATGACCCAACAAGGGTTGACATGCCATAAAACCCAACCAATCAACCAACAAATTGGCTTGATAATCTAAAAAATTCAGACAAATAAAAATCTCATTATTTCCTGGTTTAAAATCATTGATCGATCTGTGTTTTAGAACACCTATTTGTAAACTTAAGAGTCATTTTAAATACTAAATTGCTTTTTTCTATCGCCCCAATCTACTCCCCACCCCACCCCCACCCACCCCAAAGTACATTTGTTGACACACCCTGTATGGTTTTTTAAAAATAATTGATTGTTTGGCCCCCGGGGTAAAGATTAAGTAATCAGTGAAATTATTTTCTAAAGTTGTACAGATAATCGCAAAGATTAATCTTGATTTTTTACAAAGCAATCATGATTGACTCCCCGGTGAGGATCGAACTCACAACCAAAAGCTGCCAGATTAGAATGTTTTATTAGGGTGATTTGGTTTGGTTTTGTTTTGTTTTATGGCATATCAACCTCAGTGGGCCATCTAATGCCAATAAAGTTTTGAAATAAATTCATTCTTAATGGATAATACATTTTTTTATATAAATACATTTTTCTATTTAACCCATAGATGGGACCCTAACAGGTACTACCACTCCGAGTCAGAGTGGACCTGGGAGCAATGGTGATGAAGGGGTGCTCCACATTCCCCAAACCTCCAGAACTGGAACCTCATCATCAGATAGAGTTTAACAGCATTCCCAGGACATGTAGACCCTCAGTCATCGCCCTCTAGCACCCATATGATAAAGGGGGTTGGGGCTTGCCATAAGGGCAATAGGGTTGGGGCAATCATATAGGTGCTAGGGCTTGACGTGACCAGCCGATTGGTCGGAGGGGGCCTCTCCGACCGCCCGTCTAGCCCAAGATAGGGTCAAAGTGGAGTAATGCAAGTCATGAACTGCTCATCCACCTGGGCTCCATCCTTAAGCATCACGGGTCGCCACCCACGGCCAACAGGTGGCCCCATTGGAGGAGTCTTACCCCTCTGCAGAGGTGCAGTCGATGCATTCTAACGCCCCACCGACAGGGCGGTTTATTAGGGTGAGTGAAATGTTTTTAAATATTTTAGTAACGTGAGGCACAATTCGGGAACTTCGGATGTGTTTTTTTAACAAGCCCCAATCATTTTTATCACCAATAATTGTCCCAGAACCATGATTGTACGAAACCTATTACTAGTGATGGTGGTGGTGGTGGTGTGGGTGGATAAATGGAGGTTGAATTTCTGGAACGAGTGTTTTCTATGACCATTTTTGCTGCTTCCAACTTTCTCTCTCATTCTCTTGTGTAGCTAAAATCATTTTAATCCAGACATGGACTGGGTACTTTTGCTAGTATATGGGTAATTCCATGTCAAATCATCCAGGCAATGTCACCCACCCCCTTCAATTTTTCTAAAATTTTGTCCAAGTGTGGATTATGATCAAAATTTGAGCATCCAATTCCAAATATTTACGGAGTTTAGCTCGCCAAATTTGAGGGGTGGGTCGCAAAAATGGTGACTTTTTGTAATATATTTTTGTCTGTAAAATGAGTTCTAGAGCTTCCCTACTCCTAAAAATTGGTTTTTTAAAAGCATTTTTGTCCAAGGAATCCAAAAATGCTATCAAAAAGTCTTAAAGTTAACCAATTTTAAGTTATTGATTTTTTCCAAGCAAGATCAATATCCCGATGTTGCACTGCGTCTACGACATTTTTTGTCATTTGGTCTATTTGTTGGAGTTCCTTTCCTGTCCATTTTAAGAAGGGTCCAGAGTATCTTACGATTGGGACGGCTCAGGTATTGATTTCCTTGTTGAGATTTCGTACCAAGTAACCAATTTCGTACCAAGTAACTAAAGTTTTCGATTTTAATAAAAAAATAGTTATTTATTGGTTACTTAGTCCCAACATCCTTTTATTTAAATAAACATAAAAAAATATTTTGTGAATAAAAACTAATTTAAATAAACATATCTGCATTTCTCTTCTGATTAAATAAAAACTATTTTAATATAAAAATGTGTCTTTGATATAAAACGTGTCTTTTGTTTAAAGTTTTTAAAACTTAAAAAAAAAATTCCTATTGAATTAACAACAACAACATGGTTTGTACAATAGTTCCAGTACAATAGTTCAAGTTCTTTTTCTTTTCTTTGGTAAAAATCTTGATATTTCACATAAAGTCTCCTCAGGTCTCCAGGACACTTCTGAGAATTCTAGCTGATCTTAACAATACCGTTGTTTGGATGGTCTCGATTCTTCACTCTATGAGAGTTTTTCACATCCGACTTAGCCGGTGGTTCACTGGAGGTTGAGTGACAGCAAGTCATTTCAGGTCTCCAGGACTATTCTGGGTATTTCTAGTCGATCATAACAATACTGTTGTCTGGATGGTCTCGATTCTTCCTCTGATTACCAGTTTACCCAGACTCTTTCCCAACCTACAGATGATTGTCACTTAGAACTGTATTAACTCAACACTTATAACCGTTGCGCCATGTGTCCAACTGAATAATACAAATTAAGAAGCATCATCTAAAAGAATTCAATTTACTAATATTAGTTGGTTGGTTGGTTGGATTTTATGGTATGTCAACCCTTGTCGGGTTATTTATGTCGAAGATTATTTTGTTTGATACATTCTTGTTTGGGATTCAGTTTTTTTTTTAAATGGGACCCTAACACTTTGGATTAGGGTGGACCTGAGAGTAATGGCCATAAAGGGGTACTCCAAATTCCCCAAATTTCCAGAATTGGAAGTTCACCACTAGACTCAGTTTCACATCATACACAGGACATCAAGACCCATAGCTACTGCCTTTTAGCACATATATGATTATATTAAAAAAAATATATATTTAAAAAAATTAAATTAGTATCTGAGCACCTGAATAATTTTTTTTTCGAATATTCTAAAAAAAAATAATTGACTTTAAAAAAATGTTTTTCTTCTTTTTCACAAAGTGATTTTATCTAATCACTTACGTATGTTTGTTTGTTTGTTTGTTTTATTTTGTCTCAATCACCTGATATATTTGTATTTAATTTGTTAAGGAAATCTTTGACCGAAATAATACAAAGACCTTTTTTATGGTTCAATTGAAATGATTACAGGTTTTTATTTTTATTCGAGGTGTCACGCACCTGGCCGAGCATAGATTAAAACCGTAAGAACTCTTAACGTTTAAGCTTCCAACAAATGTCTCAATAAAATTTCTATAACTTTTTTTTTCTAATGGTATCGGAAAAGATTAACCGTTGGATTTTACGCTCCAACACACACAGTAACGAGCGAGCGATTAACGGAGATCATTGCATTAAAACAATTCTCAATATATTCGATGAAACAATCACATAACAAAGAGAGAGAGAGAGAGAGAGAGAGAGAGAGAGAGAGAGAGAGAGAGAGAGAGAGAGCAATTTAAGCTTATGTAAAATAGTTGAATTATTGCTCGTTACCACCTTTGCCGTCGTCCTGATCGTCGTGAACCCTTGCACTTTGATAAATCAATTAGAGCTTAACCTGTTGGTTAAGTTTAATGTGTATTCTTTACAATGTTTAAATTTCAAGATGATTCTAGCCCGTCGGCATGGAACGGAAGAATACACCTTGATTTTCCGCTTTAAGTATTCTTGATATGACTATCAAAAAGCAAATATAAAATAATTTTTTTCTTGACTTTAAATTTTTTTTAATGACGCTTAAGGATGGAATCCTGGTGGTTGAATAATCCATGATATGCAACACTTCACTTTGGCCTTTACTAGGGCTAGATCGGTGGTCGGAGATTGGCTAGTCAAGTCAAGACCTACCACCTATACGATTGTCCCAACCCTGAGGCAGGCGGAAGTTAAAAATTCAATGTCAGAGAGTTTGTATCATAAAAAAGCAAAATCATCAAATTTATTAAAGGAGTAAAAAAAAACCCAAAAAACAATTTGAAATGTAAACTTAGTCCTGTCCCCCTCAAATAAAATGTTGCGTGCATCTATCAATTATCAATTGGATAATTATTTTGAATATTTTACACATAAATATTACACAAAATCGTATAAGTATTTATTTATTTGTAAACTTTTTAGTTAACCTCTTGTTACTAAAAAAAAGTTACACTTTCTTGTTTGTAAATAATTTTCTTGTAAACCACTCTGCGTTAGATAATTTTAAATATATAATAGAATAAAACAAACTATATATAAATATATAATTCTGGGTCTGTATTTATTAAAACTTATTTTAAAAATCAATAAGGACCATCTAAGGTGGCATACTCAAATTTTGAGTGTATAATACAGTGTTATAATACAAGGTTGTTTTTTATTCGCTGTATTGACGATTTTGGTTAATGTGACGTAAGCAGTGACGTTGTTTCGGTTACAGACAAATTGAGACCTAATCTCCATTATTAATAGATATGTTTTCTTTCTTAAAAATCTTGTTTAAAACAAAACTAATTTTATGCAATAAACTGGGAAGATAGAACTTAGGTACAGCCACTACACAAGCACGCACTGTCCCATACAAAACAGCCCTGCCGGCCGGGACTTTAGAAATCACTGACTGCAGGTTAAGACCCCCTCCCCCAATAGGACTACCTGCTGACCATGGGTGGTGACCCATGATGCTTAAGGATGGAATCCTGGTGGTTGAACAGTCCATGACATGTACCACTTCACTTTGGCCTTTACTAGGGCTAGATGGGTGGTCGGAGATCGGCCGGTAAAGTCAAGCCCTAGCACCTATATGATTGTCCCAACCCTATTGCTCTTATGGCAAGCCCCAACCCTTTTTATCATGTACGTACTAGAAGGCGGTGGTTGAAGGTCTTAGTGTCCTAGGCATGACGTTAAACTAACTGATGGTGAAGTTCCAGTTCTGGAGGTTTGAGGAGTATGGAGTATCCCTTCTTCCCCATCACTCCCAGGTCTACTCTGACCCGGAGTGGTATTACCTGTTAGGGACCCATCCATGGGTTAAATAGAAAAAAAATGAGTTCTAAAAAAATTGAGTTTTTAAAAAATTGAGTACTAATCAAAAACGAATAAAACAAAATGTCCTCGGCATGAAATAACCCAACAAGGGTTGACATGCTTTAAAACCCAAGCAACCAACCGGCATTCAATAATTTTTTGATCTCCTGAGATTGTAGGAGTCATTAAAGATCTTGAGCCAGGAAGAACACATGCCAACTCACACACACATTATATATATAAAAGGGTGGAGCACTCTATGGCGGTCTTTACATACATACAGATGTGTGTATTAAAACAGTTAAAACCCCCTTCGCATTCTGCGGGTGTCGATAGCCCAGCGGTTAAGCTGTCCGACTAAGGCTGAATCGATCGCAGTTCTATGCAAGCTGTAGGCAGCTCACAGAATGTCTAGCCACACTGAAGAGACTTGATAAGTCGAAACACGTGTCTGTGGATGATTATATATATATATATATATATATGTGTGTGTGTGTGTGTGTGTGTGTGTGTGTGTCCGAGCTAATCTGATCTGTGTAGTAAATCATCTGAAAGCTGACACCTCAGCAAATAAATTCTCCCTGGTCCAGTGTTAGTGAAAAGAGGATAAACTCCCTCGCGGTTCGGCAATCTGGCTCTCCACCAACTTTACATTTTGCTCCTACCCCCTCCAGATCTCCAGAACTGGCGCCTCAACCGCAATAGGCTTAGTGAATATTTTATATAAACGCATAAACTGCTATTAAATGCAACGGCCTTCTTTGTGATATTTTGACGTTGCTGTGGTCATCTGATTTGGGAAACTGCTTGGCAGTCAGTCTATTTTTCTGTTTGTTTGAATCTGCCAGTCAACGTCCCGTCCCCACAAAAAATAACAAATAAGGTACTTATACAGAATAGCGCGCAAGAGATAATATCATTAGGTTATGTATAAAAAGCATTACATTTCAGACGCTATGATTAAGGTTACATATACAGAAAGTATGGTCTGCCATAGACAGGTTATCAGTCATATGGGAATACGATCTCACCGATAAGTTAAAGCGATAATTCTTCAAAGTCGTACTTGCATCAGTACTACTGTATGGCTGCACCACGTGGACCCTAACGAAGCGCCTAGAGAATAAGCTAGATTGGAGCTGCACAAGAATGCCGCGTGCAAACAAATTGTGGAAACAACAACCCACAATGAATCAGCTGTATGGCCACTTGCCACCTATCACACAGACTATCCAAGTGAGACTAACAGGACATGCTGGACACTGCTGGAGAAGCAAGGATCAACTTATAAGTGACATTCTCCAGTGAAAACCAGCAGATGGGTACGCCAGTGTGGGCCGCTTAGCAAAAACATATATTGACCAATTCTGCTCGGATGCTGGATGCTAAGCCCCCCACCCCACCCGATGGCAACGAGTGATAGGGACGGTTGGCGAGAGATTGTCATGGATATCTGTGCTACAAGCGCAACATGATGATGATGATGAAGGGTTAGTGTTAGGGTTAGTGTTAGGGTTAGGATTAGGTTACTTCGGGAGTTTCCGTAATCTAATGCTATCTATACGTAAAATGCGATTCTAATGATATTATCACTTGCGCACTATTCTGCATTAGTACCGGATAAGGGTTAGGATTTGTCTCCTTGGGGAGTGTTGGTAATGTAATGCTATTTATACGTAAAATGCGATTCTAATAATATTATCACTTGCGCACTATTCTGCATTAGTACCGGATAAGGGTTAGGATTAATGTAATGCTATTTATACGTAAAATGCGATTCTAATTATATCTCTTGCGCGCTATTCTGCATTTCTACCATAAATAAATAAATAAAAGTTATGTTTGAACAAATTACAGGAACTTTACAGAAAGGAAAACTTTTATAACATAAAGTTGACGGAGTGGCCTATTGTCGATATCAGCCGGACAGCAAGGGAGTCTATCCTCTTTTTGCTAGCGCTAATTTAGGGAGATTGTTTTTTGCTGAAGTAGAGCGTCACACCTACTATCAGCTTCCCACCTTACCACACAGATCAGATTACCCAATCTGTGCTACTCATACGCTGAGTTGACGGGGACCGGAATCGATCTTAGAACCTTGTGATTATCAAGGCGGTTGCTCTACCGACTTAGCTAAACCGGCGCCTTATGACATAAACGGTTGATTTAATTCATGTGTAAGGACAATGTAATGTTGAAGAATTGTCAATGTTTGTTGTTTTTTGTTCCTTCTAAAGTCGAGATGAGGATAAAAAGAGTAATGTCTGATTGAATGTTTTGTATGGATTGGATAAGAAAAGAAAATGCGATCATCACTGAAAAGAAATGGCGGCGAAAGAAGCGGGAAGAACAATACAAACCAACATGGCCGCCGCCGCCGTCGAAAAAGATGGCTACAACAGAAAATGGGCGAGGAAGAAAAGAAAAGAAAAGAAAAGAAAAGAAAAGTAAAGTAAAGAAGAAAAAAAAAATCTAACGGTAGTAGTTACCACATTTTCTTTGCTTGGTTTATTTTATTGTTTTTTAAAATAGATTTTCCTGTTGACGAGAGCCGAGAATGGCTAAAAAGTAACGCGAAATAATCTGGTTAGATTCTCTGGTTGGTTGGTTTCGCTTTCTGTTGAAAGCGTCCGGTTACGGATGGCTGAGGTCATCGCTTTAGGTGATGGTCGAGGCGAAGATATTCTTGAGGGTCAGTATGCGGGCAGAGCTGAGGGTTCGAAGACAATAATGGCTGTGTGCGTTCTAATGCCAGAGATGTTGGCGCCAATTTCTTTATGGAACAACAAAGATGACTTTGTCGTCTGCAAGGCACGGAACAACGGAAAGCAAATGGTCGAGAGATTTATTTTTGAACAGAACATACCACTTTAAGGGCCCACTACATAACGGAAGAAAAGAATAACATGATGTTATAGACTGTGAAGTAATTCTTTGCATTAAAGTGAATGCGACGCAGGCTGACGGTAAACAATGACAAAAGAAAATAGGCGTGACAGAAATGATTAGAAATATGTCATGATGTTTGCTTTGAGGAAATTATTCATTATTTGTGACCAACTTATAAGTTAGACATGCGTGGTCTATCGCCTAAACTAACAATAGGCAACTTTGTGTACTTTATTTGGCAAAACTTGCAAATCTGTCGGAAAATTAGGGTGACCCAGAAAAAACAGAACCCACAAATTTTGTAATAAAACTGTTAATTTTAACTAGGGGGTTTAGGGTGAGGGTTTAGGGTTTGTTTAATGGGAAAATAAATAATTTGGGTTCTGTTTTTTCTGGGTCACTCTGTAATGTCTTAATTTTCCGACCAATTTGCAAGTTTAGCCTATTATTTTAATTTGTTTTTATCTACGTAAAATTCCAGTTGGATTAACGGTGCGAAAATGTAAACATAAGTACAAGATTGGGCAGACGCCACTTGGCAATTTGACGTTGGTTTTTGTTATTCCTTTTCTGTTTAGAAAACAAGGGAAAACTTTTTTTGATTTTTTTTTAATTGTTTGTTTATTGATTTTAACGGCTTATCAACCCGTCTGGGGTTATGTCATGCCTAACGGTTAGGAAGTAATATATGTTGTGTATTTATACTTATACATTTTTAGTAATCGGTTTTAACAATGTGTTAGCATCATTGAGGATCATGTTGTATGGTGTTGGTTAAGTTCATGTCTTTATTCTATGGTATAATTTTATTTTTCCTCAAAAAGGACAGAATGTCCTCCATGTTGATATTTTCAAATAGATCTTTCATATTGTTTGCATCAAAATAATGGTTTCTGATGTGAGCAAAAAAACCTGCATTCCATGAATAAGTGTTTAACAGTCAAAGGTGATTGACATGTTTCACACTGTGGTTGTTGTTCTTGTTTGAGTATATAGGAGTGCGTTAATCTTTTTTTGAGTGAAGATTCTAAAATGATCACTAAAAAGTGTAGGGAGACAATTTTTAACATTACTTAAAGAAAATAACATTTTTTTTTCTGTTTAGAAAACTAGGGAAAACTTTTTTTTAGCAACGATTCTACAATAATCACTAAAAAGAGTAAGGAGACATTTTTAAATACTACTTAAAGAAAACAATGTTTTTCTTTATGATAATTTTGATGTATCAGACAGTTGTTTTCATCTTTATCGCGTATAAACTCTACGATCAGGCCACATTAACCTCGGGATCTATTCAGATGTTCATTAAAATTACCTTAAAATCATATGATAATTTAAAAAAAACGACAAAATTGTCAGCTATCGCCATCTCAAACAGATTGTTTGTCCACTTCATACTGTCGTGCTGTAAGTCAACCAAAAAGTGCGATATATATATCAGTTTAAAATAAACAAGAAAATCTGGGAAAGCCAGCTAGTGTAATGGTTAGAGTTCCCGCCTGTCAGCCTGGCAGGTAGGGTTCGAATCATGCACAAAGCACTGCCCTGTCTCTAACTCTGCTGATAAGGCCTAATAGGCTGAAATGTACATGCAGAGATGGACTTTTTCTCGATTTGTTTACGCCTTACATTTAAACCGATATGCACGCCTAATTCATTTAATTATAACTAATTAATTTACAAATTAGCTATGACTTCAATTAAGCACATAATCTCCCCCAAAAAGTGTCGGCTATCGCCATCTGAAACAGATTATTTGTCCACTTCATATATATATTATATAATATATATATATATATATATATATATTAATGTGTATGGTTGGCACTAGTATACTAGAAAAAGTAATAGTAATCCAACGTACAGTGTTATATATATATATATATATATATATATATATATATATATATATATATATATATTATTAAATGTGAAATTGGAATGAGATGTAGATCTGTAAAAATAAATATACTTTGAAATTATTTTCATATATTTCTATATAGAAATAATTCAAAATTATTTTCGTTTATTAAATGAAAAGATTTGTCAGAAACGAAAATGCTTAAAACCTATTTTTGATATATTATCGCATCAAAAATAACCACAAAAAAATATGCGCACTATGCCGGGCGAAAGTATTTAAGATTATCATATTAAATTAGAAAGACTAATGAAAGTAAATAAGAACGCATATAAAAAATTACACTGATTTTAATTAAATTTTAATTGGTTTCTATATAAAATCATACATCGGATTGTTTTTTATTATGTTTGAGAATAGAACAATGATATTAGAAATCAATAACATAAACTAATTATTTATTAAATCTAGTTTTGTTAAAATCAATATGCAAATTATCCACACCATATAATATGTAAATCATTATTTCCTAATGATATATAACTCACATTGCAGAATTTTAAACGCATTAATAAGATGGGTCGTTTTGAGGAAAATCAAACTCAGACTTTAAGAGAGACATTGTAAATGAATAAGATGCTAATTAAGGTTACATAATGATTATTAAATAACTAAGGTAATTGTGACATCAGTGGTGGTGTAGTTTCAGTTACAGACAGAAAAACGCGTAATCTCCACTTTAATCAGAGATAATACAATGGAATATTAATAATATACTAGCAGGACCTGTGGATATACCACAGTATGATAATTTAATTATTACAACGTTTGATATGTTTACTTAAGAGCTATTGTTAAATAGTTAAATATGTAAAAAGTATAATAATCTTGATTTAACTCTCACTCACTCTTTCTAAAAAAAAACGGGGTTGTAAAATATTTACATTGATTTACCGATAAAAATCGGGGTGGGGGTGGGGCGTGTTTAAAATATGTACATCAATTTGCCGACAAAAAATGACAAAAACACAACTCGGAAAATATTTATGTAGGATCGGAAATTCGCCTGACACTGGCTCATTTTTATCATATGGATGCTAGAAGGCGGTGGCTGAGGGTCTTCCTGTCCTGAGTATGACGTTAAACTCTGACTGATGGTGAGGTTCCAGTTCTGGAGGTCTGGGCGAATGTGGAGCACCCCTTCATAACCATTGCACCCAGGCCCACGGAGAGCTAGTACCTGTTAGAATTCCATCTATGGGTTAAATAGAAAATTATTTACCCCCTCAAAAAAAATTAAAAAAATTTTCTTCCAAATTATCGCTACGAATCTTTCAAAAGTTTGCTGGCATTAAATGACCCACCGTGGTTGATATGCCGTAAAACAAAACAAACAAATAAACAAATATTATCATCAAATAGAAATAGTCACTCAAATTTCGGCATTAAATAACCCATATACTGTTAAATATCTCTCTCTTCTTTCCACTCCTTCTTTCTTTCTTTCTCTCTCTCCCCTCTTACTCCCTCTCCTCTTCTTTCCCTCTGTCTCTCTCTCCTCTTACTCCCTCCCCTCTCCTCTTCTTTCTCTCTTTCTTTCTTTCTTTCTTTCTGTCTCTCTCTCTCTCCTCTTACTCCCTCTCCTCTTCTTTCTCTCTCTCTCCTCTTACCCCCTCTCCTCTCCTCTCCTCTTCTTTCTCTCTCTCTCTCCTCTTACTCCCTCTCCTCTCCTCTCCTTTCTCTCTCTTTCTCTCCTCTTACCTCTCCACTCCTCTTCTTTCTTTCTTTCTTTCCTTCTCTCTCTCCTCTTACCCCCTCTCATCTCCTCTCCTCTTCTTTCTTTCTCTCTCTCTCTCTTCCCTTGTCTTCTCCTACTGTAATCAAACATTTACAAAGTAATCAAATTTTGACGTTAAATAACCCATAATAAGTTGATATGCCGTTAAACAAATAAACCCCATCAAACCAATCAATCCTAACTTGATCGATTTTCAATTAATGAACAATCAATAAATGGCCGTAATCATGATGCACAGAATTTCATTTTTCTCTTCAATTGATCATTATCAAATATTAATGATTTCTCTTTCAAATATTTCATTTTCAATTTGATTACAACAAATTTTAAAAAATTAAAAAATCAAATAATTAATCCCTAGCGTCGTTCGGAATGATATACGTTTCTTAACTTTGATTTTCTCTGTGTGTGTGTGTCTGTGTGTGTATATGTGTGTGTGCATGTGTGTATGTGTGTGTATGCATGTGCGTGTGTGTGTGTGGGGGGGAGCTTTTGTTGTTTTTTCGTTTTCTTTGCTTGTATTTTTCCTTCGTTTTTTCTTTTCTTTATGAGGGTAGTTTTTTGTCAGTCGGACTCCCCCCAGCGTCTTAATCGTTTGTTGTTGTTGTTATTCATGGGGCGAGGAGGGTCAGCTTTCTCAAACACTTTGTGCTTCAAATGAAAATTAAAAACGTGCAAAAATATTTAAATTTCTTTTTTAAATAATTTAATTAACCTTTCTTTGACATTCATAAAGTTAATTTATTTCATTTTTTTTGTCTGTTGTTTTACCCCCCCCCCTCACCCACCCCCATCGGATTGCCATGCCTGTCACTTTACGTAATGCCGCATCTCTATCAACATCCAAAAGATAAGCGTTTCAATTATTGAAATGGACATGATTAATTGTGTGACGTCATTTTAAATGATGAAAATTATTTCATTTGCCAATCTCGACTTTCTCAAATGTTTCACAAATGACTTTTCAGATAAAAAAAAAACAAAACAATTTTCAGTTATGAAGAAAAAGTGGAAGTAAATCCGACAATGTGTAATGTTGTAAAAATTGGAAAAAAACAAAAAACAAACAAAAAAACAAGTTTTATTAACGAATGATGTTTATTAAGCCTACGCTGCAGTGTTTCGGTCTGTTTCGATAGGCCTTATCAGGGCTTTCGTTGGTTTAATGGAAAAAATAAATTATTGAGGAAGGAAAGACATGCTTCTTAAAATAGCCGACGTAGAATAAAAAAAATTTCATTCATTAAATGTTTTTTTTTCTTTTTCCGTAGACCAGGAGCTGACGATGTTTAAACAAAATCCCACATTACCGCCAGTGACGAAATTTTAATCTCTTGCACAATTGCCAGTGGATAACCTTCCACACCCAGTCATGCCTACATTCGCTGATTTTGTGATTTACTGTTTCTTAATAGGATTAGATGTTATTATTGTTATTATTATTATTTACTCATTTTGAGTTTTCACATCAGCATTTGCTGATGGTCTTTCCCTGGAGTATGAGTGACCGCAAGTCTCCTCAGGTCTACAGGACTCTTCTGAGTATTCTGGCAGATTGCAGCAGTGCAGTGTTCTGAATGGTTCCAGTCCTTCCTCTGATATCCAAACTTTCCAAACCCTTTTCTAATCCTTTTGGGACTGTTCCAAGTGCACCAACCACAATTGGTATCACGTTCACTTTCTTATTCCATAACTTTTTCAGTTCTCTGGCAAGGTCCAGATATTTGTCCATTTTTTCATTTTCCTTTAGCTTCACCCAGTAATCTGCTGGTACTGCAAAATCCACCAGTTGACAAGTTCTTTCTTTTTTGTTAATCAACACTAGCTCTGGTCTTCTTGCTGGGATAAGGTGATCCGTTTTTATTTCAAAGTCCCAGAGAATTTTATGAGTTTCGTTCTCAAGAACAGATTCTGGTTTATGCATATACCATTTTGTTGTGTGGTCAAAATTAATTTTTTGCATAATTCCCAGTGGATCACCTTCCCAACCCAGTCGTGTCTAGTTTTGTATTCTCGTTGTGCTAGTTTGCTACATTCGCAGAGTATATGGTTTACGGTCTCATCTCTATTACCACAAAGTCTACATTTACTATTCTTTTGGGTCTTCTCAATTTTCGCTTTGATGTAGTTTGTCCTTATGGCATTATTTTGTGCAGCAATTATAAGTGATTCTGTTTCTCTTTTGAGGTTTCCCTTTCTTAACCATGTCCAAGTCTTTTCATGTGCAACCTCTTCTATTTATCGTTTGAAGCGTCCGTATAATTGCTTTTTTCTTCCCATTTTTGTTTTCTAGTCTTTGTCGTTTTTTTGTTTGTCCATCTGCCGTTTCTACTATTATTACTTTTGCTTCGGATATTCCGAGATTGTGACCATTCTGAGAAATTATTTAAAACTAGGTTTCTTCTATTTTATTAAAAAAAAACCTTCTTTTTATTGTTACATTGTTTCCTTTACTTATAACGACAACAAATAAAGCAGGGATTTTAATAATTCTTAATAACGCAGGCCGGTTATCTCAATGAGTTTCTAAACCGTAAAGAGACGAGGAAAGCTTTCTTACCTTTCCCACCCAGTTTGGTTACTACTACTACTACTACTACTACTACTACTACTAACAACAACAACAACAACAACAACAACAACAACAGGGATTTTGATTATTTTTATCCCATTTCATTTATTCCCTTCTTGCTACCAAATTCAATACCTTGTGTTTTTCTCCATTTTATATTTTCTTTTCTGCCTCCTTCAATTCCTCTTCTTCTATTTATTTCTTCCTCCCTCTTTCTCCCTTTCTTTCCTCTCCCCCTTCCTCCTTCATCTTTTTCTTTGCACTCCTCTACACCCACTTCCCATTCTACCATGTTTTTTTTTTCTGTAAGCTAAGAGCTGACGATGTTTAAACAAAACCACACATTACCTCAACTGACATTAACAGTTCAAACATACGTTCCACTCAGTGACAAAATTTTAATCTCTTGCACAATTCCCAGTGGATAACCTTTCCCACCCTGTAATACCTGCTCTTGTAAATGCTTTTGTGTCAGTTTGCTGCATTCCCTTATGTGATTAACTGTTTCGCAACAGAGTTAGGTATTATTATTGTTATTACTACTATGTTTTCACACCTGCCGTAGCCGGTGGTTCACTGGAGGCTGAGTGACAGCAAGTCTCCTCAGGTCTCAAGGACTCTTCTGAGTATTCTAACCAATCAACAATGCTGTTGTTTGGATGGTCTCGATTCTTCCTCTGATTTCCAATTCACCTGGATTCTTCTTCTTCTTCTTCTTCTTCTTCTTCTTCTTCTTCTTATTATTATTATTATTGTTATTATTATTATTATTATTATTTACTCCTTTTGAGTTTTCACATCAGCATTAGTTGATGGTCTTTCACTGGAGTCTAATTATTATTATTATTATTATTATTATTATTATTATTATTGAGGTTTTCACACCAGTGGTTCACTGCAGGCTGAGTGACAGCAAATCTCCTCCAATCTCCAGGACTCTTCTGAGTATTCTAGTCGATCTTAACAGTGCTGTAGTTTGGATGATCTCGATTCTTCCTCTGATTTCCCATTCACCCAAATTCTTTTCCAGGGCTTTGGGGACCGTTCCAAGGTCACCAATTACAATTGGCATGACCTTCACCTTCATGTTCCACAGTTTCCTCAGTTCTCTGGCAAGGTCCAAGTATTTGTCTATCTTTTCGACAAATACTTGGATTATTATTATTATTATTATTATTATTATTATTATTATTATTATTATTATTATTACTTTTGTTTCGAATATTCTAGAGTATAGCCATTATGAAACACTAATTCAAACTAGGTTTCTTCTTTTTTTATTATTACATTGTTTTCTTTACTACTACTACTACTACTACTACTACTAAAGGAGGGATTTTGATTGCTTTTTATTCCATTTCGTTTGTTCTCTTCTTCCTACCAAATTCAATATCTTGTGTTTTTTCCCCATTTTATCATTTCTTTTTTTCTGTCTCCTTCAAATCCTCTCCTTCTATTTATTCAATTTCTCCCTCTCTCTTCCCCCCACCCACCTTTTTTATCCCCCCCCCCTTCATCATTTTCTTTGCACTCCTCTACACCCACCTCCCAATCTACCATTTTCTCCATTTTATACTTTCTTCTTTTTTCTGCCTCCTTCAATTCCTCTTCTTCTATATATTTTCTTCCTCCTTCTTTCCCTCTCTTTATTTTCTCTCTCTCCCCTCCCTCCTTCACCATTTTCTTTGCACTCCCCTACACCCACCTCCCAATCTACCATGTTTTTCTTTTCCCTTTTCCGTAGGCCAAGAGCTGACGACGTGTAAACAAAATCACACATTACCGCAAGCGACATTAACAATTCAAACATACGTTCCGCTGATTTTATTTGTCATCTTTTTATTCTTCTTGTTCTTCTTCTTGTCTTTTTGTTGTTATGATGTTCTCAAGCGATTGCGGTGAAGCTGCAAGTGTTGTCCGATGACGTTCCTCGTTCGTCTAATTGACAGGCCTGACGTTTTGATTGCCTCGGTCGGCAGCGATCAGCGCGACGGAAGTCGGCGGGAGCTTAAGACGACCGTCTAGCCGCAACCACTCGGCTCGCTTAACGACCCTGCGCCATCGGACGGATGAAGACGATCAATCATCCCTTGCCGATGTCTTCAGCCGCAACGAGAGACTTGTATTTGCTGAGTTCTTGAAAAAGCCGAATCGCACATTAAAGACATGTCGAACAAACCAACAAACGAACGGGCTCGATGGCAGCGTCGTCATTTGCCAAGGATTAGGCGGGTTGATATTATTCAACAGCAAGATGGCCGCCAGTCACGGCAGCTAAATGCTTACCCTCACCCCCCAAGAAAAGAATAAAACAAACAAACCAAATAAAAAAACAAACAAAAAACAGTTAAGTAGACAGGTTGTGGGTATTTATTTGAATAACAACCTTGAGAAAAAGGTTGGTTGGTTGGTTGGTTGGTTGGTTGGTTGGATTTTACGGCATATCAACCTTTGTTGAGTTATTTTATGCCGAAGATATTGTTTTATAGTCACAGCAGCTAAATGCTTACCCTCCCCCACCAAAAAAAAAAACAGTCAAGTAGACAGGTTGTGGGTAATTATTTGAATAACAACCTTGAGAAAAAGGTTGGTTGGTTGGTTGGATTTTACGGCATGTCAACCTTTGTTGGATTATTTTATGCCGAAGATATTGTTTTATAGTCACGGCAGCTAAATGCTTACCCTCACCCCCCAAAAACAAACAAACAATAAAAACCAGTTAAGTAGACAGGTTGTGGGTATTTATTTGAATAACAACCTTGAGAAAAAGGTTGGTTGGTTGGTTGGTTGGATTTTACGGCATGTCAACCTTTGTTAGATTATTTTATGCCGAAGACATTGTTTTATAGTCACGGCAGTTAAATGCTTACTCTCACCCCCCCCAAAAAAAAAAAAAAAAAAAAAAACAGTTAATTATCAGGTTGTGGTTATTTATTTGAATAAAAATCTTGAGAAAAAGGTTGGTTGGTTGGATTTTACGGCATGTCAACCTTTGTTGAGTTATTTTATGCCGAAGATATTGTTTTATAGTCACGGCAGCTAAATGCTTACCCACTCCCCTAAAAAAACAGTCAAGTAGACAGGTTGTGGGTAATTATTTGAATAACAACCTTGAGAAAAAGGTTGGTTGGTTGGTTGGATTTTACGGCATGTTAACCTTTGTTGGGTTATTTTATGCCGAAGACATTGTTTTATAGTCACGGCAGCTAAATGCCTATGTTATGTATTGATGGGCACTGTCGTTTTTTTTTGGGACGGTTAATGTAGAAAGAGATTTTGAATTCAGGGTTGTTGGAATTCAAATCTGAACCGTTAGGTGATTGATGTTCCGTAACTTCGAGCTGACGCAATGCACTCCCGTTACAAAATCATTGGATATTGAACATTTTTTTAAACTCAGTTGTTTAAACACAATTTTTTGCTAACAAATTTTCTTCTATATGACACATAATGTGAGCCGAATAGGTACTACCATTCCTGGTCAGGTTAGACCTGGGAGCAATAGCGATGAAGGAGTACTCCCCACTTCCCAGGGCTCAAAAACTGGAACTTCATCATTAGATGCAGTTTAATGTCATATTCAGGGCACTAAAGACCATCTTTCATCGCCTTCTAGCACATGCAAGATAAAAAGGGTTGGTAGTTGCTATAAGGGTAATAGGATCATATAGGTGGTAGGGCTTGACGTGACCAGCCGATTGATAAGAGAGGGCCTCTCAGATCGCTCGTCTAACCTGCATAAAGGCTAAAGGGGACTGTTGCATGTAATGGACTACTCAGTCACCAGGCTTCCATACTTAAGCATCAGGGGTCACCGACCACGACCAACAGGTGGCTCCATTGAGGGGTGCGTGTCTTATCCCTATACAGAAGTGCAGTCTGTGTTTTCTTCTGTCCCAGCCGACAGGGCGTTTGAGAAAAAGGGAAAATGTTTTCTTTCAAATTTTCTCCATTACAGTCTGTTGAGAATTTCTGGGATATAAGGTGTGTGTTAAAAGCCCACTCCTACTTATAGACTAGGCCATAATCATGTGACCTATCTCTTGGCCAATTACTGGCAGTACTCTGAGGTTGATACAATACTTAAACCAACCATACTGGACATAATTACTTTTGACCTTCGTGGACGACGGACATAGGATTAAATCACTGGACCTTTACCAATACGCAGGATAGGACTTATACGCTCACCAAAGGATTCCATAACACAGGACTTTCTTTAAGCCCTTTTCAACTGGCCAAGGAGGGCATTTAAAAACTTTACACGCTGAAAGCACCGGTTCTCGCTAGATCACCGAAGTTAAGCAGAGAAGAGCCTGTACAATACTTAACTGGGTGACCACTTTATATATCACTAAAAAAGAAATCTTTATATGATATATGGTATGGTTAATTTGCATACTGGTTTTAACAAAACCGGGTTAAATAAATAATTATTTGGTGTTATTGATCTCTAATATTATTAATTTATTCTCCTCCGTATTAAAATCAATCGTATGAATGATATTATATAGAAACCAATTGAAATATAATTAAAATAAGCGTAATCTTTTTATATGCGTTCTTATTTAATTTCCTTAGCCTTTTTAATCTAATTTATTTAATTACATTAAAACTTAAATACTTACTCCCGAGGGTTGCGTATTCTTGCTAGTATATACAAGGAAGATTATATATGTTTGTTTATACAACGACACAGAAATATCTAAATACACTCAACACACTATCTAAAAAATTGAAAAAATCTTTGGTTTACAAAAAAATATTTTTTGCATGAGGCAAGAATGGGAATAGGTGCATTTTACTAATTTGGGTGCTGAATTCAAATTTATAAACAGTTTTGTTCTATCACCTCTAGTTTTCTGTCTTTTAAATAGTCTCATTTTAGTATATACAGAGTATATACGTGCTTATTTCAACAGTTGCAGTAGCTTATTACAGATAAAACAGGATAGATAAAGAACATTGACGGAATAAATATACTTGGATGACACAATGTATACAATTCATAGTACTGCAGACAGTTAAAAGTGTGTTTTATTAGATGATCTGCTGTATTTTGCCTCCGGGATGTCACGCAAGAGCATCCAGCAGAAGTCTGCCATCATGCTGGGGTTCCACTTGCCTTGGTAGTTGCTCTCCATCTTCGTAATATCTTGGTGGAATCTTTCTCCGTGCTCATCACTCATTGCTCCAAGGTTTGGAGGGAAGAAGTTGAGGTGGGAATGGAGAAAATGAATTTTGAGTGACATTCGGCATCTCATATCCTCATAAGTCTTTAGCAACTTCTCAATACAGGCTTGGTAATTTGGTACGCGTGTGTTACCAAGGAAGCCACTACAGACTGACTTAAATGCTTCCCATGCTCTCAGTTCCTTTAAGGTAAAAAGTTCCTCAAAATAAGTATCCTTCAGCACTTCTCGGATCTGAGGTCGGCCAAAGATGCCCTCTTTGAGCTTAGCAGCACTGAGACCTGGGAACACAGTACACAAGTGTTGGAAGGCAGCACCATTTTTGTCCATGGCCTTCACGAAATTCTTCATCAAACCAAGCTTGATGTGAAGAGGAGGAAGAAGCACCTTATTCATGTCAACCAGAGGATTCTCCTTGACGCTGTGTTCGCTGTTGATTGAGACGTGTTGGCTACGCTTAACTGCCAAAATCCGTCTTGATATATAGCTATATATATATAATGTAATGCTATCACTTACATTTATTGCATAATAACTAAAAAAGAAGACATAAGTCACACAATATTAGAAATTAACCCTGAATGCATATACGCCTTTATGTACAGTATGTGTACAAAATGTACAGTATGCATATCTAAAAAACTAAAGGTGATGAGTAAAAACGGATTTCAAATCTGAATTCAGCTACACCCCCAAATTAGGTTAAAACAGCTATTTTTGTGCTTGTCTCAATTTCTTTGTAAACCAGTGTAATTAGCAATAACCAACTTCGACATAAAATAACACCATTTATTTTTTACATTAAACTTTTTAATTGTTTATAGTGAGCTTTTTTTGCATAACTTTATTTAATATAAAATATAAATATAATGATTTATAAAATAATAAGTAAACATTTAAATAAACTTTATATATATATTTTTACAGTAAACGTTTTGAATTATTCTATAGTTTTTTGTATGTGTATTTTTATCATAACTTTGCCTAAAGATTTGAAATGCTAATGTTTTATTTTCTAAACATATTTTTTTTAATTGTTTACAAATATCTTTACTTATACAAACTTAACAATAATTCTTATATAAAATTTTTTCTTAGCTGATAACCAGGATATATTTGTTTTGTTTTCAAGTGTCATAGATCCACCAAATGTTTTGCATTTACATATATAGATAAACATTAATAAGTGACATTATGGCCTTTATTTTTAATAATGATCATTTAGCCAAACGGACATCGTATATGTATTCTCATGACACTTAAGAGAATATCTCTCCCATTTTAAACAACCACTTACTAGCAAATACCCAACACGTCTTGTTCGTCTGATGGATTGTGAAATAGGAGTCAAGGGACCGTACAGCTGTCTTCTCTAAGCGGTTTGTTAGGGTTCAGGTGGTGCAGACGTACAGTAGCACTGATACGTCTACGGCTTGGAAGAGTTCTCGCTTTATCTTATAAATGAGATCGGATGTCCATCTGATGGATTATTTGGACCATATGACCTTTAGGCACCCCTTTTGCGATCTCGATTCGTGGGGACATTTTTTCCATTTACACCGTCAAAATCCAGTTAATTGTTAACAGACGATTTTTAGAGATTTTAAAGAAAATTATAAAACTAACCCCTAACCCTAACCCCTAACAAACAGCCGGATTTTGACGGTGTAAATGGAAAAAATGTCCCCACGAATCGAGATCGCGGATGGGGTGTCTAAAGGTCATATGGTCCAGTTATTTGTCTATAGCAGTCCATGTCTTTCCTTATGCGTACATTGACATCGCTCTTTCTGTAGATGAAATATTACTACCCAGGTATGTGAATTGGTCAATTAACTTTATGCAACTGATGAAAAATGACTGACGTTGGCATTGAATAAAACAAGTGTTAACATGTCTTAAATCCAACCAACCAACCAACCAACCAATCAATTATTTTAAGTAATAGGTTATCACCCGAATATACCCGGGCTCGGAAACCACAAGGTTCCGGGTTCGATAGCGGAACTTGCCATCTCAGCGCATGAGTAGCATGGCTTGGATCTCTGTGGTAAAGTGGACAGCTGATAGTAGGTGTGGCACTCCATCTCAGATGCAAAAACAATCCCCCTGGTCTAGCTCTAGCGAAAAGTGTATTAGACTCCCTCGCTGTCCGGCTGATATCGACAACAGGTCATTCAGTCTACTTGACTCACACTGGACAGTGAAGATTTTGCTATAGAAGCAAAAGCGCGTATTTTAGACTAAATCGGCGGTCGGGTGTCTGAGTCTAGGCTCAGAATTTTTTTTTTAGCACGACAAGATTTTATATTAATGTACAGCATATGCTCCAATTGTAGCGTTGCATCACGGCACGAAAATGATGATATATGTAGCATTTCGGGGTTCGATCTAAAAGGAAGGATGACGTTGTAATGGTAATAACAGTGATGCTGATAGCTTTTTAATTTACTGCGTCCTGAGACGCATGTATTTGATTTGAATGAGTCCCCGGGAAATTTGATGGGTCCCAACTAGAGTTTCTTAATAAATTATAGAGTATTTATTTATGAATAACTAAAAGTAAAGTCGACGGGGTGGCCTAAAGTCGGTATCAGCCAGTCAGCGAGGGAGTCTATCCCCTTTTCAATAGCGCTAGACCAAGGAGATTGTTTTAGCATCTGAGGTGGAGCGCCACACCTACCATCAGCTCCTTACTTTACCGCACAGATTCCTGTGCTACTCATACGCTGAGTTGGCGGGGACCGGTATCGAACTAGGAACCTTGTGGTTTCTAGCCGAACGCTCTACCGACTGAGCTAACCCGGCCCGTCTAACCCTTACCTTGTACCTCATACAGCGTAATTCGTTTCCAAGAAAATATTGAAATGAATTTACAGTTAGGTGGAAATGGTTAGGGGGAAGAAAAAAAAAACACTCGGACGCATGGATACGATTTTTCTGCGTCTTTTTAGATTTTTATACGTCAGTGACGCAGTACGCGTACCTATCAGCATCTTTGTAATAGTAATAATACCCATCTTCTCATTATCCTTTTCTACTTTCGAGGCTGGATCAGAGTTGCTGGTACTTCTTGATCGGTTTTTGAGTTGTCATTTTCCGCTGTTTTTCGAGTCTGGAAATTACTTGGGCCTTCTCTTGTCTTGTACCGTTCATAGTTTTCATAACAAACACAAGACGTTCATGTTTTCTTTCTGAGCTCATTTACTTTTCCAAGTAAAAAGGCCTTGAAGAACAGACACTCATCTTGCGTCTGTTCCCTTCAACAGTTTAGTTCAGACTCATCTCTTATCACTCTACCTCTCTCTTCCACTGACTTTCCACTATTATCTACATGTAACTTAGATACTTACCTGGATTAGAAGGGAGGATCAAAGTGTAGTATCTGTTCCAGATTCTATGCTTTGAGACTTACCTTCTATACCTGGCCTCGGCTGGGGGTCCAGTGTGCTTCGGCCTCTGGACCGGTAAAGTACAATTAATAGCATCGATCCAACGGGGACCATCCCCCTGGATCGACGCAATTTTTATGTGCCCACGTAAAAACGAGACCTTGTGTCCAGCCCTCATAAGTGGGATGAGCAGGCAAATATCCCTACATGTAACTTAGATTTTTGGTTTCTTCCACCTCATTATATAACACTATTTGTTTATAAACGTTAACCTCTCGACGATGTTTATAAACTTATAACTCACTGTGAAAAACATAGGTGGTGTTTCTGTGTTTATTGCCGCAATAAAAAAAGAGGCTGATAAATTCAATGGTCGGAGTGTGCAATTAAAATCTTGCTGTAAGTCGTATTCTCATTCAGTTAGATTAATTTCTATATAGTGATGCCGATAGAATGTAGATATTGACTAAGCCAGCCTAGTGGGGCATCCATTGGGAGTTCAACTTACTTCATTAGTAATGGCTTCACCAGATTTATTTGCTAACCATTTTTCTATATGTTAGTAAGAATTTATTGTCCTTTTGGCTTTCATTACGCATTTGCTTGTCTGGCGAGGTGAATATGTAGATATCCAGCATTACTAAAAACAAGAAATGTCAAAGGGTAGATGAGCTCCAGGGTGTTATATACCCACTTCATCTACTGGGTATATATATATATATATTTACCAACCCCTCCGCACGAGCAGGATGCGACACAAGGTCAATTTTTTAAGCGGAGTTTAACAGGTTTGAATGCAGAGTTTTCCTTCTCCTAGACTGGTTACCTAGCCATGATTAAAGAGCCCGGTCTACCCTGCTATTTATCCATAGCTGGGGAGAGAATTGGATTCGTACCTTTCCCAAGGGTATTAGCGACATGTGAAATGCAAACAGCTTCGTCCAGGAATTGAACTCTGGTCGACGAGTCCATTTCCCACGATTCTAGCCATTATGCCACACGCCTCCATAAAACTACATAAGTCTACTGGGTATATAATGGGGAGAGCAGAGAATTCTTACTAGGAGGTTCTATTTCGGCGACTGGCAATCTTCTTTGGGGTTAATTTCTTCCTCCTCTGGGCGGATGAGCTCTAGGGGAGCCAACAGTCATCCACATCGATAGTAGTAGGAGGAGGCTGAACTTGCAAATCGGTCGGACAATTAAAACATATTACAGGGATGACCCAGAAAAAACAGAACCCAAATTAATTATTTATTTTCCCATTAAACTAACCGTAAACCCCAAGCCTAACCATAACCCTAAACCCTAACCCTAAACCCCCGAGTTAAAATTAACAGTTTTATTACAAAATTTGTGGGTCCTGTTTTTTTTATGGGTCACCCTGTATACATAATGACCCAGAAAAAACAGAACCCAAATTATTTATTTATTTTCCCATTGAACTAACCCTAAACCCCAACCCCCTAACCCTACCCTCCACTAATTAAAATTAACATTTTTATTACAGAATTTGTGGGTTCTGTTTTTTCTGGGTCACTCTAATTTTCCGACCGATTTGCAAGTTTAGCCTAGTAGGATTGGTGTATTTACTACTTACATGGGACTCCTTAGTCTTGGACGGCAATCCATCTAGACAAGGAAAAGCCAGTTATTACCCCCCCCTGCTACCTAGCACCTATACCTCATTCTAAGGAAAGGCTAGGGGAGTAAATCCCAAAATCAACTCTGGAGCCAGAGTCCCTAATCTGGTGTGATGCTGAACTTCAGCGCTATCCATTTTTCTCATTGTCAAGTGACGTTGACAATCTTATTCATCTGACATCTATAAATTAATACTCGTGTTCCTTAATTGTACCACCGTTATCATCTTGCAACACACTCTGATTAAAAATGACCCAAGATGAAATGTTAAAAAAATGTAAATCCTGATTATCCGCCAAATTGAATTCTTATTTCTTATGAGTGTCGTCACCTTAGCTAAATAATGGATAATCTATAAATTAATGCGCATGTTCCTTAATTGTACGACCGTTATCATCTTGCAGCACCATCTGGTTAAAAATAAGACCGTCCAAATTGTCCAAGATGAAATGCAAAAATGTAAAATTTCTTATTTCTTATTAGTGTCGTTACCTCTGCTAAATAATGGACCATTCCGTTTTTTTATAAAGAAAGAGAAGAAAAAAAACATGCTACACAGAAAAAATATAAGAAAGAAGGAAAAAAGAGAGTAGGAGAAAGATAGATAGAAGGGATGAATGCGCAGAAGTGATAACGGTAATCTGTTTCAATCGAACATAATGAAAAGATGAAAAGAGAGAGAGAGAGAGAGAGAGAGAGAGAGAGAGAGAGAGAGAGAGAGAGAGAGAGAGAGAGAGAGAGAGAGAGAACAATTATTATACTTTTTACTTATTGAACTATTTGGCAATAGCTCTTAAGGAAACGTATCAAACGTTGTAATAATTAAATTATCATACTGTGGTATATCCACAGGTCCTGCTAGTCAACATTAAAACAAAAGAGACAATGCGACGGTATTTAGAAAAATCCACCGTTAGATCTTTATTTTTATTTTTTTAAGAATAAAATAAAATTAGTGTCCTAAGTAGGATGTTTAACTGTTCCAATTTTGGAGCTCTGAGCTATTACTCCCAGGTCCACTCTGACTCGGAGTGGTAATACCTGTTAGGGTCCCATCTATAGGTTAAATAGAAAAATGAGTTTAAAAATGTTTTAAAAATTGAGTTAAAAATAATTTTAAAAAATAATCAAGAATGAATAAAACAAAACGTCTTTGGCACAAAATAATCCAACAAGGGTTAACATACCGTAAAATCCAACCAACTAACCAACCAACCAACCCAATGTGTTTTGCTAGCTGTCAAATGACGTTGACAATGCTATTCATTGATAAACAAATCTTTATTTCATCTGTCATGAATATTAAAACAAAAGAGACAACAAAACCCACCATTAGACTTATATGTTTAAAAACATGCTATTTTGCCGGTTCCGGTAAAATAGACAAATATACTTTTATGCTTATTTTACCGGTCCTGTAAATATTTTTTTAATTATGAATGCAAGTAAGGTTACAAATGACAACACAGATTTAACACAAAAGTTTATTTATATTCATTTATATTTTGTGAAAGATAAAGATACAAAAATTCTTCTAAATGAAAAATATAGATACTATTTTTTGCCGGTCCCGGTAAAATAGACAAACCTACTTTTATGCTTATTTTACCGGTCCTGTAAATATTTTTTTTATTATGAATGCAAGTAAGGTTACAAATGACAACACAGATTTAACACAAAAGTTTATTTATATTCATTTATATTTTTGTGAAGGATAAAGATACAAAAAATTCATCTAAATGAAAAATATAGATACCATTTTTTTGCCGGTTCCGGTAAAATAGACAAACCAACTTTTATGCTTATTTTACCGGTCCTGTAAATATTTTTATTATGAATGCAAGTAAGGTTACAAATGACAACACAGATTTAACACAAAAGTTTATTTATATTCATTTATATTTTGTGAAGGATAAAGATACAAAAAAGTCTTCTAAATGTAAAATAGAGATAGCATTAATGACTTTGTGATCAAACTTGGGATTTTTACAAAATTTTTAAAAAAATTAAAGGAAAGGATAAAGGTAACTTTGACTATCAGGATTTTTTCCAAAGTGGAAAAAAGGAATTTTCCACAATCAATTGTTAAAACATAAAATTGGAAGCCTAAGCCTAAGCCTAACCCCAAACTGAACTCTAAAGCATAACCCTAACTCTAAACCCTAACAAGGCGAATTCGTGTCAAGTACTATTTTGAAAATTAACTTTTAGATAGATTGTTTTAAAATTTGTTTGTGTCCCAAAATTGCACAGCAACTACTTTTTAAGCAATTACCTTTTAAATAATCACAGATTGCTCGCCCAACAACCAATTTAAACTATAAATTTTAGATAGTTTGAAATAGATTTAGGTATATTTCAAATATATTTGCTGGCAAAATAGCCTGTGGTCTATTTTACTAGGACCGGGAAAATAAGCTAGTAATAAACATGTTTGTCTATTTTACCGGGACCGGCAAATTAGCCGATTCGCTTTTGAAAAAAATTAAAAAAATTAAAAAAGGGAAAACACTGACGTCAACAGTAGAAATATATGGTTGAACCGTGTCCAACAGCTATTTACCGGCAAAATAGCCTGCGATCTATTTTAGTAGGACCGAGAAAATAAGCTCGAGAAGCATTTTGTTTATTTTATCGGGACCGGCAAACTAGTCTATTCGCTTTTGAAATAAGATAAAAAGAAGGGGGGAGAACACTGATGTCGACTATAGAAATATATGGTCGAAGTGTGTCCAGCAGCTATTTACCGGCAAAATAGCCTGTGATCTATTTTAGTAGGACCGGGAAAATAAGCTCGAGAAGCTTTTGTCTATTCTACCGGGACCGGCAAATTAGCCTATTCGCTTTTGAAAAGATTAAAAAAATAAAAAAAAGGAAAAACACTAATGTCGACTATAGAAATATATGGTCGAAGTGTGTCCAGCAGCTATTTACCGGCAAAATAGCCTGTGATCTATTTTAGTAGGACCGGGAAAATAAGCTCGAGAAGCATTTTGTCTATTTTACCGGGACCGGCAACCTAGCCTATTCGCTTTTGAAATAAAATTAAAAAAAAAAAGAAAAAAAAGGGGAAAACACTGATGTCGACTATAGAAATATATGGTCGAAGCGTGTCCAGCAGCGATTTTGAAACTCCCTGTCAAATTATCGGGCGGCGTCTAGAATCAGCCTAGATACATTTTTTTGAGAGCGATTTTCTCCTCTTAGAAAGAAGAGTGTGTGTGTGGGGGGATGGGTGGGGGCTGAGCCTGTTTCTGTTTGCCGCGCAGATTGAATTAAGGCAATTCTCCGTAATTCACGTTATAGCGGCGCCACCAGTCGAGACACGGAAGCCTCTGTGGCAACAGTTAAAAACCACTATCAACGCAATCAAAGCGATTTACTCTCTTGAGAGCAAATAGAATTCGTGAATTACAAATAGACTTTCCTCTGCAAAGGCCATGTGCATCTTTTATACGAGTCGGAAATTGCTGTTCACAAAAAGAAAATCGATTTACATAAAATAAGGCGTATTTAAGCCTCTTGCATCTACAACAACCTCTTCCCGTCCCCGTTCTGTTTTTGCCAACGCCCGCACGCCCCCTCCCCCCGCCCCCCCGGTGTCTGTTTTTCTCAATGAAAATTTCGGCCATCTCTCAGACCGTAAGCAAATATTAATACATCCATCTTGTCTAATATGTTGGATAACTTCTACACAGAAATTGTTGGTCAGAAAAGGACATAAAACATCTTCGTTAATTGCCGTCATGGGAACAGCAGTGATAAAGTAAATGACCAAATGAAATTACGACTAATGACGTTGGATTCGTAGATTAGAGCGAGCCTCCATTTATAGCGAAGCACTTCAAGTCGCGGCGATGGCTTCGATAGAATCAAGGAGGAGTATGACCAGCTGTTTGATCAAGAAAACTATTGCGTCGATCGATAAGAGCCGGAAATGTTGTTGGTTTAAGTTCTTTCACTTAGAGACATCCGTAGTTGGCGCTTTTTCGGAGACCTGGATCGTTTGTATTGTACGCCCAAACATTTCTTGGAGGATGGGGCCAAACATTTCTTGGAGGAGGTGGCCAGAAAATTTTTCTGACAATCTTATAGGCTAACATTCACAATTGCTGGCTTAAAAAAGTAGTAAGGTGTGATTTGGCTTATTTGGAAACATTAGAAAAATATACACATTTATATCAGACAATTTTATAATAATAATAATAATAATAATAATAATAATAATAATAATAATAATAATAATAATAATAATAATAAGTTCTGAGTCCTGGAGACCTGAGGAGACTTGTTGTCAGTCAGACTTCAGTGAAATACCATCAGCTAACGCTTGAGTGAAGAACTCAATAATAATAATAATAATAATAATAATAATAATAATAATAATAATAATATAATAATAATAATAATAAGTTCTGAGTCCTGGAGACCTGAGGAGACTTGTTGTCAGTCAGACTTCAGTGAAATACCATCAGCTAACGCTTGAGTGAAGAACTCAATAATAATAATAATAATAATAATAATAATAATAATAATAAGTTCTGAGTCCTGGAGACCTGAGGAGACTTGTTGTCACTCAGACTTCAGTGAAATACCATCAGCTAACGCTTGAGTGAAGAACTCAATAATAATAATAATAATAATAATAATAATAATAATAATAATAAGTTCTGAGTCCTGGAGACCTGAGGAGACTTGTTGTCAGTCAGACTTCAGTGAAATACCATCAGCTAACGCTTGAGTGAAGAACTCAATAATAATAATAATAATAATAATAATAATAATAATAAGTTCTGAGTCCTGGAGACCTGAGGAGACTTGTTGTCACTCAGACTTCAGTGAAATACCATCAGCTAACGCTTGAGTGAAGAACTCAATAATAATAATAATAATAATAATAATAAGTTCTGAGTCCTGGAGACCTGAGGAGACTTGTTGTCAGTCAGACTTCAGTGAAATACCATCAGCTAACGCTTGAGTGAAGAACTCAATAATAATAATAATAATAATAATAATAATAATAATAATAATAATAATAAAGCGAAAATTGATAGGACCCAACAAAATAGTAAATGTAGACTTTGCAGTAATAGAGATGAGACTGTAAACCATATACTCTGCAAATGTAGCAAACTAGCACAACGAGAATACAAAACTAGACATGATTGGGTTGGGAAGGTGATCCACTGGGAATTATGCAAAAAATTTAATTTTGACCATACAACAAAATGGTATATGCATAAACCAGAATCTGTTCTTGAGAACGAAACACATAAAATTCACTGGGACTTTGAAATAAAAACGGATAACCTTATCCCAGCAAGAAGACCAGACCTAGTGTTGATAAACAAAAAAGAAAGAACTTGTCAACTGGTGGATTTTGCAGTTCCAGCAGATCACAGGGTGAAGCTAAAGGAAAATGAAAAAATTAACAAATATCTGAACCTTGCCAGAGAACTGAAAAAGTTATAGAATATGAAAGTGAAAGTGATACCAATTGTAGTTGGTGCACTTGGAACAGTCCCAAAAGGATTGGAAAAGTGTTTGGAAAGTTTGGAAATCAGAGGAAGGATTGAAACCATTCAGAACACTGCACTGCTGCAATCTGCCATAATACTCAGAAGAGTCCTGGAGACCTGAGGAGACTTGTTGTCACTCAGACTTCAGTGAAATACCACCAGCTAACGCTTGAGTGAAGAACTCAGTAATAATAATAATAATAATAATAATAATAATAATAATAATAATAATAATAATTCCTGTAATACATTTATTTTCCTCAAACTAACGAAAGCCCTGATGAAGATCTATTGAAACAGATCGAAACACTGCAGCGTATGCAAAATAAACATTACTCGTTTATGAACTCAATTTTATCACAATATTACACACACACACACACACACACACACATATATATATATATATATATATATATATATATATGTGTGTGTTGTGTGTGTGTGTGTGTGTGTGAGTTAAGTTAGCGGGGATATGGAGTCAACACCTGGTAATAATGTTGGTGCAACAGATATAAGGTTGAGTTAATACAGTTCTAAGTGACAATCATCGCTAGGTTGTAGTTTCAATCCCGGCAAAGGGTCATAATAACGTAGAATACTTAAGATAGTATAACACATGTACCTGGTCATGGTTAATGGAATGAGAACAGTCTACCACCGTGCATTGAATAAAGGGTTCGGTTCGAAGTTTCGTGAAGGCTCACGAGTTCGACAAGAAGGCTCCTGAGTTCGACAAGAAACACATGAAGAAAACCGGAGACACATCGCCCGAATCGTTGTGTATATAACAATAAAGGTGAGGTCAATAGTCCGAATAATTCTAATAATACAAATTATCAAGTCTCATCTAAAAAAAATCAGAGAAATATAAGTATTTTTGGTGAAACACAAGATTGTGCATGTGCATCATCATCCATACCTAAATCCCTGCAATTTTTCGGACTGTTGACCTCATCTATATTGTGGCATGTGAAACAGGTATTCCTGTCTATTCCAGCATCGCAATTTCCCAACCTAGGAAACCATTTTGAATAGTTTAACTGTTGATTAAACAAAGCATCGAAGAAACTTTTCAAAAATTTGTTCAATTAATGACGTCATTTTACATACGGCAATGAAGATGAAAGAACAGTCCAAAATCAAAATTATACACATCAAGCCTCATCAAGCCTCATCAAACAAATAATTTTCCTTTTCTCAAATCTTTCTCTTGAGATGCCCGGTATTATCGATTTATATATAGTTTGTTTTATTTTAATATATATCTAAAGTTAACTAACGCATAGAGTTTTACGAGAAATTATTTACAAACAATAAATCGTCATATAAAATTGTCCTCGCTTAAATTTTAAAAACTGTCAATTAAATCGAAAAACTAAACATGATGTATTAGTATTATTTGTATTATTCGGACTATTGTTCTCATCTTGATTGTTATCTGGACAACGTTTCGGTCGATGTGCCCTCCGGTCTTCTTCAGGTATTTCTTGTCGGACTCGGGAACCTTCTCGGACTCTGGAACCATCTCGGACTCGGAACCTGGGGAACCTTCTTTTCGAACTCGGAACCTTCTTGTAATCGGGCCATCACAGAACTTTGAACCTAACCCTTTATTCAGTCCACGAGGGTATCCTGTTCTCATTCCACTAACCATAGCTGGGGTACAGGTGTTAAGCTGTGTTAATTACTATTCTATGCTGCCCCTGGCCAGGATTAAACCTGCAGTCTAGAGATAACTGTCACGAAGAACTGTCTTAACCTAACTCCTTTATCCACTAGGCTATGAGTCCGAGATTGTTCCCGAGTCGGAGAAGGTTTCTGAGTTAGACAAGAAATACCTGAAGAAGACCGGAGGGCACATCGGCCGAAACGTTGTACAGATAACAATGAAGATGAGAACAATAGTCAAATATATTATAAATAATACAAATTATCAAGCCTCATCTAAAAAATTATGAAAATAAACATGATGTAGTTTTGCGCATGTGTACAAACATTTAAAAAAATTGTTTACATTTTTTTTAATGCAAAAACTGTTTTTTTTGTTATTTTTGTTATTACTGATGTTATTTTTCATCCGCAATATATTTATTTAAATTAATTGTTAATAGTATTTTGTTCATTTTTTAAACAATACCCATTCATCACTTTAATTTTATTTAGTATTAGATTATTGAAATAGCTTTTTAATTTCAATGCATATAAATTTCATTTTGATCTTTAAAATTAAATGAATAAAGTTATTCAATTAATTCAATGCTTACTTTAATAAATAAATGCTTACTTTTATAAATATGAAATGTATAAAATTTTTAAGAAAATGAATAACAACATATATTACATTCATTCATCGATTGTACAAACATTTTTAAATAAACTTTATTTATCAGAGAGAATTTTTAAAGAATTTATTTTTCTACAGAATTGAACTGAATGAAATTTAGTTTATTAACATTGAATTTTTAACCCCTCAGGCAAAATTTTTCAAAAATTTATTTTTACACCGCCCGGAGATCGTTGTTTATGCTAGTTGTATGTAATACAGATCATAAATACATAACGGACAAATACATGCGCCAAATGTGTGCCAATACGTAACACAGTCAATTTACCATTGCCGTACACGTGTTGATATTATATTATACCACAGAGGCGTAATACATTATTGGTCCACTACGTGTACCAGCAATACTTTCAAAACTGATGCAATAAAAAAAAATGTGCAACGTCAGTGAAGAGGAACTGCCATTTGAGCCAACGTAGGCGACGTTTAAAAAACAAAACAAAGTCTACCATAAAAAAGAAAAAAAAATGACAATTTTACAATTGATCCTCCCCCCCCAAAAAAAAAACCCCACCTTAGCTACTAGACCACGGGGAATCTCCCAAACGCCTAAAACTAAACTCTTTGTTATTTGGAATTTAACTCTTTAAATTCTAACTTGACTGTTAACAAGAACATTTCTAGTTCCACAGGACTGGAAATATTGAAGTGTGACCCGCTATCTGTCAATCACTCCTATTGAATGTTAGCCACATCCAGTAAGCCATCATATAATACAAGTAAAATGTAAATAAATTTAGATACGAAAAACATCAAACCTAAGATGTTGACTATAAAACAAATCAAATACAAACTAGTGAGTTGAAAAAAATACAAATATACACATTTTAAATAGAAAAAATTTAAATATAAACGTTTTAAATACAAAAAATCAAATATAAACGTTTTAAATATAAAATAAATAAAACATTTTAAATTTTAAAAAAATATTACGTTTTAAATATAAAAAAAAAGAAATATAAACGTTTTAAATACATTATTTTCAATATAAATGTTTTAATACAAAAATTGAATATAAACGTTTTAAATGCAAATACGAAAATCAAATCAAATATAAAATACAAAAACATTCAAATATAAAAATCTAATACAAAAACATTAATACAAAAAACATTTAAATATTTCAAATACAAAATATTCAAATATAAACATTTTAAATACAAATATCATTTAAATATAAACATTTCTGATAAAAAATTAAAATATAAACAATTGAGATATGTAAAATAGAATATAAACATTTCAAATAAAAAAATATATTAAAATTTAAATTTCAAATATAATAAAAACAAATAAACAAAAACAAAAAAAAAAAAGAAATTCAATTATAAATATTTCAACTGTAACTAAAACCAAAACGTAAATAAGTCAATTTTAAATGCATATAATGTAAAGAGAGTCTCTATTAGCGGTATAATACTTAGCAATACTGCCAGGGAACAGCAGGTATTATAAAACAATCTAAGGCCTATGTGTCAATCCCAACAAAATTTAGTAAATTACAATGGTTACGTAATGACTTTCCTTGCCGACTCACCGGATGTAGCGAATATTCCCGCAGGAGTGATTGACAGACGGTGGGTCAAAGTTCAAAATCCCCATGGGAAACTATGAATGTCCCTATGGACAGTCACGTGACATTCGAAAAAAAAATAATTAGATTAAAAAAAAAAATAAGGAGCTCACTTTTAGATGTCAAGGGAAAGAAAGGTATATTTTTGTTAGTTAGTTGTTTTGTTTTACGGCATATCAACCCTTTTCGGGTCATTTAATGCCGAATCAAGTCATTTTGATATTCGGTTTACTTACAGTATCTGCTGTAGCTTAAATGATCACCCGTCTAAGTATTGAACAGGCTTATTGCTGCTTAACTTCGGTGATCTAGCGGGAACCGGTGATTACAACGTGACTTGACCATAAGCTGTATATTTTGGGGCTTAAACGAGACCACTTGTTTTTAAGCCCCAAGGAGAACCCCAATTTAAACCTGGTAAACTCCGCTTAATAAATTGACATTGTGTCACATCCTGCTCGTTTTTTTTTTTTTGGGGGGTAAATATATATATATGATAAAAAGGGTCGGGAGTTATGGTTCAGACAATCATATAGGTGCTAGACCTTGACGTGACCAGCTGATTGATCGAAGGGGGCCTCTCCGACTGCCCGTCGAGCCTAAGTAAGAACCAAAGAGGAGTGTTGCATGTCATGGACTGCTCATCCACCGGGGTTCAGTGACGACAATTCCAGCGAAAGCAGATCCCAGCGTGAGCAACTCAATGTAAACAAGCCAAATAAATTAATGTCATCAATCATCATCATCACCATCATCATGGCGTGCCGACAGCATGGGTTCTCTTGACTCTCACGATCCGTCCCTATCAGCCACCATTCTTCTAAACCAGTCCCTCTTATAACCGGTCCGCCGAACCGGTGCCGGTTTGTGGTGTACTACCTGCCGGTCCGCAGGTGCCCACATGATTTTTGAAAACTTGTATAGTTTTGAAGTACGACAACCTTACAGCTATACATTAATACACTTGTTCCTTAATATTCCGACCGTTATCAACTTGCAATAACCAAAAAATGAGACTGTCTAAATCGTCTAAGATGAAATGCAAAAATGTAAACCCTGATTATCTGGTGTTGCTTATATGCCGAATTCTTATTTCTTATGAGTGACGTCACCTCAGCTAAATAATGGACCATTCCGATTTTATTAAGAAAGAAAAGTAAGAAAATGACATACAACACAGAAAAATATATTAAGAAAGAAAGAGAAAGAGAGTAAGGGAAAGATAGAAAGAGGGGGAGATCACGAAAGCGAAAAGACTAATCTGTTTCTATCGAACATAGTGAAAAGAGAGAGAGAGAGAGAGAGAGAGAGAGAGAGAGAGAGTGACTGTGTTAAATCAAGATTACTATACTTTCTACTTATTGAAGTATTTTGCAATAATTCTTAAGTAAATATATTAAACATTGTAATAATTAAATTATCATACTGCGGTACATCCAGGGGCCCCGCTAATATAAATTGAAATTGGAAATACTTGCTAGAATATGCGCCCTCCGGTCGTAAGTATTTAAGTTTTCATGTAATGAAATATATTAAAATAGAAAGACTAACGAAATTAAATAAGAACGCATATAAAAAGATTACATTACAATTTTAATTCTATTCTGCCTTAGTTTGGAAATAAACGGTAATTCAAAAGTCTTGTAACCTAAACTGGTTTGAGTTTGAGTATTGTTTAACGGCATCAACCTCTGTGGATCATTTAATGCCAAAAAGGTTATTTAGGATTTCAGTCTTTAAAGAAGTGGTTCTATGGAGATATTCGGTTATGTTCTGTTATATCTTGTTGAAAAGGTTGCCTTTTTTTTTAAAAAAATTTCAAATGTTTTCAGGGTTTGTATTCTTATAAAGATGTCCTCAGGTTTCTTGCTTGATAGTAATTAGTGCGGATATGTTTGGTTGTAAGTTGTACTTTGCATGTTGGGCGCACTGGGGCATCCTCCCCTTTTAACAGGTACGAATGTGTAATGTGGGTGTGCCCAATACGCAATCTGGCGAGTATTACTTCTTCTCTTCTAATACTTCATTCGCCTGTCCAATAGCTTCTTGTAAACGTTGACCCCATAGATCAACCTATAGTTTGAAATTTATTTTATTTTTTTTAGAATATATTTTAAAATGAAAATAATTTAAAAAAATAAATAGAATAAAAATAAATTAATTTCAATCTTTTCCTAAAAGGAAGAAGACAATTAGCAAACACGTTTTTATCCAAGCGAACGTGAAAATGACTTTGCTTGGTTGGTCGTAAAAAGTCGTAAAAAAATCTAAAAGCCAATATCTTATTTGCAAGGAAATATTTTTATGCTGATGGCTTCCGAGGAAGAAATCAATAATCATTCTGATTTAATACTCTTCTTTATTTCTTTCACCCTAAAAGAATGAAATATTAAAGAACGAGCGGTTTTTACTGATGGTCAAATCAAAGCGTTCGTTGATGAACAATTTGCAAGTTCTTGCGTTTCCATCTTTCGACCCAAAACCTGCAAGGCCCACATCAAACAGAAACGTGATTTTCCTTGAAGGGAAAAATGGCTGAACGCAGTCGAAAAGATGGCGCCCGGCCTTGTAATTTGGTACGTTAGCCTCTTGTTGATGAAGCCGGGCCACTTAAGGAAAGAGTAGTGTTGAAGATTTGAAGAAATATGAGGCGTATTTTATGGCATTATTGCCAAATGGCGTTTGATGGTGAGCTGGCAGCAGGAATTTGGCAATGTCTTTGAGTGTTGGCTTTAGACAGACGATAAATGAAGAAAGAAAGTCCTGCTTTTAACGCAGCTAAAATTGATATAATTAGAGAACAATGGACGTAGCCTCCATCCCCCTTGTCTAGCAAAGGAAGAAGAAGAAGATGAAGAAGTAGAAGGAGAGAAGGACACGCATAAATGCTATCGGAAATAAATTGAATGCAGAAAGTCGCTTAAAAAGGAAAAGCCGGAATTTAGTATTATTTAGCAGAGAAAAAAGAAAAACGGCTTAAGCGTAACTTGTTTCTGTTTAGTATCACAAATAAATGTTAACCCTTTACAGGCTGGGGTAATTTCCACATTTTATCAGTTTTTGTTCGAAGATGTGGCATATTAAATACAGAAAATAAACTTGTAAAAAGGGTTTAGCTCTGGTTAACTCACTAATGATTGCTATCATATCCCGAATCAAAAGTCTATCTATCTATACATTTATAAAAGACAATTGGTGTGTATGTATGTCCGGAGGAAACTACGAAAATAAAAAAAACTTAACGACTAAGTAAACATATATACACATTAAACGTCACCGGTTCTTATTTTTTATGCAAAAATTACGAATATTTGATTTATAATCGCGAAGACATTCCACGAGGACGGATTAACACAAGATCTTTTTTACGTGGCGAATTTATAGGGCATCCAGTGAGGATCGAACTCGCTATTCGGTAGTAACAGATTCTCAAAACTAGCCAAGCATTAAACCACTTTTGTCCCCTCTACCCAGCATTTGCCGTGTAGCCACTTCTAGCACATATATAAAGGCCAATTGTGTGTATGCATGTATATATGTAAGTATGTCCAGCTGAAACTACGAAGATAAAGCAATTAACGGCAAATTAAATATATGTACACATTCATTATCACTAGATCTTGATTTTTGAGCAAAAATAATGAATATTTGAGTTGTATTCGTGGAGATAATTAAAAAATAAAATTTAAATAGTAGCAACCTGGATTTTTTTTGCATTTAATATTTTTAAATAGGAGACATTGATTTTTCTTTTAAGTGGGTCTGTGCACTTCTTTTTCAGACGTCCCACCAGGCTGAATCAATGCAAGGTATTTTTATGTAGGGGTTTTAATGGGGCATCCTGCGATGATCCAACTTACTATTAAGTAATAATGGATCTGCGAGACTAACTTATTTCTCCTCCCCCTTCTACCCAGGCGACGCCGGGTAGCCACTTCTAGTACATAATATAAAGGACAGTTGGTGCGTATGTATGTATGAAAATAAAACCATTAACGACAAAGTAAATATATATACACATTAAATATCACCAGTTCTTGCTTATGCATAAAATTATGAAGATTTGATTTATATTCGAAGATATTTAAAAATTAAATATACATAGAAATAGCATTGAAATTCTACTTAAAGTGTCCAGCATTTGTAAATTATGAAGATTTGATTATATTTGAAGATATTTAAAAATTAAAATATACATAGAAATAGCATTGAAGTTCTACTTAAAAATGTCCAGCATTTGTAAATTATGAAGATTTGATTTATATTCGAAGATATTTAAAAATTAAAATATACATAGAAATAGCATTGAAATTCTACTTAAAATGTACAGCATTTGTAAATTATGAAGATTTGATTTATATTCGAAGATATTTAAAAATTAAACTATACATAGAAATAGCATTGAAATTCTACTTAAAAATGTCTAGCATTTGTAAATCTCAAAAGTAAACAAATCAATACACCAGGTTTTTTACACCCCTCTACCCAGTTGACGCTGGGTAGCCGATTCTAACATCTAATCCAGTTTGTATTAAATCCGGAAAGAGTAGATTTCCAAATGGGCAAATCCAAATAGTAAATCCAACATTGGCATGATGTCCTTTTCCATCGATGAGATGTTGCATTAAATCTCTTATATGAGTTTTTTTTTTAATGATAATTAGAAAATTCATTTTTCCCAGAATGCAACGTCGATAATGTTACATAATCTATACATAGATTATTGTCAACCCCTTGTATTTCTGAGGGGATGGTCCCTTTTCATATCACGGGCGGGACTTTCCATGGAATATTTCAGAAAGCCCGCGAAATACGTGAAGTCACGTGGGACCTGGTTGGGTCTTCAGTTTCAGCTTGGACGTCAGGCAGATAAGATGTTACTGCTTTAGCTGAGACCCACTGCACATGCGTGCTGTGATTAGTTAGAGAAATATGTTTAGTTAAGAAATAAAAGTTTAAATAAATAATATGGTTTTGTGGTTGATGAATGTCTTGGCAACAAGACTGACCTAGAAGACCAGACACGAAGTCCCCAAGACGAAGTCCAGACGCTGGAAGAAGAACGTAAGATACCAAAGATGAACAGAAGAATAATAGAAGTAAGAAAAGAAAGGGTATGCAACAATAGTTATCTATTTCTGTCAGAAAGTTGTTTAGGGCTTATATCAAGACAATAATCCAATAGAGTTGATATTCAATAATATGGTAATTCCATGTCAAATCTCCAGGCTATGAGCAAATATCAAACTATCTTTTTGATACAAATAATATATATGTGAAATAATGATAGAAAATAATTTTTGTCATAGATGCAGTGCCCATCGGGATATTGATCTTGCTAGGAAAATATTAGAAATTATCAATAACTTAAAATTGGTTGATTTAAAAAAAAACATCTTTGATAGTATTTTTGGATTTAACATCTATTCACACCTGTATAACATTTCATAAAAATTGAAGAGAATTGCACAGACCCACTTAAAAGAAAAATTAATGTCTCCTATTTAAAATATTAAATGCAAAAAAAAAAAAAAAAAATCCATGCTGCTACTATTTAAATTTTATTTTTTAATTGTCTCGACGAATACAACTCAAATATTCATTATTTTTGCTCAAAAATCAAGATCTAGTGATATGAATGTGTATATATATATATATAATTTGCCGTTAATTGCTTTATCTTCGTAGTTTCAGCTGGACATATTTACTTTTTTCTGGATGATTTGACATGGAATTGCCCTAACATTAAACATATTACAACACATCGGCTAGAAACCACAAGGTTCCTAGTTCGATACCGGTCCTCGCCAACTCAGTGTATGAGTAGCACAGGGATCTGTGCGGTAAAGTAAGGAGCTGATGGTAGGTGTGGCGCCCACCTCAGATGCTAAAACAATCTCCTTGGTCTAGCGCTATTGAAAAGGGGATAGACTCCCTCGCTGTATGGCTGATACCGACTTTAGGCCGCCCCGTCAACTTTACTTACTTTTACTATACAATACACTGCTGCTTCTCTTTTAAAAAAACATAAAAAAATATTGCATGTTTTTTTTTGGGGGGGGGGGGAATAGATTAGTGGCATTTCAGTTTATTTCCATAGGAAAAATTGATTTGATATACGAGGAAATTGTATTACGAACGGAACGAATTAACCACGTAAGTCAAGGTTCCATTGTATTATTTCATTTTAAAAAAATTGTTTACATTTAAATTGTTCAACTTCGGCTGGTTTATCTTTCGACATGTAATGTAATGTAGGCTAACAGATCATTGTAGTGATTTCGATTCTCACTGGTGCCCCATACTTCTAGCCTTATGCCAAACTAGCTTAGTAAATGACTTTAGTTTTAAACATTTTAATTTATTTCTACTAGCAGGACCTGTGGATACACCACGGTATGATAATTCAATTATTACAACGTTTGATATGTTTACTTAAAGCTATTGCTAATTGTTCAATATGTAAAAAGTATAATAATCTTGATTTAACTCGCTCTCACTATTTTTTTTCTTCTTTTCATTATGTTCGATTGAAAAAAAATGCGTTATTGCCTCCTCCCTCTATCTTTCCTCTATCTATTGATGATTTTTGATTTTTTTCATAGCAAGATCAATATCCCGATGTGGCACTGCATCTATGACACATTTTTTTCCTATTATTATTTCACATATACTGAAAATTATTTGTACCAAAAATATAATTTGGTGTATGCTCAGAACCGTAGCTACAACATCAGTTAAAAGTTTGCAAATCAGAAATCATTAATAATTTAAAACTGGTTAATTCTCAGAATTTTTGATAGCATTTTTGGATTCATTTTCAGTAGTAGGGAAGCTCTAGAACTCATTTTACAGACAAAAATAGATCACAAAAAGTCGCCATTTTTCGCGACCCACCTCAAATTTGGAGAGCTAAACATCGACATAACTCCACCAATTCTTGGAATTGGAAGCACAAATTTTGGGGATGTCTACCTTTAACATAGTCCACTCCTGTACAAAATTTAAGAAAAATTGAAGGGGGTGAGTAACATGGAATTACCCATTAATTATTTTTTATTAATATTTTTCTTTGGCATAATACATTTGGTTGGTTAGTTGGTAGCGAAACTACGCCTACGCTTTAAGACGTCTGCAAGAAGGAATGAAGACATACCACATCAACATCAACACATGGGAGGTTAGTGCAGAAAACCGAACCGCTTGGCACCTCCTTGTCAAACAAGGGACGAAAAGGAGTGAAAAAATAGAGGAAAGAAGCTGCTACAGAAAAGAGAGCCAAAAGGAAGGAGTGACAACAAACTCCTGCAAGCATCACTGTTTGTTTGCAGTCACTGCACCAGAGATTGCCATTCAAAATTTGGCCTGTTCAACCACTCGCGCAGATGCAGTTAAAAAAAATTGGACATACGATGGTCTTTTGCAGACACTGCCAACAAGTTGCTGAGTTAGGTACTCAATTTTTAAAACTCAATATTTTAAATACGTTTTGGACTAATTTTTTCTATTCAATCCATAGATGGGACCCTAACAGGGTCATAGTGGGCCTGGGAGTAATGGTGATGAAAGGGTACTCTGTTCGATTCTCGCTGTATGCCCATACTTGTGACCATGTGTTACATTCTACCCATGTCGAAAAGGTTAGGTAAATACCTACCTACTTAGATACCAGACACTTGTAGATGTAAAGATGCACGGAGTCTGCTGTCTGATCTAGCTGGCGTGTTCAATTTAGATGACGTCACCAAGGCACAAACAAAAATTATACATTTTAACTTAACAATTTCAGAAGACGAAACAATAAAACCGGCTTTGATTTCATTTGTTTTGGTTGGTTTTACGCCATCTCAACCCTTTTGGGTTATTTAATACCAAGGTCAGTCTTTAGTTGGCTGGTTGGATTGTACAGCATGTCAACCCTTGTTGGGTTATTATATACCGAAGACGTTTTGTTTTATTCATTCTTGATGGGTACTCAATTTTTAAAGACACATTTTTAATACCCATTTTTTTCTAATTAACCCATAGATGGGATACTAACAGGTACTACCAATCCGGGTCAGAGTGGACCTGGGAGTAATAGTGATGAAGGTGTACTCCACGCTTCCCAGAGCTCCAGAACTTGAACTTCACCAGAGTTTGACGTCATACCCAGGACAATAAGACCCTCAGCCACCGCCTTCTAGCACATATATGATGAAAAAGGGTTTGAAGCTTGCGATAAGGTTGGAACAATCATATAGGTGCTAGGGCTGGACGGGAGCAACCGATTGATCTGAGAGAGCCTCTCCGACTACTCGTCCCTTCATGCACGTGTCAGAGTGGACCTGGGAGTAATGGTGATGAAAGGGTACTTTACATTCCCCAGAGCTTCAGAAGTGGAGCTTCACCATCAGATAGATTTTTAACGTCATACCCAGGACATTAAGACCCTTTAGTTGGAGACGCATTGTCTAATGGTTAGAGTCATAGGAAATGGAGTCGTCGACCCGAGTTCAAATCCTGGACAAGGCCGTTTACATAGCGCTAATACCATTGGGAAAAGTATGAATCCAACTATTCTCCCTGCAGCTATGGGTAAATAGTAGGGCAGATTGGGCTCTAACCTTGTTTAGGCAACCACTCTAGAAGAAGGAAAACTCTGAATTCAAAACTGTTAAACTCCGCTTGGGGTGGTCAGTACTAGAATAGGCTCAGTCCTAATTAGTGATCTATTTCCTTAATTCTAATTAATTAAGCCAACGACCATCCAAGTTAATACTTCGAGCAGAGGAAAATGAGATTTGCATTGCAGCTATTCAAAAGGCAACTCTAATAAATAATACTACTAAGCACCTACCTTCTAGCTAAACATTAGATAAGCGAGGTGTCGAAAAGCAGGCAAGCCAAAGGTGAATAACTTAAAAGTAAAACAATTAAATATCATTAAAGGAAGAAAGGAATGGCGGCATGTTGCATTGTGTTTCCCGCCACTGATAGCGCGCGAAAACTTTCGCGCCATAAAGTCGCGCCAATTAAGGAATAAGGAAGATTAACTAGAGAAACATTAATTACAAAGATGATTGTATTAATTCATTATCGTTGGTCAAGAGTGTTTGCAATTTTGCTTGTGATTCGGAAGTGATGATCGGGAGATTTCGGATTTTGTTTGAGCTAATTCTTTGCCCTTTTTCTCATGTGCTGCATCGGTTATCTGTTAAACATTAAAAGTATTTTTGTTGGATTTCTCTTGAAGGTTCCGAAGATCCAATTACCATTCAGTCTGTTGTGTTCTTTGCAAATGGTTTGGCATTTGATTGATCACCATATTCTTATCTAAATTCCTCCACTAGATAATGGCGTTGGCATCAGCTTTATAATAATTCGACGCTTTTCATCTGAACGTTTTATGAACAAAGTCAAAGAACTTGGATTTTTCTTTGGACTTGCTGGTGTAGATCAAGGATTAAAGCGAGGGACAAGGATGCTGAGTCGCTCCTTACTAATAAAATTAGTAGTCGATCCTTACTAATTATAATAAAATTAGTAATAAAATTACTCCATACTAATAGTAAAATTTAATGACATTATTTTAAAATTGTAAAATCTACTAAACATACTCCTCAATAATTAATAACAATTGTAATAAAATTACTCCTTACTAATAGTATAATTTAATGAAATTATTTTAAAATTGTAAAATTTACTAAACTTACTCCTTACTAATTGTAATAAAATTAGTAATAAAATTACTTCTTACTAATAGTAAAATTTAATGGAATTATTTTAAAATTGTAAAATTTACTAAACTTACTCCTCCCTAATTGTAATAAAATTAGTAGTCTCTCCTTACTAATAAAATTGTAATAAAATTACTCATTACTAATTGTAAAATTTAATAAGATTACTTATTAATAAAATTTACTAAAATTTCTCCTTACTAATTGTAATAACATTAGTAGGTTTTGTTTTGTTTATTTGTTTTACGGCATATCCACCCTTTCCGGGTCATCTAATGCCAAAACAAGTCATTTTATAAAAGTTTCTATGCTTCAAGTTCTTAATATCTTCAAGTTGGTATAAATGATTTTCATTAACTTCATTTGGTTCGGTTCAAATTGGTTTGTTTAATGGTATAATAACACTGTGGGTTATTTAATGCCAAAAACTGTTAGAGTGTAAAACAAAAGTTGACACTCAGTTTCCGGTTATTTCCTATAAGTCTAACATAATCAAAGGGGAACCACTCTTGAATGATAAATTATTTATCTATTTTCCATTAAAATAACCCTAAACCCTAACATTAAACCCTAACCCTAAACCCGTCTTCTTTTTTCCTAGTAGATAAATAAATAATTTATCAGTCAAGGTTCCCCTTTGATCATGTTAGACTTATAGGAAATAACCCAGTTTCCTTTACAGGTGTATTTTTGTAGATGTATTTCATGGATATATTTTATATCTAATTCATCATTTTCGAGATATCTTTTATTTCTTTCAAGAAGGATATAATGTCATCCATTTTAGTATTCTCAAACAGTCCGATTTTGAACCATTCCTTTTCTGGTTAGCTTTAGAAGGGGGGGGGTTTTATCTTTCCTCATGGGTCCGTTTTACCCTACCATTCCCTACGTTATTTTATATGTTATATTTATTTTCTAATAATAGAATTAATCTATGTATTAATATTCTTGTGCCTTAATTGTACTATAGTTATCATCTTACGACACCCTCGGGTTAAAAATGAGACCGTTCAAGTCGTCCAAGATGATATGCAAAAAGCAAATCTCGATTATCTGATGATGCTTATCCACCGAAATCTTATTTCAGTGAAAATAAATGGACCATTCCGTTTTTATTATAAAGAAAGAAAGGGAAGAAAAAAGACATGCTACACAGAAAAATATAATAAGAAAGAAAGAAAGGGAATATACACAGAAACGTATAATAAGAAAGAAAGAAAGAGAGTAGGGGAAAGATAAAGAGAGAGTGTGAGCGTATGGAAGTGATAATGATTATCCATTTCAATTGAACATGATGAAAAGATGGAAAGAAAGAAAAAAAAAAGACTGTGAGAGCGTAAATCAAGATTATTGTACTTTTTATATATTGAATTATTTTTACAATAGCTCTTAAGTAAACATATCAAACGTTGTAATAATCAAACCATCATACTGTGGTATATCCATAGGTCCTGCTAGTTTTATAATTATTACATTATATAAATCGTTAAAATATTATTATTTCATTAATTATTAGTATTATGAATAAATTCTGGGTTCGCCTCTTGCAGGGGGCGGGTCAACTGTCACCTTTGCCTCGTTATAAATCCGGCCCTGCCTGGAAGTGAAGTTTTCCGTATTTCAAATATAATACAGTGTTAATAATTAATTTCACCGAATAATGTTAGTTTTTTTTTGTTTTGTTGTTCAGGTGGAGGTGGGGGCGTTTTAAAAGAACAATTTCTATAACAGACTGACATTCTAAACAAAAAAAAATATGGCCGTCTAGATGTTTATTTTCTTCATCTTTCTCGAAATATGCGTATCATAAAAAATGAACAATGTTTATTTTGTTTTTAGTTGCACCCCCCGCCCCCCGGTTTTTATATTTTTTTTGTGTTTTTTTTTGTCTATTGCAGTTTTTAAAAAAATAGGAAATTACTTTATTGTGGCATTGAATTTTTGTATTTATTTTTGTGAATTGAATTCTGAGAGTCAAGAGGAAATGTATCTGACAAAAAAGCAATAATGCGGGTGCACGGGGAAAAGAAAGGAAAGATACGAATTGGTCGGTTGACTGGGCTGAGCCATTGGCCATTTATCGGTTGACCGACGGTAAAGACAACAAACAATTGTGTTAGTCAAAGAGGGACATGCATTTTTCATTGGGAATAATGCAGAAATTCATTGTCCTTAACTTTAATGACGTCAATATCCGGTGATCGTTACCTCGAAAAAGATTATGCCTTCTACTTGATGTGTGCAAAAGTTTCCGGCAGTTTTATTTTAAAATGTATATTTAAAAAAAAAAGTTTTCTATTCAGATCCGTAATTTTTCAAAAATGATGCAACTGGGAAGTTTTGAACCAACTTTATAATTAGACTGACGAAGTTCGAATTATTAAAAGAAAATGGTGTGATTTGTTATTTTTTTCTTTTTCTTTCTTTTTTTTGGGGGTGGTGGTGTTTGGTTACTGTTTAATGGCATGGTTGACAACAACGTGGGTTATTTAATGCTAAATTTTGTTTGTTTGTTTTTCTGTTTTTTTTTTGTATTTACGATCTCTTGGTTGGTTAATATAACTTAATTAATTAATTAATAGCTAATCTCTAAATGGCCAATGTGGTCTGAGTGGTGCTGGGATATCTTTAGCTTTGTCCGGCAATCCAACATATATTTTTTCTCTTAGTGCTGACACTACCTGCTCATTTTTCGATTCTTCCTTCAGCTCCTCAAGTTTGTTTGTGCTGAATTGCACAAATTCAATTTTTATATCCAAGTTTAATGCGTTGCAGTTGTTTTTGTTCGGTAGTCTTGACAACCCATCGACCAACAGTATCTCTTTTCCTTGACGGTATATTATGGTGAGATCATATTCCTGTGTTTCCATTAACATCCATTGTAGTCTTGGGGTGCTGCGGACAGATTTTTTGGCTCTAGTTTTTTGATTTCGTGAATAATTTTGATGGTGGAGAAAAAAAAGCGGCCAAATGAATGCCTATAGACTCCTGAACATCATACATTTTTTTCACAAGCGTAAATGTTGTTTATATTGAAGTTTTCCGTGGGTACCACCAATTTTCCCCGTGAAATTTACGCCCCCTCCACTATATTTAACATAATAAAACTTGCATAAAGGTTAATATTATCTTGAATTTTTTTATTCACCCGAAAGAAGAAGTATTAAACAAACTCCTAATGACTTTAAAAAAGATTTTTCGGCTTAGAAAAATAATGAAAATTGTAAACGAAAAACAATGTTTACATTTTTGCACCGTTAAATCAATTGAAATTTAACGTAGCCAAAAGTTATATATATTTACCAACCCCTCCGCACGAGCAGGATGTGACACAAGGTCAATTTCTTAAGCGGAGTTTAACAGGTTTGAATTCAGAGTTTTCCTTCTAGACCGGTTGCCTAACCAAGGTTAAAGAGCCCAATCTGCCCTACTATTTACCCATAGCTGGAGGGAGAGTAGGATTCATACCTTTCCCAAGGGTATTAGCGCTAAGTGAAATGCAATTACCACGTCCAGGATTTGAACTCGGAGCAACGAGTCCATTTCCCATGACTTTAACCATTACACCACGCGCTTCCTACAAGTTATAACTAAGGTTTTTTTTTTTGAATTCTATGAAAAATAATTTAATGGTCCATTTGGCATTCATTTAGCCGCTTTTTTTCCCACCCTTTTTTTACGAATTAAAAGTCATCTTTTTCGCCTTGAGAAACCTACCTATTACTTGTTCGGTGGCCATTTTCTTTTGGACTTCTTCTGTGGGTTGATTCGTTCTTCTGTTCAGACTGAGTGGTGGATTAATTAACAAGGACTTGTTGTTTTTCTGTCTTCTTTATTAAAAACAATCCCAGCGTGTTCGATAATATTTGATTCTTGAACACATGCGGTGAGTGTCGCCATTTCAGAGCGATGGACACCTGCGTCGACTCCCGCTGAATGTCTGGTCGCAACTAAACTAAAAACTGATTTCTGTCTCACGCCTCCAATTGGCGCGTTTTTGGAAGAGGTTCAGTAAAGGTTATCACCTGCCAATCATAACCATAACAGTTACGGTAATTTTCCATTCAACCCCTCCGATTTTGAATCTTCAATTCAAATATATCTACACTACTTACATAATTCACATGCTACACATGAATTATGTAACACTACTGCTCGGAGTCAGATGGACCTGAGAGTAATGACAATGAAGGGGTACTCCACACTCCCCAGAGCTCCAAAATTGGAACTTCACCATGAGATGCAGTTTAACGTCATACACAAGACACCCATAGATGGGACACTAACAAGTTATGCCACTCTGAGTCAGAGTGGACCTGGGAGTAATAGCGATGAAGGGCTTCTCACACTCCCTAAATCTCCAGAACTCGTGCCTTATCATCGGATGTAGTTTATGGTTCTACCACCACCGCCGTAAAGTTTCACGATGCTAGTGGTACAGTCGGGGTATTCTAAGCCCCACCGACATGGCGTATACAGGTCTAGAATTTCCGCCACATCATGATTTTTTCCCTTACGGCTTCCATATTTTGAAATGACGCACATTAAGTTTTGGTGTTGGGGCTAACGAAAAACATCTGCCGTGTTTACGATGTTTTTAGACATTTTGTCGCTTATGATAATTTAAAACATATTTTTTTCTAAATTTGAAACTCATATATATATATATATATATATATATATATATACTGTCTCTCTGTCTCTGTCTCTCTCTCTCTCACACACACACACACACACACACACACACACATATATATATATATATATATATATATATATATAAGATGACACAAAAGTAAGTGGACAGTAGATTAAATATATATATATATATATATATATATATATATATATCATCATGTCGTGCAATTTGCACGGATATTCATGACGATCGTTCGCCAACCTTCCCTATCATTCATCAACTCTGGAAGCTTCTCCGCGCAGCAGACAGCATCCCTACATAGTTGGTCAATGTAGGTCCTGGCTGGGCGGCCCACATTAGCGTGTCCATGAGCTGGCTTTGACAGTAGTACGTCTCTTACGATCTCGTCCTTGCTTCTCCAGCAGTGTTCTGCATGTCTAGGCCGTCTTACTCGTATGGTTTGTGAGATGGGGGGCAGGTGGCCATACAGTTGCTTTTTGTGGGGTGCTGCTCCCACGACTTATTCAGGACCGCTCGCAGCATTTTTGTGCAGCTCCCATCTAGCTTATTCTCAAGGCGCTTCGTTAGGGTCCAGGTGGTACAGCCATACAGCAGTACCGACACAACCACAACCTGGAAGAATCGTCTCTTTAGCTTGTCGGGGAGATCGGATTTCCATATGACTGATAATTTGTTGGTGGCCAACCATGCCTTTCCTATTCGAGTGTCAACATCACTTTCTGTGGATGAGATATTACTACCTAGATATTAATATTATATATATTTTTAATATATTGAGCACTTTTGGATCATTTACTGATGCCACTGCAACGGAAACGTTAAAGCTGCAATTGGATACTATATATATATATATATATATATATATATATATATATATATATATATATATATATCAAGTCGTCGGGGTGGCCTAAAGTCGGTATCAGCAAATCAGCGAGGGAGTCTATCCCCTTTTAACTAGCGCTAGACCAAGGAGATTGTTTTTGCATCTGAGGTGGAGCGCCACACCTACCATCAGCTCCTTACTTTACCGCACAGATCCCTGTGCTACTCATACGCTGAACAAACACGGGATGCTATAATGGATGGAAATTTATTAGTCGATGTTTGAACATTTTGCTTTACAAAGGAAACCTTCTCCTTGAATAATTTCATTGCCCTGAAGAAGGTTTTCTTTGTAAACCGAAATGTTCGAACATCGACTTATAACATTTCCATCCATTATAACATCCTTTGTTTGTTTTATATTTTCTACACACACACACACACACACACACACATTATATATATATATATATATATATATATATATACCATTTCTGTCATTTTCTAAGGAACCGTTTCGTTTTACCTGATGAATGCTTTTAGCAAGAAACCGCTGGTTGTAATACCGTTCCGAAATAAATAAAAGCAAAAACTTTTATTTGTTACTTCATTGAACTATATATATATATATATATATATATATATATATATATAAACCTTAGTTCATGAGATATGAATTTATTTCAGTCCTTTCAAATCTGATATCAGTATGGAGATACAGATTAGATTGCTTTAAATATATTTTCGCATATGCGCAATTAATCATATATATATATATATATATATATATATATATATATATATATATATATATATATATGTACGTTTGAGTTCCGTATCTTGGTTTAATCCTATTACTGAAATACTTGATATCATTCACTCCCCCTCACACACATACACACACATATATATATATACATATACATATATATATATATATATATATATATACATATATATATATACATATATATATATGTGCTATATACATATATATATACATATATATATATATATATATATATATATGTATATATATATATATATATATATACATATATATATACATATATATGTGCTATATATATACATATACATATATACATATATATATGTGCTATATATATATATATATATATATATATATATATATATATATATATATATATACATATATATATATATGTGCTATATATATATACATATATATATATATATATATATATATACATATATATATATATATATGTGCTATATATATATATATATATACATATATATATACATATATATATGTGCTATATATATATATATATATATATATATACATATATATATATATATATATATATACACATATATATATATATATATGTGCTATTGTTATAGAGTCCGTATGCTTTTTTGTCGGTAAATCTTATGACTATTGTATCCTAAATCTTATCTATTTACCAATATTTCGAGATGCCGCCGCTTTATCAAAGGTTTGTGATAGACTGGCTGCTATTTCCTTGTCTGTGGTATTTTGGGGGTCAAGTGGTGTTCAGTCTAGCCTGGTGGTTGATTGGCTGTCTTTGATGTTGTTCTCTGTACTCTTTCCTATATATATATATATATATATATATATATAGGGTAAACTATAGACACGTGTTTCGAGGTTTCACCTCTCATCAGTATAGTTATACGATTTTTAGCAGCTGCCTCTGGCTGGGTTCGAGACCCGAACGAACTTACGCTCGCCAAGCCTCTTACCCACACATCCACAGTCAGTCGCCAAGTATAGCAGGTTATTTAATCGCTATATTTCTAAGCGGAAATGACCTTTACCTAGAGTTCTCAAACTTTGTAAACAAAGTGAGATTTGGCTGAGCCGAATACGGTGAATTCTGCAATTATATACCTCCTAAATAGAGTGCTCAACCGAAATTGGGAGCGTATATATATATATAATAGACACATTATAAAGCAGATTCAGTATCTGTCTGTTTGTAACCAAAACTACATCACTGCTTACGGCACAATACCCCCAGGAGGTGTGTAAGCTTATCAATGAGTATTTAATTTATAGTCAAAATCATTAATACATAGACAGTATAATAAAAATAATTAAAATTTGTACCTTATACACGTCACATTGTTATTTTCAATACAACAACATCTTTCATAAACAGAAATTTGGTTTGCCCATGGGATCACCTCTCAGTGGTGTTCTCGCATGTCTTTATCTTGAGTTTCTAGAATCTGACCCTTTTCAATATATAATTCCAAAGAATTCTAACTATTTAGAATCCAATAATTCTTTACCTTTTTTGGATATTTTACTTATAAAAAATAACGACAAATTAGAATTCAAAGTCCATCATAAATCTACATGTAAAAATGACCACATACACTTTTACTCACACCACAATACCAACACTAAAAGAGGAATTATTACTGGCTTTTATCTTAGAGCCCTCCGTATCTGCACCCCTAAATACCTAGACGATGAGTCTAATTATATAGAAAATTCCTTTTTAAATCTTCTTTACCCTAAACCTTTAATACAATCTGCTAAATCACAAACCCCCACTAATACATCTTCTAATATAACAAAACTTCCCCATAGATACATAATTTTACCTAATAACTCTTCCATTAACTCCATAGAAAATAATTTACACAGCGTTAGTATCAAAATCGTTACTATTTCATCCAAATCAATAAGAAGCTTACTCAATGCTGGGTCTCACCATCCTATAAAATCCCATGCTGGTGTTTACGTAATTCCTTGTAAAGATTGCGACAAAAATACATTGGAGAAACTGCCAGAACTCTCAAGAAGCGTTTATATGAGTATAAGCGGGATATTAAATTGGGCAATTTTCAGAACACCCTAGTCCAACATATGTCTGAAACTGATCATAACTTCAGTTTCAATGATGCCACAATATTTGCTCATATTCACAACAAAAGACTAAGACAGATTTTTGAAGCCAGTGCAATTTCGCTTTTGCCCTCCCTTAATAATCGACCTGGATTTTTCAACATATCACCGTTTTTAGCTAAAATAGTTTTAAATAGCTACAAAATACCAGGCTTTATTTGATTATTTAGTTTTGTTCCCTTTGTTCTCATAAAATCAGTCCATTAATACTTTTTCTCGTCTTTTGTTGAATGCATTTCTTCGAGTTACGTCACGCGTCATGACATCTTCGCGTGTGCAGATCGCGGCTCATCTTTCAAAAAATATAACGCTGAACAAATACAGTTACAAACTTTTTATAAATAGTTTTTTAACTCCTGTCCTCTACAAAACATCCATCAATTTCCTCACCTCATAATCTATCCTGATGAAGGTTTGAATAAACCGAAACGTTTAAGCGTCGATAAATAAATTCATCTTATTTTTGGAACACTTCGTTTTCAAATTTCTTAATATTGTCGGATTTATTTCCATATTTACCCCCATAGACAGTATAGAATAAATGTAATTTATTAATGATGTCTCTGGAAATCAGAGTTAGAACTGCCTCAAAACAGCCTATGTTATTAGTGCGTTTAAAATTCTGCAATGTGCGTTATATATCACTAAGGAATAAAAGTTTACATACTATATGGTGTGGTTACTTTGCACAGTGGTTTTAACAAAACCGGGTTTAATAAATAATTACTTGGTGTTATTGATCTCTAATATTGTTGTTTTATTCTCCAACGTATTAAAATCAATCCAATGAATTATTTCATATAGAAAGCTAATAAAAAGCAATTAAAATATATAAGAAACGCCTACAAATTCTTGAGGTGATCTGTATAAAAAGCAACAGACCTTACATTAATAAAATAACATTTAATATAGGTAAGGATATATCAAACGTCTTCAATAACTAACACACTAATCTTAGCAACCCTCTGAAAATAATAGACTCGCCTAATTTGAAAATGCAATAGCTACACCCCCCAAAAAAACCCAACACGTTACAACCTACAATCCCCCGATGACGACCAACGAAACGGTTGAAAGTGCTAGGGTAAACAGTATAGGACAGTTCTTATACTAGCTGGATCCTGAAGTAAGAAAAATAACTAGACGACTAGACAAACGTCAGATAAAGATCATGAAAAAGAAATATTCCGTGTTTTTTTTTAACAATACTTGCCTATATATATATATATATATATATATATATATATATATATATATATATATATAGTATCCAATTGCCGCTTTAACTTTTCCGTCGCAATGGCATCAATAAATAATACAAAAGTGGTCAATATATTAAAATTATAAAGGGTCTACCATGGTTTCAATCAAATTAAAATGATTTCCGCTGAGAGAAAAACAACGCAGCGTTCAACCGTTATTATCCGATAAATATATTCAATTTAACTAAGGAATTACATCTACTTAGTTAACGTAGAGTAGGGTCCTGAGGAAATCATTCTAATTTGATTGAAACCATGGTAGACCCTTTACTTTCCCTCTAACAACAATATTATTAGTATTATATATATATATATATATATATATAATATATATATATATATATATATATATATGTGTGTGTATTTGGGCAGCATTTTTTCATTTATGCATGTTGAATTAAACAAAAGACACATCTCCTGGTTAACAATTTTATTTGTGATTTTTTTCAAGTTTTCTGCCCAACGTTTTAATATTTGGGTGAATTCGTGGATTAGTCCACCAAAGTTAAGGTCCGAGTACTTTCGGCACTTCGAAGTGCCATCATCAGGGGTGATGTGTTCGAGGTTTTTAAGATTATATTAATGTGGAGGCTAGAAGGAGAAGAATTGATGCGAAAGGTTCTATAGGCATTTTAAAATGTGTGTACTGCACTGGAAAAGATCAAAAATAAAATTGTTAAACAGGAGATGTGTCTTTTGTTTAACTCAACATGCATACATATATATATATATATATATATATATATATATATGCTATTATGATGAAAATTCCTAATGTTTGGAAAGCGAAAGCGTAACCAAACTGGTTCAATATCGTATATTTACATTTTTCTCCCTTGTAAAATATCCGAATATCTTTACGTCTTTTGTCAAGTCTTTTGTTTTGCTAAAAGCGTGTGTACTGCCGACACTTGAATCAAGGAGGGACTCGTTTACAGCGTCCAAAATTTGAAACGTCATAAAAGTCATGAAAGTCAAATTGTCCAATGAGAAAATTTTTCTAAAAATACATTTCTTTCTTTTTTTACTGAATTCAAGTTTTCCCGCGTTGACCGTAATAAAAATGAAACAAGTCGATAAATCTTTGTGTGCTTCTAAGTATTGAGATTAATGGCGTCGATTGAAAAGCTTTTCTACTCACTTCCGGTTCTTTTTATCTTCCACTTCCGCCTTTGTGACGGCGGCGACGGTGCCTTTTGTGCGACCGGCATTTCTATAAACAGTCACACATACGCACAAATATAGGGTGTGGGGTGGTGGCGTGGTGTTTAAAAACGAAGTGGATGCTTATGTTCATATCGCACTTAGAAAAAGGCACGAAGTTACTCCCCCCCACTCCACAACTATGGGTAATGAGCAAGACAATTGGAACCCTTTAAATCTGTGGGGCAGTCTAGTTAAGTCCATTTAAAAATAGGGAGGTTTGGTTTGGTTTGGTTTGGTCTGGTCTGGTTTCTTTGTTTAATGTCATATCAACCTTTGTTCTGGATATAACGTTAAACTACAAAAATACACCAGTAAAGGAAACTTGGATAATTTATGAGGATAGTATCCTGCCTCAAAAATTGCTACCCGGTGACTATTAAAATAACGACCCAGCTCAGTCTATTCAAAACTATCCATCTTCATATCCATCTATCTATCTATCTCAATTTGTTCATATTTATCTATATTACTTTAAATACAAGGGCCGAGTTAGCTCAGTCGGTAGAGCGTTCGGCTAGAAACCATAAGGTTCTTAGTTCGATACCGGTCATCGCCAACTCAGCGTATGAGTAGCACAGGGATGTGTGCGGTAAAGTAAGGAGCTGATGGTAGGTGTGGCGCTCCACCTCAGACGCAAAAAACAATCTCCTTTGTCTAGCGCTAGTGAAAAGGGAGGGGATAGACTCCCTCGCTGTCTGGCTGAAACCGACTTTAAGCCACCCCGACGACTTTACTTACTTTTACTTTAAATACTAAGATTTTTTTTTATTCATGTTTGTTTAATATCTTGTTTTTAGTTTAAATAAACAAGAATTACGACAAAAAAAGAAGCGACCCCCCAATACATTTACTTGTCAAAAATATCTATCTCCATTTGTTCGTATCTATCTATATTATTTTGTTTGTTTATCTACCTATCTATCTCAGTCTATTCAAAACTATATATCCATCTTCATATCTAAACAAGAATTACAACAAATTACGATAAATAAACAAGAATTACGACGAGCTGGGGTTGTTATTTTGATAGTCACCGGGTAGCGGTTTTTGAGGCGGGAAACCGGGACGCACTTCCTCATAAATTACCGAAACTTGAGTACCAACCTTTATCTCACACACTCAGTTTTTTGGCATTAAATAACCCACAGGGTTATTATACCATTAAACAAACTTGAAACATTGAAACTTTTATAAATATTACTTGATCTGGTATTAAATGACTCGAAAATGGTTGATATGCTTTAAAACAAACAAAACCAAACCAAATGAACTTAAACTGCATCTAGTGGTGAAGTATTCATTCTGGATCTCTGGGGAGTATGGCGTATCCCTTTAACCCTATTACTCCTGATCCACTCTGAGGAGTGGTAATACATCCTAGGGTCCAATCTATGGATTAAATATATAAAAAGTGAATTTTTAAAAATGTTTAAAAAAATGGGAACTCAATTTAAAAACACAATTTTTCTTAAACATATTTTTTCAAACTCATATTTTTCTATTTAACCCATAGATAGGATCCAAAAAAGGTACTACCACTCAGAATTGACCTGGGAGTAATGGTGATAAAGGGGTACTCCACACTTCTCAGACCTCTAGAATTGGAACTTCACCATCAGATAGAGTTTAACGTTATAACCAGGACACTAAGATGCTCAGTCACAGCCTTCTAGTACATATTTAATAAAAAGGGTTGGGGCTTGTCATAAGCGCCATTAGGTCTTATTTATGGGTTGATTACAACAACAAAAATGAGTTTTAAAAAATGTGATTAAAAATTGAATTTAAAAATATTGAGTGAATTTTTAAAAATGTATTTAAAAAATGAATTTGAAAAAAAAACCCCAGCAAGAATGAATAAAATAAAAACGTCTTCGGCATAAAATAACCCAACAAGGGTTGACATGCCGAAAAGTCCAACTAACCAATCAACATATCAACCTTCGTGGGTTATTTAATTCTAAAGCAACCTTATAGAAAAACACCAGTGGTACTATTCAACCCATAGTTATAGGTAAGGGGTTCATACATTTCCCAAGGGTATTAGTACGAAATTGAACGTAATAACGCGACTGGTGTTCGAACTCGCTTACTACGATGTGGCAGTCCAGCACGTTAGCCACTACGACACGGGCACACATAAATATAAGAAGAGATAGATATTACGTTGGCAGTCCTACTCCGTATAAACATATAATCGCCACAGAACCAAGGAATCTATATATCTATACTCTTGTTCCTTATTCTTTCGACCATTATCATCTTGCAACACCCTCTGGTTAAAAATGAGACCGTCCAAATCAGCCAAGATGAAATGCAAAAATGTAAATTCTGATTATCTGATGTTGGTTATCCACCGAATTCTTATTTCCTATAAGACACTTTTAGCGCGACCTCTGCTAAATAACGGACCATTCCGTTTTTATTATAAAGAAGAACGGTATGAAAAAGGACATGCTACATGGGTGGGATGTGACACAAGGTCGCAAGTATGAGGCATCCAGTGAGGAAGCTACATTCAACGACAAAGTAAAGGTATGGATCGGGGAAATAGAATAAGTCTCCGGCGAGATTTGAACCTGTGCCTTTGTCATTAGAGAAAGCGAACTAATATTTTGTCTTTCAGATTTAGTCATGTATTTAATATTTCTTATCCGTATTAGCTATTCTATATTCTAGAATCTAGAATGTCCAGTCAAAGACACCCTGATTTCGCTGATTGCTTCCCCAATATCAAAATACTTGAGATATATAAAATGGTTATTTCCTAGTTGAGTAACATATTACTGGGTGACCCAGAAAAAAACAGAACCCAAATTATTTATCTATTTTCTCATTAAACTAACCCTAAACCCCAATCATAACCCTAACCCTAACCCTAAACCTTAACCCTAACCCTAACCCCCCTAGTTGAGTAACATAATATTACAGGGTGACCCAGAAAAAACAGAACCCACAAATTTTGTAATAAAACTGTTAATTTTAATTTTAAGTCTAACAAGGGTAAGAGTTAGGGTTAGGGTTAGGGTTAGGGTTAGGATTGGGGTTTAGGGTTAGTTTAATGGGAAAATAAATAAGTAGTTTGGGTTCTGTTTTTTTTTTTGGTCACTCTGTAAGATCATGTTACTCAACTAGGAAATAACCATAAAATGATTTAAAGAATTGTTTCCCGGCAGAGCTGGGAACTTTTTGGAGTCTGGATTTCAATCTATTTCTACGTTTGGATGCCATAACATTTTGATTCTACGGTGATTTACTGTTTACTGCCGCTGTGATAATTTGGAACATCCTTCTGTAGCATTCAGTTGTTCATTTGTAGCCACTCAGCCCTTTCTATTGCGAGGATCCTTAGCTTGGTTCCGGGAAATTATTCCTTTATCGCCAAAACACTATTTATTGGGAATTATTTCTCCTCTAGGACATTATTTGTAGAGCATTATTTGTCTCTTCGGACTGTATTTATTTGTCTCCGGGATACTATTTGCAGGGCATTATTTACTCTCCACATAATTTGTCTCATTGGAACATTATTTGTCTTCCTGGACATTATTTGTAGAACATTATTCATTTGGAAGGTATTATTGTTTTCCCCCACATTATTCATTTTTCTCCGGAACATTATTTGTAGGGCTTAAATATTTATCCCCAAAACTATTTGTATCGAGAACGTTATTTGGAGAGGGTTATTTATCTTTCCGAAGAAGAAATATAATTTGTTGGTCCTCATTAGTCTACCGGACATTATTTGTAAGTCATCATTTGTAGTGCATTATTTGTCTCACCGGACGTTATTTATTTGTTTTCTGGACATTATTTGTTGGTCATTATTTGTAGGTAATTATTCATTTGACTCCGGAACACAATTTGTTGCCATTATTTATTTGTCTTTCCCGTCATATTATTTTTCTCTTTGGGCATTATTTGTTTCTGATTATTTATTTGATTGCAGAACACTATTTGGAGGGCATTAATTGTCTCTCCTACATTATTTGTGAGAAATTATTTATTTGTCTCTGGGACACGATTTGCAGATTAGAGCATTATTTGTAAATCATTTGTCTCCAGACCTTATTTGTCTTCCCGGACTTTATTTGTCTTCCTGGAGATTATTTGTTGAACATTATTTGTAGGACATTATTTGTAGAGCCTTATTTGTCTCCAGACATTATTTGTCTTCCCAGAAATTATTTATAGAGCATTATTTGTAGAGCATTATTTGTCTCCAGACATGATTTGTCTTCCCGGATATTATTTTTTGTGCATTCTTTATTTGGAGGACATCATTTGTCTTCCAGGACATTATTTATTCCTTTATCTCCTCAATTTTATTTGTCTCCGCTACATTATTTATCTCCGGACATTATTTATCTTCCTGGTCATCTCGGACATTATTTTTAGGACATTATTCATTTGTTTCGTCCAAATATTTTATCTACCAGCTCATCATTTTTCCCTGAATTATTTTGAGACCCTTATTTATTTGTCTCTTGCCTTTCCGGACACTATTTGTAGGTCAATATTTATCTCCGGAACAATATTTTATGGGGTATTATATTATTCTCAGATATGATTTATTTGTACCCCTCCCACATCAAATGCAGTCTAGTGTCATGCGCAGCATGACACTTGACTTTTATCTGGGCGTCTCCGGTTGTGTGTATTTATTTGCCTCATACTCCACTTGTATGGGCTGGGCACAAAGTCTCGTTTTAACGTGGGCCCACCCACAAGCCGAAGCTCATGGGTGGGAAAGAACAAAAATTGCGTCGATCCCTTCGGCATTCCCCCTCAAGGGGGGCACCTCATGCGCTGGGCAATAAACCCAGTCCTGCCTCTTTAAATCAAGGGGACAGGTGTTGCCTGGGGGGATAGCCCCCTGGGATCGACGCTATTAACTCAAACACACCGGTCCAGTGGCCGATGCACACCGGACCCCGCCCCGAGGCCGGGTTATTAGTGGTTGTGTAGTGGTTAACTAACTAGGTGAGCAGATCAATTGTTGACGAGTTCGATTCTCGCTTGCCACCCACATTCTTCTGATCTTGTGTCAAACTAAGCTGAGCTTAAGAAATAACAACTTGACTTTTAACTATTTGCATACTTTAAGCCGCACACAGCGGCTCTTCCACCACTGCATTCCTACCGTAAGCCGATGATGGTTAGTTCATTATAATTGAGCAGAAGGACTCAGATTATAATAATAATAGGACTTTATTTGAATAGAATGAGTTCTGAGGTGAATAGATAACTTTGAAATATACCATCATACAGGTAAAATGAAGAAATCAATCCGGCAGTATTGTAAAGTTAGCGGAGTGGTCTATTGTTAGTACCAGCCGGACAGCGAGGGAGTCTATCCCTTTTTTCCTAGCGCTAGACGAGGGAGATTGTTTTTTACTGAAGTGTAGCACCAAACTTACCGTCAACTCCCCACTTTACCTCACAGATCAGATTACGCTGAGTTGGCGGGGACCAATATCGAACCAGGAACTTTGTCATTGTCTATGCGGATGCTCTACCGACTGAGCTAAGCTAATCCCAGCATACAGGTAAAAAAAAGTACCAAGAAAATTTGGTACAGCCGTGAGGGAAATTTGGCAGGCAAAAAGCTAAACTGATTGGATTATTTTTTTTTTTAAAGAAAAGATTGGGTTGTTTATTTTAATAATGAGAAAAAAGATTCATCATATAATTTTGAGGTTGTTTTGTTTGGAGGGGTGAGGGGGTTCTGATAAAAAAAGATAATTATTGAAATGTAAAATGTGTGAAACCCAAAATAATATAAAATAGAAATAAAAATCGATTCTCTCAAAGTCGAATATTCATTAACTTTTACACATATGCATTAACACGTATTGATATTTTCCGAGCAGCGTCGCTGGCTGTGTGTGTGTGTGTGTGTGTTTGTGCGTGTGAGGGAGAGAGAGAGGGAGGATGGAGAGAGAGAAGAAAGAAAGAGAGAGAGAGAGAGAGAAAGGGAGAGAGAGAGAGAGAGAGAGAGAGAGAGAGGAGAGAGAGAGAGAGAGAGAGAGAGAGGTAAGGTGCTAAGTAGAACAAATCTCATGAAAGATATATATATATGTGTGTGTGCCTGTGTGTGCGAGAGAGAGAGAGAGAGAGAGAGAGAGAGAGAAGAGATAGAGAGAGAGAGAGAGAGAGAGAGAGGTGAGAGAAGAAAGAGATAAAGAAGAAAGAGAGAAGAAAGAGAAGAAAGAGAGAGAGAGAGATAGAGTCATACAGTCAGAGAAGAGAGAGAGAGGGGGAGAGAGATAGAGAGATAGATATAGATAGAGATAGATATAGAGAGAGAGAGAGAGAGAGAGAGAGAGAGAGAGAGAGAGAGAGAGAAAGGGAGAGAGAGAGAGATGGGTGGGGGGGTCTTTCACGATCCAAAAGATCAATATTATAAGTGCGTGTTATTGTTTTCTTCTTTTTTTATTGTTTCTATTATTTTCTTGTTTGTTTTTATCAATAGATACTTAAAAGTGTGATTTGATCCGGAACCCAAAGAGGATAGAGGAAAATAAGCCGCCATATCAAATGCAAATAGTGCGTATTATTTTTTTGAATGATTTATTTACAATGGTTGTTAATAAACTTGCCTCCACACTTCGTTTCATTTCACATCTTTTTTTTTTTGGTTGTTTTTTAATTTTATTTTTGTTTTTTTAACTGCACAATCCACAAATGCAACTTCTTTGCCCTTTCAAGCTTTTTATGATAAGTTTCCGTTTTTACAATCACCATTTTCATATTGACTACATTCTATTGATGCCGAAAACAGACCGACGTGTGTCCGCCGCACCCCATCCCCTGCTGTCAGTCGACCCCCAGCCCCCTCCCCATCCACTCGCTTGCACCTTCATTTCAGCCATCCATATCTACGACCCGTTTTCTTGTTGAACGAGATAAAATAGAATTTTTATAAGAATACAAAAACAAAATAAAAATAAAATAAAATGAATAAAATAGATTAAAATAAATGAATAAACAAATAAATATATTGTCGCCCCCTCTTACCTAGAATAGAGAATTTTATAATTGAACAGACGTTCTATCTCACGGATAAGATAATAAACACACACACACATACACACACACAACATATATATATATATATATATATATATAAATAATATATGTAAAAAATGAAACTGACCGAAACACATGTGTAAGTGAAAAAAAGATGAACTGACCGAAACACATGTGTAAGTGATATTGATTAATTTCATCTTTTATTATCATTCTATTCTTTCTTTTCTTTATCATTCTTCTCATATATATATATATATATATATATATATATATATATATATATAACAAATTTTTGGTACAGCTAAACTTATATATATATAAGTATTTTGTATTGGAGAAATAAAAATAAAGCGCTCGATTACAGGTGTAAGAATTATATTTATTTGTCATAGAGTTGTAGTACTATATATATATATATATATATATATATATATATATATATATAGTGTGTGGGATTGTCACTGTTTCAGCTTTTACTGGAACGGTGTGCCAAACGCAGTATTATTGGTAAGAGTGCTCAATATAAAATAGAGCTGTTATATAATATAATAAAATAAATATATAAAGGCTTTACATATCTATTTATTTGGTGATAAAGGAACATTCACGACCATTTTGGTTTCATGCGTTAACAATCGTCAGGTGAAGGTGTTACAAATGCATGAAACCAAAATGGTCGTGAATGTTCCTTTGTCACCAAATAAATAGATATGTAAAACCTTTATATATATATATATATATATATATATATATATATATATATATATATATATATATATATAGTTTTATAGTTTGTTTGAAGCATTGTGTGTATATTTGGTGTGGAGGTTAATTTTGAAAGCTTAGTACAATGCGAAGGCAAAAAGAAAGCATTAAAAAATACAGGTGAATGAACAACATACTCGTTACCTTTTCTTCCTTCGCATTTTGATAAGCCTTAAAACTCAATATCGAAACCACACACACACACACACACACACACACACACATATATATATATATATATATATATATATATATATATGTGTGTGTGTGTGTGTGTGTGTGTGTGTACAAGCAAGTTTTGTTAAAGACCAGTGAATATTTCTTCTTCATGACCTTTAAACGTAGACGTTCAAGTCTTCTTGTTGTTTTTGTATATCAAGGTCCAGATGGTAGAAATGGTGTCCCATATTCTTACCTAAGTGCTTTACATGTCACTGTCGTCCTCAGCTGGATTATTGATTGTAGTCGTTGTTTGTTTTGTGGTGCAATTTTTATTCTTCTGTGGCGGTTTATTGCAGTTTTTTGTGTTTGTTGGTTTATTCAATTAGAAGGGTTTATTGTAGGTAAGGGGGTGCTGTGGTTATATGCATTAGTTATTAAAGATATTTAGTATATTGGTGCCGGTGTTAAATGCTCTTTTATTTATGTTAGTTTATTTTTATTTTTATTCTTGATGCAAATTGCCTCAAGATTTTGTAGGTGTTTTTTTTATCGTTATTTTTAAAGAGGTTTATAGTTGTTTTAACAGACGATTTTTAGATTTTTAAAAAAATTAAAAAAACTACCCCCTAACCCTAACCCTAACTCTAATCCCTAACCCTAACACCTAACACTAATCCCTAACAAACAACCGGATATTGACGGTGTAAATGAAAAACATGTCCTTTCTTAATCGAGATCAAAAAGGGGTGCCTAAAGGTAATATGGTCCGAGGATTTTAGTGTTTTCGGTGAGAATCTTACGTTTATCGAGGGATGTGAATTTGTCAGTGTTATTATCATGCTTGAGTATCCATCAAGAATGAATAAAACAAACATGCATTAGGCATAAAATAACCCACCAAATGTTGACATGCCGTAAAATCAAACTAACCAATGAGCCTGTTCAATACTTAGATGGGTGACCATTTAGGCAACAGCAGGTACTATAATCAATTAGAGTCATTTGTTTATCAAAACTGACTTGATTCGGCATTAAATGACCCGAAAGGGTTGATATGCCGTAAAACAAAAAACAACCAACCAACCAACCAACTAGTTTACACGATCCAGCGAATTTTGTTTTCCTGCTATAAAGGGATTTATGAATAGAAACTAGTAAATTTACTCCCTGTGGACCCCTTTTGCTTTTATTCTCCGTACCAAAATTTTATTCACTTCCCCAGGGGTCTACTTGATTTTAGAAAGATTTTCAATTATATATTTTAATTGTCGTCGTTGTGAATAGAAATATGTCGTAAAATATTGAATATAATATGAGGAAAATAAACACACATTTTTGTATTATTTGTATTATTCGGACTATTGTCCTCATCTTTATTGTTATCTGTAAAACGTTTCGGCCGATGTCCCCCCCCCCTCACAGCCTGTTAAGTTTTTAAGGGCCATCCTTTGGCCTTAAAGCAGGAGCGCTTGTCCAGTGGAATTGGATCCTTTGTAAAGAGTCCCTCGATAATGAATCTTTTGTTTACTCTGGTAAAGTGTTCTCAGTTACTGGTATAGAGTCCTTCGATAATGAATCCATTGGTTACTCTGGTAATCGTATAAGTCCGTCCTGGGTATTGGTAAAGGTCCGGTAATCCTATGTCCGTCCTCAAGGAGTAAAGTTAGAATTATGTCCAATGTGGGGGGGGGGTTAAGTATTCTATCAGCCACGCAGTATGTTTAGTGATTGGCTGCAGTAGTCAATCACGGGACCATGGCCAGTCTATAAATCCAAGTGGGGAACTGGAGCACACCTTATATCACAAGAATCCAACAAAATTCTTCAGGTATTTCTTAGTCCAATTGAACACATATTTAGTGGATATCGGCGCTGGGTAAGACAGTTCTAAGTGACATTTATCTCTTAGTCAAGAGCGACAGTAACATAGAATAGTAATTAACACAGCTTAACACTTGTACCCAGTCATGGTTATCGGAATTAGAACAGTATACCACCGTTGATTGAATAAAGGGTTGGGTTCAAAGTTCCGTTATGGTTCCCGATTACGACAAGAAGGTTCCCAAGTTCGTGAAGTTTCCGAGTCCGACAAGAAATGCCTGAAGAAAGTCGGAGGGAATGTTACATAATTGTTAGATTTCTAATACTTATGTACAGTAGTGTAGAAACCAAAATGGCTGTTATAAGTTGCAGCCGGCGGCCTTGAAGGATTGAATGACAAGGCTTGACCTCATCCTGATCCTTCCGGTGGATACCGTGAGAATCGGTGGAGAAGACCCTCTTCCGGTTTAGATTAGAGAGAGCTTTAGTCAGATCGGCAAAAGCTACGACGGTGGTAAGTCGTGTTATGCACGGTGCCGACTCAATCTGTGCAGGTAGTCTGGTGGGGATTTCAGAATAAAATATGATCTAAGTTAAATCGAAGTCTTGTGTTATTATCTAAAAACTACCAATGACACAGGGCTTCAGATAAAGAGAAATCTCCAATGGAAGACCAGACACGAAGTCCCCAAGACGAAGTCCAGACGCTAGAAGAGACGCTAGAAGAACTTAAGATACGAAAGATGACCAGAATAATAGAAGTAAGAAAGTAAGTAAAGAAAGAGAGTATACAACAGGAACATCGGCCAAAA
>CM042168.1:69661537-69674037 GCA_023376005.1 Doryteuthis pealeii
CGTTTCTTATGCTTCAAAACACCTCGCTTAGATTTCCGACGGTTCGCCACGCGTTCCTAGATGTGTTACGCTCGCCTAACTTTCTCTGCTGACCAAACAGATCGAAAAAAACAACAACAAAAAACGTAAACACGCCGTCGTGAGCAACCAAAGTGCACAATAAATCGATAATGAATTTGTTAAAGATGAAAATAAAAATAATATATTTTTATCGACTGGTTTTGTAGAGATTTTAGCCTCGCTTTGAAATCGAAAAAAGGAGTCAGTCATGTGAGGCGTTGATCAGAGACACAAAACTTTGATGCCTTTTATTTTTTTCTTTGAGAATTTTTAATTATTTATTTATTTATTATTATTATTATTATTATTATTATTATTATTATTATTATTATTATTATTATTATTATTATTATTATATTATTATTATTATTATTATTATTATTATTTTACAAAAATATGCTTTTTCCGATTTAGAGAGTCGACCCCACCCCCAGATTTTCACCTGAAGATATTAATTATTTTGTCCAAGTCTTTTTTCTCTTCTTCTTCTTTTAAGCCAAAATAACTGGGAAATGCTTTTCTCTATGCAACATTAACTAAGGGCGAAGCTCGGAATAGAACCTGTTGCATCCAGAACTTTTTTTTTTATTTTAGAATAACGGAAACAAAAACATAATTAATCGCAGACATCCTTTCTCGGTTTAGAATTTGAAAAAAAGATCATTTTTCTTTCTTTTTCTTTTTTTTGTCCGGTTTAGTTATGTCGGTAAAACATTCACCCAGAAACCACAAGGTTCCCGGTTCGATTCCGGTTGCTAGTTGAATTAGTTTTGGTTTTGGTTTTGTTTTGTTTTACGGCATATCAATCTCAGTGGGTCATTTAATGCTGATAAAGTTTTGAAATAAATCAATTCTTAATGGATAATACAATTTTTTTATAAATACATTTTTCTATTTAACCCATAGATGGGACCCTGACAGGTACTACCACCCCGGGTCAGAATGGATCTGGGAGCAATGGTGATGAAAGGGTGCTCCACATTCCCCAAACCTCCAAAATTGGAACCTCACCATCAGATAGAGTTTAACGTCATTCCCAGGACATGTAGACCCGCAGCCACCGCCTTCTAGCATCCATATGATAAAAAGGGGTGGGGCTTGCCATAAGGGCAATAGGGTTGGGAAAATCATATAGGTGCTAGGGCTTGACGTGACCAGCCGATTGATCGGAGGGGGCCTCTCCGACCGCCCGTCTAGCCCAAGATAGGGCCAAAGTGGAGTATTGCATGTCATGAACTGCTCATCCACCTGGGCTCTATCCTTAAACATCACGGGTCGCCACCCACGGCCAACAGGTGGCCCCATTGGGGGAGTCTTACCCCTCTGCAGAGGTGCAGTCGGTGCATTCTAACGCCCCAGCCGACAGGGTGGGTTGAATTAGTACTAGATAGGTTGGTTGGTTGGATTTTACGGCATGTCAACTCTTGTTGGGTTATTTTATACCGAAGACATTTAAAAAAAAATCATTCTTGTTGGGTATTCAATTTTTTAAGGAATTGGTTGGTTGGTTGAGGTTTGGAGGTTTGATTTCTTTTACGGCATATCAACCTCGGTGGGCTATTTAATGTCGGCAAAGTTTTGGAAGATTCTTGCGAGAGTTAGGTAGAAATTATTTTAAACTCAATTTTTTTTTCATAAACAAATTTAATTTTGTTTTATTCATTCTTAATAGGTACTCATTTTTTTTAACTCAATTTTTTAAACCCATTTTTAAAACTATTTTTTCTATTTAACCCATAGGTGGGACCTTAACAGGTACTACCACCCCGGGTCAGAATGGATCTGGGAGCAATGGTGATGAAGGGGTGCTCCACATTCCCCAAACCTCCAGAACTGGAACCTCACCATCAGATAGAGTTTAACGTCATTCCCAGGACATGTAGACCCGCAGCCACCGCCTTCTAGCATCCATATGATAAAAAGGGGTGGGGCTTGCCATAAGGGCAATAGGGTTGGGAAAATCATATAGGTGCTAGGGCTTGACGTGACCAGCCGATTGATCGGAGGGGGCCTCTCCGACCGCCCGTCTAGCCCAAGATAGGGCCAAAGTGGAGTATTGCATGTCATGAACTGCTCATCCACCTGGGCTCTATCCTTAAACATCACGGGTCGCCACCCACGGCCAACAGGTGGCCCCATTGGGGGAGTCTTACCCCTCTGCAGAGGTGCAGTCGGTGCATTCTAACGCCCCAGCCAACAGGGTGGGTTGAATTAGTACTAGATAGGTTGGTTGGTTGGATTTTACGGCATGTCAACTCTTGTTGGGTTATTTTATGCCGAAGACATTTATTTAAAAAATTCATTCTTGTTGGGTATTCAGTTTTTTTAAGGAATTGGTTGGGTGGTTGTTTGGTTGAGGTTTGTAGGTTTGATTTCTTTTACGGCATATCAACTTCGGTGGGCTATTTAATGTCGGCAAAGTTTTGGAAGATTCTTGCGAGAGTTAGGTAGAAATTATTTTAAACTCAATTCTTTTTCATAAACAAATTTAATTTTGTTTTATTCATTCTTAATAGGTACTCATTTTTTTTAACTCAATTTTTTAAACCCATTTTTAAAACTATTTTTTCTATTTAACCCACAGGTGGGACCTTAACAGGTACTACCGCTCCGGGTCAGAGTAGACCGGGGAACAATGGTGATGAAGGGTTACTCCATATTCCCCAGAGCTCCAGAATTGGAACTTTACCATCAGGCAGAGTTTAATGTCATACCCAGGACAATAAGACCCTCAGTCACCGCCTTCTAGCACATATATGATAAAAGAGTTGGGACAATCATATAGGTGCTATGTGCTATGGAGGCGCGTGGTCTAATGGTTAGAGTCGTAGGAAATGTACTCGTCGATCCGAGTTCAATTCCTGGACGAAGCTGTTTGCATTTGACAATTCTCCCTCCAGCTATGGGTAAATAGCAGGGTAGACTGGGCCCTTTAACCGTAGCTAGGTAACGAGTCTATGAGAAGGAACACTCTAAATTCAAACCTGTTAAACTCCGCTTAATAAATTGACCTTATGTCGCATCCTTCTCGTTCGGAGGAGTTGGTATACATATATATATATATATATATATATATATATATGTGTGTGTGTGTGTGTGTGTGTGTGTGTGTGCTATGGCTTGACGTGACCAGCCGATTGATAGGAGAGGGCCTCTCCGACTGAATCATCAAGCTTAAGTAAGGGCCAAAGGGAGTATTAGATTGGAAAGCAGGAAATCTCAAAGAAGATCTCAAAGAAGAGTCCCTTTGGTTTTAATTCAGTTTTATTTCTTCTTGACTGGTTGCCATACCAACGTTAAAGATCCTAGTCTGCCCTACTCTTTATCCATATCAGAAGGGAGAATAGTTGGATTTGTAATTTTGCCAAGGGTATTAGCACTATGTGAAATGCAAACAGCTACGTCCAGGATTTGAACTCGTCACGCCGTGTCCATTTCCTACGACTATAACCATTACATAACGCGCCTCCAATTCAGCTATTGGTAACATGGGTTGGTTCATCTCATCTGTGGGGAGATAACGGTAGTTGTGGTGTTCCATCTCAACAAGATTAGTATAGCGCTAGTGAAAAGGGGGTAGACTCACTCGCAGTCCGGCTGATACCGACAACTTTTCTACAACACGATCCCTGACGATGCTACCATATCGTTAAAACCGTTAACTACAAAAATGTAAATACAGACGTACAACATATTATTTCATAACCCTAAGCATAAAATAACTCCATACGAGTTGATATGCCGTTAAAATCAACCAACTAACAAAAATGAGATATATGATCAGATAAGTTATGATAGATATGATATGATATAAGATATCATATCATATATATTATACCTGATATATGATGTAATATATTATGAGATATTATATAAGATACGATATAAGATATATTATAATATAAAATGAAGGATAAAATATGGAAGCGCGTGGGCTAGTGGTTAGAGTCATGGAAAATGGACTCGTCGATGCGAGTTCAATTCCTAGACGAAGCTGTTGGCATTTCACATAGCGCTAATACCCTTGGGAAATGTATGAATCCATATATTCTCCCTCCAGCTATGGGTTAGATAGTAGGGCAGACTGAGCCCTTCAGTCTTGGGTAGGTAACCAGTCTAGGAGAGGGATAACTCTGAATTCAAAATTCCTGAGGACGGTCGTTGATTGGGTTTGTGGCAACCCTTGATGCACCAATTCTTTCCTATCGACTGTGTCAAAAAGTGTGGATGGTCCAACACAAGCCTTCACCACTATAAACAAATCACTGTGTGGATGTTCATTGTACGGGAGAATCCATTAATATAAAATGATATGATTAAACCCAATTTGACAATACCAATTGGCTGTATAGGAGGTATGATATGATAAAGATATATCATAATATTATATGATATGACATAATAATATATGATATAACATATAATAGGATATAATCAAATATGATATAAGATATGATTAGTATTATCTGCGTTATTCGGACTATTGTCCCCATCTTCATTGTTATTTGTACAACGTTTCGGCCGATATACCCTCCGGCCTTCTTCAGGTATTTCTTGTCGGACTCGGAAACCTTCTTCTCGGACTCGGGAACCTTCTTGTCGTATTCGGGAGCCATCACGAAACTTTGAACCACGGGGGTATCCTGTTCTCATTCTGCTAACCATAGCTGGGGTAGGAGTTGTGTTAATTAGTTATTTTTCTAACTACTTTCCCTCAGGATTGAACTCGGGTTCTTGAGATAACTGTCACTTAGAACTGTCTTAACCTAACTGCCTTATCCACTCGGCCATGTGTCCAATTGGACAATTGAGTGTAAATTTTGGGAACTTATAAACCTAATGTCTTGATTTTGGCTAGAATATCTAAGTGATATAATATATGATATAGTATAATAATATATGATATATAATGTGATATGATATGATATGTCACTGTTTCTGACTAGATTAAACCAAAGACGTTAGATAATGTCCATGTCCACAACTTTTACAAAATAGTCATGAGTTATTTAGTAACCTTTTCTTAGCCTGGCCTATTGGTCTCAGGTTGCCTACAGTATATATATTTACCAACCCCTCCGCACGGGCAGGATGTGACTCAAGGTCAATTTATAAAGCGGAGTTCAACAGGTGTGAATTCAGAGTTTTCCTTCTCCTAGACCGGTTGCCTAACCAAGGTTAAAGAGCCCAGTCTACCCTACCATTTATCCATAGCTGGAGGGAGAGTAGGATTCATACCTTTCCCAAGGGTATTAGCGCTAAGTGAAATGCAATTACCACGTCCAGGATTTGAACTCGGGGCGACGAGTTAATTTCCCATGACTTTAACCATTACACCACGCGCTTCCTTGCCTACAGTATATGTTATTACCAAGTGGTTACCCATCTAAATATTGAATAGCGTCAATGCTGCTTAACTTGATCAATCTGCTGTGAACTGTTATCTTTATCATGGCTTTTCCGTAACTTACGAACATGGATGTTGTTATTTTACTAAGTTTTGTCCAGTCTAGTTTAGGGGCCGGGTTAGCTCAGTCGGTAGAGTGTTCGGCTAGAAACAACAAGGTTCCTAGTTCGATACCGGTCCTCGCCAACTCAGCGTATGGGTAGCTCAGGGAATCTGTGCGGTAAAGTAAGGAGCTGATGGCAGATGTGGCGCTCCACATCAGACGCAAAAACAATCTCCTTGTCTAGCGCTAGTGAAAAGGGGATAGACTCCCTCGCTGCATGGCTGATACCGACTTTAGGCCGCCCCGACGACTCTTTTTTTTGTTGTCTAGTCTGGCTTATATATATTTACCAACCCCTCCGTACGGGTGGGATGTGACACAAGGTCAATTTTTTAAGCGGAGTTCAACAGGCTTGAATTCAGAGTTTTCCTTCTCCTAGACCGGTTGCCTAACCAAGGTTAAAGAGCCCAGTCTGCCCTACTATTTACTCATAGCTGGAGGGAGAGTAGGATTCATACCTTTCCAAAGGGTATTAGCGCTAAGTGAAATGCAATTACCACTCCCAGGATTTGAACTCGGGGCGACAAGTCCATTTCCCATGCCTTTAACCATTACACCACGCGCTTCTTTGATTGTTTATAGAATCTTATAATTAAGTGCTTACTCATCTAAGTATTGAAGGTGCTCGTTAAACCTTCACCACAAACGTTCGCACTGTGGCCTTGTCCTTAAATCTCAGAATGATGTGGAAAAGTTCGAGGAAGACAATTCTTGGACAATAAGGCACATTGTTGTTGTTGTTTTGTTGTTGCTTTTGTTGTTGATAATGTTTTTTTGTTGTTGTTGTTGTTAATAGAAAACCTCAACTTTGGCGAAAAAGATTTCTTTGTGTCAGAATTGTGGCTGGAAATTCCGGTAATTTACAATGACAGAAAATTGTGATTAAGAATAGATTTTTTTTTTCCTTTTTCCGTTTGGCTTTCGATTCCGCTCATTATTTTCCGAATTTTTGTGGTGGAGTCTGGCAGGAAACTCTTTAGTCGATGAAGAGAAGAGGAAATCGCATTTTAACAGAGAGAAGAGGGATGGAGATAAACAGAAAAGAGAGAGAGAAGGAAAGAATGAGAGATGTTAAAAGAAATAAGAACAAGACATGAAAAAAAGAAAGAAAGAAAAGAAATATAAAAGGAAAAAAGAAAAGGAAAGGAGGGAAAAAAGAGAAGAAAGAGACGTTGAAAGAAAGAAAGAAAGAAAGAGGAAGAAGAAGAAGAAGAAGAAGAAGAAGAAGAAGAAGAAGAAGAAGAATTAAAAGAAAAGAAAGGATGAAGTATTGGTAAAAAAAGAAAGACCCCCCCCCCAAATGAACAAGAAAAGACGAAAGAAGAAAAAAAAGGAAGGAGTGGAGAAAAATAAAAAATAGAGAGAATAAAAGAAAGAAAGAAAAAATGAAGCAGGGAAAAAAACAAACAAACAAGAAATAAAGAAAGAAAAAGAAAGAAAGAGAGAGTGTGTGTGTGAGAGAGAAAAAGAGAAAGCGCGATAGCGTGTGTGGGTGTGAACGAGAGAGAGAAAGAGAGAGAGAGAGAGAGAGGGAGAGAGAGAGTGTGTATGCGTGAGAGAGAAAAAGAGAAAGCGTGTATGTGTGTATGTGTGTGTGTGTGTGAAAGAGAGAGAAAGAGAGAGAGAGTGTGTGTAAGAGAAAGAGAAAGCGTGTGTGTGTGTGTGTGTGTGAGAGAGAGAGAGAGAGAGAGAGAGAGAGAGAGAGAGAGAGAGAGAGAGAGAAAAGAGAGAAGAAAAGAAGAAAGAGAAACAAAGAAAGAAAGAAGAGAGTGTGTGTGTGAGAGAGAGAAGCGCGCTAGCGTGTGTGGTGTGAAAGAGAGAGGAGAAAAGAGAGAGAGAGGGAGAGTGTATGTGTGAGAGAGAGAGAGAGAGAAAGAGAAAGCGCACGTGTGTGTGAGACAGAGAGAGGGAGAGAGAGAGAGAGAGAGAGAGAGAGCTTATGTGTGTGAGAGAGAGAAAGAGAATGCGTGTTTGTGTGTGAAGAGAGAGAGAGAGAGAGAGAAAGAGAGAGAGAGAGAGAGAGAGAGAGAGAGAGAGAGAGAGAGAGAGAGAGAGAGAGAGAGAGAGAGAGGAGAGTGGGGGTGAGGGGGGTGAAAGGAAGAGTGAATCCTCTCACGAAATGGTCATCTGTGAAAGTTCAATCTGTTTCGAATCCTGTGAATGGCCAGAGACACTTTTGATTTGTTTCAATTCTTTACTTTCTATAATGACCCCCCCCCTGCAGATGGAATAGTACTACTCAGACACAATCAGATTCGAACTAATGAATTGTAGTTTCCAGTTTATTTCAATCTATTAACACTTTCATTGTCGTTGTTGTCCAACTCTTGACTGACGACGACTCAGCCAGTCAAAGTTTCAACTGCCAAAACATTGGCCGATTTTAAACCAATCAAATAATCGTGACCATAACTCTGAATTTTTTTAGATGAGACTAGATGATTTGCATTATTTGGATTATTCGGACTATTGTTCTCATCTTTATTGATATTTTTACAAGGTAAAAAATCATACATAAGTATAGCTCTGCTGATGAGGCCTAATAGGCCGAAATGTACATACAGAGATTGATTTTTCTCGATTTGTTTAGCCTTACATTTGAGTAGGTATGCCCGCCTAATTCATTCATTATTAATTAATTAATTTTCAAAAATTAGGTACGACTTCAATTAAGAACATATAAAAAAAAAAATTGTCGGCTATAAAAAAAGCCATATCAAAACACATTGTTTGTTTACTTCTCATAAGTATTAAGGTAGATATTCTAGGTAAAGTATGACATTAGTTTCCCCAAATTCACACTGAATTGTCCAATTGGACACATAGCGTAGTGGATATAGGCGTTGGGTTAATGCAGTTCTAAGTTATCTCTAGGCTGCATGTTCAATCCTGGTCAAGGGTGGCAGTAATATAGCAATAATAATAACACCGGTTAACACTTGTGCCCAGCTAAGGTTAGCGGAATGAGAACAGGATATCCCTGTGGATTGAATAAAGGGTTGGATTCAATGTTCTGTGATCGCTCCCGATTACGATAAAAAGGTTCCCGAGTCCGACAAGAAATACCTGAAGAAGGCCAGAGGGCACATCGACCGAAGCGTTTTGTAGATGACAATAAAGATGAGGACAATAGTCCGAATAATCCAAATAATACTAATTGTGACGAATGCATAAATTACAAAATCAAAATAATGGACCATTCCGTTTTTTATTATTAAGAAAGAAAGGTAAGAAAATGACATACGACACAGAAAAATATTAGGAAGAAAGAAAGAAAGAAAGAAAGAAAGAGAGTAAGGGAAAGATAGAGAGAGAGGGGTGAGCCCACTAAAGCGATAAGGCTAATCTGTTTCTATCGAACATAGTGAAAAGATGAAAAGAAGGAAAGAAAATATGAGAGAGAGAGAGAGAGAGAGAGAGAGAGAGAGAGAGAGAGAGAGAGAGAGAGAGAGAGAGAGAGAGTTTATTTCAACATCAAATATTATTCAATGTTTCAGTTCATTTATATATTAATACTCGTGTTCCTTATTTGAACGACCGTTATCATTTTGCAATACCCTCTGAAGATGAGGCCGTCCAAACCATCCAAGATGAAATGCGAAAATATAAATATGATTATCTTGTGTTGCTTCGCCACCGAATTCTTATTTCTAATGAATGTCGTCACCTCAGCTAAACAATGGACCATTTTGTTTTTATTATAATGAAAGAAAGGAAAGAAAAAGGACATGCTGTACAGTGTACGAAAATGAAACCCTCTTAGGTAACAATTACACAAAAAATGTAAATATGAACACTAATTTCCACAACATTAGGCATAAAATAACCCTAGACGGGTTGAAACACCGTTAGAATCAATCAATTCTTTTGCGAGGGTATCTTACTCCTCCGCAGGGGATAGTCATTGTTTTTTTACGCCACGCCGACAGGGTTAATTTAGAGTATGTAGAGTAGAGACCGGATGGTAGGGAAATATAAAGTTTCTTTATGACCGCAGGAGAATTTTGTTGGAACTGCGTAAGCCATGTCCTTGTACCTTCGGGTTGGTGGTAAGAAGAGGCCAGATGGCAGAGAAATGTAGCCGCCCTATCGGCTGGAACTGTAGAATACACCGACTGGACCTATGTAGAGGGGTAAGACCCCCCCCCCACAATGGGACCACCTGTTGGCGGTGGATAGTGACCTGTGATGCTTAAGGATAGAACCCTAGTGGCTGAGCAATCCATGACATGCAACACTCCACTTTGACCCTTACTTAGTCTAGACGGGCGATCGGAGAGACCTCTTCTAATCAATCGGCTGGTCACGTCAAGCCCTTGCACCTATATGATTGTCCCAACCCTATTGCCCGTATGGCAAGCCCCAACCCTTTTTATCATATATGGGCTTGAATACGGTTACTGATGGTGTTCTGGGTATGACGCTAAACTCTATCTAATGGTGAAGTTCCAATCCTGGAGATATGGGGAGTGTGGAGTACCCCTTTATTACCATTACTTCCAGGTCCACTCTGACCCGGAGTGGTATTACCTTTAAATAGAAAAATATGTTTAAAAGTAATTGAGCTAAAATGAAATTTTGAGTACTCATCAAGAATGAATAAAACAAAACGTCTTTGGCATAAAATAACCCGACAATGGTTGACATACGGTAAAACCCAGCTAATCAACCAACCAGATGGTAGAGAAATAAATGTAAAGTTTTTCTATTGTCACAGGTGAATTTTGTTGGAACTGTGTAAGCCATGTCCTTGTTCCTTGGGTCACGACCCATCAATCATCGCTTGAAAAGGAAAAGAACTGCTGGTCGATTTCGTAAATGTTACAATCAAAGATTCTAATCTGAAATCTGACAGAAATCGACAATAAGATTGTGAGCCGTAGTTGTTTTGTCTGCTTTGCAAGTTGGAGTCGGGGGGGGGGGGCGAATTTGAAAAAAAAAAAAAAAACTAACAAAGAAAAGCTGACACATATTCGGATGTAAATGACGCTAAAAAGAAATCAATTTTTTCTTCTTTTTCTTCTTTTCTTTCTTTTTCTTTTTTTTTTCTTTTTCTTTTTAGCTCGTTTGCCTACACATTACGAGACGACGTTCACCTGATTCGTCCGAGGCTCTCGGGTCTTTAGTCTTCCACATCGAGGTTGGTCAGATGATGACCGCAGCTCATGAAAAAAGCTCTCGGCTTGATCTCCTCTTAAATGTCAAAGTTTAATGTTTCCAGTCATTTGAAACTGAAGCCAGTAACATCTGCAGAGGCTCTCGGCGTTTCGGTGAATTATGAAAACGGTAAACGGGTCGTAAGACGACTGGCAAGCAGACATTGCTTGACAGTTTACAAATCGAGTGATATTAAGTTGCAAGCGTTGATATTTCCCTCCTTGCTTTATGTACAAAGGGAGCCGGTTTGAACTTTACGCTCGTGCGCACGCGCGAACTCACACAGACGCACACACACGCATACACACCAGCACACGCACATGCAATTATACACACAACAAAAAAAATGCCCACACATTCACACACACACGTATGTCAACGCATTGGTAGAATGTGCGTTTGTATATATATATATATATATATATATATATATATATATATGTGTGTGTGTGTGTGTGTGTGTGTGTGTGTGTGTGTGTGTGTGTGTGTGTGAGTGTTATTTAACAAGTGCATATCTAACTCTTTTAAGTCATAAAGATCCCGTTTATTACGGTCTGGTCTTTTGAAAGACATTGCAAACAAATGCTCACACATTCACATTCACATATATGTCTACACGTTATTAGAATGTGTGTGTGTGTGTGTGTGTGTGTGGTGTGTGTGCGTATGTATGTCTGTGTGTGTGTGTGTGTGTGTGTACGTGTGTCATTTAACTTGTGTATATCTAACTCTTTTAAATCATAACGATCCTGTTTATTATGGTCTTATCTTTTGAAAGACATTGCAGCATGTTCACAATGAGCGGTTAATATATATATGTATATGAGAGTGTTAGTGTGTGTAGGTGTGCGTACGCGCGCACATGTTTGTGTGTGTGTGTGTGTGTGTGTGTGTGCAGCAGACATATGTACAGACGGACATACAGACAGATACACAAGCATACTAATAAGCGATTCATTGTTATTTTAATGCATTTTTCAAGACACAAAAAAGATTGTTATAATTGACACACGTAGACACACTTACTCTTTCTCTTTCTCTCTCTCTCTCTCTCTCTCTCTCTCTATCTATCTATCTCTATCTCTCTCTCTCACCCCATATATATATATATATATATATATATATATATATATATATATATATATATATAAGGGAATGGTATCAAGTGTTTACTTGATAGGATTCAATCAAAATTGAGAACAAACGTACATACAAAGTTTTGCGTTTATATTTTTACATATACGGAACATTATAAATATATATCTGATAACAATCTGATTAACTGTAGTACAAACACACACACACACACACATACTCTCACACACACATATATATATACATACACACACACACATATATATATATATACATTGAGAATTTGAAGAATTTGTTACATAATGGATTTGCATAATGGATTTTTGCAACGAAGTGTTGTGTGGATTTAAAAAAATGGTTACTTACTTAAAAAGCATCATATTTACTCCACTCCACAGAGATATTTGTTTTGTTTTACGACACTGGGGAGCTCCAAATCGTTTCTAAAAATTTATGATTTAATTATTCAAACTCTTATCATTAAAGAAAAAATTTAAAAATCGTACGAGTAAATATATTTCGTTCGGATTTCATAAAATTAAATAGGGGGTCGACTTATTAAAAAAACAAAAATCACCAAATATGTTTAAAAAAACCAAACTATTTCAAACATAAATTCATCTGAAAGGTGAATAAGTATCGAAATTTTCGTGGAAATTTGACAATTAATTGATTTTT
>CM042168.1:69679037-69684037 GCA_023376005.1 Doryteuthis pealeii
AGGGATTGGTAAATATATATATGATATCAAATATTCCTATCTAATCTATATAGTAATACTCGTGTTACTTAATTGCACGACCGTTATCATCTTGCAATAACTTCTGGTTAAAAATAAGACAGTGCAGATCGTCTAAGATGAAATGCAAACATGTAAATCACTATTATCTGGTGTTGCTTATCCGTCGAATTTCGTCACCTCAGCTAAATAATGGACCAGACCTGAAAAAAAAGTTTTTAAATAAAATAACTGGTGCATTATATCTTTTATTCATTAATATATCAACACTGAAAATTTCATTAAATTCGGTTAATTCCCTGATTTTTAGTATTTTTTTTTCTTTCGGCAGGGTGACATACAATGGTGGAATTTAGGTCCGTTAAGTTCGATTTACCCCAAAATACGATGGAACATTGAAAATATAATTATGATTGTAATCAAAGATTTATGAATAAATCAAATTTTGGTATTAAAAGGGTTGATATGCCGTTGAATTAATGAACCAAACCAAACCAAACCTTTCTCTCTCTTCTCTTCTTTCTTTCTCCTCTTCTTTTTCTCTTTCTTTCTCCTCTTCTTTCTCTCTTTCCTTTCATCGTTTTTCTCTCTCTCCTCTTTTCTTGTAATCAAACCTTTATAAATGAACCAGATTTCGGCATTAAATAACCCATAACGAGTTGATATTCCCTCAAACAACTAAACTAAACCAAACCATTCCACAAGACCCCCCACATACATTCCCGGTCAGAAAATGTAATCTAATTATAACGAGCCATGTCGGCTGGGCCTTTAGAATACACCGACTGCACCTCTGCAGAGGAATAAGACCTTCACCTAATGGACCACCTGTGGGCCGTGGGTGATGTTTAAGTATGGAAACCTGGTGGCTGAGCGGTCCATGACATGCAACACTTCCCTTTGGCCTTTACTTAGGATAGACGCGCGGTCAGAGAGGCTACCTCCGATCAATCGGCCGCTCACGTCAAGCCATAGCAACGATATGATTGTCCCAACCCTACTGCCCTCATGGCAAGCTCCAAGCGTTTTTAATCATATATGTGCTAAAGGCGGTGGCTGAGGGTCCTTGTTATGACGTGAAACTCCATCTAATGGTGAATTTCCAATCGTGGAGCTCTGGGAAATGTGGAGTACCCCTTCATCATAATTACTCCCAGGTCCACTCTGACAGGGTTGGTAGTACCCGTTAGGTTCATATCTACGGGTGAAATAGAAAGAATGAGTTTATAAAAATGTGTTTTAAAATTGTGTTTTAAAATTGTGTTCCCATGAAGAAGGAATAAAACAAAATGTTTTTGGCATAAAATAACCCAACAAGGGTTGAAATGCCGTAAAATCCAACCAACCAACCAACCAACCAAGCTATGTAATACCAATGCAACTGCAGCCGGTCTTGCGTTTCCTGGGTGAATGTTTGACGTTAAACTCTATCCGAAGTTCCATTCTAGAGCTCTGGGGATGTGGAGTACCTCTTCATTACCATTACTCCCAGGTCTACTCTGATCCGGAGTGGTAGTACCAGTTAGGGCCCCATCTATGAGTTGAATGAAAAAAAAAAGAGTTTTAAAAAATCGTTTAAAAAATTGAAAATCAATAAAAAATGAATAAGACAAATACGTCTTCGGCATAAAATAACCCGATGGGTTTACATGCCGTAAAAGCCGACCAACTAACAAACTAACACATCAACTTTTTTTTCAGTGGATTATTCCCTTGTTATCTAATTAAGAAATTTAATAGTTTAACTGATATTTTCTGTGCTGACCCCTGGGTCAATCAAATAACAGTGTCATAAGGATTGTCTCGTTTATTTTGGAAGGTGTTTTCATGATCGTCCATTGTATTGGCGCATTTCGACCTCTTGTCTTTTTAGCAGAAGTTGAAAACCTTAACTCAACGACAAGTTGTTGCTTGTCAGGTCAACAACAGCAGCAAACAGCAGTGTTTTCTTTCTTTCTTTCTTTCTTTCTTTCTTTCTTTTTTTCTTTCTTTCAGTTCAAAGCGATAATTCTTTCTTTCATTCGTTCTTTCTTTCTTTCTTTTTTTTTTTTTCTTTCTTTCTTTCTTTCTTTTTTTTCTTTCTTTTTTATTTCAGTTCAAAGCGATAATTCTTTCTTCATTCTTTCTTTTTTCTTTTCTTTCTTTCTTTTTTTCTTTCTTTTTTTTCTTTTTTTTTTTCTTTTTTTCTTTCTTTCAGTTCAAAGCGATAATTCTTTCTTTCATCCATTCTTCTTCTTTCTTTCTTTCTTTCTTTTTCTTTTTTCTTTCTTTCTTTCTTTCTTTCTTTTTTTTATTTCAGTTCAAAGCGATAATTCTTTCTTTTCATTCTTTCTTCTTTCTTTCTTTTTTCTCTTTTTTTCTTTCTTTTTTTTTCAAAGCGATATTCTTTCTTTTCATTCTTTTTTCTTTCTTCTTTCTTTCTTCTTTTTTTCTTTTCTTTTTTTCTTTCTTTTTTTCTTTCAGTTCAAAGCGATAATTCTTTCTTTCATTCATTCTTTCTTTCTTTCTTTCTTTCTTTTTTTCCATTCAAAGTGGTACTTCTTTCTTTGTTTTTTTATGATTCAAAGAGATATTTTTCCTTTCATTCTTTTTTCTTTCTTTCTTTCTTCAAATCAAAGTGATACTTCTTTTTTCCTTCTTTTTTCTTTTTTCTTCAATTCAAAGTGATACTTCTTTCTTTCTTTCTTTCTTTTCTTTCTTTCTTTCAATTCAAAGTGAAACTTCTTTCTTTTTTTCCTTTTTTCATTTTTTCTTTCTTTCTTTCTTTCTTTTTTCTTTCTCTCTTTCTCTCTTTCTTTCTTTCTCTCTTTTTTCTTTTTTTCTTTCTCCCTCTCTTCTCTTTCTTCTTTCTCTCTTTCTCTCTCTCTTTTTTCTTTCTTTTTTTCTTTCTTTCTTCCTTTCTTTCTTTCTTACCTTTTTTTCTTTCTTTCTTTTTTTCTTGGCTCTAATAAAAGTCTTGGGTTTCGCGCGATAAATCAAGTCCATCTTTGAAAACTGAAAACAACACTTAGCGAGGAAACAGCTGTGAAGATGAGAGTGTAACCGTGTGGCCAGCTTGTGTTGTACGGAGACGGACAACAGATAAAGTCGAAGGGGCGCCCCACAGTCAGTGACAGATAGCCAAACGTCAGACCCGGCACGTAATCCGACACGGGGAGGCCCGCTCCTCGACTAGAGGCCAAATGTTTCCAAAGATATTTTAATAAAATGTTAAAGGGTTACGCGGGCCTAAACTGTGTCTCAACAAGTCCCATTCTAACATACACGGCTGTTGCATCGCACCGTGGCCTTTCGTCTTCGCGTCTTTGGGGCAGAATTAGCCAAAGGAAGGACACACAGACACACACAACACACACACACACACTCATACTCATGTCCACACACACACACACACACACACACACACACACACACACACATACCCATGTCCACACACACACACACACACATACATAAAGTAAAATCGACAGAGTGGCCTATTGTCGGTATCAGTCATACAGCGAGTCTATCCCCTATTCACTAGCGCTATACCAGGAAGATTGTTTTAGCGTCTGAGGTGGAGTGCCACACCTACCACCAGCTCCACACTCTACCGCATAGATTCCTTTGCTACTCATACGTTGAGTTGGCCAGGGCCGGTTTTGAACCTAGAACCTTGTGGTTCCGAGCCGGATGCTTTACCGACTGATATATATATATATATATATATATATATATATATATATATATAGAGAGAGAGAGAGAGAGAGAGTAAACTACAGACACGTGTTTCGAGGTATCACCTCTCATCAGTGCAGTTATACCGTTTTTTAGCAGCTACCTCTGGCCGGGTTCGAGACCCGAACGAACTTACGCTCGACAATCCTCTTACCCATACGACCACAATCAGCTGCCAAGTATAGTAGGCTATTTAATCGCTACATTTCTAAGCGGAAATGAACTCACCTAGAGGTCTCAAACTTTATGTAAACAAAGTGAGTCTTAGCTGAACGCCGAATACGGTGAATTTTGCAATTAAATCCCTTTTAAATAAAGTGCTCAACCGAAATTGGGAGCGTATAATAAAGTAAACTACAGACACGGTAATATATATATATATATATATATATATATATATTATATATATATATAGGTTAAATTATTATTATTGTTGGCCTAATTCATTATTAATTAATTAATTTTCAAATTAGGTACGACTCCAATTAAAGCACTTATTCTCCCAAAAATTATCGGCAAAAAGCCATTCTAAACAAACCGTGTTTACAACTTATCATATCGTCGTGTAATAAAATCACTAGAAGAGGAATACTAACCTACTCTAAACAAATCGTAAAAATCTAAGAAGTCCGTTTGGTGTAGAGTTATGGATCGGCCTGTCAGCTTGGCAGTCGGTTTCAAATCACGCACAGGGCTGTCTTCCGATCTATAGCTCTGCTGATGAGGCCTAATAGGCCGAAATGTACATACAGAGATTGATTTTTCTCGATTTGTTTAGCCATACATTTAATAGTATTCCCGCCTAATTCATTATTAATTAATTAATTTTCAAAATTAGGTACGACTCCAATTAAGCACTTATATATATATAATATATATATATATATATATAATATATATTATATATATATATATTCTAAGTGGATCAATAATCCATAGCCTCACAGGTATTTCGATCTAGGATTTTTACCTATAAACGCCAATCAAATAGTGAAGTTCCAAGCAGAGATCAAATTCTGTTAAGTAATTCCTCCAATAATTCCCAAAATGGAATATATATATATATATATATATATATATATATATATACTAACACCTCCGCACAAGCAGGATGTGACACAAGGCCACACGGAGTTTAACTGGTTTGAATTCAATTTTCCTTCTCCTTCTTTACCCAGCCATGGTTAAAGAGTACAGTCCGCCCTACTATTTACCCATAACTGGAGGGAGAATGGTTGGATGCATACCTTTCGCAAGAGTATTCG
>CM042168.1:69689360-69704360 GCA_023376005.1 Doryteuthis pealeii
CTGTGTATGGATGTGTGTTTGTGGTTGGGGTGGTGTCTATGTGGCTTGTGTGGGGGTGTGTGATTGTGTGAATGAGTGAGTGTGTTGTGTGTCTCTGTCTCTGTCTGTCTGTCTGTCTGTCTGTCTGTCGGTCCTCTCTCTCCCTCGTGTGTGTGTGTGTATGTGTGTGTGTGTATGTCTATCTACAATGGAAAAGGAAAATGTTAAACGTGGAGTAAAACAAAAAATGACACTTTTGTTTGAATTTAAGGGTGAATATCTTGTCCTGTTCTTACCTTCACCAGCAGAGGAATCTTTTGTATAATTACGCACTGGATTTTAGGAATTTGAAAATTATTTTTAATTGATTGTTATATTAAAATCTATCATATAGGAGTGCTTTTCGTACATTTGAGAATAACTTGATAGTATTAGAAATCCAGTAACAGCAATATTATTTATAATCTCGGTTTGTTAAAATCATTATGCAAATTATGGCTCACACTTTATACTATGTAAATCTTTATTTCAACCTGATAGTTGATGTTTATTTCGTAATTTAATAACTTGGACAAGTCTCGTTCAATTGATCTCAAATTTTAACGGTATGGGTTGAAACAACATCTCACCAATATCCTATGTAAATCTTTGATTCCTTAGTGATATGATAACACACCATTTAGGAAGTTTAAATGCATTAATATCATGGCCATTTCAAGCAAATCTAACTATGATAGACTTTAATAAAGAATCCTAATAAGTTGCTAATTAATTAAAATGATGACTATTTTCATAAGCGTTGAAAATATAATTAAATAACTAAGGAAATCATTGATGTCAGTGGTGACTAATTCGGTACAGGGCGTTACATAATCTCAATTATATGTTAAGATTTCATATTATAAATAGAAAATTATGAGAATGATAAAAAAAATACTGAATGGTTATATTTAAAACATCTTTTAAGCTATGTAAAAAATATACAAACATAAAAAATAACTAAATAAGGAAATCGTGATGTCTGCCTTTAACCGAAGTTACGTCACCACTGACATCCACGATTTCCTTATTTATTTATTTTTTATGTTTGTATATTTTTACATAGCTTAAAAGATGTTTAAATATAACCAATTCAGGTATTTTTTTTATACATTCTCATATTTTCTATTATATATGAAATCTTAATATAATTGAGATTATGTAAACTGCCTGTAACCGAAATTATGTCACCACTGACATCATGATTTCCTTAGTTATTTAAGTTATATTTTCAACGCTTATGAAATAGTCATCATTTAATCTTAATTAGCAACTTATTAAGGATTTCTTATTAAAGTCTATCATAGTTAGATTTGCTTGAAAACTGGCCATGATATTAATGCATTTAAAATCCTGAAATGTGTGTTATATATCACTAAGGAATAAAGATTTACATAGGATATGGTGAGATGTTGTTTCAACCCATACCGTTAAAAAATTTGAGATCAATTGAACGAGACTTGTCCAAGTTATTAAATTACGAAATAACATCAACTATCAGGTTGAAATAAAGATTTACATAGTATATAGTGAGAATAATTTGCATAATGATTTTAACAAACCGGATTAATAAATAATTATTTGCTGTTACTGATTTCTAATACTATCAAGTTATTCTCAAATGTACGAAAAGCACTCCTATATATAATTTTATATAGAAATCAATTAAAATAATTATTAAAATTCTAAAAATCCAGTGCGTATTATACAAAAGAATTCCTCTGCTGGTGAAGGTAAAGAACAGGAGCAAGATATTCACCCTTAAAATTCAAACAAAAGTGTCAATTTTTTGTTTACTCCACGTTTAACCTTTTCCTTTCCATTGTAGATAGACATACACACACACACTACACACACACACACAGAGAGAGAGAGAGAGAGAAGACAGACAGACAGACAGACAGACAGACAGAGACAGAGACACACACACTCACTCATTCACACACATCACACACCCACACAAAGTCACACATAGACACACACCAACCACAAAACACACATCCATACACAGACAAATACACACACACACACACAACAGAGAGAGAGAAGAGAGAGAGAGAGAGAGAAAGAGAAGAAGAGAGAGAGAGAGAGAGAGAGAGTGAAATACACTCATTCACACACGCACATCACACACACCCACACGAACACACACACACACACACACATACACACACACACAACACACACACACACCACACATGTCCCTCGATCATTGACTTTCTTAACACGTACCTCTGGATCTATTATTTTGAACACATACATCAGAACAGTCTTTCTTGGCATTATAAAATGACCGCGAAATTTCCCCGCCATTGTTCTCGAAAGAAAGGTAAAGGTGTATTGTTAATAAAATACATTCGAGAAAATCAATTAATCTTTTTAACTCTTACTGTCGGCAGAGCTTAGAATATGCTAACAGTATCCCCTTACAGAGTGTTAAGACCTCACCAAAACGGGCGCCCTAGGTATGACGCTAATCTGCATCTGGTTCTTATGCGCTAGGTCTGAAGATCTGGGAAGTGTGAAGTACCCTTACATATCCATTACCCCCAGGTTCTCTCTGACCTGGAGTGGTACTACTTATTAGGGTCTCTTACCATTAGAAAATGACCACGATTTTTTCCTATTGTTCTCCTGAATTTAAATCTTCCTGTTGAATCAAGATAAGGCGTCACGTCGTGGTATAATAGTTCGTAAGCTAATTCAGCAAATCCGTTAGTAATGAAAATGAGTTCAATCCTTGCTGGATGCCTCATACTTGTGACCTTGTGTCATTTTCAAAATCATGATTAAAGTCATTTTTTTAATAAACAAAGGACTGGTTGCTTACAATACCTGCTGTTGCTTACAGTACCTGCTGCTGCTTACAGTACCTGCTGCTGCGTAAGTGACTTAGTGGTCACCCATCTAAGTACTGAACAGGCTCATCGCTGCTTAACTTCGGTGATCTCGCGGTGCTTTAAGCGTGACTTGACCATAATGACTCCTGGAAGAAGCATTTCACATCTATTGATAATGGAGATTTGGTTTCTTTTTGTCTGTAACCGAAACTACGTCACTACTTACATCACAGTATTAGTAGTAAGTAAATGAGACAATGATCACAGAGGTCGTTTATACAGAATAGATTATAAACAATTTGTCAATTAGAAATAAAAATAAAATTTAGAAGGGACACAGATTAAAAAAAAGAAATAAAAAGAAGTCAAACTGGAAATATGCAGTTGAATTTGATTCTTGTATAAATTTGTGGATAAGTCAATCATTTGTAGAGGTCAATCCGAGTAATAATTTTGTAAGATTAAAATTCAAACATAATAAGATGGACGAGAAGCAACTCTTGATTTTAAAAAATAAATTCCATGAATTAATGATTTTCTGACCATAAACCCTTAAAGTCACAAAATCAATTAGGAGTCAAATTTTCACATAAACTTTTATACTTATTCATCTTTAGATGAATTTGTGTTTAAAATAGTCTTTTCCTAAAATATATTAGGGGAAATATTTTTTACTAGGTCGCCACCATCCCTTATTCATTTTATAAAATCCGAACAAAATATATTTTATTCGTACGATTTTAAAATTCTTCTATAAAGATAGAATCTATATAATTAAATCAGAAAATTTTAATAACCGTTTTGGGGTGCCCAACTGTCGTAAAACAAAACAAATATCTCAGTGGAGGAATATGATGCTATTTAGGTAAATAATTACTTTTATAAAAATATTAAACGTTTTATTTTATTTAATTAATTTTCCTACCCCCTCAGATAATATCTTCCAAAAATGTATTTTTACATCGCCCGGAAGGTGTTTTTTTTGCTAGTAACACTAATGTATACCTATTTTATACCTAATTTTATAATCCTTATAAATTCTCCTTGCTGTTTTTGTTTTAATGATGGAGGAGGATCTCTTCTCTCAAAGCAGTTTTGACTAGTGAGAAGAGAATCCCTGCAGAGTGGTAAGACCTCCCCAAAAATGGCGCCCTAGGTATGACGCTAATCTGCATCTTGTTCTTAGACTCTAGTTATGCAGATATGGGGAGTGTGAAGTACCATTTCATAGCCATTACTCCCAAGTCCACTCTGACTTAGAGTGGTAGTACTTGTTAGGGTCACCTTTACGAGTCAAATATAGAACGCGGCAGAAATATCTCCCACATTTAAAACTGTCACCTGTGCAAGTGAAGTTAGGCAAGTGGTAATGGTAGCTCCATCTAGTAAATGTATTATCATTATTTTTATCATGACTTGGACTGGTGTACAACGTGCGTTTGCTGATGAAACCTTGAATTGCTGTTGAGACTGATGAATCTGTAATTGCTACTCAAAGGGATTTTCCGTGCTCATTTAACGTTACGTCAATTTACGGAAATGCCGACGGGATCAACGCATTTTTTGCACCCGTCACCCATGAGTCTGCCAGATTAATAGGGCCTTGTGTCTAACCCATACACGTTGGGAACTTGGTAAATGCCTAGTATGTAGATATGGTCAACAGTATCAATAATGTAAAACAATTTCATTGGGTTTTAAATTAAGATTACATCATGAGAATGTAACGTAAATAACTAAGGGAATTGTGAGTTGAGTACTGATATAGTTTCGGTTACAGATAGACAGACACACAATCTTCATTTATGATAAGCTGGAGCTACCATTGCCTAAGTTCACTTGCACCATACAGGTAACAGTTTAAAATGTATGGGGTATTTCTACCGCATCGTCTAGATTTGTTTATAAATTATTTGTATTAGATCGGAATACTTGAAACCATACAACACTATGCAAATTATTTGTATTAGATCAGAATACTTGAAACCATACAACACTATGCAAATTATTTGTATTAGATCAGAATACTTGAAACCATACAACACTATGCAAATTATTTGTATTAGATCAGAATACTTGAAACCATACAACAATATGCAAATTATTTGTATTAAGAATAATTACTTGAAGCTATAATTGTTTACTAAGGATTATTATTAGTTACTTAAAATCAGATGGCTGTTTTTTAAACAAATTATTCTTATTAAATAGAAATAATTACTTGAAGCAATATAATTATTGATATATAAGCGGGAATATTTGAAACCATTTAATTGTGTGCAAATTATTTGTATCAAGAATAATTACTTGAAGCTATAATTATTTACAAACAATTATTATTAAATACTTGAAACCATATACCGCCCTGTCGGCTGGGGCGTTAGAATGCACCGACTGCACCTCTGCAGAGGGGTAAGACTCCCCCAGGGGGGCCACCTGTTGGCCGTGGGTGGCGACCCGTGATGCTTAAGGATAGAGCCCAGGTGGATGAGCAGTTCATGACATGCAATACTCCACTTTGGCCCTATCTTGGGGCTAGACGGGCGTCGGAGAGGCCCCTCCGATCAATCGGCTGGTCACGTCAAGCCTAGCACCTATATGATTTTTCCCAACCCTATTGCTCTTATGCAAGCCCCAACCCCTTTTTCATATGGTGCTAGAAGGGTGGCTGCGGGTCTACATGTCCGTGAATGACGTTAAACTCTATCTGATGGTGAGGTTCCAGTTTTGGAGGTTGGGAATGTGGAGCACCCCTTCATCACCATTGCTCCCTGGTCCACTCTGACCCGGAGTGGTAGTACCTGTTAGGGTCCCATCTATGGGTTAAATAGAAAAATGTATCTATAAAAAAATTGTATTATCTATTAAGAATTGATTTATTTCAAAACTTTATCGGCATTAAATGACCCACTGAGGTTGATATGCCGTAAAACAAAACAAACCAAAGGAATTGAAACCATATAGCTGTTTAAAAAAAATTACTCTTATTGAATAGAAATAATTACTTGAAACCATATAATCATTTGTATCAGATAAGAATAGTTACTTGAAACTATATAAATCTGTATTATTTGGATTTTTTGGACGGTTATCGAAACCCAGTAACCTTCTTCTCAAACTTGGGAATCTTCATGTCGTAATCGGGAGCCTTCACGGAACTTTGAACCGAACACTTTATTCAATCCGCGGCTGCAGACTGTTCTCATTCCATTAACCAAGTATTAAGCTAGGTTAGGTATTTCATGTTATTATCACCCGTGGTCAGGATTGAACCTGCAACCTACAGATGATTGTCACTTAGAAACTGTATTAACTCAACTCCTATATCTGTTGCGCCATGTGTCCAACTGGACACATGTGCAATTTAAAAAAAAACGACCTGAAATTTACTGTAACTTCGGCGAAAGTCCGACTCTGCTAAATTCTAGGCATCATCATCATCATCATCATCATCATGTCACGAAATTAGCACATACATCCATGACAATCTCTCGCCAACCTTCTCTATTATTCATTGTCCCCAGGAGGTCATCTGCGCAGCATCCAGTATCCGCGCAAAACTGGTCAATGTAGGTTCTTGCTGGGCGGCCCACATTAGCATGTCCATGTGTTGGCTTCCAGAGGAGAACGTCGCTTATGAGTTCGTCCTTGCTTCTCCAGCGTTTCTTGTCCATCTCACTCGGATGGTTTGTGAGATAGGAGGCAGGTGGTCGTACACAGCTTCCTTGTGGGGTGTTGTTTCCACGACTTGTTCAAGATCGCACGCAGCATTCTTGTGCAGCTCCCATCTAGCTTTTTTCTCCAGGCGCCTCGTTAGGGTCCAAGTGGTGCAGCCATACAGCAGTACTTATACAACCATCGCTTGGAAGAATTGTCGTTTTAACTTGTCAGTGAGATCGGATTTCCATATGACTGATAATCTATTTATAGCCGACCATGCCTTCCCTATCCGTGCATTAACATTGCTTTCTGTGGGTCTAGGCATAAAATATCCCCATAAAGGTTGACATGGCATTGATTTTAATGCCATGTCAGCCTATATGGGGGTATTTTAATCAATCACTCATTCAATCGGTTTTTTTGACTTAAGAAAAAACAGAAAAGCCTGCATGGAACTTCGAATCGAACCCTTTATTCAATCCACGGAGGTCGACTATTCTCATTCCATTAACCAAGTATCAAGCTATGCTAAGTATTCCATATTATTACCGCCCATGGTCAGGATTGAACCTGAAATCTACAGATGATTGTCACTTAGAACTGTATTAACTCAACTCCTATATCCATTGTGCCATGTGTCTAGGGAAAGGGTTGACCAGACAATTGGGAAAATTCTCTTCGAATTCAGGAACCTTCTGGAACTTCAAACTGAACCCTTTATTCAATCCACCAGTGTAGACTGGCTACAAGTCTTAATCTATATTAAGTATTTTATGTTATTATCGCCTGTGGTCAGGATTGAACCTGCAACCTACAGATGATTGTCACTTAGAACTGTATTAACTCCTATACCCATTGCGTCATGTGTCTAGCTGGAATTTACTGTAACTTCTACGAAAGTCCAGCCCTGCTAAATTCTAGGCATAAACCCCCATACAGGTTGACATTGCATTAAAATCAATCAATGAATCAATCAATCGGTCTTTTTAACTTAAAAACACAAAAGCAAAATGATAAATAAGAGATGCTTCATTGAATTAATTCATTAATTAATAAAAAAACTTTTTGTTCTGGCTCTTAATTACTGGCGGTTTTTGAAGCATAAGGAATATTGACTTTGCATAAAGCGAGTCCTTAATGACCAAGGGAAGTTAATGTAGCCTATCTTGGATAACGTTGGGGACGTTTCCGAGTCAGAATCATATCGAGTCACTTTTGTCTTTGCTTTCGTATCAAATTCGCTAAGAGCCTAACTCAGCATATCAGTTCAATTATCTCCGGTAGAACAAGGTGATAAACAATACATGTGTTCGCCTGTTCTGTTGCTGGCTCAACGGAACACCGTGGAGTCATTAAACACCATTAGCGGCGAGATATCTAAATGGATAAAACTGTCTTAATGGGGATGGTACATATATATATTCAACAAAACTGCATTTTCAGGTAAATAGGCCGTTTCACCAAATCGATAGTAGCGCGTTAAAGCCTTAATACACAGTAGTAGTTTTGATGTTAGATTATAACATTAACTGGCGATTGAGAGAGAAGAATGACAATAGAAGGGAGAAAGTAGGTGACTGAGTGGTTATATATATATAAATGTCAATTCGGGTCTGAATTGAATAGAATGCAACGAGAAGATAAGAAAGAAGAAAGAAAGAAAGAAAGAAAGATGAAAAGTAAAAAAAGAAAAAAGAAAGAAAGATAGGAGAATGAAAGAAAGAAAGAAAAAAAGAAGGAAAGGGAAGAGGAAAAGAAGCAAAGGAAGAAGAAAAGAAAGAAATGAAAGGTGAAAAGATTTAGGATCATTAAAAGAAAGAAAGGAAGAAAGAAGGAAGAAGATAGAACTTAAAAAAGAAAGAAAGAAAAAGAAGAAAGAAAGGAAGAAAGAAAGGAAGAATAGAGAACTTAAAAAAGAAAGAAAGAAAGAAAGAAGAAAGAAGAAAGAAGAAGAAAGAAAGAAAGAAAGAAGAAGAAAGAAAGAAAGAAAGGAAGATAGAACTTAAAAAAGAAAGAAAGAAAGAAAGAGAGAAGAAGAAAGAGAGATCGAATGAAAGAAAAAACGAAGGAAACAGAGAAAGAAAGAAAGAAAGAAAGACAGAACTAAAGAAAGGAAACACAAAGAGAAGGTGGCAGATGGAGAAAGAGAAAGAAAGAAAAGAGAAAAAAAGAAAGAAAGAAGAAAAAGACGAAAAAAAAACGTGAACAGATTGCGGATCATTAAAAGAAAGAAAGGAAGAAAGAAAGAAAGAAAACAGGATGAAATAAATAAATAAATAAAGTAAGATAGGAACTAGAAGGAAAGATGAAAAGAAATAAAAGAAAGAAAGAAAGAAAGAAAGAATACAATGGAGAAAGTAGCAGAAGAAGTAAAAGAAAGAAATAAGGAAAAAGAAGATGAAAAGACTAAGGATCATGAAAAGATAGAAAGAAAGAAGGAACGAACGAACGAAAGAAAGAAAGAAAGAAAGAAAAAAGAAATAAAGACAGAAAGAACAAAGGTGAATAGTTGATGAACGAAAAAAGAGAGGAAGAAAGAAATTAGTTCGAAAGGGAATCCTATTTATTGAGTGACTTTCTCCGGGTGTGACTGGGTGTGTGACAAGAGGAGGGGGGGCGGGTAATTGAGTGAATGATGATGATAATGATGGAGACGGGGCCTCGAGTGTCGACTAAAACGGGGAGACAAATGATGAAGCAAGGAAATGAGCCAATGAATAAAGACATGTTGGGGGTGGGGGAGAAATTGATTTCGACTGATGAAAAAATCGATTCCCATCCATCGGTGACTTGATGACTTCAAAAGAAACAAAAGAAACAAAACGGGGGAGGGGGGATCGAATTAGGGGGTGGGGGTGGGGTTAGGGCTTTAAAGAACAACTTAGTCTAATACATTCAAGATCTACTATCTTCATCATTTGTATTTATTTATTTATTTTTGGGGGCATTAAGTTTCGCCCCGGTAAGATGTCTAGCCTTTTTGGCATTGTTTAAAACAACGTTTCCTAATAGAGTACGTGTCCACCACGAGAACCATAAAATCCCCGTGAAACTTCAAGTAACGGACTTTTAGAATACATTATTTGCATATTTTATGCTTTTAACCAGCCTGACATAATAGCATCAACCACTTTATCATAACTGATCTTATCTTATTATATATATATATATATATATATATATATATATATATATATATATATATAAAGATAAAAGGTGGCTTCCCGTGAATATGGGCATGATCGTTTGAGGTGCACAAAATCCAGGGGTTAAAGTCAGCGATAATAACAAATACAAAGTGCTCATTACAAAGTAGAGCAAATTTATTAAAGAAATGGATACAATAGAAACCTCCTCGGGTTTCACCATAAGGATCTTCAGGGTTAAATCCACTGAATTAATCGAGGTACCGATTAATTGCAGCCGATCACACGTGTGTTCATTGAATAAGATGTTACGTTATAAAAAACCTTTATAACGTAACATCTTATTCAATGAAAACACATTTAAGATCTACTATATTCATTATTTGTCTGTACTTTTGAGATGAGGCTTGTTATGAATAATATTGTTTTTTTTTTGTTGTTTTTTACATCATCATCTGGTTTGAGAGATGTTCTGTATTTTGACTCCGGGATGCAGATCTGAAATTCCAAACGAGCACGAGCTAGAATAGTAAACGGACTGTCTTTGAATGACTTGGAACAATCCAGCTTACCCAATAGATGTTGATCAATGGCAGATTTAGACATTTTGATTCGGGCTACAAGATCTTCTTTTTTAATAGGTGAGCGAATCGCTAAAGGCACGCATTGGTTCATTCTATTTTCAAGCCTCTGGGTAGTACGCAAACAGAGCTCTGCGAACAGAAAGCAATTCGTCTTCCATGCGGTGGTTCTAGCATGAGGTTACCTGATCCTGAGTAAAGGCAATAATTTTTTTGCCCTCCCTCACTATGACTTTCTAGCGTTCTCTATCGTAGACCTTCTTCCTGTGGTAATCCTCTGATGAGACAACATATATAACATCGCTCAAACCCAAGCTCTGCACACAAAAGTAATTCGTCTACCATCTACAACACAGCAGCAGTTTTAGCATGAGGCTACCTTTTTTTCATTCTTTCTTTCTTACTATTCAACTTCTTTTTTCTTTTTTATAATTCAAAGAGATATTTCTTTCTTTCTTTCTTTCTTTCTTTCTTTCTTTCTTTCTTTCTTTCAGTTCAAAGCGATAATTCTTTCTTTCATTCATACATTCATTCATTCATTCTTTCTGTCTTTCTTTTTTTCTTTCTTTCCTTCTTTCTTTCTTTCTTTCTTTCAGTTCCAAGCGATACTTCTTTCTTTCTTTCTTTCTTTCTTTCTTTCTTTCTTTCTTTCTTTCTTTCTTTCCATTCAAAGTGGTACTTCTTTCTTTATTTTTTATAATTCAAAGATATATTTTTCCTTTCTTTCTTTTTCCTTTCTTTCTTTTTCCTTTCTTTCTTTCTTTCTTTCAAATCAAAGTGATACTTCTTTTTTCCTTCTTTTTTCTTTTTTCTTTCAATTCAAAGTGATACTTCTTTCTTTCTTTCTTTCTTTCTTTCTTTCAATTCAAAGTGAAACTTCTTTCCTTTTTTTTTTTTTCTTTCAATTCAAAGTGATACTTCTTTTTCTTCTTTCTTTTTTTTCTTTTTTTCTTTCAATTCAAAGTGATACTTCTTTCTTTCTTTCTTTCTTTCTTCTTTTCTTTCTTTCAATTCAAAGTGAAACTTCTTTCCTTTTTTCTTTTTTCTTTCAATTCAAAGTGATACTTCTTTCTTCTTTCTTTCTTTCTTTTTTTTCTTTTTTTTTTTCAATTCAAACCGATAATTCTTTCTTTCTTTCTTTCTTCTTTCTTTCTTTCTTTCTATTGTTTAATCCAATCAAAAGGAATTCTGTTAACGGATGTTCTCGCTTTATCAGCTGGTCAATACAACTAATGCCACCATCTTAGACCCATAAACGAATTGCCTGTCCATACGTAAACACACCCGGTCATTTATAACGGAAACTAAACTAGTATATGATAAAAACAAGGATAATAAAAAAAAGAAGCCGAATGAAAGCATCATGCCGCTAATAATCTGGGGTTGTAAAAATCGGATGTAATAAATGAAAGAGGAACTTTGTATGCTAACCACTTAGAGACTTCTAAGAATGGCCGACTCGCCTAAGTACAGCCAGTGATGTTCCTCAATTTGTAGGGAATATGCCTCGTTTCTTGAAATCGCCACAGAAGACGAGGAATAAAAGAAGTGACGGGGAGTGGGAGGGGCTTAATAGAAATGGCCCTTATGATTGGAAGTCATCAAATATGAGGAAACAAAAGATTAGCCCGACTGAAATAGTCAAGCAAAATAGCCAAGAAAAAGAATGGAAGAAAACAAAAAATGAAGCGTTCCGGCTCACCGCTCTCAATTTATTAATGTGTTAAGATGGCGATGGCTAACAGCGTTCCCGATCTTAATTGACAAATAAAAGGTTTTGCAACTACGGAAGAAAGGGGAAAAGATAACAAGAGAAAAAGAAAGTTTCATCTCTATCATCAAGCAATGTTTCTTTTTCCTCCATTTTTTTTTTGTTTATTTATTTATTTTTGTTGTTGTTGTTCGCGTCTATTCTATTCATTCGGCTTCCATTTTTTGTTGTTGTTGTTGCTGGTCGTCTGCTATTTCTTTGCTGCCAATTCCACGATACCATGACGATGTCAGCGAGAGTGTTTCATCAAAGGGAATCGCTTTTTAAGGCCACGCCATTTTTACTCTCTTTGCACAAAAATGAACTTCCTGTGCGGTGTAATAGTTGTTGTTTGTTTGTTTGTTTGTTGTGTGTATCTTCTTCATCTTTTATTTATATTTCCTTTTTATTTTTATTTATTTATTCATTTTGTTTTTTTCTTCTCCTATACGCAATGGTTTTAGTTAATGTTTATCGACAGCAAACATTGTCGATACAGAAAGAATGCCTTCTTCTTCTTCTTCTTCTTCTTCTTCTTCTTCTTCTTCTTCTTCTTCTTCTTCTTCTTCTTCTTCTTCTTCTTCTTCTTCCGTTATTTCATTTTATGCCCTACTTCTTCTCTTTCTTAACCCCCCTCTTCTTCTAATTCTCACCTCCCTCTTCTTCTTCTTCTTCTTCTTCTTCTTCTTCTTCTTCTTCTTCTTGCATTAATTTTATGACTCCCTTCTCGTTCTCAAACTCCGCCTTTTCTTTTCTTTCTCAACTTCCCCGCTTCTTCTTCTTCTTCTTCTTCTTCTTCTTCTTCTTCTTCTTCTTCTTCTTCTTCTTCTTCTATTATTATTATTATTATTATTATTATTGTTATTATTGCATTAATTTTATGACTCCCTTTTCATTCTCAAACTCCCCACTTCTTCTTCTTCTTCTTCTTCTTCTTCTTCTTCTTCTTCTTCTTCGTCTTTAGCCATTCAAGTCTGACATAAACGCAAACATCTGAAACCAACCAATGAAAACCTTTCAATCGATCACACCCAAAAGGAAATCAGAAATTGCTTCCTTAATTCTTAATAAAGTAAATTTTTAATTTTTCAGACGAATTGAAACAAATCAAATTAACAATTATTTGCCTCTCTAGTTTTTCAGGATTGAAAAAACAAACAAACAATTTTTCTTTTTTCTTTTTCTTTTTTGTTACGATTTTCGATCTTTTTGTAAATTTTCTTTCATAAAAAATCCACAGCACATCAAAACTAAAATGACTACAGATCACGTGATACATTTCAAAGTAATGGCCGACACTATCTTTGCTACACAGTTTCCATTTGTATGCGCTCGTACAATTGCGTTTAAAATCGACCAAGTATCCAGCAACAATGAACCAACTTCCTTTTATTAAGTAACGAAAAAAAAAAAAACAAAAACAAAAAACAAAAAACAAATCACTCACGCAAAAATCATAAGAAAATCTTTATCTCCTGAAAGGGGGGGGGGCGTAACGATTTCTTTCTCCTTTTAGTAGCCAATCGACTCTTCCCAGTTCAATTTCTCTGTTACACGACCCTAAAAACCTTGGTCCCTTTAAGGCAATACGTCCAGGAAGCTGAATGATAATAATAATAATAATAATAATAATAATAATAATAAATAAATAATAATAATAACAATAATAATAAATAGATAATAATAATAATAATAAATGTAGACTTTGCGGTAATAGAGATGAAACTGTAAACCATATACTCTGTGAATGTAGCAAACTAGCACAACGAGAATACAGAACTAGACACGACTGGGTTGGGAAGGTGATCCACTGGGAATTATGCAAAAAATTAATTTTTGACCACACAACAAAATGGTATATGCATAAACCAGAATCTGTTCATATGCATAAACCAGAATCTGTTCATGAGAACGAAACGCATAAAATTCTCTGGGACTTTGAAATAAAAACGGATCACCTTATCCCAGCAAGAAGACCAGACCTAGTGTTGATAAACAAAAAAGAAAGAACTTGTCAACTGGTGGATTTTGCAGTGCCAGCAGATCACAGGGTGAAGCTAAAGGAAAATGAAAAAATGGACAAATATCTGGATCTTGCCAGAGAACTGAAAAAGTTATGCAATATGAAAGTGAAAGTGATACCAATTGTAGTTGGTGCACTTGGAATAGTCCCAAAAGGATTAGAAAAGTGTTTGGAAAGTTTGGATATCAGAGGAAGGATTGAAACCATTCAGAACACTGCACTGCTGCAATCTGCCAGAATACTCAGAAGAGTCCTGGAGACCTGAGGAGACTTGCTGTCACTCAGACTCCAGTGAAAGACCATCAGCTAATGCTGATGTGAAAACTCAAAAGGAGTAAAATAATAATAATAATAATAATAATAATAGTAATAATAATTCCTAAAATGGACAAGAGAGGAACTCCGGCAGATGGACCAAAAGACAAGGAAACTCATGACCATGCACAAGGCATTACACCCAAGAGACGACAGACAGACTATATGTGCCAAGAAAAAAAGGGGAATGGGTCTCGCCAACATTGAAGATAGTGTAGATGCAACAATCCGAGCACTGATAAAAGTAAGAAAAAAACAATTGCAGAAGCCAAGAAAAGCAATTGCAACATACTGACAAGCAGAAAAAATATATATAAAAAAAACAAAACAAAAAAAAACAGAAATGGGAAGAAAAACAACTACATGGGTACTTCAAGCGACAAATTATCACATCAGAAGAAGAGGAAACCTCAAGAGAGAAACTGAATCTCTTATAATCGCAGCACATGACGATGCCACAAGAACAAACTATATAAATGAATTTAAAAAATAGATAAGACGCAGCAGAATAGTAAGTGCAGAATGTGTGGCGACAGAGACGAAACGGTTAATCATATAATAAGCGAATGCAGCAAACTAGCACAAAGAGAGTACAAGACTAGGCACGACTCGGTGGTAAAGGTATTTCACTGGGAATTGTGCAAGAAATCCAGGTGCGAAAAACTAA
>CM042168.1:69709360-69726860 GCA_023376005.1 Doryteuthis pealeii
CTTTCTTTTGTAGCCGGAACATTTTCCTGAACTTTTTGATATTTATATACACTTTTACTGCAAACTCTTTTGAGCTTTTTTTTTAATGATAAAAATGCTTATAATTTTTAAAAATAAAATTTATTTTATTTTTAACATAAAATACGCATTTTTAAAAATTCCGGTACTGATCGAGAGCGTTCTGTGCCTCGTGATTAATGATATATTTATATCGTTTTTCCGTTTACAATGTTGCTTTGATAAAGACATCTTCATAAGGTCGAAACAGATTTCGGTCAGCAAAACTTTTAACATCTTGTTTTTTCTACAAACTTTCTACACACACACACACACACACACACACACACACACACACACATTATATATATATATATATATATATATATATATGTGTGTGTGTGTGTGTGTTCGTAAGAAACTATGAAAATAAAACTATTGATGACAAAGTAAATATATATATATATATATATATATATATATATATATATATATATATATATATACATTCACTACCATTGGATCTTGCTTTTTGAACAAAAATAATGAAGATTTCATCTATATTCGTGAAGATGATTAAATTTTAAAAAATTTAAATGGTAACAGAATGGAAATTTTTTTGCATTTAATATTTTAGATAGAAGACATTAATTTTTCTTTTCAGAGTGTCAGGATCAACGCAAGGTGTTTTTTCCATAGGGATTTTAATGGAACATTCTGTGAGGATTCAACTCGCAATTCAACAATAATGGATCCGCGAGACTACCTTTTTTACCCCACCCCACTACCCAGGCGATGCCAGGTAGACGCTTCTAGTACATATATCTGTTGGTATGTATGTGTGTGTATATATGTATGTATGTATGTTTGTTTGTTTATATCCAGATGAAACTATGAAAATAAAACAAGGAAAAAGTGAATATATATATACACATTAAATATCACCAGTTCTTGCTTTTTGTGCAAAAAATTATGAAGATTTGATTTATATTCAAAGATATTTAAAAATTAAAATCTACATAGAAATAGCATTGAATTTCTACTTAAAAATCCCCAGCATTTGTAAATCTCAAAAGTAAATATATCAATACACAAAGGTTTTTTGCCTCACGTTCTACCCAGTAGACGCTGGGTAGCCGCTTCTAGTTACAAATAAGTAAAAAAAAAATGTAAAGTCGTCAGGATGGCCTAAAGTCGGTATCAGCGAATCAGCGAGGGAGTCTATCCCCTTTTCACTAGCGCTAGACCAAGGAGATTGTTTTTGCATCTGAGGTGGAGCGCTACACCTACCGTCAGCTCCTTACATTATCGCACAGGCCCCTGTGCTACTCATACGCTGAGCTGGCGAGGGCCGGTATCGAACTAGGAACTTAGTGGTTTCTAGCCGAACGCTTGACCGACTGTTTGTTCACAGGTATCAATTGCACAGGAAAGCAAGCATTTCAATATTGAAAAGGCACATGCAAGTACAAGTTAAATGTATTCTATTGGTTGGTTAGCACATGTCAGTCCACTGAGGACGATGGCGTAGTGTCCCCAAAAAAAATCTGCATCTGCGCAAATGACTGTGCTGACCAATTCCTGAGTGACAGTCTTTGGTGCACTGACTGCATACAAACTGTGATGCTTTCTGGGGCTGCTGTCTTTTATCACTCTTTCTGGTTCTCTTTGCTGTCGATGCTACTCTCCTTTCCGCCTTACCCCTCTCCGTGCCTTGCTTAACTTTAAGGCGCCAGGCCGCTCGATTTTTTTGCATTTACCTCCCACGTGTTTGTGTCAATGTGGCATATCCTCACGTCTCTCCTGCAGACATCTTTAAAGCGTAGGCGTGGTCTACCTACCGATCGGGAGCCTTTTACTAATTCGCCATACAAAAGATCTTTTGGGATGCGGCAGTTGTCCATTCTCCTGACATGCCGAAGCCAGCAAAATATTAAAGTACATAGATCTGCATTTTGTCAGAATTAATATTTAAACATACAAAGGAGATTTGTTGTCCTTGCAAAGTTGATACATGAATTTCTTTTTCAAAATTCAAATTCCACAGCTAGGTACACATTAGGAAGAAATCTCTCTCTTGTCAATTATTTAAATAAGTACTTGCACATAGTTCAACATCCCTTTGTCTATATATAATGGAGATTCGGTGTCTGTCTGTAACCGAAACTAGGTCACTACTGACGTCACGATTTCCTTAGTTATTTAAGTTATATTCTCAACGATTATGAAATAGTCATTATTTAGTCATTATTATCATCTTATTTATCAAAGATGTCTCTATTAAAGTCTTGATGAGTTAGATTTGCCGCAAAACTGTCCCTATTATTAATGCATTTACATGTATTTGCCTCTCATCCCACTTATGAGGGCGTGACACAAGGACATTTTTATGTGGGCCCACCCACAAGCCGAAGCTCATAGGTGGTAGGTGGAAAAAATTGCGTCGATCCCGTTGGCATTCCCCCTCAATGGGGCGCCTCAGACGCTGGGCAATAAACCCAGCCCTGCCCCTTTAAATCAAGGGGGCAGGTATTGCTTGGGAGGGATAGTCCCCTGGGATCGATGCTATTAACTTGTAAAGATCCAGGGCCGAAGCCACTGGACCCTCGGCGTTAACCGGATCTACAGGTATTTGCCTCATACCCCACTTGTATGGGCTGGGCACAATGCCTCGTTTTAACGTGGGCCCACCCAGAAGCTGAAACTCATAGGTGGGAAAGAACAAACATTGCGTCGATCCCATCGGCATTCCCTCTCAAGGGGGGCGCCTCATGCGCTGGGCAATAAACCCAGCACTGCCCCTTTAAATCAAGGGGCGGGTATTGCCTAGGGGGACAGCCCCCTGGGATCGACGCTATTAACTTGTAAAGATCCAGGGCCGAAGCCACTTGACCCCCACCCCGTTGTGCGGGTCTACATACTAATAACATGCAATTGTACTTATATATACAACAAAATAGCGGTTTACAGTGTGAACGGTAAGGTTAATTTGCATATTGATATTAAGAATTTGATTTTAATAAATATGTACTTAGTATTATTGATTAAAAAAAAAGGAAATCCATTACCAAAAAGAAATAACTTTTATTCTTTACTTCCTATTTTAACTAAATAGTTAAATTAGAAGAATTTAGCAATGAAAGACGGGAGTGATGTAAGAGTAAGTTTCAGTTGTTCTATTTTTCGATTAAACCCTCCTCTGTTTCAAGTCTTTTTATCTGCATTCTTATTTAGTTTCATTAACCCTTCTAATTTAATATAATATTTTAGGACATTAAAACTTAAATACTTACACCCTACGGAGGGTGCATATATTTGCTCGTCAAATCAATATCAATGGCGATTAAATATTTTGGTAGGTTAGAAATTATATTTTATTAAAATTAGATCTGAACATGTAGACGGAGATTAGTATTCGTTGATTGTAACCCCTGAAGAGGGGTGAGACCCAACAAAAAGGAATTTCTCGAGTATGACACTAACCTAGAGATCTGTTGAGGGTAGAGTACGCCTTCATTGCCATTACTCCCAGGTCAACTCTGACACGGCGTGATAATAGCTGTGACCCTCACATCTATTGGTCAAATAGATCTACTTGAAAATTATTCGTATTCGAACCCTAAAGTTTACGAATAATTTACAAAAAAAAAAAAGAACTGAACAAAAAATTATTTATTTATAACTAGCACCCCCGCCCCCCCCCCCAAAAAAATACAAAAACAAGCAAACAAAAAACAAACAAAAATTTTGAAAGATATTGCCTGAGGAGGGTGGGAGTTAAAAATTCAATTTCAGAATTATTCATCAGTAAGCAAAATCATCAAATTTATTAAAGGAGTGAAAAAAAAAAAAAATGATTTGAAATGGAAACTTAGTTCTGTCCCCCCAGGGAATTAACCGAATTTAATGAAATTTTCAGTGTTGATATATTAATGAATAAAATATATCATGCACTAGTTATTTTATTTAAAAACGTTTACATTTTTCAAGTCAGTTAACGTTGAACCACGTATCTTTGAAAATCTGTGTTACGCCTGAAAGATACGTGGTTCAAAGTTAACTGGCCTGAAAAAATGTAGAAGTTTTAAGTAAAATTACTGGTGCATTGTATATTTTATTCATTAATATATCAACAGTGAAAATTTCATTAAATTCGGTTAATTCCCTGATTTTTGGCACTTTTTTTCTTTCGGCGGGTGACATACGATGGTGGAATTTAGGTCCGTTAAGTTCGACTTAACCACTTGTTCTATTCAAATAAATTCCTATTAACATTATTGTAATCTGAGTGTTAAAAAATGACATATACGGGAGCCGATGCCCGCGGTTTACGATAGGATCGCAGTTGGTGGGAGAGCTGCTGTGAGCGGTTTAAAGAGTTAAATAGAAATAATTACAAGAGTCTATATAATTATTATTATTAGATTTGAATAATTGAAACTATGATCAAATTACTTTTTTAATGGCATATCAATTTTCGTTGGTTATTTAATGCCAAATCTAACCTTGTAGAAGAAAAGTAGTGGTACTATCTAACCCATAGCTGGGGGATGAGGGGTTCATACCTTTTTCAATGATATTATTCTGAAAGTGAACGAACTCGCTTACTACGCTTGGACGATTTGAACAGTCTCATTTTTAACCAGGGGTGTTGGAGGTGTGTGGTGTAATGTAAGTTGTAGGAAATGGACTCGTCGACCTGAGTTCAAATCCTGGTCGAAGCTACAGTTCATGTAGCTGTTGAGATTTTTTGTATATAAGGTGTGTGCCAGATGCCCACTCTTATTTATAGACTCGGCGATAATCATGTGACCATATTCTTGGCCAATCACTGGCAGTACTCTGCTGCTGGTATTGTTATTTATACCGGCTGTTCTGGTCATACCTACACATATTGCTTTGAACCTTCGTGGACGACAGAACATAGGATTATATCACTGGACCTTTTGACACTATGTAGGATTCCATAACTCAGGACTTATTCACTTACCAAAGGATTAACTTATACTCTTGGGAAAAGTATGAATCCAACTACTGTCCCTCCAGCTATGGATAAATAGTAGGGCAGAATGGGTCCTTTAACCTTGGTTAGGCAACCAGTCTAGGAGAACGAAAACTCTGAATTCAAACCTGTTAAAACTCTGCTTGAGGTGGTCATTCCTAGAATAGACTCCGTCCTGATTAGGGATCTATAAAAAAGAAGGGTGTTGCAAGATGTTAACGGTCATATAATTAAGGAATACGAGTATTAATTCATAGATTACTAAAATTAATCAGTTAGTGATAATAACAATTAAATGTTTAGGTGGGTAATGAATAATATTCGCATCAAATTAGATCGTCCATTTTGTAAGATAAGGAATAGCGGGTATTCGATATAATTATTATTAGATTATTTCATTCCGACTGGGAGTGTTTATCGATTTTGGTTCTGCGACAAACGCAGCGGGAAAGAAATAACTGATTATCTTTTTGAGGTTTTAAATGGAGATTCGTTTACCGCAGAATACGAAGGTTTGAGACGTTAATAAAAAAAAAAAGAAATGTTCATCTATCTTATCATAATATATATTGTGTAGCTATCTGTCTGTAACCGAAATCACGTCACCACTGACGTCAAGATTTCCTTAGTTATTTAAGTTACATTCTCAACGATTATGAAATAGTCATTATTTAATCTTAACTAGCATCTTATTTATTAATGTCTCTATTAAAATCTAGCCAAGTTAGAGTTGCCGCAAAACTACCAATATTATTAATACATTTAAAATCTGGAAATATATATATATATATATATATATATATATATATATATATATATATATGTGTGTGTGTGTGTGTGTGTGTGTGTGTGTGTGTTATAATGGAGATTATGTAACTGTCTGTCTGTAACTACGTGACCAGTGACGTCACGATTTCCTTAGTTATTCTAATTATTTTCTCAACAATTATGAAATGAAATAGTCATTATTTAGTTTTAATTAGCATCTTCTTAATTAACGATGTCTCTATTAAATGTTAGCTGAGTTAGATTTGCCGCAAAACTGCCCATATTATTAATGCATTTAAAATCCTGAAATATGTATTATATATCTTTAAGAAATAAAGATTTACATTGTATATGGTTAAAATAATTTGAATGATAGTTTTAAAAATGTGTTTAAACAATTATTTGCTGTTATTCATTTCTAATAAAGTCGACGACGGGACGTCCTAAAGTCGGTATCAGCCAATCAGCGAGGGAGTCTATCCCCTTTTCACTAGCGTTAGACCAAGGAGATTGTTTTAGCATCTGAGGTGGAGCGCCATACCTACCATCAGCTCTACCACAGATCCCCGTGCTACTCATACGCTGAGTTGGCGAGGACCGGTATCGAACTAGGAACCTTGTGGTTTAGCCGAACGCTCTACCGACTGAGCTAACCCGGTCCCCCATTTCTAATACTATCATTTTATTCTCAAATGTACGAAAAACACTCCTATATATAATTTTATATTTCGCCTATGAAAAAAAAAATGTTGCTTTTTATTTAAAACACATTTTTTCATAATGTTATAAACTGTTTAAGGGTCAATAAATAATAACTCAACACGGCGATAAAATGTAGAGAACAGGTGTATTCAGCAATATATATCAACGTACAATGAAAGGGTTTCCTTGTTATGTTACATAATCTATGCGGTTGCATAAGATTATTGTCAATCCCCTGTATTTCTAAAGGGGTGGCCCTTTTCATATCACGGGCGGGGCTTTCCATGGAATAGTACAGAAAGCCCGCGAAATACGGGAAGTCACGTGGGACCTGGTTGAGTCCTCAGTTTTCAGTTTAGACGTCAGGCAGAGAAGATGTCCTGCCTTAACTGGAACTCACATTGCATACACACGCTATGTTAGTCAGATATTTAGTTACATGAAATGTATAGTTAAGTAAATAAACGCTTATGAAAATAACACAGTTTCATGGTTGGTGAATGTCTTGGTAACAAGACTGATGAAGAAGACGAAATGAGTTAAGTGCGACCGACCACCAAGACGAAGTCCAGATGATAGAAGAGACCTAGACGAACAGAAGAAGTAAAGAAGTAAAGAAAAGGGTATACAACAGTTACAGCGTAGACGAAGAACGTGTATCTTGGAACAGTCCCAAAAGGATTAGAAAAGGGTTTGGAAAGTTTGGAAATCAGAGGAAGGATTGAAACCATTCAGAACACTGCACTGCTGCAATCTGCCAGAATACTCAGAAGAGTCCTGGAGACCTGAGGAGACTTGCTGTCGCTCAGACTCCATTGAAAGACCATCAGCTAATGCTGATGTGTAAACTCAAAAGGAGTAAAATATAATAATAATAATAATAATAATAATAATAATAATAATAAGAAGAAGAAGAAGAAGAAGAAAGAAATAATAATAATAATGATAATAATAATAATAATAATAAGAAGAAAAGAAGAAGAAATAATAATAATAATAATAATAATAATAATAATAATAATAATAATAATAAGAAGAAGAAGAAGAAGAAATAATAATAATAATAATAATAATAATAATAATAATAAGAAGAAGAAGAAGAAGAAGAAGAACAACAACAACAACAACAACAACAACAAGAAAAGAGTTGAAAAGTGTAAATGAACGGTTTCTTGAAATTAGGACAACGAAATTATTTTCCTAGCATTTCCTAAAAAGGTTGTTTACTCCGTTGTTCGTATCCGTAAAGAACAAAGCGCGAATTTTGGTAATCAAATCCGGACAGATTATAAAAAATGGTTTATCTTTTGAAGAAATAAATAATGCAATAATCTTCTCTCTAACAATAAACTTTAGCAAGAAGCGAAACGAAAAAAAAGAGTTTTCAATGTCAAAAAAGATATGGAAGAGTGGAAGGGGTTGCTTGCACTGGTGGACTGTGGACTTTCTACTGACCACACTCGAATGGCGTTTTAGTGTTTTTCCCGCCAAAAGAAGAGAAAGAGGCGGGAAAAAGTGAAGATTTGCCAAATCAATGGAGGCCAATGCATGTGTAGCGAAGCGTTTCGTCAACAAACGAGAGGATATGGCCGCTGCTTCAATGCACTGCAACATCGGATATAATAACGATTAGAAAAAAAACAAAACACAATAACGTTAGAGCTAAGAAAGATGGAAGCCAGAAACCGACAAACTTCGTCTGTGCTTGTCCGCCATAGACAAAAGGTGTGGAGGTGGTGGTTGACGAGAGACAGAGGTGAGACGTGGTGGGACGTGGTCATTGTTATGATCGGGTTCATCATTTCTTTTGTAAAGTGGTTATTAATGTCTCTTCCGTTTTGTCGATTCGATGCCTCATCGAATTCGGCCCGACATCTTTAATTAAAAAGGAGTGTACTTCCGGAAATACCAAACCGTTTATTGCTTTGGGGGGCCCCACCGGTCGCTTCTTTTTTGTTTGTTTGTTTCTTTTCTTACTTCTTTTCCATCAAAGCATAGACACCCGACACCCCTCCCCTGTACCCAACAACATTCAAATTCAACACTTTTTAGCTTGGTCTGTCGATCTTTACGGAAATGCCTGATGGGTGTAATGAGGCTTTATTCTGTCCTTGAAAGAAAATGTCCGGTCATATTGGCGCTCCGAACAAGCTCATTGTTGAATGGTTTTACAGGAGTCTCACTTGCCTGCCATCGAGCCACCCCCCCCCCCGCCCTTTCTTATTCATGTCAGAGCGATAACGACTTCTGCGACCTCTGTCTAATACTGCTTTTGAACGGAACAAGATTTCTCCCCTACACACTCTCCCTTCAACACTTTTTGGAGGTGTGGATGGTGTAATGGTTTGCGATGCGGAAAATGGAACCGGTGACCCAAGATCAAACCCCGGGTGAAGTATTTGCGTTCACATAGCACTAATGCCCTGGGGAAAGGTGTGACTGCGTCTCTTTTCTCTTCTGTTACGGTTAAGAATTATCTATTAAATCATCAGTAGACTAATTATACAGTTCTGAATGTTTCATTTTGGAGAATTTTTAATTAGTTTTTTTCTGATTCCAGTTCCACCATTTTGTAGCTGTGTCTTTTTTCAAAATTTATTATGTAGCCAACCTATCTTTGAGGCGTAACACAGATTTTCAAAGATACGTGGTTCAACGTTTACTGACCTGAAAGAATGTAAACGTTTTTAAATAAAATAACTGGCGCATTATATATTTTATTCATTAATATATCAACACTGAAAATTTATTAAATTCGGTTAATTCCTTGATTTTTGGCATTTTTTTTTCTTTCGGCGGGGTGACATACGATTGTGGAATTCAGGTCCTTTAAGTTAAATTTAACCGAATAAGTTCTGAGGTGAATAGATAGTGAACTTTGAAATATCCCATCATGCAGATAAAAAAAAACTAATTAAAAATTCTCCAAAATGAAACATTCAAAACTGTATAATTAGTTACACATCCTGGTCGTGTGGAGGAGTTAATATATATATATATATATATATGTTGTGGATTTTGCATCTCTGTATGCTTCTGGTGCGTATATATATTTGAGGTGAATGTTAGTATTTGTATCCGTTTTAGGAGATACTTATACTAGGTTTGGGCTGAAGAGTGAAGCATTAACGTACTTATTATGCTAATATTGTTAGCGTAATATGGTAGTTGAGGAATAAATATCTCAAGACTCTAGTTTGTTTTGAGTTTCATTTATTTAAACGGGTAAATTTTCGGGACGACTACTCCCTTCGACTGACCGTGACTCGTGGTGAGGTTCTTGAAACTCAAAACAAACTAGAGTCTTCAGATATTTATTCCTCAACTACCATATTACGCTAACAATATTAGCATAATAAGTACGTTAATGCTTCACTCCTCAGCCCAAACCTAGTATAAGTATCTCCTAAAACGGATACAAATACTAACATTCACCTCAAATATATTATATATATATATATATATATATATATATATATATACTAACTATCTATTAAATCATCAGTTTAGTCTTGAGTGTTAAAACTATTAGTTAACTAGAAACGGCTACCTGGCGTCGCCCCGGTAGCTGGGTATACAAAAAAAGTTAGTCTCGCAGATCCATTATTACTAATCACGAGTTAAATCCTCACTTGATGCCCCATAAAAATACCCACATAAAAAGACATGGTGGGACGTCAGAAATTTTTTCCCCCAAATATAAATAAGATATTCATTATATTTGCACAAAAAGCAAGCTGTGGTGATAGTGAATGTGTATATATATTTACTCTGTTGTTAGTCATTTTATTTTCATAGTTTCCCCGGACATGCATACATACACACAACTGCCCTTTACCTATGTATCGATTACGTTATACTGAAATTACGACCAGCCAGGAGCGATGATAGATAGGGACGGTTGGCGGGAGAGAGTCATAGGTATCCGTTCTGTCAGCACGACCTGATGATGATGATGATGATAATGATAATACATACTGAAGTAGCAGTTGAAGGCGCATGGTGTAATGGTTACCGTCGTAGGAAATGGACTCAACGAACTGAGTTCAAGTCCTGGACGAGGCTGTTTAAATTTCATATAGCTCTAATACCCTTGGGAAAGGTATGAATCCAACTATTCTCCTTCCAGCTATGAATAAATAGGGCAAACAAGGCTCTTTGACCTTGGTTAAGCAAGCAGTCAAGGAGAAGGAAAACTCTGAATTCAAACCTATTAAACTCAGCTTAAGAAATTGAGCTTGTTTCCTGGTCGTATGGAGGAGTTAGTATATATATATATACATTATAATAATATATATATATATATATATATATATATATATAATATATATAAAGTAAACCAACTGGTTCCGAAAATTGAAAACAAAAGCAGAGCAACGCTTATTCAATTTGATATCATAGAATATACCCATCAATAACCAAGGAATTGCTAGGGAAAAGCATAGATTTCGCAAGAAATATCTTACATATCACAAGAGGATAGTGATATTATAATGGCCTGCCGAAAACTATATTAAGGAAAATAAGTCAGATTGGGTTAAAAAAGGAAACAACAACTTCGATTTACCGATGGGGGCCTACGACTCAGCCCAATTATCTGACTTAGTGGGAATCTATATAATACACTCATTAGTGATATAGTCCCACCATCCCAAATAGGTATTTACCGGGATGACGGGCTGATCCTCGTTCCTAATAGTAACGGCCCCCTAACGTCAAGTATCGCGAAAAAAATTTACACCTTCCAAAAATTAGGACTAAGAATTGAAGTCAAACCAAACTGCAAGATAGTGAATTTTCTAGATATTACATTGAATCTGGAAACGAATACCTTCCAACCTTTCCACAAGGAAGGGCAGATACCACTATATGTGAATATAAACTCTAACCACCCCAAATCCATACTAGATAAGATCCCTCACTCTATAAATATAAGAACAATAGACTGTCGGCTAACAATAGGATTTTCAAAAACAATAAATCCTTCTATGATGAAGCTCTGAAGGACAGTGATATACCAATAATCTACAATATATTAGTAAATTGGAACTAAATAGTGTGAATGGGCCAGGTAATTCAAGGAAATAGGACACGCAAAGTAATTGGTTTAACCCCCCTTACTGTAGAATAGCAAAATTAGACATAGGTAGAACTTTTCTTAACCTAATAAATACACACTTTAACCACAATCCTTTAAGCAAAATACTAAACAGAAATACCCTGAAAATTAGCTACTCATGTACTCCCAATATGAGTAGCATAATTAATGCCCATAATAAAAAGATATTGAATGAATATCACAAGAATCTAGAAGAGAAACTAATTTAAACTTAAATAGCCCGAACTAGAGACAGCAACCTGAACACAGGGAAATGCAATTGTAGAGAGACTCAGCAATGCCCTTTAGATAGAACTGTCTAGCCAGCAACATAATATACGAGGCCCAAATATCAGCTCGTAACAGCCGGAAACACCATGCATTACCTCGGATTACTGCTGGACCATTCAAGCAAAGGTACTACACCCATAGGCATTCCTTTAACAACCCCGCACTATCTAACCAAACGGAATTATCCAAGCACTCAAACAAGAACTCAAACAACGACCCGGTGGTTAAATGGAGAATTGTCAGAACTTCAAACTCAGCTACTAACTTCAAAGACAAATGCCCGCTTTGTATAGCGGAAAAAATAGAAATAATATTGTTTAAGGACTCTAGAAAACTGTTGAACAAACGGAATGAACTGATAGCCAAGTGCAGACATAAGGGCAAAATTCAAAATATAATGTTTAGTATATTTATTATATATTAAACCCCCTACACATTTACAATCCCCATTGACACAATTACAATATAACTACTGAAAAAATAATAATCAAAAATATACATCCTTGTTTACCAATAATTATTTTCACATAATTATAACCACACTAACACTATTTGCATAAACATTCACTAGCACACAATTGTCATCAGAATAATCATAATAATAACATAATAGTAATGACAATAATTTAATGATAATAAAAATTATAATTACAATAATACTAATAATTATAATTATAACAACTACAATAATAAAAATATAAGTAATAATTATAACATTAATGATAATATTTATAATAACAATAATTGTATTAATATATATTACTATAACAATAATAACAACTTTTCAATAAAAATTATAATAAAATAATAAGTATAATATACTATAACAATTATCTTTACAACAATAATATATTTTAATTATAATAAAATTTATATATATATATGTATATGTGTATATGTATATATATATACATATATATATGTATAACTATAATAATGTATTTAGATATAATAAAATTACAAACTATAATAATAATAATAATAATAATAATAATACTATTTGCATAAACATTCACAATTGTCATCAGAATAATCATAATAATAACATAATTGTAATGACAATAATTTAATGATAATAAAATTATAATAACAATAATACTAATAATTATAATAATAACAACTACAATAATTAAAATATAAGTAATAATTATAACATTAATAATAATATTTATAATAACAATAATTGTATTAATATATATTGCAATAACAATAATAACAACTTTTCAATAAAAATTATGATAAAATGATGTATAATATACTATAACAATTATCTTTACAACTATAATATAATATATTTTTTAATTATAATGAAATTTATATGTATGTATGTGTATATGTATATGTGTGTATATATGCATATATATGTGTATAATTATAGTGATGTATTTTGATATAATGATATAACAAACTATAATAATAATAATAATATTAATACAATGATTCATTCACTTATACGTAATTGTAATATTAATATATATTAATCGTCAAATAATCAGTACTAACTATAAAACAACAATACAATACTCTTTCTAATAAATAAATAAATAAACAAATAAAATAAAATAAAATCTTTTCATTCTTTAAATCCCCAACCCCCCCCCCACACACACCCAAACTTCCATCTCCTCTCTTAATATGAAACATGAAAATTTCTTTTCATGACACCTCTCCCCTACCTATTACCAATATACACACACACACACGCGCACACATACTCACACACACACACACACACACACACACCAACCTTGAGGTTTTACTTCCGCTGTCTTTGACCGCGAGAGAAAAAATGTATACACACACACACACTACCACATACCAAAAAAATCCACTAACAGCGCTACATACTCACACCTTAAAATAGAATATTTGATGTCATATTTCAAAACCGTCTCCTTTTTTCAAACTTCAGAATATTTTTTTAAACAGACTCTATTTTCAAATGCCTTAAAATAAAGAATTCATCATTTGCATCTGATGAGTCGGGAGAATTAGACATTTTTGTCTAAGCTCCCTGAAATAGTCTATAATGCAAGATCTATAAGTCTTTTGTTATTTATTTAAATATATATATATATATATATATCGAAGCTTTATATATCAAACAAAAAAAAACCTACCTTAAACAAAATAAACTTTGAAATAAGTCATATTCTCAAATGTTTATAATTTTCCGCCTACCCTCCTTCCACTATACCCCTCCCCTTCTCACAACTTGTGCCCCCCTCCCACAAAAAATCACTACTACAACGCTCGCTCGAACCACTACCATTTCTACAACCTCCTACTACCAATGGTTATTACCTCCTACTTCTAATTCCTTGCTACTACTCGATCTCGTTAAAAACGAGACACGAAATCATACCATCGTTTCCTACCTGAGGATGGCAAATTGTATTGCCGAAAGCGCTCGTTTTGAAACCTTTGGTGGACTGTTATACCAGTTACACCCCGACACCAGAAGGATGACCCGAAAATTGGAACGGATCAACCAAAGATTGTCCGACAGGAATTGTCTGTATAGTTCAACAAAACTTGTATAAAGAAAATGCTGCCAAAATACACTATTTTTAATAATATATATATAATATATATATATATATATATATATATATATATATATACTGAAGTTTATTGTAAAATAGTAGGGCAGATTACTCTCTTTATGATGAGAACAATTGAGAACAATTCTAAATTCAAAACTAGTTTTATTCCGCTTAAAATCGATGTAGGGTCGCCTTCTTCCCGTATCAAAGAGGTTAGTTAAATACATATCTATTAGAGTGTATCAAACAGTTTACAGTTTTTACGGCATGCCAATCAATGTTGGGTTATTTTATGTCGAAGACGTTTTATTCTATTCAGTCATAATGGGTATTCAAACTTTTCAAAACTCAATTTATTTTCTAAAACTCATTTTTTCCTATTTAACCCATAGATGGGACACTAATAAGATATTACCAATCTTTTTCAGAGTAGACCTGTGAGTCATAACAATGAAGGTGTACTCCACAATTCCCCAGAGCTCCAAAATTGGAACTTCATCATTGGATACTACCCAGGAGATTACGATCATCAGCCACTACCTTCTCGCCTTAAGAAGTACTATCCCCCACCCCGGGTGAAAGTGAACTTGGGAATAATAGCAATGAATGGGTACTTCAATCCAAATCTCCAGAACTATTCTCCCCTCAGAGCTATTTGACCCATTGATGGCACCCAATCAGGGTCAGAGTGGATCTGGGAGTAATGACAATGAAGGGGTACTCCACTCTTCCCAGATATCCATAACTAGAGCCTCGCCATCAGGTGCAATTTTCTGTCATACCCAAGAAATCTCTTTTGGGTAGAGGTCTTATCCCCCTCTCCAAGTGATACAGTCAGCGTTAGCTAAGCCTGTCGACAGTGTGGAGAGAGAGAGAGAGAGAGAGAGAGAGAGAGAGAGAGAGAGAGAGAGAGAGAGAGGCCCGGCTCAATAAGAAAAAAAGAAACCCCGATACGAAGGAACAGACAGCCGATATATATATATATATATATTATATATATATATAATATATATATATATATATATATATAATATATATTTACCAACCCCTCCGCACGAGCAGGATGCGACACAAGGTCAATTTCTTAAGCGGAGTTCAACAGGTTTAAATTCAGAGTTTTCCTTCTCCTAGACTGGGCTCTTTAACCAAGGTTAACCAAGGTTAAAGAGCCCAGTCTGCCCTACTATTTACCAATAGCTGGAGAGAGAGAGAGAGAGAGAGAGAGAGAGAGAAGAGAGAGAGAGAGGGGGGTAAGGTTGGTTTTTTTGTTTTACGGCATATCAACCCTTTTCGGGTCATTTAATGCCAAATCAGATCATTTTGATATTCAGTTTACTTACAGCACCTGCTGTTGCTTAAATGATCACCCATCTAAGTATTGAACAGGCTCATCACTGCTTAACTTCAGTGATCAAGCGGGAACCAGTGCTTTTAACGTGGTTTGACCGTAAGCGAGGGGGCGGAGGGTAAGGAACGGCCATTGTTAGAAAAGTCTTGAATATCAAACAGTTTGGTGTTGTTTGGCCCCAAACACATTGGTAGCTTCGTTCCTTATACAGAAGTGCGATTGCTTGCGCCATATTTATTTTCTCGGTAGTCAGCGAGGAAAAAAAAAGTTTTGTCACTTTTCGTTGGTCACGGGCCAACGTGTTAGTTTGGTCCTCTGCGGACAACTACAGACGGCAGGCAAAATTTTATTATCTCTCAATTTAAAATATATATATATATATATATATATATATATATATATATATATATATATATATATATATGCTTCCCGCCGCGAAGTCTTCTTTCCCGCGCTTTCGTTATCTTTTCTCTGCGACTTATTCCGCCTAGAAGGAATTAATTCAATATCGGCCTACCATACTTGTGAAATAGTCATCATTTATGTACACAAGTTGTCGGCCCTTGCGAGATTTTCTCAGTCAAATTCAGTTATGCCCTTAACAATGTTTTGGTAGTGAAGATGTATGAGCAATGATTGAGGAGGACTTCGCGAGATCTCATCAATCGACAACTCGGGTGGTTGGGGTGTGGTGGTGATGGTGATGGTGGTGGTAGTGGTGAGGCATACGTGAAATCACGTGACGTTTGGAAGTTTTTAGAACTTTTTTTTGTTTTTTTGTCCATAGATTTTTTCCCTTTTTTCCAAGTCTTTATACCAATCGCTAAATAATTAATAGATATGATTTGTTGATAAACGTTTCCTTCTAGTCTGACAGTCGTACGTGTGATTTTTGTTGCAAATAATAAATAATAAAAATTAATAGACATCAAGATTTCTATTTCCATTCATTTATTTATTTATTTTGCGAAGACTGGAAATAAATGACTTCGAAAAAAAAATATGACAAAGAACTTAAAAAAAAAAAAATCAAATAATTTGACAGAAAGAGAAAACATTTTTTTAATGCTCGATATGTTATAAAGACACGTGCTTGTTCAGGGGGAGGGGGCGGAAGAGCAAAGTTTAGGTACCGAATATACATAGAGGTATCGTTTCTCCATAAATATACATAGAGGTATCGTTTCTCCATAAATGTTCCCACCCATAATACTAATACACTATTAAACATAGGCCAGTCCTTTCAACCTATCTCCTATTTAGTTGAATTAATCTTAAATTGTTACATCTCTATTTTATTTTATTTTAATTTTAAGTAATTATTTGATATATCATAAAAGTAAAGTCACCGGTGTGGCCTAAAGTCGGTATCAGCCTGACAGCGGGGGAGTCTATCCCGCTTTCACTAGCGATAGACCAATGTGATTGTTTTTTAGCGTCTGAGGTGGAGTGCCACAACTACCATGAGCCCCTCACTTTATCGCACAGATCCCTGTGCGACTCATACACTTAAGGAAAAATTGTGATACTGCAAAAAGTACCTGATATCTCTAAGATGTGGGAGTTCATTCTTAAAATGAGGTAAACAAGCGAGTATACGCTGCTATTCGCATTTTTTTTGTAATTCAACCATTATATTTCTTTCAGACAATAAAACATAAAAAATTATTTTAATTAATTGTTATTCTGATAACACCATTGTAACCTATTAGATTTCCATATACCACAGTTGACTCAGCAGTCTATCT
>CM042168.1:69731860-69799871 GCA_023376005.1 Doryteuthis pealeii
TTGAAAGACCAGAAATTTCTATTGATCCCAGGAATACAACATCGCTGACGACTTCCCACTAATTCATCTAATAAATGTATTTTGCGAAACCTTCACTGTTACTGAGTCTAGCTTTTCGTACAAAAATAATGAAGATTTGATTTATATTCACGAAGATAATCAAAGATTAAATGCAGTTGATGTCATCATCATCATCATCATCCTCATCATCATCATCATCATCATCATCGTTTATCCTCCTCCAGAGACTGCCACTCAAAAATTGTCCTGATAGGCCACTCGCGCAGATGCAATTAAAAAGAAAGACTGGACACTACGCCATCGCCTTTAGCAGACGGAAGTGTGCCAACAATATTTAGGAACTGAACTATTTGAATTAAAAGGTTTATGAGAAAGGAACACTTCAGTAGGTAATTAAAAATGGTCGAATATTTTCGTATCGATCCTATTCAATTTTATATAAGTCGAGAGGCAACACGTAAAAAGTACTCCAAACATCAACCACAAACGTACGTAGGTTTGTCACCATATATATATATATATATATATATATATATATATATGTATGTATATATATATATATATATATATATATAATATATATATATTATATATATTATATGAGTATGAGCAAGATGGAATGAAAACAACACACAATGTTGTTAAAGAGAAAACGATTTATAAATTATTCTCTTTAACAGCATTGTGTGTTGTTTCATCCCATCTTGCTCATACTCATACTGTCGGATTCATTTCCTCTCTTTTAACTTATATTATATATATATATATATATATATATATATATATATATGGTATTGATATATATATATATATATATATATATATATATATATATATATATATATTATATATATATTTGGAGAATATGTGTTTAAATGAAGTCGAACCTAATTTATGAAAGTTAATTAATTAATAATTAATTAATTAGGTGGGATTACCTATTAAATTTAAGGCTAAACAAATCGAGAAAATCAATCTCTGTATGTACATTTCAGAGATTGATTTTTCTCGATTTGCTTAGCCTTAAATTTAATAGGTAATCCCACCTAATTAATTAATTATTAATTAATTAACTTTCATAAATTAGGTTCGACTTCATTTAAACACATATTCTCCCAAATATTGTCGCTGAAAATAGCCATATCACAAACATCGTCTGTTTGTTTACTCATAATATATATATATATATATAGATATATATACCAATTATATAATTCCATATATATAATTCCATATACCAACAAATGGCCTGAAGATGATCTAAATAATAGATCGAAACACTGCAGCGTCGGCCAATAAACTTACCACTCAACTCATTTAAACCTTTTTTTTTTCAATTTTTCTTAATATATATATATATATATATATATATATATATCTTATTATAATGGAGATTGTGTGCTTTTCTGTCTGTAACCGAAGCTGGATTACTACTCAAGTCACAATTCCCTTAGTTATTTACGTCACATTCTCCATGATTCTATTTCTATTTAAACCTCAATTAATAATAAAACTGTTGGACATTATTAATACTGTTGGCCTTACCTAAATACTAATTATATGCAATTGTATTTATATATACAACAAAATAACAGTTTTCAGTGTAAACGTAAAGCTAATTTGCATATTGATATTAAAAAAACTGATTTTAATAAAAATGTGCTTGGTATTATTGATTTCTAATTGTTTGGTTTTATCTTAATGAATATGAGTAAAAATCTCTTCAATAAATCCTAAAAGAAATTCATTGACAAGAAGAGATAACTGTAATTTTATTCTTTACTTCCTATTTTAACTAAATAGTTAAATTAAGAAAACTTAGCATTGAAAAACGGAAGTGATGAAAGAGTAAGTTTCAGTTGTTCTATTTTCCGATTATACCCCTCCGTTTCAAATCTTTTTATCTGAATTCTCAATTAGTTTCATTAGCCTTTCTGATTTAATCTAATATTTTATTACATTTAAACTTAAATACTTGCACCCGGAGGGTGCATATATTTGCTAGTATATATATATATATATATCGGTAGAGCGTTCGGCTAGAAACCACAAGGTTCCAAGTTCGATACCGGCCCTCGCCAACTCAGCGTATGAGTAGCACAGGGATTTATGCGGTAAAATAAGGAGCTGATGGTATGTGTGGCGCTCCATCTCAGATGCAAAAACAATCTCCTTGGTCTAGCGCTAGTAAAAGGGGATAGACCCCCTCGCTGATTGGCTGATACCGACTTTAGGCCACCCCGACGATTTTACTTGTATATCTATATATATTGGTATTAGTATATTAATATATATATTGGTATTGATATATATATATATATATATATATATATATATATATCTCTTATTATAATGGAGATTGTATGTTTTTCTGTCTGTAACCGAAACTATATTCCTACTCAAGTCACAATTCTCTTAGTTATAGACATCACATTCTCCATGATTTTATTTTTTATTTAACCCCAATTATTAATAAAATTGTCATACATTATTAATACTGTTAACTATGTCTACATATTGACAACATGCAATTATATTTATATATACAACAAAATAGCGGTTTACAGTGTGAACGGAAAGGCTAATTTGCATATTAATATTAAAAAATCGAATTTAATAAATATGTGCTTAGTATTATTGATTTCCAACTGTTTGGTTTTATTTTAATGAATATAAGCAAAAATCTCTTCAATGAATCTTAAATGAAATCCATTAACAAGATAAAATAACTCATTTTATTCTTTACTTCCTCTTATAACTAAATACTTAAATTAGAAAAAATAACAATGAAAGACGAGAGTGATGGAAGAGTAAGTTTCAGTTGTTCCAATTTTTATTATACTCCCTCTGTTTCAAATCTTTTATTATACTCCCTCTGTTTCAAATCTTTTTATCTGTATTCTTATTTAGTTTCATTAGCCTTTCTAATTTAATACAATATTTTATTACATTAAAACTTAAATACTTGCACCCGGAGGGTGCATATATTTGCTAGTATATATATATATTGAAATATATTGATGATTGTTACTTGTTACATTTGATCTGTCCAGGGGAATTGAAGCTTTCTTGTAACCCAACAGCGGGGGGTGATGGTAGGGACATATCGGTTGGCTGGCAAACAATTTTATTAAAACACCTGCCCCTCTTGCATAAATGATAAATCATTCCCCGGAGACGCTTGATAAGGATTCGCAATATCTTGACATGAAAGCCGACGAGTTTCGAGTTCTCCTTGGAGAATTTCCGTCACAAACGTTCAATATATGGCTTTCAAGCTCGGTCAGACATTTCAGCGTTCTTTTCGATATTTCTACTCGTCTAACTTCCGCTGCCCAACCGACTGACAACACCAGCCGACTGACTAGGGGGTGTACACATGAATATCGATAAATGTTACAATCATAAGTAGATACATTTATTGATATGCCATTATATATATATATATATATATATATATATATATGTGTGTGTGTGTGTGTGTGTGTGTGTGTGTGTGTGTGTGTGTGTATGTATATATAGTGCATTAACGTCTATGAATGATAAATAGGTATTCGTTATGTTTTAATCAGAAGGTTCAGCGTGATATATAAATGATGTCATAGACACACCTTAAAGAACTCTGCGACTTAATGAGTTCAATATATTAAATTGGAAAGAAAGTCGTATCGCTTGTTTTGTTGGTTAATTGGTTGGTTGGATTTTATGGCATGTATACCCTTGTTGAAGAAATGCATTGCACATTATTTTACTAAAGAAATGCATTCCATATTATTTTACTAAAGAAATGCATTGCACATTATTTTACTGAAGAAATGCATTGTGTATTATTTTACTAAAGAAATGCATTGTACATTATTTTACTAAAGAAATGCATTGCATATTATTTTCTAAAGAAATGCATTGCATATTACATATTATTTACTGAAGAAATGCATTGCACATTATTTTACTTTAGAAATGCATTGTACATTATTTTACTAAGGAAATGCATTGCATATTATTTTACTAAAGAAATTCTTTGTTTATTATTTTACTAAAGAAATGCATTGCACATTATTACTAAAGAAATGCATTGCATATTATTTTACTAAGAAATGAATTTCACATTATTTTACTAAAGAAATGCATTTCACATTATTTTACTAAAGAATGCATTCATCTACACATTATTTTACTAAAGAATGCATTGCATATTCATGCATATTATTTTACTAAAGAAATGCATTGCACATTATTTTACTAAAGAAATGCATTTCACATTATTTTACTTTAGAAATGCATTGGCTATTATTTTACTAAAGAAATGCATTGTACATTATTTTACTAAAGAAATGCATTGCATATTATTTTACTAAAGAAATGCATTGTGTATTATATGACGAAGTCCTTTTGTATTATTCGTTCTTGATTGTATTCAAATTTTATATTCTAACTCAATTTTTTAAAACTCATTTTTATTATTTAACCCATAGATGAGACCCTAACAGGTATTACCATTCTGGGCCAGAGTTGACCTGGGAGTAATGGCATTTGGATGGGTTCTCTACATTCCCCAGAGCTCCAAAATTGGAATGTCACTATTAGACGCTAGTTTTGTTATGATAGTCTTAATGCATTTCTATATGAAAATAATTTCCATTGCATTTCTATCGTAAACATCTCTCCTGTTCGTCATGGGTAAATAATTTTCTTTTTCTATTTGATGAAACAAATTCTTTCTGTTTCGAAATAATTCATTTCGAATTTACGCATTTTTTTTTGCGAATAAGTTTGTTGACGTTGCCTTTCTGGTCGGGTCCAATGGCTTCGGCCCTGGACCGGTTAAGTAATGTTAACAGCATTGATCCCAGGGGGTTATCCCCACAGGCAATAACTGCCCCCTTCATTTAAAGGGGCAGGGCTGTTTTTCCCAGTGCCTGAGGCGCTTTCTTTTAAGGGGGATGCCGACGGGATCAACGCATTTTTTTGCACCTACCACATATATATGTGGTCCCACATAAAAAAGACCTTGTGTCATACCTGCATACGTGGGATGCGAGGTAAATACGAATTGTCTATTTATTGACAAACAACAAAAGTTTAAAGATTGTACAGGAAAAAAAAATCTTGAATTCTTTTTTTTTATTTATCAGAGTAAATGAGTCGTTAATGAGACAAAGGCCAAGAAGATTTATTATTGGCTCTGCAGATTAGCATTAAACGAAATTTGACATCGCACTTGTTTATGTGATCTTGCCCTGACCTTCCAACAAGACAGAAAAAAAAAAAAAACAAAACAAAGAAAAAAAAAGAGAAAAAACAAAAAAGTAAAAAAAAAAAAAAATGAAACAAGTCGGTAAATACCGTCTTGCCGATGTAAACCAGTTTCAAAAACGCAGTCGATCATCATCATCATCATCATTCATCATCATCATCATCATCATCATCACATCATCAATCATACTCATCCTCATACGCTCATCATCATCGTTTATAGTCATCATTCATCATCTCCATCATCATCATCATCATCACCATCGTTTATCATCATCATCATCATCATCATCACATCATCTTCATTTATCCTCCTCTCCATCCTCATCATCATCATCAATCATCATCATCATCACATCATCATCATCATCATCCATCATCATCGCTCATCATCATCATCATCATCATCATCACCATCATCATATCCATTTATCCTCCTCCTCCTCCTGCTTATCATCATCATCACCACCATCACCATCACTATTCCATTTATCATCATCATCATCATCTCTGTTTATCATCAATCATCATCATCATCATCATCTTCATTTATCCTCCTCTTCCTCCTTCTCATCCTCATCAACACTACCACCATCATCATCATTTCCTATCATCATCATCATCTCCATTTATCATCCTCCCCCTCCTCCTCCTCATCATCATCACTACCACCATCGCCATCATCATCTCCATTTATCATCATCATCATCTCTGTTTATCATCGTTATTGTTTCCGTTTATCATCATCATCACCATCATCACCATCATCACCCATTTATCCCCCTCTTCCTTCTCCTTCTCATCATCATCACTTCCATCCATCACCATCATCATCATCATCATCAAGGCGTGTCCCTTTCATGGGCCAAATAGATATGTTTAAACAATATCTGCATTCAAAATTGGACCGTGTAAATGGAGACCCCAAAACAGTTAAGAAGCAACTGCACAACAAAACTGTAAATATGAATGAAAGCGATTCCCTAACCTCTTGATGATTAACGTGCCGTTAAAATCAATTAATCAAACAAACACTTCTATCATTCTGCTAACAGGTGCCCGTCTTACAAGTTTTTATTCTTCTTCTGGGCGAATGGAAATGTCGTCGTCATACAATTTCGGACAAATACACTTGGGAAAGGTATAGACCTCTCACCCTCACAGTTATGGATTAAATAGTACCACAACTGATTTTTACAAGAATGGCTTTGATATTAAATAACCCAGGAAGGTTGATATGCCATTAAACAAAAAACAAAAAACAAACAAAAAAACAAACAGACAAAAAACAAACAGACAAAAACTAAACCTTTTAAAACAAATGATCGATCATTTTATATTAAAATAAAAGCCGATAACATCTTCGTAATTGACGAGTCAATTGCAGTCTGCTGATTGTTCTTAATGGGGGAGGGGTTGTTAAGAGGATTACGAAGAGAGAGAGAGGGGGGGAGAAAGGGTAAAGAGGATAAAGAGGAGGAGGAGGCGGAGGAAGAAGAAGAAGAAGAAGAAGATGAAGACAGGAGAGAAAGGTAGAGATGGCAGGAAGACAGATGAGAGGAGAGAGAAAGAGAGAGAAGAAGAAGGAGAAGAAGAAGAAGAGAGAGAGAGTGGGGGGGGGAAGGAGACGGGGGAGAAAAGTGATGACAAGAAAGAGAGATAGATAGATAGAGAAAGATATATATATATATATATCAGCTTGACAGTCATGGTTCGAATCACGCACAAGCCGGTCTGCCTATCTATAGCTCTGCAGGTGAGGCCTAATAGGCTGAAATGTACATACAGATTGATTTTTCTCGATTTGTTTAGCCTTACATTTGAATAGGTATGCCCGCCTAATTAATTAATTATTTATTTATTAACTTTCAAAATTAGGTACGACTTCAATTAAGCAGATATTCTCCCATATATATATAATATATTTCTAAACTCTACCGGCGTGAAAAAAATAATAGATAAAAAATAAATCGTCATTGATGAAATGCAAAAATGTGAGTTCTGATTATCTGGTGTCGCTCATCCACCAAATTCTTACTTCTTATGTGTTTTATCACCTCAGCTAGATAATGGACCATTCCGTTTTCATCATAAAGAAAGAAAGGAAAGAAAAGGGGCATGCTACACAGAAAAACATGATAAGAAAGAAAGTAGGGGAAATATAGAGAGAGGGGGTGAGGGCGCGGAAGCAATAACACTATAATCTGTTTCAATCGAATATAATGAAAAGATAAAAAGAAGGGAAGAAAGAAAAAATGCCTATTTGCTATCCAAAGCGAAGTTCCTGAGTTTGACGAGAAGGTTCCTGAGTTCCACAACGTTTCGGTTGATGTTCCCTCTGCCCTTCATCAGGTGCTTCTTGTCGAACTTAGAAACATTCTCTTCGAACTCGGGAACCGTCTGGTCGAACTTGGGAGCCTCCATGTTGCAATCGGGAGCCTCTCCAGTTCGACAAGAAACACCTAAAAAAAAATCCAAATAAACCTCATTTGGGGAATATTCAATCTTGGTCAGCCTCTGAACTTTTCAGCATAACTTCATATTATTTATACTAGCAAAAATATGCACCTCCGTGCGTAAGTATTTAAGTTTTAATGTGATAAATTAGGAAGACCAACGAAATTAAATAAGAACACATATAAAATTATTATCTTAATTATTTAATTGGTTTCTATATAAAAATCATTCATAGGATCGATTTTAATACAGTGGAGAATAAAACAATGATATTAGGGATCAATAGCACCAAGTAAATATGTATTAAACACGGTTTTGTTAAAACCTGTATGCAAATTAACCACACCATATATTAAGTAAACCTTTATTTCTTAGTGATATATAAGAACTTTGCAGGATTTTCAACGCGCAAATAACAAGGACTGTTTTGAGGCAAATCTAAATTAGATTTTCATAGAGACTTCGTTAGAAATTAAGATTTATTCTATGTATTTATGCTTTTGACTATAAATTACACAATTCGTGAAGTTATTGTGACGTAGTTTCGGTTACAGACAGGCAGATACCGAATCTCTATTATATATATATATATATATATATATATATATATATATATATATAAATGAACAATGAATGGAACCGTAATTTTGTTCAGAATACAAGGTGTATCATAAAAGTGCCGAGTTTGAAGCTGTATTTAGCAAGATAGAAATGAACAATGAATGGAACGTAAATTTTTTTTCAGAATGCAAGGTGTGACAAAAAGTACAAAAAATTTGGATACTTTTTGACACACCTTATATATATATATATATATATATATATATATACTAGCAAATATATGCACCCTCCGGGTGCTAGTATTTAAGTTTAAATGTAATAAAATATTAGATTAAATCAGAAAGGCTAATGAAACAAATTAAGAATTCAAATAAAAAGATTTGAAACGGAGGGGGTATAATCGGAAAATAGAACAACTGAAACTTACTCTTCCATCACTTCCGTTTTTCAATGCTAAATTTTCCTAATTTAACTCTTGAGTTAAAATAGGAAGTAAAGAATAAAATTACAGTTATTTCTTCTTGTTAATGAATTTCTTTTAGGATTTATTGAAGAGATTTTTACTCATATTCATTAAGATAAAACCAAACAATTAGAAATCAATAATACCAAGCACATTTTTATTAAAATCAGTTTTTTTAATATCAATATGCAAATTAGCTTTACGTTTACACTGAAAACTGGTATTTTGTTGTATATATAAATACAATTGCATGTTATTAGTATTTAGGTAAGGCCAACAGCATTAATAATGTCAAACAGTTTTATTAATAATTGAGGTTTAAACAGAAATGGAATCATGGAGAATGTGACGTAAATAACTAAGGGAATTGTGACTTGAGTAGTAATATAGTTTCGGTTACAGACAGAAAAACACACAATCTCCATTATAATAAGATATATATATATATATATATATATATATAGTATCCAATTGTCGCTTTAAACTTTCCGTTGTAGTGGCATCAGTAAATAATCCAAATGTGTTGAATATATTAAAAACATAGAGCCGTAATAATAATAATAATAATAGAGGAAATGAGTTATGGGTCTACCATGGTTTCAATCCAAGTGATTTCATCAGGACCCTACCCTACGTTTAACTAAGTCGATGTAATTCCTTAGTTAAACTTGGGAATTACATTGACTTCGTTAAGAAATGAAATCATCTGGATTGAAACCATGGTAGACCCTTAACTATTATCTTCTACTATTATTATTATACACACACACACACACACATATATATATATATATATATATATATATATATGAAAGTAAGTAAACAAACAATGTGTTTATTTTTTATATGCCCTTTTTTAGCCGACAATTTTTTGAGGATATGTGCTTAATTGAAGTCATACCTAATTTTGAAAATTAATTAGTTAATAATGAATTAATTTAGGTGGGCATATATGTTCAAATGTAAGGCTAAACAAATCAAGAAAATGTCGGCTAAAAAAGACCATATCAAAAATAAACACATTGTTTGTTTACTTATTTTCATACTGTCGTGCGATAAGTCCCCAAAAAGTGGTATATAAATAAGTTCAAAACGAACGAAGAATCTGGGATAGGCCAGCTGGTGTAGTGGTTAGAATCCCCGCCTGTCAGCTTGGCAGTCGAGGTTTCGAGTCACACACGGAGCAGTTTCCCATGTCTATAACCTTGCTGATGAGACGTAATAGGTCGAAATATACATACAGGGATTGCCATTTTCTCGATTTGTTTAGCCTTACATTTAAACATATATGCCCGCCTAAATTCATTAATTATTAACAAATCAATTTTCAAAATTAGGTTTGACTTCAATTAAGCACATATCCTCAAAAAAAAAAAAAAATATATATATATATATATATATATCTTATTATAATGGAGATTGTGCGTTTGTTTGTCTGTAACCGAAACTATATTACTATACAAGTCACAATTCCTTTAGTTATTTACATCATATTCTCCATGATTTTATTTTTATTTAAACCTCAATTATTAATAAAATTGTTTTACATTACTTACACTGTTGACCATATCTACATACTAATAACATGCAATTGTATTTATATATACAACAAAATAGAGTTTTACAGTATGAATTGGAAGGCTGATTTGCATATTGATCTTAAAAAATTTATTTTAATAAATATATGCTTAGTATTATTGATTTCTAATTGTTTGGTTTTATCTTATTGAATATGAGCAAAAATCTCTTCAATAAATCTTAAAAGAAATCCCTTAACAAGAAGAAATAACTGTAATATTATTCTTTACTTCCTATTTTAACTAAACAGTTTAATTAGGAAAATTTACCAATGAAAGACGGGAGTAACGGGAAATGATGGAAGAGTTAGTTTCAAAGTTGTTCTATTTTTCAATCATACCCCCTCTGTTCCAAATATTTTAATCTACATTCTTATTCAGTTTCATTAGCCTTTCTAATTTAATATGATATTTTATTATAAAATTTAACTAAAATACTTGCACCCGGAGGGTGCATATATTTGCTAGTATATATAATTATTGTTGTTCAAATACTTATGAAACATTTCGTGACGTTAAAAAAAATCGTTGATTATGAAGAAAGACTTTCGTTTGATTTCACCCCCCCCCAAAAAAAAAGACGCCCGAAGCAAAATGTCTAATTTGACTGATAATCCTTTCTTTCTTTTGTTAATCCTTTTTGTTTTAATCCCTCTCTTTGCTTATAAATGAACGCCCAAGAGAGAAGTGCAGATTAATGAAGTAATGACCAAAAAGCCAGGAAACCAAGAAGTTCGGTCGGGGGGGGGGGAAGAGAGAGAGAGAAAAAAATCAAATTCATCATAAAACGTCCTGCCAAGCAATCTCCAAATTAATTAGTTTTTTTTTTTACACAGCCAAATTTATGCCAAGACATTGGTCACCTGGCGCAATGGATATATATATTTACCAACTCCTCCACACGAGCAGGATACGACACAAGGTCAATTTCTTGAGCGGAGTTCAACAGGTTTGAATTCAGAGTTTTCCTTCTCCTAGACTGGTTACCTAGCCATGGTTTAAAGAACCCAGTCTACCCTGCTATTTACCCATAGCTGGAGGGAGAGTAGGATTCATACCTTTCCCAAGTGTATTAGCGCTAAGTGAAATGCATTTACCACGTCCAGGATTTGAACTCGGGCTGACGAGTCCATTTCCCATGACTTTAACCATTACACCACGCGCTTCCTACAATGGATATAAGGGTTGAGTTAATACAGTTCAAAGTGAAAACCATCTGTAGATTGCAGGTTCAATTCTGAGTATGGGTGATAATAACATAAAATACTTAATACTGCTTAATAATTTTACCCGGTTATGGTTATTGAAATGAGAATAGTCTAACCCCGTGGATTGAATAAAGGGTTCGGTTCGAAGTTCCGTAAAGGGTCCCAATTACGACATGAAGGTTCTCGAGTTCGAAGAGAAGGTTCCCAAATTCGACAAGAAACACCTAAAGAAGACCGGAGGACACATCGACCGAAACGTTGTGTATATCTTATTATAATGGAGATTGTGTGTTTTTCTGTCTGTAACCGAAACTATATTCCTACTCAAGTCACAATTCTCTTAGTTATTGACATCACATTCTCCATGATTTTATTTTTTATCTAAACCTCAATTATTAATAAAATTGTCTTACATTATTAATAATGTTAACTATGTCTACATACTGACAACATGCAATTATATTTATATATACAACAAAATAGCGGTTTACAGTGTGAACGGGAAGGCTAATTTGCATATTAATATTAAAAAATCGAATTTAATAAATATGTGCTTAGTATTATTGATTTCTAACTGTTTGGTTTTATTTTAATGAATATAAGCAAAAATCTCTTCAATGAATCTTAAATGAAATCCATTAACAAGATAAAATAACTGTCATTTTATTCTTTACTTCCTCTAAATACTTAAATTAGAAAAAATAACAATGAAAGACGAGAGTGGTGGAAGAGTAAGTTTCAGTTGTTCGATTTTTTATTATACTCCCTCTGTTTCAAATCTTTTTATCTGTATTCTTATTTAGTTTCATTAGCCTTTCTAATTTAATACATTTTATTACATTAAAACTTAAATACTTGCACCCGGAGGGTGCATATATTTGCTAGTAACAATAAAGATGAGGACAACAGTGCGAAAAATCCAAATTATACTAAATATCAAGCTTCGTCTGAACAATTACGACAAATAATTACCAAATAAGGGATATTTTTCAACATTTGTTAATGAAAAATGAAACTACAAAAAACTAGAAAAAATCCAAATCTTAATATAATGGAGATTATGTGTTTGTTTGTCTGTAACCGAAACTATATTACTACTCAAGTCACTATCCATTTAGTTATTATACATCACATTCTCCATGAATCATTTTTATTTAAGCCTCAATTATTAATAAAATTGTTTTTCCTTATTAATACTGCTGGTCATATCTACGTACTAATAACATGCAATTGTATTTATATGTCCAACAAAAAGTGGTTTACTGTGTGAACGGGAAGGCTAATTTGCATATTGATATTTAAAATTTGATTTTAATAAATATGTGCTTGGTATTGTTGATTTCTAATTATTTGATTTTATCTTAATGAATATGAGCAAAAATCTCGGAGATAAATCTTAAAAGAAATCAATTACCAAAAAGAAATAACTGTAATTTTATTCTTTACTTTCTTATTTAACTAAATAGTTGAATTAGAAAAGTTTATCAAGGAAAGACGTGGGGTGGAAGAGGAAGAGGAAGCTGTTTTATTTTTCGATTATACCCCTCTGTTTCAAATCATTTTATCTGCATTCTTATTTAGTTTATTTAGACTTTCTAATTTAATATGATATTTTATGGCATTAATACTTGCACCCGGAGGGTGCATATATTTGCTAGTAAACTTAATTTTGTTACATACCATGAGTAGTGCAGTCGGTGTATTCTATAGCCCCAGATGACAGGGCGAAACAGTGTCTTTGTCAGTCCTTGAACTTTTCAGCATACTCTCACATTATATTTTGTTGTTCAAGCACTTATGAAACAATTCGTAACGTTAAAAATATCACACAAGGTGCCTCAAAAAAGTATCGAGATTTTTGTTCTTTGTGACGCACCTTGTATTCTGAAAAAAATAACGTTCCATTCATTGCTAATTTTTTCTTGGTAAATACAGCTTCAATCTCAGCACTTTTATGACACACCTTGTATTCTGAAAAAATAATAACGTTCCATTCATTGCTCATTTCTATCGTGGTAAATACAGCTTCAATCTCGGCACTTTTATGACACACCTTGTATTCTGAAAAAAAATAACGTTCCATTTATTGTTCATTTTTATCTTGGTAAATACAGCTTCAATCTCGGCACTTTTATGACAAACCTTGTATATACCCCCCCCAAAAAAAAAAAAAAACACCCCCCCCCAAAAGTTTTGGCATTTAATACCTCACAAGGGTTGATATGACATTAAACAAAATGACCAACTAAGCGACCTCATTTTTATGACACTTTTATGACACACCTTGTATTCTGAAAAAAATAACGTTCCATTCATTGGTCATTTTTATCTGGGTAAATACAGCTTCAATCTCGGCACTTTTACGACACACCTTGTATTCTGAAAAAATAACGTTCCATTCATTGTTCATTTTTATCTTGGTAGATACAGCTTCAATCTCGTCACTTTTATGACACACCTTTTATACCCCCCCCCCAACAAAAAACAAAATCAAACTTTTGGCATTAAATAGCCCATAAGGGTTGATATAACATAAAACAAAATGACCAACTAAGCGACCTCATTTTTTGTCCACACATGGTTGATTATTTGCTGAGTAGATTTGATGAGTCTCCCAGAAACTGGCAGGCACTCAAGTGACTATTTGCAATCGAAAGCGAGGCGGGTGGGTCGTGTTGACACCCGGAAACTTCCCAGCAGGCTGATCACAAGAAATTGGCCGCTTTGTATCAGACCTACTTTCGGTGTCTAATGATTGATCATCTGCCTAGATATCACCCCTCCCTTCACACCTACCCCCCCTGACAAAACTGTCAACGAATCAAAACGAATCGAGCCCTGTCAAAGTTTTGCGTCGTCAAGATATTGTACAACGTGTGCTTCCGAACAGTCGAGCCAAATATTAAAACGGGAGTGTCCTCGCCTAAGTAGCAGGAAATGTTGAGATGAGTCTGGGATTAGGGATGGGGAGAGGTTTGTGTAGAGATCATTCATCATCTCTTGTCAACTCGGCAACTGGGTAGATTCTTCGATTTTTAGAGTTTTTAAACGGGTATGGCTTGAAAAGATTGTAAACAAACAAACAAACAAATAAACAAAATAGTTATAAAAAATTATGCAGTTATACAAAACAGACATTAGTATAAAAAAAACAAAACTTACCAATAATTTCTTTATGATTTCAGGTTATAAATCGAAAAATTAATCAAACCTTTTCAATGCGAAATGTATTCCCTGGTCATGATAGTGATGATGCTACAGAGAAGCAGTATTTCTCGAGGAGGACTTAAAACATACAAAAAAATATTCTTAAAAAAAAAATTACACAGTTATACAAAACGAACACTGGTAAAAAAAAAAGAAGAAAAAAAACAAACTTACCAACAGTTTCTTTATGATTTCAAGTTATATCAAAAAATTAATTAAACCTTTTCAGTGTGAAATGTATTCCCTGGTCATGGTAGGCAATGATTGTGATGATGCTACAGAGAAGCAGTATTTTTCGGGGAGGACTTAAAATTTTGCATCGAATGAAGTTTAAAAACATACGGTTCAATGTTTTTTTAAAAGGTTAACGTCAAAAGATATCTTTTTAATTGTTGTGGGGTTTTAAGGGGTCAAATAAGAACAAAACGACGGGTAACAAATGTAGGAAAATGTATTAACAAAAGAGTAGACAATTTACAGTACAGAGAAGTGGAATTACGTCCGACAAATAGAGTTATCAGCTGACTCGCATTGGCTTACTCTCAAGCCATAATTGTCCCTGTTACTTATAGTAACAGTCGGCGCATTTCATTGGTCTATAGGTATATCACCTATAACATTAATAAATATATTTTGTTTGTTTGCAATTTTTATTATTACATTTCTGAAGAAAGAAAATAAAAAAACAAAGAAACAATCAGTTTGTGTATTTTTGTAGAGTTTTAACATTTTTCGAAACAGACATAAATCGACTATAAAATATTGGCCTTTTAGAATAGGGTAGGTCGATTTTTGTGGCGAAAGTTGCAAATTATCATAAAAAATTGCCCCACAATATATTGGTCTTCAAAACTTTACCTTCATTTGAGGAAATAGATTTCAATCTTTTAAAATGTTATCCCTGTTACAGCTTAATTAATGAGGTAAAAATCAGTATATTGGAGTTGTAGGTAATTTTTTCAAATTTAATTCTAGTTATCTTATTCATTTCATCTCAGTAAGATACATTTCTGTTTTAAATATTAAAATTGCTAAATTTTCTAACCAATTTCTGGGTCAAATATTGCGAAAACAAGGATATTTTAGTGCATTTTAACTGACGATCTTTGATGCTATTTCCTCAAATAATAGAGCAAGTAAAATTTAGGTTTTGGTATCAGTATTTATTAAACCAACATACAACTTTCTCTATTTGAGAGAATTTGATATGTTAAAAAAAGCGAAAATCAATCTATCCTAGTGTGCATATATGCGTGAGTATGTACATATTATGTGTGTGTAGACGTATGTGAACTCCGATAAAACTGAGTTCATGAGTTTCAAAGAGAAAAGAAAAATCTCCACACTCGACAGTAAGCCTCTTAAGCCAGTAGAACAATTCACATACACAGGTGTAATATCTTATCCACAGAAAGCGATATTAATACACGAATAGCAAAGGCATGGTCGGCCACAAACAAATTATCAGTCATATGGAAATCCGATCTCACTGACAAGCTAAAACAACAATTCTTCCAGGCTGTGGTTATATCAGTACTGCTGTATGGCTGCACCACCTGGACCCTAACGAAGCGCCTTGAGAATAAGCTAGATAGGAGCTGCACAAGAATGCTGCGTGTAGTCTTGAACAAGTCGTGGAAACAGCACCCCATAAGGAAGCAGCTGTATGGCCACCTGCCCCCCATCTCATAAACCATCCGAGTGAGACGGACTAGGCATGCAGGATACTGCTGAAGAAGCAAGGATTTGCTGTGGAAGCCAACACATGGACATGCTAACGTGGGGCGCCCAGCAAGGACCTACATTGACCAACTATGTGAGGATGCTGGCTGCTGTGCAGAAGACCTCCCAGGGGCAATGAATGATAGGGAAGGTTAGCGAGAGATTGTCATGGATATCCGTGCTACATGCGCGACATGATGATGATGATGATGATGATGTGTGTGTATATATTTATATATTTGTGTGTGTGTGTGTTTGTATATTATGGAGAGATGTCATGAGACTCCATCAGAGGATGTTTTAGTGGATTCTATGCCCTATACATGCAGTATTGTACTAAACTACGCTAAACTTAGTGAGTGACTGCTGGTAAGCATCGCCTGCGTAATTCTCCAGTGAAATGCAGCGAAAAAGATTGCAAATCAGAATGTGACCAATGGTGCTCCGTCGCTACAATAGCAAAATAGTTGAGAAAGAGGAGGGTACAATTGCAGAATAGCGCCAAGAGATAATATCATTCAAATCGCATTTTACGCATCATCATCATCATCATCATCATCATCCCACAAATATCCAGGACAATCTCTCGCCAACCGTCCCTATCATTCATCATCCTGGAAGGTCCTCTGCGCAGCATCACGTATCCACACAGTCTATGTAGGTCTTTGTTGGAAAGACTGCACTTGCTAGTTTCCATTGGACGACGTCACTTATGAATTCGTCCTTGCTTCTTTAGCAGTGTCCAGCATGTCTTGCTCGTCTCACTCGGATGGTTTATGTGACAGGGGACAGGTGGCCGTACAGTTGCTTCTTTGTGGGGTGTTGTTTTCACGATTTGTTCAAGATCGCACGCAGCATTCTTGCGCAGGTCCCATCTAGTTTTTTTTCCAGGCATTTTTATTAAGGTTCAAGTGGTGCAGCCATACTATAGCAATGATGTAATTAAATCTAATGCTTTTTATACGTAATCTAATGATATTATTTCTTGCGCGCTATTCTACATAAGTGCCAAAGAGATAAATTAGAATTGCACTGTACAAGTGATCCTTTTTTCAAACCAAAGATTTTCAGCTTTAGCCTTGTTGGATTATCTTGTGAGTATAGGATATACGCAAATGTTCCACTCATATTCATAAACTTTCCCAATATCAACAGAGTGCATTTCTGGTGAAAATTAGCCAAACAGAAACGATATAGAACGCATTGAAGGTCGTTGGTATTTATCCTGAAATCAATTGCAAATTGAACTTTCTGAAATCAAGACATACAGACGAGGATTGCAAAGAATACTAAAAAATTTCTACTACAAGGAGTATCTACTGAAACTACATTCTTTTTCTATCTTGGATTTCAAGGAATTCGGAGATCGACATACACAGAGAACAATAGCCGCATGCTAAGAATACACACTCACACAGACATACACACACACACACACAGACATACACACGAGTACAACAGGCTCAAAAATACCGAACTAACCAAAAGCTAACACGACACAGACACACACCACACATCACACACACACACACACACACACACACACATACACACGGGTACGACACGCATACACATGACATACACAAGCGCACCGGCACAACAACATATACATACCACACCTTCAGAGACAATAAAAAATCACAGACAGATAATGACCACACAGCCGACAGATGACGAATAGACGAACACACACAGGGTACGGCACGCACACACATAAACACCCCAGACATATATACATAGTAAACAGAGACAATAAAAAATCACAGACAGATAATGACCACAACAGCCGACAGATGACGAATAGACGAACACACACACACACACACACACACACACACCACACACACACAAAATGAATAAATAAATAAATGAATAAATAACAATTGGAACCTGCACAAACTTAAGGATGGGTCAAGTCAGAAATATAAAGAAGAACACAACATATATGGGAAAAACCGCACACGCACTCACACACACACGCACTCAGACACACACGCGCGCGCACGAAGAATTCGGTGGAATAGTCATTACCGTACAATCATACAACAGAATGGACAGCTTCTAAGAATACTCAACATCTCAGATCTCAGTGCTTTCAGAAATCTTCTGACGAAGGGATTTTTTCCTCACGAAATATTAAGAGAATAAATAAAAGATAAATGAACAACATCATAGTTACCTCATTTTTCTTTACACTTGCATTGTGTTAGCCTTCAAAATAAACCACCAAACCAATATAAACACAATTCTTCAAGCAAATTATAAAACCCTTTTGAATACAACAGACCTTTTGCTACAAGGGGTATATACTGAAACTACACTTTTCTACCTAGGATTTTTAGGAACACAACAGGGCAATTATGAACTTTTGTTTCATAAATTAGGGTGTCCCAGAAAAAAAACAGAACCCACAAATTTTGTAATAAAACTGTTAATTTTAACTAGGGGGGTTTAGGGTTAGGGTTTAGAGTTAGGGTTAGGTTGGGGTTGGGGTTAGGATTAGGGTTAGAGTTTGGGTTCTGTTTTTTCTGGATCTCTCTGTACAGGGTGACCCAGAAAAAAAAAACAGAATCCAAATTATTCATTTATTTTCCCATTAAACTAACCCTAAACCCTAAACCCTAACCCTAAACCCCAACCCTAGCCCTAGCCCTAACCCCCTAGTTAAAATTAACAGTTTTATTACAAAATGTGTGGATTCTGTTTTTTCTGGGACACCCTAATTCATTAAACAAAAGTTCATAATTACCCACAACAGACCTTTTGCTACAAGGAATATCTACTGAAACTACACTTTTTCTACCTAGAATTCCTAGAACACAACAGACCCTTTGCGACAAGGAGCTACACTTTTCTATTATTGGATTTACCAAAAGTGGAACTAAACGCCTAAAATGGCGACCAGGTTCGTAACCAGCCTAATAGCTGCCCCACCCTCCCAATCTAGTCCGGACTCCATTTACCAAAATTACAAGACATTCATATTTCGTTTTCTTTCTACCTCCCTCACAGACTTGACATTTAAATCTTCTTTTTGGTAATTCCTGTCCTTTCGACGAGTACAAGTTGAGTTTTGAATTTCTTTTCTTGTCAACAGTTTATAGATTCAGGTTCTTTTTCTTCTTCTTTTTCAAGAAGCAGACCCCCACGGCAACAAGCCATCCGTTTTCTCTTTCGTCTTCTCTAATAACAGGAAGAAAGATATTCTTTTTCTTTACTAGATGTCAAAGCATTAAACACGCGTGACATTATTCTAGATTGAGAAAAAATAACACAGGGGCAACGCAATCTCTTCTTATTTCTTGCACACATAATGATGACACAATTTAGCGAAACGAGCGAAAACAGGGAAACGAAATGGCGGGTAAATATTTAAGGAAATCAAGAAAGGTTATCGCAATCTTCTCTCTTTATTTCGCGTAAAGAAAGAGACAACTTCAAAAATAGTTGCTTATTTTGCTTAATGTACTAATACTCGTGTTTCTTAATTGTACGACCATTATCATCTTGCAACACCCTCTGATTAAAAATCAGACCGTCCAAATCGTTCAGTGTTAATCCTGATCATCTGGTGTTGCTTATTCGCCGAATTCTTATTTCTTATGAGTATCATCACCTCAGTTAAATACTAGACTATTCCATTTTTAGAGACAGTCCAAATCGTCCAAGATGAAATGCAAAAATGTAAATCCTGATTATCTGGTGTTGCTTATTCGCCGGATTCTTATTTCTTATGAGTCTCGTCATCTCAGCTAAATACTAGACTTTCCATTTTTAGAGACAGTCCAAGTCACCAAGATGAAATGCAAAATATAAATCCTGATTATCTGGTGTTGCTTATTCGCCGAATTCTTATTTCTTATGAGTCTCGTCATCTCAGCTAAATAATTGACTTTTCCTTTTTATTATAGAGAAAAACAGAGAAGAAAAAAACGCATGCGATACAGAAAAAATATTATAAGAAAGAAAGAAAGAAAGAAAGAAAGAAAGAAAGAAAATGGAAAAAAAGATAAAGAGAGAAAGAGTCAGCGCGCGGTAGTGATACCGCTAATCTATTTCAATCGAATATAATGAAAAGATGAAAAGAAAAAAAAAGATTGACATAGATTAACGTTATCGCTTGCGCGCGCTCACTCCCTCTCTCTATCTTTCCCCAACTCTCTTTCTTTCTTTCTTATTATATTTTTCTGTGTAGCATATTCTTTTTCTTATCGTTTTTTTCTTTAAAATAAAATCGGAATGGTCCATTATTTTTCTGAGGTGAAGATAAGCGACACAACATAATCAGGAGTTACATTTTTGCATTTCCTCTTGGACAATTTGGATGGTCTGATTTTTAACCAGAGAGTGTTGCAAAATGATAACGGTCGGAAGATTAAGGAACTAGCATATTAATATATAGATTAGAACTGTTGGTTCTTTCCGAAAATCATTTCATAAAACTAAGAAAACTGAATATTCCCTGAAATAAATCAGTTCAGAATGCAAGATTATTTATGTAATAATGTAATTAGCACGGAAAAGTGTTTAGTAAAGATTACGTGTTAGATGAGAATGGAAAAGTTTAAGGATGATCATCATCGCCCTATAGCTTTGTTTCTATTGGTCGAACCGTGAGACGTGGTGAAGTGGGACAGAGGAGGAGTGAGAGATCAGAGTGTGAATTGAGTTTTCTATTATGAGTTGAAAGAGCGAGACGTGCTCTCGGCTGTTGTGGCTTGGGGCAAATAAAAATCTCATGAGAAAAAGAAGTGGTCTTACTAAAATGTTATTACTAAAGGTTCTAAACAGCACAAGGCAAGATGCCCCCCTCGGTACCTAGTTTGGTTTCCAGACTGCAAACTTCCAGGAATTGCCAGTCAACCCCAGAGAGCTTGGTAACTACAAAATTTAATGGATTGTAAAGAAATTCAACAGGTACGGAAATTACACTACTGTCAATAAGTTTCATTGAAAATAACCGCCATTAGCGTCGATCACAGACTCAATCCTGCTCCGGAACCTGGAGCGAGCTGATGTTACAGTTTCCCTGGGAAGGGTCTCAAAAACTACATTAACTGTACCGATTACCGATTAACTTGGCTTTTGTAGTACTGGCATGGCGATTGGTATCTTTCACAACAGCACCACATGCATAATAATCCCTGGGGTTAAGATCTGGGGAGTTCGGAGGCCAAACATTGGGACTGGTGTCGTAACAATTCACCGACAACCATTGACTTTTCCCAGGGGTGTAGCAGGGAGCCGAATCTTGCTGCCATACATATGGCCTACCATTGCCACCCTTGTTATCCAGGGCTTAGCTACAGTGTTTAGCAACTCCACGTAGGCATCTGAGGGTCCTCCAACACTTTTTCTGTAGGTTTTCGATTAATTCGGCTGTACATACGCAATCAGATCGTCTGTTATGTTGCTTTCTTCTAGCCACAGCCTCATAATCTCCATTGCAATTCTCCAGTTTATGCCTGATTGTTTTTACAGTGTTCAGGGAGCATTGGGCAGCAACCATAATCTCCTTATTTGGATGGCCGGCTCAGATCATTATGACACAAGTTATTCTCTTCCATGATTCAGGTGGATTCCAGTCATCCAATCTATCTGTCATCACGTATATGAAGGAAGAAGGGTCCAAGCTTTTAAATGATGCGTAATGTGCGTCAATACCTCCAACATACGGAGAAAAATAACCAGATATAAATATGTCAAATTCAACCCGAACACTCTGTATATATATATATATATATAATATATATATATATATATATATATATAGTTTCGTTGAATTGAACAGACAATTCCTGTCTGACAAGTCTTTCGTTGATCCTTTCTAATCTTCGGGCCATCCTTCTGGTGTCAGGGTGGAACTGGTATACCATTAGAAAGGATCAACGAAAGACTTGTCAGACAGGAATTGTCTGTTCAATTCAACGAAACCTGTATAAAAGAAAAAATGCTGCCTAAATACACTTATATATATATATATATATATATATATATATAGTCATCCACAGACACGTGTTTCGACATCAAGTCTCTTCAGTGCGGCTAGACATTTGTAATCTACCTACACCCGGAATTGAAATCCGATCTGTTCAGCATCAGTCAGACACCTTAACCGCTAGGCTATAGTCACCCACAGAATGCGAAGGGATTTTAACTGTTTTTAATACACACATCCCTATGTATTCAATATATATATATATATATATATATATATATATATATATATAAGTTGATTTAATATAGCTCCCCAAAATTCAGTCTCATCAGATGGAAGATCAAGGTAATTTTTCTTTTTACCTTTATCTTCCATCTGATGAGACTGAATTTTGGGGAGCTATATTAAATCAACTTAGATTTATATAGACCCCAATTTTGGTCGAAATAAATTTATTATGGAATTACGGTGTTGAGTTTTTCCTTCCTTGCTCTGTATATAATCTAAAAAGCTTATTATACATTGAGCTCTCTTTAGTGATTTAAAGATTCACTGTATTTATACATACTGGATCATACAATAATAATACAGTGTGTCTTAGATATCACATATAGAATCATCCCTTACTACCAAGTTTTGGATACCTCTCATCTCTCTCTCTCTCTCTCTCTCTCTCTCTTATTATATATATATATATATATATATATATATATATATATATATATTATATATGTGTGTGTGTGTGTGTGTGTGTGTGTGTATTGTATATTGAATGATTTAAGGACAGTTGCCAGTAATTAATTATGAGAGAACACAATCAAATACTACAACTACTACTACTGACAGAATTGATAAGAGTACTCAGAAGACTCCTAGAGACCCGAGAAGACTTGCTGTTACTCCCCAAAAGTTTAGAAAACAGACTAGAGAAGCTGGAAATCAGAAGAATTGAGACCATCTGAATAAGCATTGGTGAAATCGGCTGGAATACCCAGAAGAATCCTATAGACCTGATGAGACTTGCTATTACCCAGACCCAGTGGAAGTCCACCGGTTAACGTTGGTGGTGAAAAAACTCGCTAGTTTGTTTATTATATCAGTTTGGGTGACAAGTAAGTTCTTAGTAAGGTTTATTTGTACGTAGAAAATAAAACAATAACTGAAGGCATGTACAAAGAGAGTAGTACCCCCCATCTTTTTTTTCTTTATTTCTCTGCACATGCGTGTGTGTGTGTGTGTATGTGTGTGTGTGTGTGTGTGTGTTGTGAAAATTGTCTAAAATTAGCTGAAGGTAATTGCCATGAAATCGCAAGCCGAAAAGGTTAAGCAATTTCTCTTTGTGACTTGTCATTGTGGTACACAGCTCGATGATGATTCATCGTAGTCAGAAAAAAAAAACAACAAACAAAACAAATAAAAAAACAAACAAAACAAAAACCCTAAAAAACCCTAAAAAACCCAAAAAAACAAAAAAATCCCAAAAAACAAAAAAAAAACACCCAAAAACAAAAATCCCAAAAACCCAAAAAAAAAAAAAAATCCCCCAAAAAACAAAAACAAAAAACCCAAAAAATCACCCAAAAAATCCCCAAAAAACAAAAAAAAAAAAAAATATTACAAACTAAAAAAAAAAAATCCCCAAAAAACAATAAATCCACCAAAAATCCCAAAAAAACAAAAAATCCCCAAAAAACAACAAAAATAAGCCCCCCCCCAAAAAAAACAAAAAAAAAAAAAAAACAAACAAACCTCCAAAAAAAACAAAACAAAATACCCCAACTCTGAAACTTATATCTTTCAATACGGTTTGACTGTTCTCGCCATACGAAGTATACTATCGTACTAGAAGAGGCTACCCAGCGTTGCATGGGTAGAGGTGGGGGATAATAAAAAGTTTGTCTCACAGATCCGTTAATTGTTTTGATCTTCTATAATTGATTTGTTTATGTTTTAATCACGAATGCCACCAATGACTTTTCCTTCTCTTACTATTCAAATCCTAATTTTTAAATATCTTCACGAATATAAATAAAAAATTTCATTATTTTTGCACAAAAAGCAAGCTCTGATGATAATGAAAGTGTATATATATATCTATTTTATCGTTGTTTTATTTTCGTTGTTTCCTCCGGACATACATACACACCAACTATCCTTTATATATATATATATATATATATATATATATATATATATATATATATATATATATTTACCAACCCCTCCGCACGAGCAGGATGTGACACAAGGTCAATTTCTTAAGTTCAACAGGTTTGAATTCAGAGTTTTCCTTCTCCTAGACCGGTTGCCTAACCAAGGTTAAAGAGCCCGGTCTGCCCTACTATTTACCCATAGGTGGAGGGAGAATTGGATTCATACCTTTCCCAAGGGTATTAGCGCTAAGTGAAAATGCAATTACCGCGTCCAGGATTTGAACTCGGGGGCGACAAGTCCATTTCCCATGACTTTAACCATTACACCACGCGCTTCCACATTGTATATATAGATATCAACAGGATTTTGTACAGACATATTTCAGCAAATACACATGTTTTACGTACACATATTTTCCATTATATGTAAATTTTAAAGAATTTCCATAAAATAAGAACAAATTTGTTAGATTCTGTATTTTCATATTTTTTGAGAAAAATCGAGGGTCTCCTGTAACTCAAAAAAGTTTATATGATATTGAAAAACTGGGTCATTTTAGGAATCAGAGGTTTAAAAATAAACAAACAAATGTCAGATCCAACTCAACGAAATTTGTGTTCCCTAGTGTTATCTTATACATCAATACTCGTGTTCCTTAAAAGTACGACCGTTATCATCTTGCAACACGGCCTGGTTAAAAATGAGACTGTCCAATTGTCCAAGATGAAATTTAAAAAAAAAAATGTAAATATCGTTTAATCCTGATTATCTGGTGTTGCTTATCAGTCAAATTCTTATTTCTTATTAGTGTCGTCACCTCAGCTAAATAATGGACGATATCGTTTTTATTAAAAAGAAAGAAACGGAAGAAAAAAGGACATGCTACATAGAAACAAATATGATAAGAAAGAAAGAGAGTAGGGGAAAGATAGCGAGAGAGGTGGTGAGAGCGCAGAAGTGATAAGGCTAATCTGTTTCAATCGAACATAATGAAAAAATTAAAAGAAACAAACAAAGAAGAGAGAGAGAGAGAGAGAGAGAGAGAGAGAGAGAGAGAGAGAGAGAGAGAGAGAGAGAGAGAGAGAGTTACATCAAGATTATTATAATTTTTACATATTGCATTATTTAGCAATAGCTCTTAAGTAAATATATCAAACGTAGTAATAATTGAATTATCATACTGTGGCATATCCACAGGTCCTATTATTATTATTTGCTCCTTTTGAGTTTTCACATCAGCATTAGCTGATGGTCTTTCACTGGAGTCTGAGTGACAGCAAGTCTCCTCAGGTCTCCAGGACTCTTCTGAGTATTCTGGCAGATTGCAGTGATCTGAATGGTTTCATCCTTCCTCTGATATCCAAACTTTCCAAACCCTTTTCCAATCCTTTTGGGACTGTTTATAATTGGTATCACTTTCACTTTCATATTCCATAACTTTTTCAGTTCTCTGACAAGGTCCAGATAGTTGTCCATTTTATTATTATTATTATTATTATTATTATTATTATTATTATTATTATTTAATTCCTTGCGAGTTATTCACTAGAGTCTGGGTGACAACAAGTCTCCTCCGGTCTCCTGGACTCAGAATAGTCCAGGAGACCTGAGGCGCAATTGGTGTATTCTACAACCCCAGTCGACAGGGCGGAAAATATCTTGGTCAGTACATAAAGGGGAATAGGGTTGGGACAATCATATAGGTGCTATGTCTTGTTGTGACCAGCAGATACACTTTGTTAGTCCCTACTATAATACGTATTATCAGGAAATGAATTAATTAAAAGAAAGTAATAACTTGTGTTTTATCTTGAGCAACTTCGAAGGTGTTTTCGTTTTCACCATATTACTTGTTGATATCTCCGGAAATGTGGAGGGGGGAAAGTTTAAATTAAAATTTTCAATATCATCTAGCAAACTGATTAGACCTTCTGTTATCTGTGGTACAACGTATCAGTGCCAGGGAAGCCGATACGTTTACGATAACATCCGGGCACTTTGTCAAAAATGACAGTTGCTGTAACGCACCCAAGTCAAGCTTCGACTTTTTTCCAGTACCTTGTGCGATGTCAAGCATGGAAGGATGACGTGCACCGTTTCAACCAACATCCGGAACTTGCCGAGAACTTCCGGTTCGGGAGCAGGCGTCCCAGATTAAATTTGAATATTGAAGTTGATGAATACATTGTCAGAAGAAAAAAAAATAGAGAATCGATCGTGTTCTCTCCTCGGTGGAGAAAGGGACGTTCACTTCTCTCCACTACGTCCCTGTCCGGCCTAGCAGATGAAACGGACAGGTCGTACCTGCAGTCACACGCAGCCTCCAATAATTCAAAAGGAGAAAAATCAATGGTAAAAAGAGCTGGGGTTCATTACAGGAGATTACCTGATCGTCTCTCCTTACGACAAGGCAAAAGATCAGCCAAGTAAATCATCTGTTAGAACACGCTCTCGTGTAATATGAGATGAGCGCACAAAAGACTTAGCCTCTTTAATATCTTTGCATCCAGTGGCGGGAGGCATTGTTCAATGATATCAAATCTAATTTAACAACCTGGAGATAAATTATCATACGACTTTGAGAAAAGAGAAAAAGAAGGAAATTCTCATCGGTTTAAAAGAAAGAGAAAAAAAAAGGCTTGAGCCTTAAAACTCGTCTTTATAATGTGCATTATAGATGGTATTGATCGTTATATAAAAAGAAAATTAACCCCGGTTAAAAAAAGGCTTGAGCCTTAAAACTCGTTTTTATAATGTGCATTATAGATGGTCTTGATCGTTATATAAAAAGAAAATTAACCCCGGTTAAAAAAAGGCTTGAGCCTTAAAACTCGTCTTTATAATGTGCATTATAGATGGTCTTGATCGTTATATAAAAAGAAAATTAACCCGGTTAAAAAAAGGCTTGAGCCTTAAAACTCGTTTTATAATTTGTATTATAAATTCTCATCTTGATCGTTATATAAAAAGAAAATTAACCCCAATTAAAAAAAGGCTTGGGTCTTAAAACTCGTTTTTATAATTTGCATTATAGATGTTCCTCATGTTGATCGTTATATAAAAAAAAAATTAACCCCGGTTAAAAAAAGGCTTGGGCCTTAAAACTCGTTTTTGTGATTTACATGATAAAATATCCTCACCTTTGTCATTATAAAGAAAGGAAATTATCCTCGGTTAAAAAAGGCTTAAGCATTAAGACACGTTTATATAATTCAAATTATAAATTGTCCTCATCTTTGACATTATATAAAAAGAAAATTAACCGAAAGGCTTGAACATTGAAACTCGTCTATATAATTTACATAATAAATTGTCCTCACCTTGGTCGTTATTTAAAAAGAAAACTATCCTCGGTTAAAAAAGACTTGAGTCTTAAAACTCGCCTTTATGATTTACGTTATTAATGGACCTCATCTTAGTCGTTATACAAGAAGGAAATTCACCCCGGCTTAAAAAAGGCTTGAGCCTTAAAACTCGTCTTAATAATTTACATTATTAATTTTCCTCATCTTGGTCGTTATATAAGATAAAAATTAACCTTGGTTAAAAAAGGCTTGAACCTTAAAACTTGTCTTTATAATTTACATTATAAATTATCCCGATCTTTGTTGTGATACGAGAAGAAAATGGAGGAGCGTGCTTTGATGGTTAGGTAAAAAAAAGTGTACAACTGAATCCGTACGCAACAACTTTAAATCTATACAACATCAATTAAAGTTGTTTATTTTTTAAAAACTTCTAAATCAATTAACGTATTAAGTTATGTTTTCCTTAGAGTTTGATTTTTATTAAAAGTATCCATTCCAGTTCGGTAATTAAAACTATATACATTGGACTTCATTTCATATTCCACTATCATCTGTCCGGTAGACTATGGTAAAAATTTCCGACACTCAATTCACAGTTTACCAATAAATATTCGATGAAGAGAAATATGGACGTAAGTTAGGAGATACCTAAAAGTAGACAACCACTCTTGAAAGCATGTGTATTAAATTCATCTCTACCTGTTCTCTCGCCCCCACCCTCTATCGCTCTCTCTCTCTCTTTCACTCTCTCTTTTTCTTTCTCTCTCTCTTTCCCCCTCTCTTTCCCTTTCACTCTTTCTTTTTCTTTCTCTCTTTTTCTCACCTTTCTTTTTCTTCTCTCTCTCTCTCTTTCTTTCTCTTTCACTCTCTCTTCTTCTTTCTCTCTTCTCTTTTTTTTCTCTCTCTCTTTTTCTCTCTCTCCCTCTCTGTGATCTCTCTTCTCCTAGACAAGCTGCATCTCTACCTAGACATTATCTCTCCTGTTCTCTCGCCCCCACCCATCTATCTCTCTCTCTCTCTTTCTCTCTCTCTCTCTCACTCTCTTTCTCTTTCTCTTCTCTTTTCTCTCTCTCTTCCTCTTTCTCTCTCTCTTTCACTCTCTCTTTTCTCTCTCTCTTTTTCTCACCCTCTCTTTTCTTTCCCCCTCTCTCTCTCTCTCTCTCTCTCTCTCTCTCTCTGTGTGACTAGGTCTGTTTTTTTCCTTCTCCTAGACAAGCTGCATCTCAAAAGAGATACCTAGAAGTTTGAAGAGATGGACAACCACGCTCGAAAGCATGTGCAGTAAATTCATCTCTACCTGTTCTCTCTCTCTCTCTCTCTCTCTCTCTCTCTCTCTCTCTCTCACACACACTCTCTCCCTCCCCTCTCTTTCTCACACTCTATTCCCCCTATCCCCCTCTCTCTGACTAGGTCTGTTTTTTTCCTTCTCCTAGATAAGTTGCATGTCAAAAGTGTGTCTGACGAGACAAATAGACAGGTCGCGTGAACGGTAAGTCGTTCAGCTGAGTGAGACGTAGAGAAAGGAGGAGAAGGGGAAGGATGAGGAGGAGGGGGTGGACACCAGTCGTACTCCCCCTTCTTCTTCTTCTTCTTCTTCTTCTTCTTCTTCTTCTTCTTCCTTCTCCTCTTCCAGATCTTATTTATCGTCACGATTAATCTTCATTATGTTATCGGGTTTTTTATTTCAATCTTTTCCCGCTCTTCAAGGAATCCCGTTGCCTGGCAACTGACCACGAACACAAAAAAACTATACCCGTTAATCTGTAACTCGATCCCCTTCATGTGATGTCCCTTGTCCGGCGACGGGAAGAAGATGAACAGTATTTTGTTGTTGTTGTTGTTGTTGTTGTTGTGGCTACAAGGTTCTTCATCTTCGGCCCACACTCTCTGAGATTACGACAAAGAGGAGACTGTATGACCAGCTTTTTTTTTTTGGTCGATCAGTGTTTGTATCGAGGCCAGAACGAACAGCAGAGCACTTATCGACGATATATGAGAGGAAATGGCCACTGACAGGACAAGTGAAGCTCGGTTTCATTTTTGTTTGTTTGTTTTGTGGTAGTGGTAGTGGTCACTTTTTACCTGTCGGACTTCATTAGCGTCGTCATCAGGAGATACATTGGCCTTTCACTTACATCAGCATCTATTACATACAATCTTAACATTCAACGGCTACTTTTAGGTATACCCGTGGTTGTATACCCATCATAATCTTAATCCGTACTTATTTTTTTAAATAAAAGTGCACAGACTTGAAATCTATTTCTCTGAATGTTTGAGATGAGGCTTGAAGATTAGTATTATTAGCGTTATTTGGACTATTGTCCCCATCTTCATTGTTATTTGTACAACGTTTCGGCTGATATACCCTCCGGCCTTCTTCAGGTATTTCTTGTCGGACTCGGGAACCTTCTCGGACTCAGGAACCTTCTTTTCGAACTCGGGAACTTTGACACATGGCCGAGTGGATTAGGCAGTTGGGTTAAAAGACAGATCTAAGTGACAGTTATCTCTGGTTCCCGAGTTCAATCCTGAGTGAAAGCAGTTAGAAAAATAATTAATTAGCACAACTCCTACCTCAGCTATGGTTAGCGGAATGAGAACAGGATACCCCGTGGAATAAATAAAGGGTTAGGTTCAAAGTTCCGTGATGGCTCCCGAATACGACAAGAAAGTTCCTGAGTTCGAAAGAAGGTTCCCGAGTCCGAAAAGGTTCCCGAGTCCGACAAGAAATACCTGAAGAAGGCCGGAGGGTATATCGACCGAAACGTTGTACAAATAACAATGAAGATGGGGACAATAGTCCGAATAACGCTAATTATACTAGACTTGAAATCACTCTGAAATTTGGTTCTGGGTTGCAAATGACACCCACGTACACTGTAGGCAAAGGGTTAAATAAATTTTCATTAGCCTCATTAGAATATTTTTGGTAGTATCCAAAGGCGACAACTTATGTATTGTCAGGTGTTCGTGTGCACACGTCACGTCTACGTTTGGGTAATTATGAACTTTTGTTTAGTAAATTATAAGTGTCCCAGAAAAAAACAGAACCTACAAATTTTGTAATAAAACTGTTAATTTTCTCATTAAACAAATAAATTAGGGTTTAGAGTTAGGGTTGGGGTTAGGGTTAGGGTTGGTGTTAAGGGTTTAGGGTTAGTTTAATGGGAAAATAAATAAATAATTTGGGTTCTGTTTTTTTCCGGGTCACCCTGTACAGGCTGACCTAGAAAAAACAGAACCCAAATTAGTTATTTATTTATTTTCCCATTAAACTAACCCTAAACCCTAAACCCTAAACCCTAACCCTAACCCTAAACCCTAATTTATTCGTTTAATGGGAAAATTAACAGTTTTATTACAAAATTTGTGGGCTCTGTTTTTTCTGGGACACCCTAATTGACTAAACAAAAGTTCATAATTACCTTCGTTTGCACATGTTCTTATTGCGTTAACTATGATCACGTACACACACACACACACACACACACACACACACATATATATATATATATATATATATATATATATATATATATATTGAACTATGTTAAGTATTCTATGTAATTTTCACATGTTTATCTTTTCTTTAGTAGCGTACCGTGGGGAAAATATGTATTTCATCCCCTGCTAATTTTCTGAGTTTGCCACCTAACAAAAATAGGAACGGTCTATAATTTTCAGGGTAGATCCCTCTTGAAAGTGAGAGATTGAATATAAAAAATATAAAAAAATCACATTGTATTTATTTTTGAACATTTATTTGTATTGTATTGAAAAAATGAATATTTCACCCCCAACCAACCAGCAATGATTCAGACCCCACAGACCAGTTATATGACCAGGAGACATATATACTAATCCTATTACTCAATTATTACTCCTTATCAAGTACTTATTACCTGTATAAAAGACACTAGTTCACAGACTCCTTCAATGAATTAGAATCTAAACTCTCCACTGTTAAGTTTCTGACCGCCATCCTTGGCCAATTGAAAAGGACTTAAAGTAAGTAAGTCCTGCGGTATAGAATCCTTTGGTAAGTGAATAAGTCCCGAGTTATGGAATCCTACGTAGTGTCAAAGGTCCAGTGATATAATCCTATGATTCCGTCGTCTACTAAAAATTCAAGGTAGTTGTGAGTAGCTAAGATCAGAACAGCCGATATAAATAACAATATCAGCAGCAGTGTACTGTCAGTGATTGGCAAGAGTATGGGTCACATGATTATCGCCGAGTCTATAAGTAGAAGTGAGCTTTTACCACACGCCTTATATGCCAAAAATCATCGTCGCCCCGAGTTCAAATTCTGGACGTGGTAATTGCATTTCACTTAGCGCTAATAACCTTGGGAAAGGTATGAATTCTACTCTCCCTCCAGCTATGGTGTAAATAGTAGGGCGGACTGGGCTCTTTAACCTTGGTTAGGCAACCGGTCTAGGAGAAGGAAAACTCTGAATTCAAACCTGTTAGACTCCGCTTAAGAAATTGACCTTGTGTCACATCCTGCTCGTGCGGAGGGATTGGTAAAAATATATATATATATATAATATATATATATATATATATATATATATATATGCCAAAAAATCTCAACATCCACAATGGGCAAGACGAAATAATTGTTTAATGACATCCGGAACAAAATTGTATACCTGCACGAAATGGGCAAAAAGACAATTGGCAAGCATCTAGGTGAGAAGGAGTCAACTGTTGGTGCGATAATAAGAAAATGGAAGAAACACCAATCTCACTCGGTCTGGTGCTCCACGTGGAGTGAACCTGATGAGGAGAAAGGTGAGGGAACAATACAGAACTACACGGCAAGAGATTGTTGATAATCTCAAGGCTGTTGGGACTACAGTCACCAAGATGACCGTTAGTAACACACTATGTCATAGAGGACTGAAACCATGTATTGCCTGCAAGGTCCCCCTACACAAGAAGGCACATGTACAGGCCTGCAATTGAGCACCTGGATGATTCAGAGGAGGGTTGCGAGAAAGTACTGTGGTCAGATGAGACTAAAATTGAGCTTTTTGGCATCAACTCTACTTGCCGTGTTTGAAGGAAAAAATGCTGACTTGGACCCCAAGAACACCATCCCAACATTCAAGCATGGTGGTGGCAAACACTGTGCGTTGATGCTGTTTCTCTACTAAGGGGACAGGACGACTACACCGAGTCAAGGAAAAGGTGTATGGGGCCAAATCTTGATTGAAGACCTCCTTGCCTCAACCAAGACACTGAAGATGGGTCGTGGTTGGGTAACCCAGCATGACAATGACCCAAAGCATACGGCTAAGTTAACAAATGAGTGGCACAAGAAGAAGCACATTAAGGTAATCGAATGGCCTAGTCAGTCTCCGGACCTTAACCCTTTAGAGAATCTGTGGAGGGAACAGAAGTTTCGAGTTGCCGAACAACAACCTACAAACCTTAAGGATTTGGAGAGGAACTGCAAAGAGGAGTGGGCCCCAAATCCCCCCTAGTATCTGTAAAAACTTGGTAACCAACTACAGGAAACGTCTGGCTGTTGTGCTTGCCAACAAGGGTTTCTTCACCAAGTACTGAGTTATGTTTTGCTATGGGGAGAAATACTTACTTTTTCAATACAATACAAATAAATATTCAAAAATTAATATAATGTGATTTTCTAAAATTCTTTTTTATATTATATCCCTAACTTTCAAGAGGGACTTGCCATGAAAATTATAGACCGATCCTAATTTTGTGAGGTGGCAAAATCAGAAAATCAGCAGGGGGTGAAATACTTATTTTACTCACTGTATATCTTCTACTTGTAGCTTGGTCTGGCTGAGTAGCTATTAGACGATAGCTGGTTTGTCTTCTCATCTTGTTCTATATTCTTAAACAGAGTGGCTCTTTTTTCTTAAGATGTTGTTGAGATGCCCTGTTTGTTCTTGATTAACAACTCAAGACATTTCTTTTAGTGAATGGTCGATGGCTGTTCTGTCTTCTCAACTTGTTCTATCTTCTTAAACAGGATGGCTCCTTCTTCTTAAGATATTCTTCTTGAGACGTCCTGCGTAGTCGTTTGTTTCTAGTGACAACACTAAAGACATCTTTAGTGAATTTACATGTTGATTTCTTTTCCTTGGACCCGGATCCTCAAGCTAACAACGTCTTCATCGGTCGGCAGCTAACCAGAAAACTGACTAGAACTAACTATACTATCTTACTTTTGCACGCAACAGGAAGAGAGGGGTCAAAACTAAGGTTACCAGATGTTCATCAAAATCTCTAATCGTCGTATTTTTCCGTTAATTTGAATTCAAATAATATACACTAACCGTGCATAATTGATAGTACGACCATAAATTATGCATCCCATCATAACTTTATTGTCTTCATCTTCATCAGAATTACAATACTATATAGTAATACTGGTGTTCCTTATTTGTACGACCGTTATTATGCAACGCCATTATTTAACGACACTCATTAGAAATAAGAATTCGGTGGAAAAATTTGTGTTTTTGATTTTTTCAAAAAACCTTACCCTTATTCATTTAATGATTCTCGTATATACCTTGATATAAACTGACATTTTGATATGATATACAGGATTTAATATATATATATATATATATATATATATATATATATATATATATATATAATGATACATAGAGAGAATTTGATATAATTAAATAATCACGAGAAGCAAACTCGACAAATACCTCGTGCAACATGAGGAACACTGGACAGCTGTTTCGACCTAATTACACTGCTGATGAGACCTAATTACTTCGAAACAGCTGTCCAGTGTTCCTCACATTGCACGGGTATTCGCTGAGTTTGCTTAACGTGATTATATATATATATATGTGTGTATATATGTGTGTGTGTGTGTGTATGTATATATATACCAACCCATCCGCACGAGCAGAGTTCAAAAGGTTTGAATCCACAATTTTTCTTCTACATTGGTTGCTTAACCAAGGTTAAACAGCCCAGTCTGCCCTACTATTTACCCATAGCTGGAGGTAGAATAGTTGGATTTATTCCTTTCCCAAAGTGTTAGCGCTATGTGAAATGCAGCCAACCTCATCCAGGATTCGGACACAGGTCACCCAGTCCATTTCTCACACCAATAACCATTGCACTGTGCGCCTCCTTACATCCTGGTTTATGTAGAAATAAGGATCCATATATCAAAGATCCTATCATTTTTTACGGGATCTATTCTAATTGTTGTTGGGACATATCTGTACGTAAAAAATCTAAACTCTCCCAGCAACAGACTTGAACTTATATAATACAAGGAACACTTCAAACTTGGACTTATTATATATATATATATATATATATATATATATATATATATATATATATATATATATATTTGGAGGATATGTGCTTAATTGAAGTCGTACCTAATTTTGAAAATTAATTAGTTAATGATTAATGAATTTTAGGCGGGCATATATGTTCAAATGTAAGGCTAAACGAATCGAGAAAATAGGTCGAAATGTACATTCAGGGATTGACATTTTCTCGATTCGTTTAGCCTTACATTTGAACATATATGCCCGCCTAAAATTCATTAATTATCAATAATTAATTTTCAAAATTAGGTACGACTTCAATTAAGCACATATCCTCCAAAAATTGTCTCGCTTAGCCATATAAATATAAACACATTTGTTTGTTTACTTAACCTCATATATATATATATATATATATATATATATATATATATATATATATATATATATACACTGCAGACTTGGCTATGTATTCAGTCTAGGAGAAGAAAAACTCTGAATTCAAACCTGTTAAACTACGCTTAAGAAACTGATCTTGTGTCACATCCTGTTCGTGCGGAACGGTTGATAAATATATATAAATAAATCCAAATAGAACGAGGGAATTTACAATTCTATTTTTACTTACAAAGGATTTGTTATATTAGCTTGTTAACCGTATCACTGCCGCCCCATTTTCCTTGAGATAGCAGTTGAGTTTTTGTTGTTATGTTACACTGGATTATTTTAAGTTTTCTCATTATTTAAAATAAACAACATTAAATCCAAATTGACAATTGAGACGAATAAAAACAATCAATTTGGCTTAATTGCTTTCTGAACTACTGAACCGATTTAATATATATATATATATATATATATATATATATATATATATATATATATATATATATATATATGAGTATATATAAAAGATATGAAAACACCACAAAAAGCTGTTAAAGTGAAAACATTTTATAACTTAGCTGATATTGAACAATATTTCGATTTTTATGAAAATCGTCATCAGAGCTTGTTTATAATCCGTGTTGTTAAGAGCGGAAACGAAAGTCATATGAGTTCAAAACAAAAACCTTGACGTTGCAAAAAAGAAAAAAGTTATACAATAATTTCGAATGTGAGCCCTTCCGCCGTATCTTTGTGGTGTTTTCATATCTTTTTATATATACTCATACCGTCGGATTCATTTCCTTTCTTTTAACTTATATATATATTATATATATATATATGTGTGTGTGTGTGTGTGTGTGTGTGTGTGTGTGTGAAGAGAAATGGAAGTGAATCCGACGGTATGTAGTATAGTGAGAAATTTGAAAAAACTTAGGTTTAAATAATATGTGTGGTAAGTTTATTAGCCGATGCTACAGTGTTTCGATCTGTTGAGTAGCTCTTCTTCGGGACTTTTGTTGATATAAGGAAGAGTAAAAAAATTATCACAGAATAATGAAGCGACTGTGATAGTCCTTGTTTATCAATCTGTTCAAAAATGTTTCGAAAGGGAGTTAACGTTCTTAGAATAATTTGAAAATTGAAGGAACGCTGGAAAGATAGACGGTTTGAAATATGACATCATATATATATATATATATATATATATATATATATATATATATATATATATATATATGAAAGTACGCAAACAGTTTGTTTAATATGGCTATGCCGACAATTTTTTGGAGAATATGTGCTTAATTGAAGTCATACCTAATTTAAAAGTTAATTAGTTGATAATTAATGAATTAGGTGAATATATCTGTTTAAATGTAAAGCGTAAACAAATCGAGAAAAAGTCAATCTCTGTATGTACATTTCGGCTTCCAGTCTATAACTCTGCTGATTAGGCATAATAGGCCGAGATGTACATACAGAGAATGACTTTTCTCGATTTGTTTACGCTTTACATTTGAACAGATATATTCGCCTAATTTATTAATTATCAACTAATCAAATTTCAAATTTTTCAGCAGATCACAGGATTAAAATGAAAAAAAGATTGACAAATACCTAGACCTTGCTAGAGAATAGAAAAAGCTGAGGAAGATGAGGGCAAAAGTTGGTGCACATTGAAAGATCCCCAAAAAGTTCCCCTAGAAAAGAGACTAGAGGAACTGGAAATCAGAGGTAGAATTAAGACCATCCAGACAACAACATTGTTAACATCGGTTAGAATACTCATTAGCGTCCTGGAGAGACGATGAGACTTGTTGTTACTCACACTCCAGTGAAATACCATCAGCTAACGCTGGTGTGAAAAACTCACAAAGAGTTAGATAATAATAATAATAAATAATAATAATAATAATAATAATAATAATAATAATTTGTTTGAAAGACGCTAGACTTAGCGCAGGATGGCGTCGTCAGTTATGTTATTGGCTGGCTTCATAGGGGGGTTTCGGGTCTTTCAACATAATACCCCCCTCAGCCAGCCAGACCCCGTTGGAGACGATCAAACTCCAACACGCCACCCTTGTGCAACGCTAACAAAGAAACAAAACTACGACAAACGCGAACTCTTTATATCTGAATGGCCAATTCTTCAGCAAATCAATGATAAGAGTAGTTGTTATAAACAGGATCGCGCGATTCAGACATTTTCTTTTAATAAATGCAATGGCATGGCTAGTATGTTATTAAGAAAAACGCGTTGGATATATGAGACTGAAAGGAATGTAAGTTGTAACAATTGAGAAGTCTTTTTTTTTTTTAATAATAATTATAATAATAAAGTTTGGAAATCAGAGGAAGGATTGAAACCATTCAGAATACTGCACTGCTACAATCTGCCAGAATACTCAGAAGAGTTCTGGAGACCTGAGGAGACTTGCTGTCACTCAGACTCCAGTGAAAGACCATCAGCTAATGCTGATGTGAAAACTCAAAAGGAGTAAATAATAATAATAATAATAATAATAATGATAATAATAATACTGTACCTAGACCTTGTCATAGAATGGAAAAAGCTGTGGAATATGAGGGTTAATTGTACTTGGTGCACTAGGAACAGTCCCAAAAAGCTTAGAAAAAAGACTGGAGGGACTGGAAATCAGAGGAGGAATTGAGACCATCCAGAAAACAGCATTTCTGAAATCAGCTAGAATACTCAGAAGAGTCCTGGAGACCAGATGAGACTTGTTGTCACTCAGGCTTCAGTGAAAGGCTATCAGCTAACGCTGGTGTGAAAAACTCACAGGAGTGAACATAATAGATAGATAGATAGATAGATAGATAGATAGATAGACTGTAGAATAAACTAGAAAGAATATGCGCCATCCGCCGGGCATAAGTATTTATGTCTTAATGTAATGAAATACATTAGATTAGAAAGTCTAACAAAATTAAATAAGAACGCATATAAACAGATTACACTTATTTTAATTACATTTCAATTGGTTTCTATATAAAATCATTCATATAATTGATTTTAATACCTTAGAGAATAAAACAATAATGTTAGAGATCAATAACACCAAGTAGTTATTTATTAAACCCGGTTTTGTTAAAACCAATATGCAAATTAGTCACACAATAGATTATGTATATGTATTTCTTAGTGATATATAAGACACATTGCAGGATTTTAAACGCACTAATAACATGGGCTGTTTTGAGAGAAATTTATTTCAGATTTTTATAGAGACCTCGCAAGGTTCCGGGTTCAATACCGGCCCTCGCCAACAAAGCGTATGAGTATCACGGGAATCTTTGCGGTAAAGTGAGAAGCTGATGGTAAGTGTGGCGCTCCACCCCAGACCCTAAAATAATCTCCTTGGTCTAGCGCTAGTGAAAAGGGGATAGACTCCCTCGCTGTCTGGTTAGTACCGACATTAGGCCACCCCGACGACTTTACTTTTTACTTTATAGAGACGTCGATAATAAGTAAGATTTATTCTATGCATTTTGACAATAAATTAAATCACATAGAAATAAAAATAAAGAAAAACTTCATTTTTAAAGATTTTCTTTGAAAATATTTATGGCATTCATAATTGTGCGGATAAATAAACACTTCTTACATGATATCTTAGGTTAGTTTGTTGGTTGGTTGGTTGGTTTTTACAGCATGTCAACCCTTGTTGGGTTATTTCATACTGAAGACGTTTAGTTTTATTCATTCTTGATGGGTATTCAAAATTCTTTTTAAACTCAATATTTTTTTAAACACATTTTTCTAAACTCATTTTTTATATTTAACCCATAGAATTTGTAAACCCCACAAAACCTAACATTAATAAAACTCAACACCGTAATTCCATAATAAATTATAGGTAAGCAGTGACGTAGTTTCGGTTACAGACGGACAGATACCGAATCTCCATTATAATATGTCTGTTACCCGCCCTCGACAACTCAGCGTATGAGTAGCACAGGGATCTGTGCGGTAAAGTAAGGAGCTGATGGTAGGTGTGGCGCTCCATCTCAGACGCTAAAATAATCTCCTTGGTCTAGCGCTGGTGAAAAGGGGATAGACTCCCTCGCTGCATGGCTGATACCGACATTAGGCCGCCCCGACGACTTTACTTTATAAAGAAAATGACGACTTAAATATCTTTTGTGTTTACAAAACAATCCCATTACAATGGGATTGTTTTGTTGACAGAAATAATTCAATTAAAAAAAAAACAACAAAAACAAAACAACGGTTTTACATTTTTACGCGGGAAATCCAGAAATGAAGTCAATGACGAAATCCGCTTAATTGCTATTGATAAAAAATAAATAAAATGTCGGTTTAGTAACGGCCATGACAGTGATAAAGAAAAAAAAAAGCCGAAACCAACCAACCAACAAAATCACCAGATTTTCACCTAACAAGATGTAACTATTGATTATGTAATTTTAGAAAAAAAAACCAAAAAAAAAACAAGTTTTATTGACTCACTCGTTTAATAAACCGACACTGCAGTGTTTCGATTGTTTTGCATTACTTACTTCTTTGGCCATTGGTGATCTCTAGTTGTTTCTATTTTTTCTCTCCATGTTGAATTCTATTTCTAGATTCTTGTTGGCTGTTCGTCTTTGCATTCCTTCTTCTTGGTCAGTCTTGCTGCCCAGACATTCATCAATCAATAACACCATCTTATTTCTTTAAACTTTTATTTATAATGTCGGTTTAACAACGGCCATGCCAGTGATAAAGAAAAAAAAGAAAGCCGAAACCAACCAACAAACAAAATTACCAGATTTTCACCCAACAAGATGTAAATATTGATTATGTAAATAAAAAAAAATTTAAAAAAATTACAAAAAACAAAAAAACAAACAAGTTTTATTGACGAGTGATGTTTAATAAACACACTGCAGTGTTTCGATTTGTTTAACAAACTTTTGTCGGGACATTCGTCTGTTTTAAAAGAAAAAGAAATTATTAGTGAACAAAATTCTGTGAGCCTCTGCTTTTGGTATTGTTAATTACTGGAGAGGGGGAGACAGACACACGTAGACAGAGAGATGCATATGCATTTTGCATTACTTACTTCTTTGGCCATTTGGTGATCTCTAGTCGTTTCTATTTTTTCTCTCCATGTTGAATTCTATTTCTATTCGTCTTTGATGCATTTCTGTTCGTCTTTGATGCATCCCTTCTTCTTGGTCAGTCTTGTTGCCAAGACATTCAGCAATCAAGAACACCATCTTATTTATTTAAACTTTTATTTACTTAACTAAAATTCTTCTTCTAACTAACACACCACGCGTGTGCATTTGATCCCAGCTAAGGCAGACATCTTTTCTGCCTGACGTCCAAACTGGAACTGACGGGTTAACTTGGTCCCACGTGACTTCACGTACTTCGCGGGCTTTCTGTAATTTCCATGGAAAGTCCCGCCCGTGATATGAAAAAGGGGCCATCCCTTCAGAAATACAGGGGGTTGACAATAATCTATGTGGTTGCATAGATTATGCAACAGTATGTAGTGGCTTTTGTTTGTCTATTTAACCCTAACAGGTACTACCACACCGGGCCAGGGTGGACCTGGGAGTAATGGTGATGAAGGGGTATTCCACATTCCCCACAGCTCCAGAATTGGAACTAGGAACTTCCCCATCAGATAGAGTTTGAAGTCATACTCAGGTCACTAAGAACCCCAGCCACCGCATTCTAGCACATATATGATAAAAAGGGCTGGAGGCTTGCTATAAGGGCAATGTGGTTGGGTTAATTATGGATGCTAGGACATGACACGACCAGGCGATTGATCGGAGGAGGCCTCTCCGACCGCCCGTCTAGCTTAAGTAAGGGTCAAAGTGAAGTGTTGCATATCATAGACCGCTCTGCCATCCTTAAGCATCACTGATCACCACCCACGAACAACAGGTGGTCTCATTGAGGGCTCTTACCCCTCTGCAGGAAACGGAGAGACGAGTTCAAATCCTAGACGAAGGGTGTTATCGAATGGCGAGCGGTCTATGATAGTGGCAACACTTCCACTTTGCCTTACTTAAGCTAGACGGGCGGTCGGAGCAGGCCTCCTCCGATTCAAATCGCCCTGGTCGTGTTCAATGTCCCCTCCCCCATAGCATCCATAATTACCAACCACATTGCCCTTATAGCAAGCCTCCAGCCCTTTTTATCATATATGTGCTAGGTATATGCGGTGAGCTGGGTTCTCCACGTATGTGACCTGAGTATGACTTCAAACTCTTATCTGATGGGAATTTCCTAGTTCCAATTCTGGAGCGTGCGGGAATGTGTGGAATACCCCTTCATCACCATTACTCCCAGGTCCACCTGGCCCGTTGGGTAGACCTGTTTAGGCAGTTAAATAGACAAACAAAGCCACTTACATACTGTTGCATAATCTATGCAACCACATAGATTATTGTCAACCCTGTATTTCTGAAGGATGGCCCTCTTTTCATATCACGCGGCGGGACTTTCCATGGAAATTAACAGAAAGCCCGCGAAGTACGTGAAGTCACTGGGACCAAGTTAACCGTCAGTTCCAGTTTGGACGTCAGGCAGAAAAAGATGTCTGCCTTAGCTGGGATTCAAATGCACACGCGTGGTGTGTTAGTTAGAAGAAGAATTTTAGCTTAAGTAAATAAAATTTAAATTTTAAATAAGATGGTGTTCTTGATTGCTGGAATGTCTGGCAACAAGGAGCTGACGAAGGAGGAAGGGATGCATCAAAGACGAACAGAAATGCATCAAGACGAATAGAAAATAGAATTCAACATGGAGAGAAAAAAATAGAAACGCACTAGGATCACCAAATGCCAAAGAAGTAAGTATGCAAAATGCATATGCATCTCTCTGTCTACGTGTGTCTGTTCCCCCCTCTCCAGTAATGAACAATACCAAAGCAGAGGCTTCACAGATTTTGTGTCACTAATAATTTCTTTTTCTTTTAAACAGACGAATGTCCGACAAAAGTTTGGAAACAAATTCGAAACCACTTTGCCAGTGTCGGTTTATTAACATCACTCGTCAATAAAACTTGTTGTTTTTTGTTTTTTTGTTAATTTTTTTAAATTTTTTTTATTTTACTAATTCAATATTAACATCTTGTTGGGGAAAAATCTGGGATAATTTTTTGTTGGTTGGTTTCGGCTTTCTTTTTCTTTTCTTTATCACTGCATGCCGTCTGTTAACCGGACATTATAAATAAAAAGTTTAAGAAATAAGATGGGTGTTAATTGATGATGAATGTCTGCGGCAGCAAGACTGACAGAAGAAGGAAGCAAGAACGAAACAGCCAACAAGAATCTGAAATAGATGTCAACATGGAGAGAAAAAATAGAAACAACTAGAGAATCACAATGGCCCAAAGAAGTAAGTAATGCCAAACATCGAAACACTGCAGTGTCGGTTTATTACGGTGGAGTTCAATTAAAACTTGTTTTTTTTTTGTTTTTTTTTAAAATTACATAATCAATAGTTACATCTTGTTAGGTGAAAATCTGGTGATTTTGTTGTTGGTTGGTTCGGCTTTTTTTTTTTCTTTATCACTGTCATGCCGTTACTAAACGACATTTGATTTATTTTTTATCAATAGCAATTAAGCGATTTCGTCATTGCTATGTTCTTGATTTCCCGCGTAAAAATGGTAACCGTGTTTTGTTTTTGTTTGTTTTTTTTTTAATTGAATATTTTCTGTCAACAAAAAACGAATCCTTGTAATGGATTGTTTGTAAACACAAAGATATTTAAGTCGTCATTTCTTTATAAAGTAAAGTTCGTCGGGGCGGCCCTAATTGTCGGTATCAGCCATGCAGCGAGGGAGTCTATCCCTTTTCACAAAGCGCATAGACCAAGGAGATTATTTTAGCGTCTGAGATGGAGGCCACACCTACCATCAGCTCCTTACTTACCGCACAGATCCCTGTGCTACTCATACGCTGAGTTGTCGAGGCGGGCTAACAGACATATTATAATGGAGATTCGTATCTGTCCGTCTGCTAACCGAAACTACGTCACTGCTTACCTATAATTTATTATGGAATTACGGTGTTGAGTTTTATTAATGTTATGGTTTTGTGGGTTTACAAATTCTATGGGTTAAATATAAAAAATGAGTTTAGAAAAATGTGTTTTAAAAAAATATTGAGTTTAAAAAAGAATTTTGAATACCCATCAAGAATGAATAAAACTAAACGTCTTCAGTATGAAATAACCCAACAAGGGTTGACATTGCTGTAAAAACCAACCAACCAACAACAAACTAACCTAAGATATCATGTAAGAAGTGTTTATTTATCCGCACAATTATGAATGCCATAAAATATTTTCAAAGAAAATCTTTAAAAATGAAGTTTTTCTTTATTTTTATTTCTATGTGATTTAATTTATTGTCAAAATGCATAGAATAAATCTTACTTATTATCGACGTCTCTATAAAGTAAAAGTAAAGTCGTCGGGGTGCCTAATGTCGGTACTTAACCAGACAGCGAGGAGTCTATCCCCTTTTCACTAGCGCAGACCAAGGAGATTATTTTAGGGTCTGGGTGGAGCGCAACACTACCATCAGCTTCTCCTTTACCGAAAAAGATTCCCGTGATACTCATACGCTTTGTTGGCGAGCGGCGGTTATTGAACCCGAACCTTGCGAGGTCTCTATAAAAATCTGAAATAAATTTCTCTCAAAACAGCCCATGTTATTAGTGCGTTTAAATCATCTGCAATGTGTTCTTATATATTCACTAAGAAATACATATACATAATCTATGTGTGGACTAATTTGCATATTGGTTTTAACAAAACCGGCGTTTAATAAATAACTACTTGGTGTTATTGAATCTCTAACATTATTGTTTTATTCTCTAAGGTATTAAAATCAATTATATGAATGATTTTATATAGAAACCAATTGAAATGTAATTAAAATAAGTGTAATCTGTTTATATGCGTTCTTATTTAATTTGTTAGACTTTCTAATCTAAGTGTATTTCATTACATTAAGACATAAATACTTATGCCCGGCGGATGGCGCATATTCTTTCTAGTTTATCTACAGTCTATCTATCTATCTATTCTATCTATCTATCTATCTATTATGTTTCACTCCTGTGATTTTTTCACACCAGCGTTAGCTGATAGCCTTTCACTGAAGCCTGAGTGACAACAAGTCTCATCTGCGTCTCCAGGACTCTTCTGAGTTTCTAGCTGATTTCAGAAATGCTGTTTTCTGGATGCGTCTCAATTCCTCTCTGATTTCCAGTCCCTCCAGTCTTTTTTCTAAGCTTTTTGGGACTGTTCCTAGTGCACAAGTACAATTAACCCTCAATTCCACAGCTTTTTCCATTCTATGACAAGGTCTAGGTCTAGGTACAGTATTATTATTATCATTATTATATTATTATTATTATTATTTACTCCTTTGAGTTTTCACATCGCATTAGCTGATGTGGTCTTTCACTGGAGTCTGAGTGACAGCAAAGTCTCCTCAGGTCTCCAGAACTCTTCTGAGTATTCTGGCAGATTGTAGCAGTGCAGTATTCTGAATGGTTTCAATCCTTCCTCTGATTTCCAAAACTTTATTATTATAATTATTATTAAAAAAAAAAAAGACTTCTCAATTGTTACAACTTACATTCCTTTCAGTCTCATATATCCAACGCGTTTTTCTTAATAACATACTAGCCATGCCATTGCATTTATTAAAGAAAATGTCTGAATCGCGCGATCCTGTTTATAACAACTACTCTTATCATTGATTTGCTGAAGAATTGGCCATTCAGATATAAAGAGTTCGCGTTTGTCGTAGTTTTGTTTTCTTTGTTAGCGTTTGCACAAGGGTGGCGTGTTGGAGTTTGATCGTCTCCAACGGGGTCTGGCTGGCTGAGGGGGGTATTATGTTGAAAGACCCGAAACCCCCCTATGAAGCCAGCCAATAACATAACTGACGACGCCATCCTGCCGCTAAGTCTAGCGTCTTCAAACAAATTATACTATTATTATTATTATTATTATTATTATTATTATTATTATTATTATTCTAACTCTTTGTGAGTTTTTCACACCAGCGTTAGCTGATGGTATTTCACTGGAGTGTGAGTAACAACAAGTCTCATCGTCTCTCCAGGACGCTAATGAGTATTTCTAACCGATGTTAACAATGTTGTTGTCTGGATGGTCTTAATTCTACTCTGATTTCCAGTTTCCTCTAGTCTCTTTTCTAGGGGGACTTTTTGGGGATCTTTCAACGTGCACCAACTTTTGCCTCATCTTCCTCAGCTTTTTCTATTCTCTAGCAAGGTCTAGGTATTTGTCAATCTTTTTTTCATTTTAATCCTGTGATCTGCTGAAAAATTTGAAATTGATTAGTTGATAATTAATAAATTAGGCGAATATATCTGTTCATGTAAAGCGTAAACAAATCGAGAAAAGTCATTCTCTGTATGTACATCTCGGCCTATTATGCTAATTCAGCAGAGTTATAGACTGGAAGCCGAAATGTACATACAGAGATTGACTTTTTCTCGATTTGTTTACGCTTTACATTTAAACAGATAATTTCACCTAATTCATTAATTATCAACTAATTAACTTTTAAATTAGGTATGACTTCAATTAAGCACATATTCTCCAAAAAAATTGTCGGCATAGCCATATTAAACAAACTGTTTGCGTACTTTCATATATATATATATATATATATATATATATATATAATATATATATATATATATATATATGATGTCATATTTCAAACCGTCTATCTTTCCAGCGTTCCTTCAATTTTCAAATTATTCTAAGAACGTTAACTCCCTTTCGAAACATTTTTGAACAGATTGATAAACAAGGACTATCACAGTCGCTCATTATTCTGTGATAATTTTTTTTACTCTTCCTTATATCAACAAAAGTCCCGAAGAAGAGCTACTCAACAGATCGAAACACTGTAGCATCGGCTAATAAACTTACCACACATATTATTTAAACCTAAGTTTTTTCAAATTTCTCACTATACTACATACCGTCGGATTCACTTCCATTTCTCTTCAACACACACACACACACACACACACAACACACACAATATATATATATATATATATATAAGTTAAAAGAAAGGAAATGAATCCGACGGTATGAGTATATATAAAAAGATATGAAAAACACCACAAAGATACGGCGGAAGGGCTCACATTCGAAATTATTGTATAACTTTTTTCTTTTTTTGCAACGTCAAGGTTTTTGTTTTGAACTCATATGACTTTCGTTTCCGCTCTTAACAACACGGATTATAAACAAGCTCTGATGACGATTTTCATAAAAATGAAATATTGTTCAATATCAGCTAAGTTATAAAATGTTTTCACTTTAACAGCTTTTTGTGGTGTTTTCATATCTTTTTATATATACTCATATAATATATATATATATATATATATATTATATATATATATATATTATATATATATTAAATCGGTTCAGTAGTTCAGAAAGCAATTAAGCCAAATTGATTGTTTTTATTCGTCTCATTGTCAATTTGGATTTAATGTTGTTTATTTTAAATAATGAGAAACTTAAAATAATCCAGTGTAACATAACAACAAAAACTCAACTGCTATCTCAAGGAAAATGGGGCGGCAGTGATACGGTTAACAAGCTAATATAACAAATCCTTTGTAAGTAAAAATAGAATTGTAAATTCCCTCGTTCTATTTGGATTTATTTATATATATTTATCAACCGTTCCGCACGAACAGGATGTGACACAAGATCAGTTCTTAAGCGTAGTTTAACAGGTTTGAATTCAGAGTTTTTCTTCTCCTAGACTGAATACATAGCCAAGTCTGCAGTGTTTCTTGTAATATTATATATATATATATAATATATATATATATATTATATATATATATATATATATATATAGGTTAAGTAACAAACAAATGTGTTTATATTTATATGGCTAAGCGAGACAATTTTTGGAGGATATGTGCTTAATTGAAGTCGTACCTAATTTTGAAAATTAATTAATTGATAATTAATGAATTTTTAGGCGGGCATATATGTTCAAATGTAAGGCTAAACGAATCGAGAAAATGTCATCCCTGAATGTACATTTCGACCTATTTTCTCGATTCGTTTTAGCCTTACATTTGAACATATATGCCCGCCTAAAATTCATTAATCATTAACTAATTAATTTTCAAAATTAGGTACGACTTCAATTAAGCACATATCCTCCAATATATATATATATATATATATATTATATATATATATATATATATATATATATATATATATAAGTCCAAGTTTGAAGTGTTCCTTGTATTATATAAGTTCAAGTCTGTTGCTGGGAGAGTTTAGATTTTTTACGTACAGATATGTCCCAACAACAATTAGAATTAGATTCCCGTAAAAAATGGATAGGATTTTGATATATGGATCCTTATTTCTACATAAACCAGGATGTAAGGAGGCCACAGTGCAAATGGTTATTGGTGTGAGAATGGACTGGGTGACCTGTGTCCGAATCCTGGATGAGGTTGGCTGCATTTCACATAGCGCTAACACTCTTGGAAAGGTTATAAATTCCAACTATTCTACCTCCAGCTATGGGTAAATAGTAGGGCAGACTGGCTGTTTAACCTTGGTTAAGCAACAATTGTAGAAGAAAAATTGTGGATTCAAACCTTTTTGAAATCTTGCTCGTGCGGATGGGTTGGTATATATATATAACATACACACACACACACACACACATACACACACACACACATTATATATATATAATCACGTTAAAGCAAACTCAGCGAATACCCGTGCAATGTGAGAAACACTGGACAGCTGTTCGAAGTAATTAGGTCTCATCAGCAGTGTAATTAGGTCGAACAGCTGTCCAGTGTTCCTCATGTTGCACGAGGTATTTGTCGAGTTTGCTTCTCGTGATTATTTAAATTATATTCAAATTCTCTCTATGTATCATATATATAGATATATATATATATATATATTATAGATATATATATATATTATTAAATCCTGTATATCATATCAAATGTCAGTTTATAGCAATGCATATACGAAGAATCATTCATGAATAAGGGGAAGGTTTTGTTGAAAAAATCAAAAAAACACAATTTTTTTCCCACCGAATTCTTATTTCTTATGAGTTGTCGTTAAATAATGGCGTTGCATGATAACGGTCGTACAAATAAGGAACACCAGTATTACTATTATAGCATTGTAATTCTGATGAAGATGAAAGACAATAAAGTTATGATGGGATGCATAATTTATGTCGTACTATCATTATGCACGGTTAGTGTATATTATTTGAATTCAAATTAACGGAAAAATACGACGATTAGAGATTTTGATGAACATCTCTGGTAACCTTAGTTTTGACCCCTCTCTTCCTGTTGTGTGCAAAACGTAAGATTGTATAGTCAGTTCTAGTCAGTTTTCCTAGTTAGCTGCCGACCGATGAAGACGTTGTTAGCTGAGATCCGGGTCAAGGAAAAGAAATCAACATGTAAATTCACTAAAAGATGTCTTTAGTGTTCTCACTAGAAACAAACGACTACGCAGGACGTCTCAAGAAGAATATCTTAAGAAGAAGGAGCCAACCTGTTGAAGAAGATAGAACAAGTTGAGAAGACAGAACAGCCATCGACCATTCACTAAAAGAAATGTCTTGAGTTGTTAATCAAGAACAAACAGGGCATCTCAACAACATCTTAAGAAAAAGAGCCACTCTGTTTAAGAATTAGAACCAAGATGAGAAGACAAACCAGCTATCGTCTAATAGCTACTCACCAGACCAAGCTTACAAGAAGATATACAGTGGTAAATAAGTATTTCATCTCCTGCTGATTTTCTGATTTTGCCACCTCACAAAATTAGGATCGTCTATAATTTTCATGGCAGGTCCCTCTTGAAAGTTAGGTATAATATAAAAAAGAATTTTTAGAAAATCACATTATATTAATTTTTGAACATTTATTTGTATTGTATTGAAAAAGTAAAGTATTTTCCCTATAGCAAAACATAACTCAGTACTTGGTGAAGAAACCCTTTTTGGGCAAGCACAGCAGCCAGACGTTTCCTGTAGTTGGTTACCAAGTTTTTACAGATACCAGGGGGATTTGGGCCCACTCCTCTTTGCAATTCCTCTCCAAATCCTTAAGGTTTGTAGGTTGTCATTCGGCAACTCGAAACGTCAGTTCCCTCCACAGATTCTCTAAAGGGTTACGTCCGGGAGACTGACTAGGCCATTCGCATTACCTTAATGTGCTTCTTCCTTGGGCACTCAATTTGTAACTTAGCCGTATGCTTTGCGGTCCATTGTCAATGCTGGGTTACAACCACGACCCATCTTCAGGTCTTGGTTGAGGCAGGTCTTCCAATCAAGGATTGGCCCCATTACACCTTTCCTTTGACTCGGTGTAGTCGTCCTGTTCCCCTTAACAGAGAAACAGCATCAACGCATAGTGTTTGCCACCACCATGCTTAAATGTTGGGATGGTGTTTCTTGGGGTCCAAGTCAGCTTTTTTCCTTCAAACCACGCAAGTCGAGTTGATGCAAAAAAGCTCAATTTTAGTCTCATCTGACCACAGCACTTTCTCGCAACCCTCCTCCTGATGATCACCAGGTCTCAATTGCAGGCCTGTACATATGCCTTTCTTGTGGCAGGGGGGACCTTGCCAGCAATACATGGCGTTTCAGTCCACTATGACATAGTGTGTTACTAACGGTCATCTTTGGTGGACTGTAGTCCCAACAGCCTTGAGATTATTCAACAATCTCTTTGCCGTGTAGTTCTGTATTTGTTCCCTCACCTTTCTCCTCATCAGGTTCACTCCACGTGGAGCACCAGACGAGTGCAGCATTGGTGTTTCTTCCATTATTCTTATTATCGCACCAAACAGTTGACCCTTCTCACCTAGTATGCTTGCCAATGTCTTTTTGCCCTATTTCGTGCAGTCGTATACAAATTTTGTTCCGATGTCATTAAACCAATTCTTTCGTCTTGCCCATTGTGGATGTTGAGATTTTTGGATATTATATATATATTTACCCAAATCCCTCCGCACGAGCAGGATTGTGACACAAGAGTCAATTTCTTAAGCGGAGTTCTAACAGGTTTGAATTCAGATTTCCTTCTCCTTAGACCGGTTGCCTAACAAGGTTAAGAGGCCCAGTTTTTTTTTTGTTGCCCTTACTATTTACACACATAGTCTGGAGGGAAGAGTTAGTATTCATTACCTTTCCAAGGTTATTTAGCGCTAAGTGAATGCAATTACCACGTCCAGGATTGAACTCGCGGCGAACGATGTTTTGGCATATAAGGCTGTGGTAAAGCTTATAGACTCGAGCGATAATCATGTGACCCATACTCTTAGCCAATCACTGGCAGTACACTGCTGCTGATATTGTATATTTATATCGGCTGTTCTGATCTTAGCTACTCACACTACCTTGAATTTTCGTTTTTTACGTAGAACGACGGAACATAGGATTATATCACGGACCTTTGACACTACGTAGGATTCCATAACTCGGGACTTATTCACTTACAAAGGATTCTATAGTTTCAAGACTTACTTACTTAGTCTTTTCAATTGGCAGGGATGGCGGTTCATGAAACTTAACAGTGGAGAGTTTAGATTCTAATTCATTGAAGGAGTCTATGAACTAGTGCTTTTATACAGGTAATGAGTACTTGATAAGGAGTAATATTGAGTAATTAGGCATAGTTATAGATGTCTCCTGGTCATATAATTGGTCTGGGGGTCTGAATCATTGCTGGTTCGGTGTGGGGGTGAAATATTCATTTTTCAATACAATTACAAATAAATGTCAAAAATAAATTACAATGTTGATTTTTTAAAGATTTTTTTTTATATTCAATCTCTCACTTTCAAGAGGGGCCACCCTGGAAAATTATTAGACCGTTCCTATTTTTTGTTTGGTGGCAACTCAGAAAATTAGCAGGGATGAATAAATATTTTCCCCACTGTACGCCTACAAAGAAAAGATAAAACTGTGAACATTATATAGAACTACTTAACATAGTTCAATTATATATATATATATATATTATATATATATAATATATATACTATATTATATATCATTGGCCAATTCAGTCTCGAAAGACTATGATAAAAGTTTTTGTGTGCCCCTGAGGTTTGGGGCACACAAAAAACTTTTATCATGTCTTTCGAGACTGAATTGCCATGATAATATAATATATATTATATATATATATATATATATAATATATATATATTATTATTATATATATGTACGTTGATCATAGTTTAACGCAATAAGAAACATGTGGCAAACGAAGGTAATTATGAACTTTTGTTAGTCAATTGGGTTCCCAGAAAAAACCAGAGCCCACAAATTTTGATAATAAACTGTGTTATTTTCCATTACGAATAAATTAGAGGTTGTAGGGTTAGGGTTAGGGTTTAGGTTTAGAGTTTAGGGGTTAGTTTAATCGGACAAATAAATAAATAACTGGTAATTTGGGTTCTGTTTTTTTCTAGGTCAGCCTGTACAGAGGTGACCCAGAAAAAAACAGAACCCAAATTATTATCTATTTCCCCACTAAACTAACCATAAAACCTTAACACCACCTTAACCCTAACCCCCAACCCTAACTCTAAAACCTAATTTATTTGTTTAAAGGGAAATTAACAGTTTTATTACAAAATTGGGTTCTGTTCTTCTGGGACACTTATTAATTTTACTCAACAAAAGTTCATAATTTACCAAACGAAGAAACGTGACCGTGTTGTAAACGAACACGTGACAAATTTACATAAGTTGTCGCCTTAGGATACTATCAAAAAATATTCTAACTGAGGTTATGAAAAATTTATTTACCTTTGCCTACAGTGTTACGTGCGGTGTCATTTGCAACCCAGAAACAAATATTCAGATGTTGATTTCAAGTCTAAGTATATATTAGCGTTATTTTGCGGGACTGATTTGTCCCCATCTCAATTTGCCTATTTGTACATACGTTTCGGTCGATATACCCCTCCGGGCCTTCTTCAGCGTCATTTCTTGTCGGACTCGGAAACCTTTTTCGGGACTCGGAACCTTCTCTTCACGCAAACTCGGGAAACCTTTTCTTGTCGTATTTTCGGAAGCCAGTCCACGGGAACTTTTGAAACCTAAACCCTTTATTTATTTCCACAGGGGTATTTTCCTGTTCTCATTTACCCCGCTAAACCATAGCTTGGGGTAGGAGTTGTGTTAATTTAATTATTTTTTTAAACTGGCTTTTCCACTCAGGGATTGGAAAAACTCCGGGGGAACCAGGAGGGGATAAACTGGTTTTCAACTTAGGATCTTTGTTCTTTTAACCCCCAAAAAAACTGGGGCCTTTTTTTAATCCCCTTTTCCTTTCTTTTTTTTTCCCACGNATTATTCGCCGACCGTCTCTATAAAGTAAAGTAAGTGCGTCGGGGTGCTAATGGTCCCCGGTACTAACCAGACAGCGAGGGAGTCTATCCCTTTTCACTAGCGCTAGACCAAGGAGATTATTTAAGGGTCTGGGGTGGAGCGCCACATTACCATCAGCTTCTCACTTTACCGCAAAGATTTCCCGTGATACTCATACGCTTTGGTTGGCGAGGGCGGTATTGAACCCGGACCTTGCGAGGTCTCTATAAAATCTGAAATAAATTTCTCTCAAAACAGCCCATGTTATTAGTGCGTTTAAAATCCTGCAATGTGTCTTATATATCACTAAGAAATACATATACATATCTATTGTGTGACTATTTGCATATTGGTTTTAACAAAACCGGGTTTAATAAATAACTACTTGGTGTTATTGATCTCTAACATTATTGTTTTATTCTCTAAGGTATTAAAATCAATTATATGAATGATTTATATAGAAACCAATTGAAATGTATATTAAAATAAGTGTAATCTGTTATATGCGTTCTTATTTAATTTTGTTAGACTTTCTCATCTAATGTATTTCATTACATTAAGACATAAATACTTAATGCCCGGCGGATGGCGCATATTCTTTCTAGTTTATTCTACAGTCTATCTATCTATCTATCTATCTATCTATCTATCTATTATGTTCACTCCTGTGAGTTTTTCACACCAGCGTTTAGTCTGATAGCCTTTCACTGAAGCCTGAGTGACAACAAGTCTCATCTGGTCTCTCAGGACTCTTCTGAGTATTCTAGCTGATTTCAGAATGCTGTTTTCTGGAATGGTCTCAATTCTCTCTGATTTCCAGTCCCTCCAGTCTTTTTCTAAGCTTTTTGGGACTGTTCCTAGTGCACCAGTACAAATTAACCTCATATTCCACAGCTTTTCCTTCTATGACAAGGTCTAGGTACATGTATTATTATTATATTATTATTATTAATTATTATTATTTTACTCCTTTTGAGTTTTCACATCAGCTTAGCTGATGGTCTTTCCTGGAGTTGAGTGACAGCAGTCTCCTCAGGTCTCCAGAACTTTCTGATATTCTGGGCAGATTGTAGCAGTGCAGTATTCTGAATGTTTCATCCTTCTCTAGATTCAAACTTTTTTTGATAATGATATTAAAAAAAAGACTTTCTTAATTTGTTACAACTTACATTCTTTCAGCTCATATACAAGCGTTTTTCTTAATAAATATACGCCATGCATTGCAATTATAAGAAAATGTTGAATCGCGCGATCGTGTTTATAACAACTACCTTATCATTGATTTGCTGAAGAATGGCCATTCAGATATAACAGAGTTCGCGTTTGTCGTATGTTTTGTTTTGTTGTATGCGTTGCACAAGGGTGGCGTGTTTGAGATTTGGATCGTCTCCAACGGGGTCTGCTGGGCTGAGGGGGGTACTTTATGTTGAAAGACACGAAACCCCTATGAAGCAGCCAATACTAACTGATCGACGCCATCCTGCGCTAAGTCTAGGTTTTCAAACAATTATTATTATATTATTTTATTATTATGTATATTATTATTATTATCTATACTACTTTGTGAGTTTTTCCCAGCGTTAGCTGATGGTATTCACTGGAGTGTGAGTGAAAAACAAGTTCTCATCGTCTCTCCAGGAGCTAATTGTATCTAACCGATGTCTAACATGTTGTTGTCTGGATGGTCTAATTTACTCTGATTTCAGTTCTTCTAGTCTCTTTTCTAGGGGAAGCTTTTGGGGTTTTCATGTGCACGCAACTTTTGCCTCATCTTTCCAGCTTTTTTCTATTCTCTAGCGGTAGCTATTTGTCATCTTTTTTTCAGTTTTATCTGGATCTGCTGAAAAATTGTCAAAAAGTAAGATTATTCTATGCATTTGACATAAATTAAATCACATAGAAATAAAAATAAAGAAAAAACTTCATTTTTAAAGATTTCTTTGAAAATATTTATGGCATTCATAATTGTGCGGATAAATAAACACTTCTTACATGATATCTTAGGTTAGTTTGTTGGTTGGTTGGTTTTTTTACAGCATGTCAACCCTTGTTGGTTATTTCATACTGAAAACGTTTATTTTATTCATTCTTGATGGGTATTCAAAATTCTTTTAAACTCAATATTTTTTTAAACACATTTTTCTAAACTCATTTTTTATATTTAACCCATAGAATTTGTAAACCCACAAAACCTAACATTAATAAAACTCAACACCGTAATTCCATAATAAATTATAGGTAAGCAGTGACGTAGTTTCGGTTACAGACGGACAGATACCGAATCTCCATTATAATATGTCTGTTACCCGCCCTCGACAACTCAGCGTATGAGTAGCACAGGGATCTGTGCGGTAAAGTAAGGAGCTGATGGTAGGTGTGCGCTCCATCTCAGACGCTAAAATAATCTCCTTGTCTAGCGCTGGTGAAAAGGGATAGACTCCCTCGCTGCATGGCTGATACCGACATTAGGCCGCCCGACGACTTTACTTTATAAAGAAAATGACGACTTAAATATCTTTTGTGTTTACAAAACAATCCCATTACAATGGGATTGTTTTTGACAGAAATAATTCAATTAAAAAAAAAACAACAAAAACAAAACAACGGTTTTACATTTTTACGCGGGAAATCCAAAATGAAGTCAATGACGAAATCCGCTTAATTGCTATTGATAAAAAATAAATAAAATGTCGGTTAGTAACGGCCATGACAGTGATAAAAAAAAAAAAAGCCGAAACCAACCAACCAACAAAATCACCAGATTTTCACCTAACAAGATGTAACTATTGATTATGTAATTAGAAAAAAAAACCAAAAAAAAAACAAGTTTTATTGACTCACTCGTTAATAAACCGACACTGCAGTGTTTCGATTGTTTTGCATTACTTACTTCTTTGGCCATTGGTGATCTCTAGTTGTTTCTATTTTTCTCTCCATGTTGAATTCTATTTCTAGATTCTGTTGGCTGTTCGTCTTTGCATTCCTTCTTCTTGGTCAGTCTTGCTGCCCAGACATTCATCAATCAATAACACCATCTTATTTCTTTAAACTTTTATTTATAATGTCGGTTTAACAACGGCCATGCCAGTGATAAAGAAAAAAAAGAAAGCCGAAACCAACCAACAAACAAAATTACCAGATTTTCACCCAACAAGATGTAAATATTGATTATGTAAATAAAAAAAAATTTAAAAAAATTACAAAAAACAAAAAAACAAACAAGTTTTATTGACGAGTGATGTTTAATAAACCGACACTGCAGTGTTTCGATTTGTTTAACAAACTTTTGTCGGGACATTCGTCTGTTTAAAAGAAAAAGAAATTATTAGTGAACAAAATTCTGTGAGCCTCTGCTTTTGGTATTGTTAATTACTGGAGAGGGGGGAGACAGACACACGTAGACAGAGAGATGCATATGCATTTTGCATTACTTACTTCTTTGGCCATTTGGTGATCTCTAGTCGTTTCTATTTTTTCTCTCCATGTTGAATTCTATTTCTATTCGTCTTTGATGCATTTCTGTTCGTCTTTGATGCATCCCTTCTTCTTGGTCAGTCTTGTTGCCAAGACATTCAGCAATCAAGAACACCATCTTATTTATTTAAACTTTTATTTACTTAACTAAAATTCTTCTTCTAACTAACACACCACGCGTGTGCATTTGATCCCAGCTAAGGCAGACATCTTTTCTGCCTGACGTCCAAACTGGAACTGACGGGTTAACTTGGTCCCACGTGACTTCACGTACTTCGCGGGCTTTCTGTAATTTCCATGGAAAGTCCGCCCGTGATATGAAAAAGGGCCATCCCTTCAGAAATACAGGGGTTGACAATAATCTATGTGGTTGCATAGATTATGCAACAGTATGTAGTGGCTTTTGTTTGTCTATTTAACCCTAACAGGTACTACCACACCGGGCCAGGGTGGACCTGGGAGTAATGGTGATGAAGGGGTATTCCACATTCCCCACAGCTCCAGAATTGGAACTAGGAACTTCCCCATCAGATAGAGTTTGAAGTCATACTCAGGTCACTAAGAACCCCAGCCACCGCATTCTAGCACATATATGGTAAAAAGGGCTGGAGGCTTGCTATAAGGGCAATGTGGTTGGGTTAATTATGGATGCTAGGACATGACACGACCAGGCGATTGATCGGAGGAGGCCTCTCCGACCGCCCGTCTAGCTTAAGTAAGGGTCAAAGTGAAGTGTTGCATATCATAGACCGCTCTGCCATCCTTAAGCATCACTGATCACCACCCACGAACAACAGGTGGTCTCATTGAGGGCTCTTACCCCTCTGCAGGAAACGGAGAGACGAGTTCAAATCCTAGACGAAGGGGTGTTTATCGAATGGTCCCCAAATAGGCTGATATCTTTCATCATTTTTAATTTTTTTTCAAAGATATTTCGTTAAAATTCCAGTCGCTCAAATTTATATCACAGAAGTTAAGCAGCGATGAGCCTGTTCAGTACTTAGATGGGAGACTATTTAAACAACTGTAGATATTGTGAGCAACCTGATATAAAAAAATGACTTGATTTGGCATTAAGTAACCCAAAAGAGGGTTAATATGCCGTAAAACAAAACAACCAACCAACCTAATTTTATCTTTAATTTTCTTTCTTCTTTTCTCTTTTATCATCCTCTGTTTGTACATCTTTCTTTCATTATTTCTTTCTTTCTTTTCATCAGTCTCTATTTCTTTACCTTCTTTTTCTTTCTTTATTATCATCAGAGGCTGATAATAATTTAAATTTGTCTCTTATTATATTTCTTTCATTCCTACTACTTTTTCAGTGGTAATCTATTACTTAAACTCGGTCAGTAATATTCTTTTTTCCTTTATATATTCATTGTTTTTTAGTTGATAATAAATAAATTAATGATAGCAATTATGTTTGTTCTGTTAATGTAATAGATGAATTTAAAGACTTAAATGTCATGTGCGGCTCTCATGACAGACATATGTAACCCAAGCAGCCCTCATGACATACATATATAATCCATGCGGCCCTAGGTAGGTTGGTTGTTTGGGTTTTACGGCATGTCAACCCATTGGGTCATTTTATGCCGAAGACGTTTTTGTTTTATTCATTCTTGATGGGTACTCAATTTGTTTTTTTTATTTAACCCGTAGATGGGGCCATAAAAGGGACCACCATTCCGGGTCAGATTGGTCCGAAGAGCAATGGTGATGAAGGGTGCTCCACATTCCCCAGACCTTCTGTACTGGAACCTCACCATCAGATAGAGTTTAACGTCATCCCCATGGATTCTCAGACACTACCTTCTAGCACATATATGATAAAATGGGTTGCGGGTTGCCATGAGAACAAGGTTGGGATAATTATATAGGTGCTAGGGCGTGATGTGACCAGCCGATTAATAGGAGATGGCCTCTCCGACCGCCCGTTTAGCCTAAGGAAGGGTCAAAGTGGAGTGTTGCACGTCATGGACTGCTCACCCACCAGCGTTCCATTCTTAAACATCACAGATTCCCCCATTTGGGGCGTCTTACCCCTCTGCAGAGATGCAGTCGGTGTATTCTGAAGTCCCAACCGACAGGGTCACATGCGTCAGAAAGCAACTTACTTTGACATGCCTGGTTTACATGTGTTTTGTTTACGGCATACCAACCACAGTGAGTCATTTAATGCCGATAAAGTTTTGAAATAAATCAATTCTTAATGGATAATACAATTTCGTTTATCAACTCATGTTTTTCTATTCAACCCATAGATGGGACCCTAACAGGTACTACTACCCCGGGTCAGAGTGTACCAGGGTGCAATGGTGATGAAGGGTGCTCCACATTCCCTAAAACTCCAAAACTGGAACCTCACCATCAGATAGAGTTTAACGTCATTCCCAGGACATGTAGACCCTCAGTCACCATCTAGCAACCATATGATAAAAAGGGTTGGGGCTTGCCATAAAGGCAATAGGGATGGGAAAATCATATAGGTTCTAGGGCTTGACGTGACCAGCCGATTGATCGGAGGGGGCCTCTCCGACCGCCCGTCTAGCCCAAGATAGGGCCAAAGTGGAGTATTGCATGTCATGAATTGCTCATCCACCTGGGCTCTATCCTTAAGCATCACGGGTCGCCACCCACGGCCAACAGGCGGCCCTATTGGGGGAGTCTTGCCCCTCTGCAGAGGTGCAGTCGGTGCATTCTAACGCCCCAGCCGACAGGGCGGGCCTGGTTTACAGTACCTGTTGTAATTAATGTACATTTCTGTTTTGTCTACATCTTGAATAATGATAAGATTTTTCTTAACCAATAATTTCTCTCTTAATGCTGTTACGTTTTGCCTTTTCTTATATATTCGAGATAATAATTGCCTTATAAGAGGTACGTTGTCTTTTTTTTTGTTGTTGTCCTTTTCATATTAGCTGAAGTAAACAATGTTTTCTTGTGACTATCTACCACCTGTTTGTTGAAAACGACTCTCCAGAAAGAAAGGGAGGAGGGAAGAGGAAGATGCGCGTAGATGAAGAAAAGTGAGTTTATGTGCGCATGTGTAAGCAAGTAATGTCTGCCATTATAAATCAAGCTTATAAAATACCCCCAACCCCCAGCAGCAGCAGCATCACGTGCTCTGTCGCTTTTTTTTTTTTTTTTTTTTTAAAGGAGGGATGGGCGACACATCCTGTTCAGCGAAGTCAGTCGACCTATCTAACAACGAAACGAACCAACAAAACTAACTCAGCCATGGATCACATTTTTCTTTTTTCTTCTTTTTTTTCTTCTTTTTTTTACTTCTTTTTTTCCTTTTTTTTCTTCTTTTTTTCCTTTCATTTTTTTCCCTGCTATTTTAGTTTTGTCAGCTTTAATGGAAAGAAAGAAAGAAAGAAAGAAAAAACAGGAATAACAATATCGTTTGATATTGTCTATCATTGCTCAACCACCACCGTCGCCATTACCGCCACCATTACCACCCCGCCGCCGCCATTGCCACGGTCGACGCCTTCCCTCCAGTTTTAGCTTCAATGTGTAATCACCTACCATTGAGAACATGGACAGGGGGGTCGCGCGCGACGGCGGGGGGGGGGTGGTCCTTCCATTCAAAGACGCGTGGCAATATGCTTTTTTTTCTTTCTTTGTAGAATGTCTTTCTTCAATCACTTAGATTAAAAGTCATAAATTAACTCTGTGAGTGGAGGGAAGAGGAGAGAAACTGTTGGAGGTAAACAAGATGGCCGACGGCGGCTACTTTTTCCTAGATTTAATGGATGGGCGGTTTCATAATTCGTTAGATTTTCATCTTTGAATCACTTATTTTAACCGCACAAGCGGATTTCATTTTATATTTTTTAATTGTATTCAGCAATGTCGATGTAAAAAAAAAAGAGAAGTGAAATGGGATATTATTATTACCGACCGAGATTCGCAAAGGTCTTTTTTTAAAATTTTATTTGGATAAAAATAATTACGTCGAGGAAATTGAAATTATAAATACAGTTGCATGTTGTTTTCTTGATAATGAGGAAAAAAAGTTTCACATGGTTGGTTAGTTATTTTATGTCTAGAGGTTTAGTAACCGCATTCATTGTACGTTTATTTTTACATATTCTTTTAGTTGTTACTCGCACACAGTGTTACATAATCATTGGATACCTAATGATTATGACAATAGTGTAGAAATCATATTAGTGCAGCTGATGGCATTGAGGGTGAGTGACGGCACTTGACCTCACTCTGCCTTGCGGGATAAACCGTGAGAAACGGAACCCCGATAGAAGCCCCTTCCGGTTTAAGGAGTAAGCAACTCGGTTAGTTAGAGTTAGAACTTAGCAGCCAAGCTAGCAAGATGTGAGTCTCACTGCGTGATTATCTGGTCTGGGGGATCTACGAATAAAATAACATCATCGTAAATCGAAGTCTTGTGTTTATTACCAAAAACTAACAATAGCACAGGGCTTCTGATAAGTAGTGATCCCCAACAGAAACCAGACCCGGAATCCTCAATAGAAGACCAGACGAGACCTTAGAAGATATACCAGGCCAGAAGAATAGACGACAGAGTAAGAAGAAGCAAGAGAAGTATATAACATATAGATATTTAGTGCCGGTAAAGAAGGCTATGCAACAACAGTTATATATCAGCAAGTATTCTTATCTAATACTAATAATTTATACATATTTATAAGATTTTAAGAAACTACTTCTTTTTAATAATAATCCACTGTTTGCACAGTATGGTTTCAAGTAAGGGACCAGGTTAGCTCAGTTGGTAGAGCGTTCGGCTAGAAACCACAAGGTTCCTAGTTCGATACCGGTCCTCGCCAACTCATTGCCCTCATAGCACAGGGATCTGTGTTGTAAAGTAAGGAGCTGATGATAAGTGTGGCGCTCCATCTCAGACGCTAAAATAATCTCCTTGGTCTAGCGCAAGTGAAAAGGGGATAGACTCTCTCGCTGATTGGCTGATACCGACTTTAGGCCGCCCCGACGACGACTTTACTTACTTACTACTACTACTACTACTACTACTAATAATAATAATTATAATAAATCAGGTAACACTGATGTGAAAAACACAAAAGGGGTGAAAATAATAATAAAAGTGAAGGTCGTGCCAATTGTGAGTGGTGCCCTTGGAACGATCCCCCAAGGGTCTGGGAAAGAATTTGGGAGAACTGGAAAGCAGAGGAAGAATCGAGACCATCCAAACTACAACATTGTTAAGATCGGCTAGAATACCCAGAAGAGTCCTGGATACCTGAGAAGACTTGCTGTCACTCAGCTTCCAGTGAACCCCCGTTTACGGCAGGTGTGAAAAACTCAGATAATAATAAGACTGGTAGATTTTAAACCACAGGGTGGAAATAAAAGAAAACGAAAAGATAGAGACAAATACCGGTACCTTGCCAGAGAACTAAAAAAAAAAAAAAAAAGAAAAAAGAATAAAAAACTGTGGAATAAGAAAAGTATGAAAGTGATACCAATTGTAACTGGTGCATTTGGAATGGTCCCCAAAATTTTAGAAAACTGACTAGAGGAATTGGAAATCAGAGGAATAATTAAGACCATCCGGATAACACCGTTGTTAAAGTAAAGAAGTGTGGCAGGGAGTCGAATTCTGCTACCATACATATGACCTGCCATTGGCTAGCCTTGTTATCCAGGGCTTGACTACAGTGTTTAGTAACTCCACGTATGCATCTGAATTCAATCTGATACGCTCTCGAAAAAATGCGAAGAATTCTGCTGTACGAACGCAATCAGATCGTCTGTTATGTTATTTCTTCTAGCCACAGCCTCGTAGTCTTCATTGTAATTCTCCAGTTCATACCTGATTGTTTTTACAGTGTTCAGGGAGCATTGGGCAGCAAACATAATCTCTTATTTTGATGACTGGTGCAGATATCAGGATACAAGTTATTCCCTTCCTGATTCAGGTGAGTTCAGTCATCCATTCTATCTGTCATCACGTATATGAATGAAGAAGGGTCAAATGTATCCCGAACACCCTATATATATATATATATATATATATATATAAATGTAAGGTAACCAAAACTGGTAGTAAGGGATGATTCTACATGTGATCTTCAAAATCTCACTGTATAATATATTGCATGTTTTAGTAGGTGCAAATACAAGAAGTTTTATAAATCCATAGAGAGCTCAATGCATAATAATTATATTTTAGATTAAATACAGAGCAATATTACCTTTGAAAGAAAGGAAAAACTCAATAAACCGTCATTCTGTAATAAATTTATTTCGACTAAAACTTAAAAGGTTTTTAGAAATTTAAAGAAATTTCTTTAAATTTCTAAAAGCCTCTTAAGTTTTGGTCGAAATAAATTTATTACAGAATGACGGTTTATTGAGTTTTTCCTTTCTTTCAAAGGTATATATATATATAAACGCGAAGCTCTTCTATATAAGGAATGGAAGCACTCAGTGACGGCCTTTACACACAAAGCGATGTGTGTATCAAAACAGTTAAAATCGCCTTCTCATTTTGAAAGTGAAGACAGCCTAATGGTTAAAGTGCCGGACTGACACCCAACCGACCGGATTTCAATTCCGACTGTAGGTAGCTTACAGAATGTCTAGCCACACTGAAGAGACTTGATAAGTCGAAACACGTGTCTGTATATATATATATATATATATATATACATATAAGAGCCTTTGTTTTTAAAGATATTTGTTTGTTCATCGGAACATGTCAAAGTGTCACGGTGGAAAGAACAGAATTATATAAAATTAACGACTTGGAACTGGTTTGAATAGCATAAATAGGGACGAGAGTTTTAGTAGCATAACCACCAAGTCACGGAATCCCTATAAACAAGAGTAATAAAAGAAATCCCTTAAAAATACCTACAATATGCTACTCAAAAAGTATCTATATATTAATACTCGTGTTCCTTAAAAGTACGACCGTTATCATCTTGAAAAACCCTCTGGTTAAAAATGAGACCGTTCAAGATGAAAAGCAAAAATGTAAATTCTGATTATTTGGTATCGTTATCCGCCGAATATATATATATATATATATATATATATATATATATATATATATATATATATATATATATATATATATGAGGAAAAAATGAGGAAAAAAAGAAATGTATTTAAAAAAATTAAAAAAATCGCTCTGATGAAGGTCGTAAGAAATCTCTCTGTGTACGGAATATTTTATACATTTTTCCTATTATTATTATCATCATCATTTCGACTCCATCTGATTATTTTAATAATAATAATAACGTAAATCCGTATACATTTTGATAAACAGACCGAAACACGTGTGTAAGGATATCGATTAAAAGTGATATCGATAAAATTCATTTTTATCCATCTACATTTCTTTTCTTTACTCATTTTTTCCTCATATTGTCGGATTCATTTCCCATTCTTACATATGTATGTATGTGTGTGGTGTGTGTGTGTGTGTGTGTGTGTGTGTTGGCGTTATGGGATCCACGTATGCTTCTTTGTTGATATATCTGTTGAGTCTGGTTGTCAGGAGAAAGAAGGTCACTGACGGTCAGACAGAATACCGAAACAACACAAAACAGTCAGTCTACATTCCTCTGAAGAAGGAGAGTCAACTCTCCGAAATATTAGAATGAAATAAAACGAAACTTAACATCCTTCAAACTGAGTTTCTTACATATTTCACACCCCATGCTTCACACTAAATCCCAAATAATATATATATATATGTATATGAGACATGTATATATACATATCATATATATTAATATAATATAAACTCACTGATAACCAGACTCACCATATATATATATATATATATATATATATATATATATATATATATATATATATATATATATATAATCAGATTTTTGCCCTGATGAGCTACTAAGCGAAACTGTTAGTAGGTATATCTGACTCATTAGTTTTAACTTTATTATTTGCTCTACTTAGGTATGGAGCACTTTTTACTTTTTAGGTTTAGATAATCCTACTGGTTTACCAGATATATTTATCAAAGATATATATATATATATATGTTGGGAGGCATAACTTAACACAACATAACCCTGGTTTAACCTAGGGCACATATACATACCCTTCTTTCCCCAATTTTTTTTTTTTTTTTTTTGTCCCCCCCCCCCTTACTCTCTGGTTTACCCATATTTCTTAGCAAATTTCTTTACATTTTTGACTTTTAACTGTCAACCGGTGTAAATACTTGAAAAGTACCGGTCGAAAAGGCCTTCGTATCCCATTTATTTTATTATTTTAATTCATAATAAAATATTACCTCCCATTTTACATATGATCTCCCTACTCTTAGTAGTTTACAAATTTGCATGTACCAAACATCTATTTATATATATATATATATATATATATTATATATAATTTTTTTTTGCCAAGTGTTATAGTATTAACCGATTATTTTCGGTTGGTACGACCATCTTGGTCTTTTCTTTTTTTCATTTTTCTCCCCAGGTGAAGTTTGGTAGTATATTTTTACAATCAAACAATTTGCCGGTTTTTTTTTTCTTACCAATAAGTTTGGCATATTATATATATATATATATATATATATATATATATATATATATGTGTGTGTGTGTGTGTGTGTGTGTGTATGTGTGCTTGTGTGTGTGTCTGTGTGTTTATGTATATATATATATATATATATATATATATATGAGTATAGATAAAAGGATATGAAAACAACACTATATGCTGTTAAAGTGAAAATATTTTATATCATATTCATAGCTAATATTGAACAATATTTCGATTGATAAAAATCATCTTCAGGGCTTGTTTATACTCCGGACTTATCAATAGCGGAGACGAAAATGATATTATAATTATTATTTTCGTCTCCGCTATTGATAAGTCCGGAATATAAACAAGCTCTGAAGATGATTTTTATCAAACGAAATATTGTTCAATATTAGCTATGAATATGAATCTTTTGACTTTAACAGCATTGTGTGTTGTTTTCATATCCTTTTATCTATACTCATACCGTCGGATTCATTTCCTTTCTACAAGGATGTTAACAATTGTTGCTGACAGAAATCTGTTTCGACATTATGAATATTTCTTTATCAAAGCAACATTGTAAGCGGAAAAACGAAATGAATATATCAGTAATTACGAGGCACAGAACGCTCTCGATCATTTTTTAAAAAATCCGGTACTAATCGAGAGCGTTCTGTGCCTCGTAATTACTGATATATTCATTTCGTTTTTCCGCTTAAATGTTGCTTTGATAAAGACATATTCATAATGTCGAAACAGATTTCTGTCAGCAAACATTTTTAACATCTTCTTGCTTTTTCTATAAAACTTTCTTACATATTGTCGGATTCAATATCCATTTTTACATTTCACACACACACACACACACACACATATATATATATATATATATATATAATATATTTGGATGTTTGTTTATTTTAGAAACGTTGCTGAAGAAAGTATATATTAAATTTTTTATTTGAAGGCACTTACAACGCATGTATCGCATAAAATTCGATACTTTTTCTTATAGAAAATGAAATTGACAAGTGTAATCCCGGCAAAGGATCGCTCGGTGTGTAGAATGCCGTACAGACTGTTTCGACTGTGCCTTCAAATAGAAAATTTAATATATACTTTCTTCAGCAACGTTTCTAAAATAAACAAACATCCAAATATCTTATTCAGTTCGCCGAAAGGCACACGGTCTGTTTGTTATTATTCTCTCAAAAACGCCCCCTTACCTATTATGGTAGAAGTGCGTAGTATCATTTGACAAGCTTAATTTCGCTAAGGATTGTTAGCTGTGTACTGTGGTCGAGGCGATATAGTGGCTCACTATGCTCGCTGAGGTCCCGGTTTCGATTTCTGTCGGAGGGAAATCGTTAGTATATGTCGCTGATGAGACTTAATAAAGTCGAAACAGTCTGTACGGCATTCTACACAGCGAGCGATCCTTTGCCGGGATTACACTTGTCAATTTCATTTTCTATAAGAAAAAGTATCGAATTTTATGCGATACATGCGTTGTAAGTGCCTTCAAATAAAAAAATTAATATATATATATATATATTTCTGTATTTTGGCAGCAAATTATTCTTAAGACATGTGTTATTGAACAAAACGGAGTATTCTTTTTTCATTTTTTGTATGGATATTTTTTCCAGTTTTCTGGCTATCCTTTTTGAATCTGGATCGAGTTGATTCATGATATTTTTCATACTGATTTCCCGAGCGCTTTCGACTGTTGCTCCAGTCGTATTCATGGGGTTATGTAATTTGGTTTTTAGTTAATTTTTAGTTTTGTTATCTATGCTTTTATCAAATTCAGAGAGTCTATTATTTTTAAGAGGGGGGTTAGGTGAGTGTTAGTTATTGAAGATATTTAATACGTTATCTTCGACTTTAAACGAAAATACTAAAATTATCTACAAAAATAATAATAAGAAACGCCTATAGATCCTAGAAGCCATATACATTAAAAATAAAAAACCTAACATTAATAAAATAGCATTTAAAGTCGGAGACAACGTATTAAATATCTTTAATAACTAACACTTACCTAAACCCCCCTCTTAAAAATAATAGACTCTCTGAATTTGATAAAAGCATAGATAACAGAACTAAAAATTCACTAAAAACCAAATTGGGCACCTGATTTGGTGTAATGGTTAGCAAGCTAGATTAGCAGACCATTGTTAGTGAGTTCGATTCTCATTGGGAGCCCCATACTTCTGGCCTTGTGCCATATCTAAGCTAAGCTTAGTAAATAAAGGGCACCTCAATTGGTGTAATGGTTAGCAAGCTAGATTAGCAGACCATTGTTAGTGAGTTCGATTCTCACTGGGTGCCCCACACTTCTGGCCTTGTGCTATATCTAAGCAAAGCTTAGTAAATAACTATATTTGTTAGTGAGTTCGATTCTCATTGGGAGCCCCATACTTCTGGCCTTGTGCCATATCTAAGCTAAGCTTAGTAAATAACTAAAAACAAATTACATAACCCCATGAAGACGACTGGAGAAACAGTCGAAAGCGCTCGGGAAATTAGTATGAAAAATATTATGAATCAACTCGATCCAGATTCAAAAAGGATAGCCAGAAGACTGGAAAAAATATCTATACAAAAAATGAAAAAAGAATACTCCGTGTTATTCAATAACACATGTCTTAAGAATATAATATATATATATATATATATATATATATTAAATTTTTTATTTGAAGGCACTTACAACGCATGTATCGCATAAAATTCGATACTTTTTCTTATAGAAAATGAAATTGACAAGTGTAATCCCGGCAAAGGATCGCTCGGTGTGTAGAATGCCGTACAGACTGTTTCGACTTTATTAAGTCTCATCAGCGACATATACTAACGATTTCCCTCCGACAGAAATCGAAACCGGGACCTCAGCGAGCATAGTGAGCCACTATATCGCCTCGACCACAGTACACAGCTAACAATCCTTAGCGAAATTAAGCTTGTCAAATGATACTAA
>CM042168.1:69799971-69824971 GCA_023376005.1 Doryteuthis pealeii
ATATCAGTAATTACAGCCCACAGACGCTCTCGATCATTTAAAAAAAAAATCCGTGGGTACTGATCGAGAGCTTCTGTGCCTCGTAATTACTGATATATTCATTTCGTTTTTCCGCTTACAATGTTGCTTTGATAAAGACATATTCATAATGTCGAAACAGATTTCTGTCAGCAAAATTTTAACATCTTGTTGCTTTTTCTATAAAACTTTTTACATATTGTCGGATTCAATATCCATTTTTACATTTCATTATATATAGTATTATATATATATATATATATATATATATATATATATTATATTTTTGTGTATTTTGGCAGCAAATTATTCTTAAGACATGTGTTATTGAACAAACACGAGTATTCTTTCTTCTTCATTTTTTGTATGGATATTTTTCCCCAGTCTTCTGGCTATCTTTTTGAATCTGGATCGAGTTGATTTCATGATATTTTCATACTAATTCCCGAGCGCTTTCGACTGTTTCGCCAGTCGTATTCATGGGTTATGTAATTTGGTTTTTAGTTAAATTTTAGTTTTGTTATCTATGCTTTTATCAAATTCGGAGAGTCTATTATTTTTACGAGGGTAATCTAGGATCTGTAGGCGTTTCTTATTATTTTTGTAGATAATTTTAGTATTTTCGTTTAAAGTCGGAGACAACGTATTAAATATCTTCAATAACTAACACTCACCTAACCCCCCTCTTAAAAATAATAGACTCTCCGAATTTGATAAAAGCATAGATAACAGAACTAAAAATTAACTAAAATCCAAATTGGGCACCTGATTTGGTGAAATGTTTAGCAAGCTATATTAGCAGACCATTGTTAGTGAGTTCGATTCTCACTGGGCGCCCCACACTTCTGGCCTTGTGCTATATCTAAGCAAAGCTTAGTAAATAACTATATTTGTTAGTGAGTTCGATTCTCATTGGGAGCCCCATACTTCTGGCCTTGTGCCATATCTAAGCTAAGCTTAGTAAATAACTAAAAACCAAATTACATAACCCCATGAATACGACTGGAGCAACAGTCGAAAGCGCTCGGGAAATCAGTATGAAAAATATCATGAATCAACTCGATCAGATTCAAAAAGGATAGCCAGAAGACTGGAAAAAAAAATATCTTAAAAAAATGAAAAAAGAATACTCCGTGTTTATTCAATAACACACGTCTTAAGAATATATAATATATATATATATATATATATATATTAAATTTTTATTTGAAGGCACTTACAACGCATGTATCGCATAAAATTCGATACTTTTTCTTATAGAAAATGAAATTGACAAGTGTAATCCCGGCAAAGGATCGCTCGGTGTGTAGAATGCCGTACAGACTGTTTCGACTTTATTAAGTCTCATCAGCGACATATACTAACGATTTCCCTCCGACAGAAATCGAAACCGGGACCTCAGCGAGCATAGTGAGCCACTATATCGCCTCGACCACAGTACACAGCTAACAATCCTTAGCGAAATTAAGCTTGTCAAATGATACTACGCACTTCTACCATAATAGGTAAGGGGGCGTTTTTGAGAGAATAATAACAAACAGACCGTGTGCCTTTCGGCGAACTGAATAAGATATTTGATGTTTGTTTATTTTAGAAACCTTGCTGAAGAAAGTATATATTAAATTTTTTATTTGAAGGCACTTACAACGCATGTATCGCATAAAATTCGATACTTTTTCTTATAGAAAATGAAATTGACAAGTGTAATCCCGGCAAAGGATCGCTCGGTGTGTAGAATGCCGTACAGACTGTTTCGACTTTATTAAGTCTCATCAGCGACATATACTAACGATTTCCCTCCGACAGATGTATGTATATAGGTAAGTATGTTTATACAACTATGTGATTAAGTAAGCTTTAATAGAATGTATTTAACTTGTGATTAACAGTTCCTAAGTCCTAAGTCGTTTTCGACACAACGTTATGTATTGTCTGGCCTCGGCGTCAAGAAGAAATGATCAAGTGAATAAATAATATAATAGAAAGAGATAATAAAACAAAACAAAACGAAAAAAAAAAAATCCATCGGAAACATTAACAGCAATAAAATCTAAAGTAAATGATCTAATCATCTTATTTCAGTGAAAGTGGCATTTAAAAACTATTATTGTTGAAACAAAAAGAAAATCCTTCTAACAAGGCTAAGCCTCATCCAACAATCGAGAGATAGAGAGAGAGAGAGAGAGAGAGAGAGAGAGAGAGAGAGAGAGAGAGAGAGAGAGAGAGAGAGAGTGTGTGTGTGCGTGTCTGTGTGTTGAGAGAGTGCGAGAAGGGAGGAAGGGTGTGTGTGTGTGAGTGTGAGTGACAGAGAAGGAATGGTGTGTGTGTGGTGTGAGAGGAGAGAGAGAGAGAAAGAGAGAGAGAGAGAGAGAGAGAGAGAGAGAGAGAGAGAGGGGGAGGGCGAAGGGGAGAGAGGGGAGAGTGTGTGTGAGAGAGAGTGTGTGTCTGTGTGTAGAGAGAGTGAGAGGGAGGAGGAAAAGTGTCTGTGTGATAGTGTGAATGAGTTAGTGAAAGACAGAGAGAGAGAGAGAGAGAGACAGAGAGAGAGAGAGAGAGAGAGAGAGAGAGAGAGAGAGAGAGAGAGAGAAGGAAGAGTGTGAGAGAGTGTATGTGTGTGAGAAAGAGAGAGAGGGACAGGAGGAAGTGTGTGGGGTGGGTGTGTGTCAGAGAGAGAGAGAGAGAGAGAGAGAGAGAAGGGGAAGGTGCTCAGTAGAACAAATCTTATGAAAGGATATATATATATATGTGTGTGTGTGTGTGTGTGTGTGTGAGAGAGAGAGAGAGAGAGAGAGAGAGAGAGAGAGAGAGAGAGAGGAGAGAGAGAGAGAGAGAGGGGTGTGTGTGTGTGCTGTTGATGATTGTTTTAAACCAGGGGTCAGTAACCTATGGACAATTTCTCTACCATCTGGAGAAGTATGTATATATATATATATATATATATATATATATATATATATATATATATATATATATATACCAATAATAATTTGACCATCTAAAGAGTGCATAGGCATCAAACTCAGAGTTGCAGGAATATTTATAACATCGGTGTTTTTAACCACCTCTGCCATTTTTGACATAAAGCAAGTTTTTTCAAAACAGGTTGTTCCTCTCAAATTATTATGGGGACTGGGTTGTTTACAATTATTTTCATATATATATATATATATATATATATATATATACATATATATATATATATATATATATACAATTAATCTCATGATTATATCTAATTAATAGATCGAAACACTGCAGCGTCGGCCAATAAACTCACCACTTAACCCATTTAAACTTGTGATTTTTCATTTTTCTTAATATACTACACATATATATATATATATATATATATATATATATATATAATGTGTGTGTGTGTGTGTGTGTGTGTGTGTGTGTGTGTAGAATATGTATATCTGAGCTGGGTATGAATACTTCATGTTTTTCTATTTTCTACATACTGTTGGATTAATTTCCCTATTTACCCCCCATATATATATATATATATATATATATATATATATATATATAATATATATATATATATATATATATATATATATGTTATGAGAAAGGAAATGAATCCAACGGTACAAGTATAGATCAAAGGATATGAAAACAACACAATATGCTGTTAAAGTGAAAATATTTATATCATATTCATAGCTAATATTGAACAATATTTCGATTTATAAAAATCATCTTCAGAGCTTGTTTTTTACTCCAGACTCATCGAGAGAGGAGACGAAAATAATATGAATTCAAAACGAAAACATTGATGTTACAAAAAAGTTATTTGAAACTACCGCATAACATTTTTGTAACATCAATGTTTTCGTTTTGAATTCATATTATTTTCGTCTCCGCTCTCGATAAGTCCGGAGTAAAAAAACAAGCTCTGAAGATAATTTTTATAAATCGAAATATTGTTCAATATTAGCTATGAATATGATATAAAATCTTTTCACTTTAACAGCATATTGTGTTGTTTTCATATCCTTTTATCTATACTCATATATATATATATATATATATATATATATATATATATATATATATATATATATATATATATATATATATTCGACCAACATGTGAATATATAGATTTCTAAGGGAAGTGTTTTTCTTTACTTGAATAGTTGCAATAATAATCCTGTATTATTAAAGTATCAGTCGTATTGTCTTAATCAACTCAAAGTTCATTGTTCGTGTATTACGACATCACTCCCCAACCCCCCACCTCCGGGCTACTGCAAATCTCTCAAGAGCCTCGAAAATGTTTGAAAATCGAATAATTGTTCGCTGAAGGATTTAGATATTTATTTTTAGAAACGAAATTTACAATATGAGATAAACTCTAATTACGCAACTTAATTACATAAAGAGAAAAGAACATAGATTATAAGTAAAGAATAATAATAATAATAATAATAATAATAATAATAATAATAATAATAATGATAATAATAATGATAATAATAATAATAATAATAATAATGATAATAATAATAATAATGATAATAATAATAATAATATCTCAGGAGAACTAGAAAACTTCTAGAAACGAAACTTAACAGCAGAAATCTGATCAAAGGAATTAATACCTGGGCTGTCCCCATTATAAGATACTCAGGACCATTCTTAAAATGGACAAAAGAAGAACTCAGACAGATAGACCAAAGGACAAGAAAATTAATGACCATGCACAAGGCTCTCCACCCTAGAGACGACAGAGATAGATTGTATGTGTCAAGAAAGGAAGGGGGAAGAGGTCTTGTCAACATAGAGGAATGCGTAGAAACAACAATCCAACAACTTAAAGATTACACAAAAAAGAACAAAGACAAACTACTTATGGCGGCCAACAATAGTAGAGGCGACCGATGGACAATCAGAAAAACAACAAAGACTAGAAAACAAAAATAGGAAGAAAAACAATTATATGGACGCTTCAAACGACAAATTGAAGAGGTTGTCCATGAAAAGACTTGGACATGGTTAAGAAAAGGAAACCTCAAAAGAGAAACGGAATCACTTGTAATTGCTGCACAAAATAATGTCATAAGGACAAACTACATCAAAGCGAAAATCGATAGGACCCAACAAAATAATAAATGTAGACTTTGCGGTAATAGAGATGAGACTGTAAACCATATACTCTGCGAATGTAGCAAACTAGCACAACGAGAATACAAAACTAGACACGACTGGGTTGGGAAGGTGATCCACTGGGAATTATGCACAAAATTAAAATTTGACCATACAACAAAATGGTATATGCATAAACCAGAATCTGTTCTTGAGAACAAAACGCATAAATTCTCTGGGACTTTGAAATAAAAACGGATCACCTTATCCCAGCAAGAAGACCAGACCTAGTGTTGATAAACAAAAAAGAAAGAACTTGTCAACTGGTGGATTTTGCAGTTCCAGCAGATCACAGGGTGAAGCTAAAGGAAAATGAAAAAATGGACAAATATCTGGACCTTGCCAGAGAACTGAAAAAGTTATGCAATATGAAAGTGAAAGTGATACCAATTGTAGTTAGTGCACTTGGAACAGTCCCAAAAGGATTGGAAAAGGGTTTGGAAAGTTTGGATATCAGAGGAAGGATTGAAACCATTCAGAACACTGCACTGCTGCAATCTGCCATAATACTCAGAAGAGTCCTGGAGACCTGAGGAGACTTGCTGTCACTCAGACTCCAGTGAAATATCATCAGCTAACACTGGTGTGAAAACTCAAAAGGAGTGAATAATAATAATAATAATAATAATGATAATAATAATAATAATAATAATCCCAGTCAGGAGACTAGACCTAGTGTTGATTAATAAAAAAGAAAGAAAAAAAAGAAAAAAAAAAAAGAGAACGTGTCAACTGGTGCGCATTGTGGTTCCTGCAGATTACAGGGTGAAGCTGAAGGAAAATGAAAAGATGGATAAATATCTGGACCTTGCCAAAGAATTGAAAAAGCTGTGGAATATGAGAGTGAAAGTGATACCAATTGTAGTTAGTGCACTTGGAACGGTCCCAATAAACTTGAAAAAAGACTGGAGGATCTAGAAATCAGGGGAAGAACTGAGGCCGTCCAGACTACTGTACTCCAGCAATCGGCTAGAATACTCAGAAGAGTCCTGGAGACCTGAGGAGACTTGTTGTCCCTCAGACCCCAGTGTAATACCAGCTAACGCTGATGTAAAAAAAACTCAAAAGGAGTCAAAATAATAAGAATAAGAATAAGAATAAGAATAATTGTATGTTGGAAAAAGACGAAACTGTCAATCACATGATAAGCGAATGCTGTAAACTCGCACAAAGAGAGTACAAGACTAGGCACCACTGGGTGAGAAAAGGGAATTCCCTGGGAACTGTGCAAGAAATTCAATTTTCACCATTCATCGAAATGGTATATGCACAAGCTTTAATTTGTCCTAGAGAATTCTCTGGGACTTTGAGGTACAGACGGATCACCTAATCCCGGCCAGGATACCAGATCTAGTTTTGATTGACAAGAATAAGAAGGCTTGTCATCTCGTGGATTCTGCCGTCCCGGCCGATCCCAGAGTGAAAAATGAAAGAGAGCGAAAAGATTAACAAATACTTGAATAATAATAAAAACAGAAGGAAAGATATTAAATCTTAATTCGTTTTGGATTTTAGTAAAACTACTTTGACTAAAAGCCATGTTAACATACGCATACGGAAGTCACAGACTGGTTTGGTTGGTTGGTTGGTTGGTTGGATTTTACATGTTGACCCTTGTTTGTTTTGTTTTGTTTTACGGCATTTCAAGCTCAGTGGGTCATTTAATGCCGACAAAGTTTTGAAATGAATCAATTCTTATTGGATACTCAATTGTTTTTTTTTAAAACACATTTTCCTATTTAACCCATGGATGGGACCCTAACTGGTACTACCACTCTGGGTCAGAGTGGACCAGGGAGCAATGGTGATAAAGGGGTGTTCCATATTTCCCAAACTTCCAAAACTGGAACCTCACCATCAGATAGATTAACATCATTCCAGGACATGAAGGCCCTCAGCCATCGCCTTCTAGCACCCATATGATAAAAAGGGCTGGAGCGTTGCGTTAAGGGCAATAGGTTTAAGACAATCATATAAGTGCTAGGGGTTGACATGACCAGCCGATTGATCGAAGGAGGCCTCTCCGACGGCCCGTCTAGCCTAAATAAGGACCAAAGTTGAGTGTTGCATGTCATGGACTGCTCATCTACCAGGATTCCATCCTTAAGCATCAAGGGTTGTCACTCTCAGGTGGCACCATTGGGGTGGATCTTACCCCTCTGTAGAGGTGCAGTCGGTGTATTCTAAAGCCCCAGCCGACAGGGATTTGTTGGGTTATTTTATGCCGAATACATTGTTTTATTCATTCTTGATAGGTACTGAAATTTCTTTTGTTTTTAAACTCAATAGTATTAATATCATCATCATCATCATCATCATCATCATCATCATCATGTCGTGTTAGCAGCACGGATATCCATGACAACATCTCGCCAACCGTCCCGATCACTCATCATTCTCGGGAGGTCCTCTATGCAGCATTCTGTATCCGCACAGAGCTAGTCAATGTACGTCTTTGTTGGACATCTCACACTGGCGTGTCCATGTGCTGGCTTCCATAGGGGACTTCACATGAGTTCGTCTTTGCTTCTCCAGCAGTGTCCAGCGTGTCTTGTTATGTCTTACTCGGATGGTTTGGGTGATAGGTGGCAGGTGACCCTACAGCTGTTCTGTTGTAGGGTGTTGTTTCCACAATTTGTTTAAGATCGCACGCAGCATTCTTGTTTAATCTCATGCGCTTCGTTAGGGTCCAAGTGGTGCAGCCGTACAGGAGCACTGATCCGACTACAGCTTGGAAGAATTGTCGCTTTAGCTTGCATGTGAGATCGGATTTCCATATGACTGATACTCTATTTAGAGCAGACCATCTTTTCTATGTGTACATAAACATCGCGTTCTGTGGATGAGATATACTACCTAGGTACTTGAATTGTTCTACCGAGTTTAGGAGTTTACCATCGAGTGTGGAGATATCTCCTTCATAGATGGTTAATGGTGGATTGTTTCACTGGTTTCAGTTTCCAAATCTTGTTACTTAAAAAAGGAGATGGGTGCCTCCTATAACTCTCTTTACCCAGAGAGATACGGGTGGTAGTACCTGTTAAGGTCCCATCTATGGGTTAAATAGAAAAAACGAGTTTTAAAAATGTGTTTAAAAAAATTGAGCTTAAACAAATTGGACCATATGACCTTTAAGCACCCCTTTTTGATCTCGATTCAGAAGGACATGTTTCTCATTTACACCATCAATATCCGGTTGTTTGTTAACAGACGATTTTTAGAGATTTTTTTCTTAAATTATAAAACTAACCCTAACCCTAACACCTAACCCTGACCCTAACCCTAATTCCTAACCCTAACCCCTAAAAAACAACCGGATGTTGACGATGTAAATGAAAAACATGTCCTCCTGAATCGAGATCAAAAAGGGGTGCCTAAAGGTCATATTGTCCAATAAATTCGACTACCCACCAAGAACGAATAAAACAAAACTTCTTCGGCATAAAATAACCTAACAAGACAACCAACCAACCAACCAACCAACCAGCCTGATCAACAAGTGGTGAAGCTCCAATTCTGGAACTCTGGGGAATGTGGAGTACCTCTTTATCGCCTTTACTTCCAGGTCCACACTGTCCCGGGGTGGTAGTACCTGTTAGAATTCCATCTATGGGTTAGATAGATGAAAAAAACAACAACAACAAAAAAAAAACGAGTATTAAAAATGCGTTAAACAAAGCCTGAACACCCAGAAATGAATATAAATAAACGTCTTCGGCATAAAATAACCCAGCAACGGTTGACATAACCCCACAAGAGTTGACATGCCGTAAAATCCAACCAGCCTAAAGAGATGCCATAAAGAGGTTGTACTCGTTATGTAATACAACACGAGAGACGTCCAATGCGAAGTTCGATAATAAAGATAAACTATATAAATTATTATCATAATGGAGATTTGGTGTTTGTCTGTCTTACGTCACAATACCCTCAGCAATTGCGTAAGTTTACCAATGAGTATTTTTCTATAGTCAAAATCATGAATACATAGATAGAATAAATCTTCGTGTCTCTGAAAATCTGAATTAGATTTGCCTCAAAACTTCCCATGTTGTTAGTGCGTTTCAAATCCTGCAATATGTCTTATATATCACTAAGAAATAAAGGTTGATATACTATACGGTGTGCTTAATTTGCATACTGGTTTTAACAAAACCGGGTTTAATAACTGATTACTTGGTGATATTGATCTCTAATATTATTGTTTCATTCTCCAATATATTAAAATCAATCCTATGAATGATGTTATATAGAAACCAATTAATATATAATTCAAATAAGTGTAATCTTTTTATATGTTCTTATTTGATTTTGTTCAATATATTTCATTACATAAAAACTTAAATACTTACATCCGGGAGTGCATATTCTTGCACTATATATAGATCAAAACATAATTATGTTTTGATTATATATCAATATATATATATAATATATATATATATATATATATATATATATAAGTAAAGTTGTTGGGGTGGCCAATGTCGGTATCAGTCAGACAGCGAGGAGTCTATCCCTTTTCACTAGCACTAGACCAAGGAGATTATTTTAGCATCTGAGGTGGAGCGCTCCTCACTTTACCGCACAGATCCCTGTGCTACTCATACGCTGAATTGGCGAGGGCCGGTATCGAACCAAAAACCTTGTGATTCCTAGCCGAACACTCTATCGACTGAGCTAAACCGACGAATCAAGAACCTTGCGATTTCCAGACGGGTGCTCTACCGACTGAGCTAAAACTACCCCTAATTAAGATAAAGTCGACGGGGCGGCCTAAAGTCGGTATCAGCCAGTCAGCGAGGGAGTCTATCCCCTTTTCAATAGCGCTAGACCAAGGAGATTGTTTTTAGCATCTGAGGTGGAGCGCCATACCTACCATCAGCTCCTCACTTTACCGCACGGATCCCTGTGCTACTCATACGCTGAGTTGGCGATGACCGGTATCGAACAAGGAACCTTGTGGTTTCTAGCCGAACGCTCTACCGACTGAGCTAACCCGGCCGATAAACATTAATCCAATTATTCTTTCTATTGAATATTGATCCTTTTTTTTTAAGTGTGAAGAATGAGTTCTGATTGAACACATTGTCATCTTTGTTCATTTGATGAAAGCCTCGTTATCACTTTAATAATCGCGTCACAAAAAAAGACGAAAAAAGAATAATGGAGTCTGGACAAAAGACCTATTGCATCTTTGACGCAAGTCAGAATCCTCCTCCTCCCCCTCTCTCTCCCTTTTTTTTTTGTCTGTAGGTTTTGATGTGACTTGCCTTACCTTTCCGACGTACCCTTTATGGGTCCCTTGTCACTTTGTCATATCTTCAAATCGTCACGACTCCCCCCCCCACTCCGTCCGCTTAAAAAAAGCCCCCCCCCCAAAAAAAAAACAAAAAGAAGAAACGCTCTCAAATGTTAAGCCAGAAAAATCGGTGTAATCATCCCCCCCCTCCCCCCCTCTCTCTCTCTCTCTCTCTCTCTCTCTCTCTCTCTCTCGCTCACGTTTTTTTTTTTGTCAATAGGTTTTTGAAGTGGCTTGCCTTACCTTTCCGACGTACCCTTTATAGGTCCCTCACCTTGTCGTATCTTCAAATCGTCCGCGACTTCGCCCCCCCCCCACACACCCCGTTGTCCACTTTTTGAAAGAAGCAACAAAAAAAAAAAAAGTAAAGAAAAGAAATAAAAAAAAGAAAAGAAAAGAAATAAAAAAAAAGAACAAGAAAAACTCTTACGGTTCTGAATTGGCACACGCACCTGTTCGAGAGAGCGCACGCGACCTGCGCGCGTGTGCGCCATATTTAAATGTCCCGGCACCCCCAGCACCCCGGCACCCCCGGCACCCACCTCCTCCTTTTTCCCCTTCTTTGCCACAGGTGTGATCTCGAGACGGACATCACAGATCCTATTGTTAGTTACACTTGTCGACACATACAATGTGTATCGTGTTGGTCCAACCCCCCACCCCAACCCCCTAGTTTTTCTATCACCCCCCTCTTTTTTTTCTCTCTCTTTGTCCCCCCCCCATTTCCTTTTGCTTCCTTTTTGTTCTTCTTTTTATTCTAGTTGTTGTTCTTTTCTTTCTTCTTTTTCTTATAATTTCTTATTTGTTGTTGTTTTTGTTGTGCTGTTCTTTTTTGTTGCTGTTCTTGTTATTTGTTATTGTTATTGTTATTGTTATTGTTTCTTCTTCTTCTTCTTCTTCTTCTTCTTCTTCTTCTTCTTCTTCTTCTTCTTCGTTATTGTTATTGTTCTTATTCTTCGTTGTTGTTGTTGCGATTGTTGTTCTTATTTTTCGTTGTTGTTGTTGTTGTTGTTCTTTTTCTTCTCTTTCTTCTCTTCTTCTTCTTCTTCTTCTTCTTCTTCTTCGTTGTTGTTGTTGTTGTTGTTGTGGTGTTCTTCTTCTTCTTTTTTCTTCTTCTTCTTCTTCTTCTTCTTCTCTTTCTTTCTTCTTCTTCTTCTTCTTCTTCTTCGTTGTTGTTGTTGTTGTTCTTTTTCTTCTCTTTCTTCTTCTTCTTCTTCGTTGTTGTTGTTGTTGTTGTTCTTCTTCTTCTTCTCTTTCTTCTTCTTCTTCTTCTTCTTCTTCTTCTTCTTCTTCTTCTTCGTTGTTGTTGTTGTTCTTTTTCTTCTCTTTCTTCTTCTTCTTCTTCTTCTTCTTTGTTGTTGTTGTTGTTGTTGTTCTTCTTCTTCTTCTTATTTTTCGTTGTTGTTGTTGTTGTTGTTGTGGTTATTCTTCTTATTTTTCGTTGTTCTTCTTGTTCTTGTTCTTGTTGTTCTTCTTCTTCGTTGTTGTGGTTGTTCTTGTTGTTCTTCTTCTTTAATTCATGTTATATTCAATACTCGACCTTATGCTAATGGCGACAGAAGAAAGAAAGAGAAGAATCTCAATTCCGCCCCGGCCCCTTCCACCCGCCCACTTCTATTTCGGTTACAGCTCAGCTGGGTGTTTCTCTTTTTGTTAGAGATCTTCTCTTTGGCCAAATATCCTCTTCACTAAAAACTTTCTTTGTGTGACACTTGTCTTTATGAAAGGTAACCTCTTCTCTCTCTCTCTCTCTTTATATCTCTCTTTCACTCTCTCTTCCCCCTCTATTTCTCTTTCTGTCCCCCTCGCTCTTGTCCTATTTTATTCTCTGCCCCCCTCTCTCTCTCTCTTTCTCTCTCACCCCACCCTCTCTTTCTTCTCACTCTTTCTGTCACCTCTTCTCTCTCTCTCTCACTCTCTTTCTCTGTCCCTCTCTCTTTTCTTTCTCTCTCCCTCCCCCTCTCTCTCTCTCTTTCTCTCTCCCCCCCTCTCTTTCTCTCTCTTTCTCTCCCCCCCCTCTCTCTCTCTCGTAATAGAAACCAACGTCATGCGGTTTGAGTTGGCAGAGTTGATTTCATTGGAGCCTTTTTTCTCGAGGCGGTAGTGGTAGTACCTGTTAGGGTCCCATCTATGGGTTAACTAGAAAAAAATGACAGCACGGATTCCCTTGACTCCCTCTCTCTCACTATCGGTCCCTATCGGCCCCAGATAAATTATAACTCCAAAGAAGAGAGTAACATATAGCATGTGATATAATTACAAAGAGCAGTATAAGATATACCTATATCTCCAAAGATATATCATATATATATTTACCAACCCCTCCGCACGAGCAGGATGTGACACAAGGTCAATTTCTTAAGCGGAGTTCAACAGGTTTGAATTCAGAATTTTCCTTCTAGACGGGTTGCCTAACCAAGGTTAAAGAGCCCAGTCTGCCCTGCTATTTACTGATAGCTGGAAGGAGAATAGAATTCATACCTTTCCCAAGGATATTAGCTCTAAGTGAAATGCAATTGTCACGTCCAGGATTTGAACTCGGGGCGACGAGCCCATTTTCCATGACTTTAACCATTACACCGCGCGCTTCCTATATATCATATAATATATATTTTATATTTCCAAGGAGAAGAGTAGCACATATCATAAGAGGAGAGAAACAGATATGTCTAACCCTAATGAGGAGAGTAACGTATCTAACATGTGATAGGATATCTCATGTAGTGTAATGGTTAACAAGCTAGATTAGCAGGCCATTGTGTCGGGATTAGCGCCGTGAAGCACCAATTCCAACATGGGGGTATCTTCTAGCTCCAGAGTACGGGTAAATTCACTTTGTAATATACAGGGGAAAATATTTCCTAAGTTCCGATATACAAGTGAATAAACCTTTACAAGTACAAAGGGAAGATAATTTCAAGGGAGCGGGAAATACGCAAATTTCAAATCGGATACTGAATGAAAGAAAAACACAATAACAAATACTAAGTTTCAACAATTTTAATATAAAAATAAAGGTAGGAAGAAAGATATGTAAATGTCAATTTGATAGAAGGTGGCGTAGTAACTAATAGAGTTCGTAAGATAGAGAGAGAGATGTAGGTGGTTTACAAAAAACGATGTTTTGCGGGGACTTATCTTTGATCCAGTAACAATGTAGAGTTCTTTGGTTGTAGATTTCGTAGAGTTGAATGTCGTGAATTGTAGAATGTCGAGTGAGTTCTTAAGTTGTTTGTATAGTTCTTAGACAATAAGGTAGCCATGCTACAAATTCCTTATTGAAGAAGTATTAATTTAGTTTTTGGTTGTAGATTTCGTAGAGTTCTTTGGTTATTGAAAAGTTGAATTTCGTATTACAATAAGGTAGCTTTGCTACAAATTTCCTTATTGTTGGATATCGTAGAATTTCGAGTGAGTGCCGACTTATTTTATTTCCAGTCTTTGAGGGAGATAGACTCTAATTTCCTCAAAGACGTGTTGAATTCTCTCAACCTGTGTGGTAGCAATGCTACAAGGATCCAGACAGGTTGCTGTCTTCTTTAACACTGACGTATCCAAAGTAAAATTCTCCCTTGCCCTAATCGTAACGTCACATGTCTCTCGGTAAGCTTGGCCCTCTTTTTCCAGGCGTACGTAAGGAAGATAACAGTGTAGTAGGGGTTTGTTCACTGGGGTCAATTTCTGGGACAAGGCAGCAACGGTGACGTCACGGACTTCTTGGAAGATTCTTTTTATTTTGTTTTTTATTTTTTATTTTTAACATAAATTTTGATAATTGTTAATTAGTTCGCTTCTCACTAGGCGCCCCGTACTTCTGGCCTTGTACCTCTTCTAAGCTAAGCCTAGTAAATAACTGTATATATCACGTGAGAGATCTTTTATAACTCCAAAGAGGAGAGCAACTTATATGCATATCTCCAGCGTTTGGAAGCGTGTGGTGTAATGGTTAATATCATGAGAAATGAACTCGTCGCGCCGAGTTCAAATCCTGGACGCGGTAACTGCATTTTCACTTAGCGCTAATACCTCTGGGAAAGGTATGAATCCTACTCTCCCTCCAGCTATGGGTAAATAGTAGGGCAGACTGGGCTCTTTAACCATGGTTAGGCATCCGGTCTAGATGAAGGAAAACTCTGAATTCAAACCTGTTGAACTCCGCTTAAGAAATTGACCTTGTGTCACATCCTGCTCGTGCGGAGGGGTTTGTAAATATACATATGCATATCTCCAAAGAGGATTGTCACACATAGCACAAACTCCAAAGAGGAGAGAAAACATACTATCGTGTGATAGATCTTTTATAACTTCAAAGAGAAGAGTAACATACATTTCAGAGAAAAAATAGAGGTTTAATTATAATTGGTCACCTGATGATCAGAACAACATGAAACTCGGTGTCGTAGAAGAATAAATGAGTGACAGCAAGTCTCCTCAGGTCTCCAGGACTCTTCTGAGTATTCTGGCAGATTGTAGCAGTGCAGTGTTCTGAATGGTTTCAATCCTTCCTCTGATATACACACTTTCCAAGCCCTTATTATTATTATTATTATTATTATTATTATTATTATTATTATTATTATTATTATTGCTCTATCTTTTATATACTGTGCACTTTTGGATTATTTACTGATGCCACAGCAACTGAAAGGTTAAAGCAGCAATTGGATACTACGTATATATATATATATATATATATATATATATATATATATATATATATATGCATTGTAGGGTTTTTTTAAAAGTTGTTAACAATTCTACTCACTGTTCGCCTTTTCCCCAAACCTGTCAACACATTTTGGAATCTCTCAAAGGTGATTTAAAAATATTAACGCTTTTGAGACCATCTGGAGGAAGATTCCAAAATTGTGTTGACAAGGATAAATAAACAGGTGGAGACAGTTGGAATACTAATATCAATTCTGTTCGTCTAATAAAGATACTCCCATAGTGGACGTTGAGCATCTCACGGGTGCAGTGGTTAGCGGGCTGGATTCATCAATCGTGTTAGTGAGTTCGATTCACATTGACTTGGTTTGGTTTATTTTGTTTTACGTCTTATCAACCTCAGTGGGTCATTTAATGCCGATAAAGTTTTGGAAATAAATCAATTCTTAATGGATAATACAATTGTTTTATCAATACATTTTTCTATTTAAGGTACTACAACTCCGGGTCAGAGTGGACCAGGGAGCAATGGTGATGAAGGGGTGCTCCACATTCCCCAAACCTCCAAAACTGGAACCTCACCATCAGATAGAGTTTAACGTCATTCCCAAGACATGTAGACCCGCAGCCACCGCCTTCTAGCACCCATATGATAAAAAGGGGTCGGGCTTGCCATAAAGGCAATAGGGTTGGGGAAATCATATAGGTGCTAGGGCTTGACGTGACCAGCCGATTGATCGGAGAGGGCCTCTCCGACCGCCCGTCTAGCCCAAGATAGGGCCAAAGTGGAGTATTGCATGTCATGAATTGCTCATTCACCTGGGCTCTGTCCTTAAGCATCACGGGTCGCCACCCACGGCAACAGGTGGCCCCATTGGGGAGTCTTACCCTCTGCAGAGGTGCAGTCGGTGCATTCTAACGCCCAGCCGACAGGGCGGATTCACATTGAGTGCCTCTACTTGCGGCCTTGGGTCCCAACTAATAACTACTATTTCTCTGCTTTTAGGGCACCTCACATGATTTAGTGGTCAACAAGCTGGATTATCACACAATTGATAGTGAGCTTGATTCTCACTGGGTGCTCCGTACTTGTGGCCTTGTGTCCCAACAAAGCCAAGCTTAGTAAATAACCATATACAAAAAGAGGAGAGCACACTACGTGATGTAAGGATTAGCAAGCCATTCTTAGTGAGTTTGATTCTCACTGGGTGCCTGATACTTGTGGTCTTGTGACCCCCAAAAGCTAAGCTTAGTAAATAACTATATACAAAAAAAGGAGGACACCCCCCGTGGTGTAAGTGTTAACAAGCTGGATTGGTAAATGATTGTTAGTGAGTTCGATTCTCATTGGAGAGCCCCGTACTTGCAGCCTTGTACCACAACTAAGTTAAGATTAGTAAATAATTACATATAAAAAAAGAAGGGCACCTAACTTGGTGTAATGGTTATAAAGCTGGCTTCATTGTTAGTGAGTTTGATTCTCATTGGGTGTCACATATTTGTGACCCAACAAAATCAAGCTTAGTACTATATACAAAAAGAGGAGAGGACCTCAAGTGGTGTAAGGGTTAACAAGCTGGATTGGTAGATCATTGTTAGTGACTTCGATTCTCATTGGGGCGTCACATAATTGCGGTTTTGTACCAGAAATAAGCATAGTAAATAACCTCTCACAAGGTCGCTTTAAGGTTTTTAAAATCTCTCTCTCTCTCTCTCTCTCTCTCTCTATATATATATATATATATATATATATATATATATATATATATATGTATTTGTTGAATTTTTTAAAATATAATTGATTTCCATAATTAACTACCCAGGTTTCGGGTTATTTCACCATCATCAGGTTGCTAATAATTCTTCTGGTGTTTATGCGAAGACATTTCTTGCTGTTATCTAACAGCTCCTACTCGTGCGATGGAGTTGGTAAATATATATATGTGAAGAGGACCATAGCAGGTTATACCAAGTCTTGGTTTTAAAATGCATAGGCGGGAAAATAACAGTTACCAGATGTCGAGATTCTCTGATCTTCCCTTTTTGTACATTAAGGATTTCATGCTCCGGGACCGGGATCTCCAACGCAAAGACACGAACACCGTAGCAACACATGATGCTTGAGGGTGGGACCCTGGTGGTTGAGCAGTCCATGACATGCAACACAGGCTTTGATGATAGGCAGATGTGCTGCTTAGCGGGACCTGGATCTCAGAATAGGGGTACAGATATTACACTCTGATCCTGGCCGGAGTTAAAGAAATAAACAAAGAAACATCCAGAAAATGTTGCCCTCTTTATTATTTTATATATTTCGATAGGGTCGGTTTAGCTCAGTCGGTAGAGCGTCCGCCTAGGAATCACAAGGTTCCGGTTTCGATACCGGCCCTCGCCAACTTAGCGTATGACTAGCACAGGGATCTGTGCGGTAAAGTGAGGAGCTGAAACAATCTCCTTGGTCTAGGACTAGTGAAAAGGGGACAGGCTCCCTCACTATCTGTCTGATACCGACATTAGGCCGCCCCGACGACTTACTTATCAGATGTTAACATGGGTTTTCGTACTTAATCTCCCCCAAAGAGCTTGTTGGCTGGTTGGTTGGATTTTACGGCATGTCAAAACTTATTGGGTTATTTATGCCGAATACGTTTTGTTTGATTTATTCATGACGAGTATTCAATTTCTTTTAACTCAATTTTTAGACACATTTTTAAAACTCATTTTTCTTCTATTTGACTCATAAATTTGACACTAACAGATAAACTCCGGGTCAAAGTGGACCTGGGAGTAATGTTGATGAAGAAGCACTCCAAACTCCCCAGAGCTACAGAATTGTAACTTCACCATCACATAGAGTTTAAACTCTATGTGATGGTGAAGTACCTGTTGGCGTTTTTAAGATATAAGGCGTGTGGTAAATGGTCACTTCTACTTATAGACTCGCCGATAAGCACGTGACCAAACCTATTGTCCAATCACTGGCAGTGCTCTGCTGCTGTTGTTATTATTTATACTGGCTGATTCTAATCTTAGCTCACTACTATTGGATCTTCTTGGACGACGGACCTAAAGGATTCTATACCACATGACTTATTGACTTACCAAAGGATTCTATATCACAGGACTTATTGACTTACCAAAGGATTCTATATCACAGGACTTATTGACTTACCAGAGGTTTCTATATCACAGGACTTATTGACTTACCAGAGGTTTCTATATCACAGGACTTATTCACTTACCAAAGGATTCTATATCACAGGACTTATTCACTTACCTAAGGATTCTATAACTCGGGACTTACTTATTTACTTTGAGTTCTTTCCAACTGGCCAAGGATGGCGGCCAGATACTTAACAATACCCAGGGCATTAAGGCCCTCAGCCACCGCCTTCTAGTATATATATGACAAAAAGGGTTAGGGCTTGCCATAAGTGCAATAGGGTTGGAACAATCATATAGTGTCTAACGTGATCAGCCGATTGATCGTAGAGAGTCCTCTCCGACCGCCCGTCTAGCCTAAGTAAGGGCCAAAGTGATGTGCTGCATGTTATGGACCGCTCAGCCACCAAAGTGCTGGTATGCGTCTCTAATCATCTTCAATCGTAATAAATATCATGTATTGATTTTAGTTTCTCTTCAAACGGAGAGGAAATATACGGCAGCTTTTCTGTTCGAAAGAATGTGATTTGAAATTTGAAAAATGTCTACGTTGTTAAGGAAATATTTACTTAGATCCCAAAAGATGTTACTGTAACAATGTTTACAATTCAATGTAGCCCTGTCGGTGTTTTATACCCCTTTCTTTACTTTCTTATATTCTTTTTCTAACATCTCTTCTGGCGTCTGGACTTCGTCTTGGTCTTCTAGATCAGTCTTGTTACCAAGACAGTCATTAACCACAAAACCATATTATTTTCGTAAGCTTTTATTTCTTAACTAAACATTTTTCATCTGACTAACATAGCGCGCGTATGCAGTGAGTCCCAGTTAAGGCAGTACATCTTCTCTGCCCGACGTCCAAACTGAAACTGAAGACCCAACTTCACGTATTTCGCGGGCTTTCTGTAATATTCCATGGAAAGTCCCACCTGTGATATGAAAAGGGCCATCCCTTTAGAAATACAGGGGATTGACAATAATCTTATGCAACCGCATAGATTATGTAACATCGGTGCGGCATTATAATACACCGACGGCACCTCTACAGAGGGGTAACATTCCCCCATTAAGGCTACCCGTTGGCCGTGGGTGGCTACCAGTGATGCTTAAGGGTGGGATCCTGGTGGTTGAGCAATCCATGACATGCAACAATCCACTTTGATCCTTACTTAGGAGAGGCAACAATCCTTTTAATAATATGTGTGCTAGAAGGCGGTGACTGAGTGTTTTGGTGTCTTGGGTATGACGTCATACTCTATCTGATGGTGAAGTTCCAATTCTGGAGCTCTAGGGAATGTGGAGTACCCCTTCATCACCATGACTCCAGTTCCTTTGAGGGTTTTAACGTACTGTGTATGACGTTAAACTCTATCTGATGGTGAAGTTCCATTCTGGAGCTCTAGGGAATGTGGAGTACCCCTTCATCACCATGACTCCCAGTTCCACTTTGAGGGTTTTAATGTACTGTGTATGACGTTAAACTCTTCTGATGGTGAAGTTCCAATTCTGGAGCTCTAGGGAATGTGGAGTACCCCTTCATCACCATGACTCCCAGTTCCACTTTGAGGGTTTTAACGTACTGTGTATGACGTTAAACTCTATCTGATGGTGAGTCCAATTCTGGAGCTCTAGGGAATGTGGAGTACCCCTTCATCACATGACTCCCAGTTCCACTTTGAGGGTTTAATGTACTGTGTATGACGTTAAACTCTATCTGATGTGAAGTTTCCAATTCTGGAGCTCTGGGGAATGTGGAGTACCTCTACATAACCATTACTCAAAGTTCACTCTGACACGGATGGTAGTCCTGTTAAGGTCCATCTATGGGTTATATAGAAAAAATGAATTTAAAAATATGTTTAAAAATTGAATTTAAAAAAAAATTGAGTACCCATCAAGACTGGATATAACTAAAACGTCTCTGGCATAAAATAACCCCCAAAACAGTTGACATGCCGTAAAACCCAACCAACCAACATTTCAAAATTTGATCTCTTACCCTGCGTTAGAATGTACTTCAACTAGTAATTTGATATCTATTTCAAAAGAGAATTTATTGTTTTACTTTGTTTTCAAATCGCATTTCGTTATGCGTTTTAAGAAATTGTGTTTATACTTATTTTGTTTCTTATTTGTTTTTTTTAAATTTCTTTTTGTTTGTTCTTATTGTCCTGTCAACGAACCACCGTGATTTCGATGACGTCAGCATAAGGCAAAGATACATTGAATTGTTCGTGGCATTTGTCATAGGATGGAGATACCGTTTCCCATGACATGTTGGAAACCTTCGTGACCGTTGCCGGTCGTAGCTGGGCCAAATGAATAGCTTAAATACAACTCGTACATGACACAAACGACTTGTTCCCCAATCAGCATTTTCGTACAAGTTAATTTTTTTTGTTTTGTTTTTTTGCACTTAAATAAAAATAAAAATGAATAAATGTCCCGTTTGAAATGCTGACAGCTCAAATCTCTTTCGCCAGGGTTTCTTTGTTTTTGAATTATTCACTAAAATAGACTTTATTTACCTTTTTTTTGTTTTTTGTTTTGTTTCTTTTCGTTGTTGTCTTTCTCTATTTTTTCTAGATCCACACACCCTACCCTTCCTCTATTTCCCAAGGACCCAAATTCTTTTTTTTTATCTTTCACTAAGAGCAAATTTAAGCAGATGGCAAATATTTTGAGCAGAGTTGACCCTTTGACCCCCAGCTCGATCTGTCAGTGTTAACAAGCTGCGTATCCTGAGCCGTTGTCATTGGTCTCGCCTTGTCTTGTAGTCAATGTGACCCCTTCACGACTTCTTTCTCACTAGACAAACAGACAGAACGATGTGGTTTCAGCGTTGCTAAGAAGACAACCCATTCTCTGGTTAGGATCACTCGAGCGCTGAGGCTTTCATCAAGAATATTCCCGCTCTTTTCTTGTCACATATTTGCAAGATGTAAATAATGGCGACGATTTCTTTTCTTCTTTCTTTCTATTACTTCTTTTTTTAATTATAATGATAAATTTCCTTTTTGAAAATTAATTAAATGATAAGCTTAGTTTATTACGTTATATGCACACATAAAGAATGTGTAGCGCCAGTCTCTTTAATCCTCACAGAACCAAGTCAAACTTAGCTTAGTACAGTATATGGGAACTGAAAGAATGTGTAGCTTTAGTCTCTTTAGTTCTCACAGAACCAAGTCAAATTTAACTTAGTACGGTATATGGGAACAGAAAGAATGTGTTTGCACCAGCCCATTTAGTTCTCACAGAACCAAGTCAAACTTAGCTTAGTACGGTATATGGGAACAGAAAGAATGTGTAGCGCTGGTCTCTTTAGTTCTCACAGAACCAAGTCAAACCGTCTTTTTTAAATTATAATGATACATTTTCTTTTTTGAAAAGGAATTAAAGGATAAGCTTAGTTTAGTATGATATATGGGGACAGAAAGAATATGTAGCACCAGCCCCTTTAGATCTCACAGAACCAAGTCAAACTTTGTCGTTTTTAATTATAATGATACATTTCCTTTTTGAAAATTAATTAAATGATAAGCTGTGTTTATTACGTTATATACACACAGAAAGAATGTGTAGCACCAGTCTCTTTAATACTCACAGAACCAAGTCAAACTTTGTCGTTTTTAATTATAATGATAAATTTCCTTTAGGAAAAGGAATTGAATGATACGCTTAGTTTAATAGTTTATATGGGAACATAGAGGTGTAGCGCCAGTCACCTTAGACAAAATCCATCCTGCCAGTGGGGCTTAGAACACTGGCTGTATCCCCTGCAGAAACGCTTAAGAAACTGACCTTGTGTCACATCCTACTCGTACGGAGGGGTTGGTAAATATATACATATGTACAAGGATAATCCCAGAGGTAAGGTCTCAAAAATATTTAGAAATCACAGAAACGTTTATTGTTTATTCTCAATGATGTTTACATTATTTTAAAGTTTGAACATCTATCTATTTTTCTACATGATCACCATTTTGGTCGTTGCATTTTTGCGATCAGTACAGCTGATGGCATTGAGAGTGAGTGACAGCGTTTGACCTCACTCTGACCTTGCTTTCTGAGGATAGACCGTGAGAAACGGAACCCCGATAGAAAGCCCCCTTCCGGTTTAAAGAGTAAGCAACTCAGTTAGACAGTTAGAAGTTAGAAGCCAAGCTAACAAGATGTGAGTCTCACTGCGCAGATTGTCTGGTCTGGGGATCTACGAATAAAGTAACATCATCGTAAATCGAAGTCTTGTGTTTATTACTAAAAACTAACAATGACACAGGGCTTCTGATAACAAGAAATCCCTAGCAACAGAAACCAGACACGGAATCCTCAATAGAAGACCAGACGAGACCTGTAGAAGATATACCAGACCAAGATAGATGATAGACGATCAGAAGCAAAGCCGGACAGAAGAATAGACGACCAGAGTAAGAAGTAAGAAAGGTATATAACGTTATATGCTGATTGGGCTTAGTGAAAAGACCAGTATATAACATATACCTATTTAGTGACGGTAAAGAAGGCACTATGCAATACCATGTCATACCAGCTCACCGCCATGCCGTTGAAAAAGCGTTGCACCACTTGTGGACTTTTTTCACATCCACACACGAATCGCCATACATCTTCATTAATGGGCGATGAATTTGAATTGGTTTAATGCTTTTTGCGTTACAAAACCGAATAACTGCGTGAACTTCACACTTGCCGGTGCTTTTTGCAGGGGACTAACTTTGGCATTAAATAACCCAACAAGGATTGACATGTCGTAAAGTCAACCAACCACAAAGCCGACCAACTAAGTCAAATTCAATTTTTTAAATGTATTGACGTTTGTAATAAAAACGGATTTTAATTTTCTTTATTGAATAGAAATAAGATTTGAGTTTCCCAGGGGAGCCATAACTTATAGCCTACGGCCCGTCGCTGAAAAGTTCTCGCTCTGACTAAGATGAAAATTAATTTTTAAGAATTTAATCTAAGTAATTAATTTACTAGCAGGACCTGTGGATATACCAGAGTATGCGGGTTAGCTCAGTCGGTAGAGCGTTCGGCTAGAAACCACAAGTTTCTTAGTTCAATACCGGTCCTCGCCAACTCAGCGTATGAGTAGCACATGGATATGTGCGGTAAAGTAAGGAGCTGGTGGTAGGTGTGGCGCTCCACCTCAGATGCTAAAACAATCTCCTTGGTCTAGCGATATTGAAAAGGGGATAGACACCCTCGCTGACTGGCTGATACCGACTTTAGGCCGCCCCGTTGACTTTACTTACTTAAGAGCTATTGCAATAGTTCAATATATGTAAAAAGTATAATAAGCTAGATTTAACTCTCTCTCTCTTTGTTTTTTTTTTAAAGATTTTTTCCTTCTTTTCATCTTTTCATCATTTACGATTGCAACAGATAAGCGTTATCGCTTTCACATTCTCACGTCATCTCTCTATTGTTCACCTTCTTTCTTTCTTTCTTTCTTTCTTTCTTATTATATTTTTTTGTGTATCATGTCCTCTCTCTTCCGTTTCTTTCTTCATAATAAAAAAAGGAATGATCTATTATTTAGCTGAAGTGACAGCACTCATAGGAAATAAATAAAAATTAGTGGATAAGCGACACTAGATAATCAGGATTAACATTATTACATTTCTTCTTGGAAGATTTGGACGGTCTCGTTTTAAACCAGAGGTTGTTGCAAGATGATAACGGTCGGAAGATTAAGGAACAAGAATATTAATATATAGATTTATTTTGTCTTATATATATATTTTATTTTGAAGAGTAAAAGAAACTTGAGAAACAATGTGCCAAATGTGTTGATTTATTGATTAGTTTAATGGCATATCAACTCTTATGGGTTATTAGATACCAAATGTATTTCATTTGCTTATATTGCCAGGAAGCGCGTGGTGTAATGGTTAAAGTCATGGGAAATGGACTCGTCGCCCCGAGTTCAAATCCTGGACGTGATAATTGCATTTCGCTTAGCGCTAATACCCTTGGGAAAGGTATGAATCCTACTCTCCTTCCAGCTATGGGTAAATAGTAGGGCAGACAGCTCTTTAACCTTGGTTAGGCAACCGGTCTAGGAGAAAAAAATGGACTCGTCAACCCGAGTTCAATTCCTAGATGAAGCTGTTGGCATTTAACATGGCGCTAATATCCTTGGGAAAGGTATGAATCCAATTCTCCTTATATCTATGGATAAATAGCAAGGCAGACTGGGCTCTTTAACCATGGCTTGGTAATCCGTCTAGGAGAAGGAAAACTCTGAATTCAAACCTGTTAAACTCCGCTTAAGAAATTGACCTTGTGTCGCATCCTGCTTGTGCGGAGGGGTTGGTAAAATATATATATATATATATATATATATATATATATATATATATAATGCCAGATTTGCAATGACCAGTTGGTAGAGCGTCAGATTAGGAACGACAAGGTTTTGGGGTTCTATTTATGCCGAAAGCGTTTTGTATGATTCATTCCTTTTTGGGTACTCAATTTTTTTAACTCAGTTGTTTAGCACATCTTTAAAACACATTTTTTTCTATTTAACAAATAGATGGGAACCTAAAAGGTACTTCAACTACGGGTCAAAGTGGGCCTGGGAATAATGGTAATGAAGGGGTACTCCCCATCCCCAGAGCTTCAGAATTGGAAGTTCACTTTCTGATAGGATTTAACGTCATGCCCAGGACAT
>CM042168.1:69829971-69872655 GCA_023376005.1 Doryteuthis pealeii
TCTCTCTCTCTCTCTCTCTCTCTCTCTCTCTCTATCCTACGCGCGTTCGTTCCTTTAAAGAACACCTCTGCCTCTCTCTATCTCTCTCTGTCTTTCTGTCTCCCTCCTCTCTCTCTCTCTCCTCTCTCTCTCCACTCTTCTCTCTCTCTCTCTCTCTCTCTCTCTCTCTCTCTCGCCCGCGCGATCTTTATTTGTATGTGACTTGCAATAACTAAGAGAAATAGATCTCATTAAATATCGCTGTATACACGGATATCTCAGAAAGAGGCTACAGGAATGTCAACCATTAAGGAAAGAACACAACGAATATTTATTGAAATGTAATATTGCATTCGAAACTTATTTTCTTTTTTTTCTTTCTTTTTCTTTCTTTTTTCTTTTTTTAAGAGGAACACTCTCACTGAATATAGATTTGATATTTCCACTCGTGACACGATTTTTTCTTAACCTTGTAATTCCTTTCTCCGTAATTAAATATAAACCTGTGTATAAATGGGAATAATTTTGAGGCATTAAACTTGTCCTTTTTCGCATTTCATCTTTAAGATTTTATAAGGTTTAATTTGGTTTAGTTTGGTTTCTTTTAAATGATATATAATTCCTTGTCTGTTGAGTTACAACGAAAAAATGTATTTTTAATTCGTTGGTTGGTTGGATTTTAACGGCATATCAACCCGTCTAGGCTTATGTCATGCCTAACGGTTAGGAAGTAATATATGTTGTGTATTTATATTTATACTTTTGTAGCAATTGGTTTTAACAATGTGTTAGCATCATTGGGGATCATGTTGTATGATACTGATTAGGTTCATGTCTATATTCTCTTGTATAATTTTATTTCCTTCAAAAAAGACAGAATGTCTTTTATGTTGACATTTTCAAATAGATCTTTCATATTGTTTGCATTAAAATAACGGTTTCTGATGTGAGCAAAAAAAACTGCATTCCATGAATAAGTGTTTAACAGTCAAAGGTGTTTGACATGTTCACATTGTCGTTGTTGTTCTTGTTTAATTCGGCTCAATATCGAGATTAACGTGGCTGCAGAACGACGACGTCTTCGTCGTCATGAACCACCAAATGTAGATGGAAATTTCCCTTGCAATGTGTGTGACCGCTTCTGCAAGTCCAGAATTGGACTAACTAGCGACCAGAGGGTTCACAACTGATGAATGACATCGAGTGACGTCATCGTAATATGTGAACGACTTCTAAAAGGAAAAAAAGAATTCGTTTAATTCACTCTCTTTTGTTTTCCTTAAAAAGTTAAGAATTAAAAATGTAAAATTGTTCGTGTTACAATTTCTTTTTTGTTTACATTTTAAATAATGTTGTTTTTAAAGATAACTCTTATTTCTATCCATTTCTACTGGTGAGGCTCCAGTTCTGGAGATCTGGGGAATGTGAAGTACTTTTCATTGACATCACTCCTAGGTCCACTCTGACCCGGAAGTTTGGTTTGAATAATTGCATAGGCGAGAAACTGTCAGTAGCTAAGCACCGCTGAATCCATGTCCACGCTACTCTTATATATATATATATATATATATATATATATATATATATATATATATATATATGTGTGTGTGTGTGTGTGTGTGTGTATGTTGTTTATATATATATGTGTGTTGTTTTCGTATCCTTTTATCTATACTCATACCGTCGGATTCATTTCCTGAAATGAATCCGACGGTATGAGTATAGATAAAAAGATATGAAAACAACACAATATGCTGATAAAATCTTTTCACTTTAACAGCGTATTGTGCTGCTTTCATATCCTTTTATTATATATATATATATATATATATATATATATATATATATATATATATATATATATGAAACCCTTATGATGGCTACTTATTCCACTGCTTTTAAGGTTTTTGATATTCCCCTAAGGAAGCAAAAGGACGGGTTCGACGATAACAACACAAAAGTTCAATCTCTGCTAGATAAGATGATTTGCATGAATTATGTATCTATGATTTTGAAAAAGAAGTCAGCCCTCAAAAAAGAAAGCATTGAAAGTGTTGTACCGGCCGTTCCTACAGTGGAGAATATACACCGGTTCCCACTATAAATAGTGAGACACCGAGTGAAAAGGTTGTACTGTTACCGTTTAGCGGCAAGCTAGCCGTTCTGTACCTTATTATAAATACACTTGTCTCATTTTACCCTATCTGACTTGACTTCTTTTTTTACTGTTGAATTAATATCACAACAGAAAGTGTGTATAGACAACTACATTAAATAAAATCGGACCATGTCACCTTTAAGCACCCCATCTGCGATCTCGATTCAGAAGGACATGTTTTTCATTTACACCGTCAACATCCAGTTGTTTGTTAATAGACGATTTTTAGACGCATTTTTTTAAATTATAAAACTAACTGCTAACCCTAACCCCAAACCCCTAACCCTAACCGTGTTGTGAGTTGGGGGAAATATAAATCTCATGAAAAAAAGAAGTGTACTTGTGTTATTACTAAAAACTCTAAATGGCACAAGGCAACATGTCCCTGCAGTGCCTCAAGCTGGTTTACAGACTCCAATCACCAATGAATTGTCAGTCAATCGAACAGCAGCCCAACAACCAGGATTCCAGTGTCTCCAAATGTAGTACCGTTATAGAGATAAGTATACAAATATTTCTACATCAACACATCATCACTCCATTCGAAGTAAAAGCCAGAACGTAACACACGTTGACACGTCATCTCTCCATTCCGAAAAGGGGAGCTTAACGCAATATTTTGAGTTTGATTCTCACCGCATGCTTCAAATTATTTGCCTTGTGTCAAACACAGCCGAACCTAGTGATACTAATAAATACCTGAGTGAAGTTAATTATAGTAATTCATTTCCATTAAATATATGTATCTTCTCATATCGATTAAACATTTGATGACATCGATCTTCCGTAACGTCACAAATGATATAACTTGTCTGTAATATAATCGAAACCGCATACGTGAGTATGAAATATTATACAGATGTCATCTCGAAGAAGCACTCAACCCCGACACATGGGGGAAAAATAGATTTTATAGGAAAATGCACAGACAATATATGAGGGAGATCAAAAAATTAACCACACTCTTGTATTTTAAATGTACTAGCAAATTTATGCACCCTCCGGGTGCAAGTATTTAAGTTTTAATATAATAAAACATCATATTAAATTAGAAAGGCTAATGAAACTAAATAAGAATACAGATAAAAAGATTTGAAACAGAAAGGGGTATAATCGAAAATTAGAACAACTAAAAATTACTTTTTCATCACTCTCGTCTTTCATTGCTAAATTTTCTAATTTAACTATTTAGTTAAAATAGGAAGTAAAGAATAAAATGACAGTTATTTTTTCTTGTTAATGGATTTCATTTAAGATTCATTGAAGAGATTTTTGCTTATATTCATTAAAATAAAACCAAACAGTTAGAAATCAATAATACTAAGCACATATTTATTAAATTCGATTTTTTAATATCAATATGCAAATTAGCCTTCCCGTTCACACTGTCTATTTTGTTGTATATATAAATATAATTGCGCAGATATGGTCAACAGTGGCTTCGGCCTCTGGACCATTGATATAATTAACGGCGTCGATATACCTTTGATTTTGTTTATTGCCCAGTGCCTGATATATCGACGCAATTTTTCACCTATGATGGGTGGCATAAATAGGGCCTTTGTGCCTGACCCGTACACGTGGGGTACGTGGAAAATATCATGTAGATATGGTTAACAGTATTAATAATGTAAAATAATTTTATTAATAATTGAGGTTTAAATAAAAATAAAATCATTGAGAATGTGATGTAAATAACTAAGAGAATTGTGACTTAAGTAGTGATTTAGTTTCGGTTACAGACAGACAAACACACAATCTCCATTATAATAAGATTTATACAAAAGCATGGCCGCCCTGTCGGTGGGCTGTAGAATACGCCGACTGCACCTCTGTAGAGAGATAAAATCCACCTCTCACCTGTTGGCCGTGGTTGGCGACCCGTGATGCTTAAGGATGGAACCCTGGTAGCTAATCGTCCAACACTTCAATTTGGCCCTTACTTAGGCTAGTTAGGTGGTCGGAGAGGCCCCCTCCGATCAATCGGCTAGTCAAGTTAAGACCTAGCACGTATATGATTGTCCCAACCCTATTGCCCTTATGACAAGTCTCAACCCTCTTTATCATATGTGCTAGAAGACGGTGGATGAGGGTCTTAAGGACCTGGGTATGACGTTAAACTGGTGAGATTCCAATTCTGGAGCTCTGGGGAATGTGGAGTATCCCTAATCACTATTACTCCCAGGTTCCCTCTGACTCGGAGTGGTAGTACCTGTTAGGATCCAATCTATGGGTTAAACAGAAAAACGAATTTAAAAAGTGTTAAAAAATGCGTTTTAAAAAAATTAAGTAACTATCAAGAATAAATAAATCAAAAACGCCTTCGGCATAAAATAACCCAATGGGTTGATATGTCGTAAAATCCAACCAACCAACCAACCAACCAACAACAAAAACAGAGCATAAACAACTACGTCATTTTTTCAACATAGTCTTCTTCCTTTTGGATGCAATTGGTCCAGAGATTCACAAGCTTGAGTATTCCGCCCAAGAAGGTTTTCGGTTGGCAATGCAACCATTTATGTACCACTTCTTCCTTTTGGATGCAATTGGTCCAGCGATTCACAAGCTTGCGTATTCCGCCCAAGAAGGTTTTCGGTTGGCAATGCAACCATTTATGTACTACTTCTTCCTTTTGGATGCAATTGGTCCAGCGATTCACAAGCTTGAGTATTCCGCCCAAGAAGGTTTTCGGTTGGCCATGCAACAATTTATGTACTACTTCTTCCTTTTGGATGCAATTGGTCCAGCGATTCACAAGCTTGAGTATTCCGCCCAAGAAGGTTTTCGGTTGGCCATGCAACCATTTATGTACCACTTCTTCCTTTTGGATGCAATTGGCCCAGCGATTCACAAGCTTGAGTATTCCGCCCAAGAAGGTTTTCGGCTGGTCATGCAACCATTTATGTACCACTTCTTTCACATCTTCATCCGTAGGAAATTGACGTAAAACGTCTTTGAGCGATCCAAAAATATGATAGTCAGAAGTGGCGAGATCTGGGTTGTGTTGTATACCCTTCTCATTACTTACTTCTTACTTCTTCTTCTGTTCATCTTCTATCATAGGTTCTTCTTCTTGGGGACTTCGTCTTGGTGGTCGGTCGCACTTAACTCATTTATTCTTCTATATCAGTCTTGTTACCAAGACATCCATTAATCACAAGACCGTGTTATCTTTCTTAAACTTTTATTTCCTTAACTAAACATTTCATGTAACTAAATATCTGACTAACATAGCGCGCGTGAGTTCCAGTTAAGGCAGAAACATCTTCTCTGCCCGACGTCAAACTGAAAACTGAGGACCAAACCAGGCCCCACGTGACTTCACGTAATTTGGCGGGCTTTCTGTACTATTCCATGGAAAGTCCCGCCCGTGGTATGAAAAGGGCCATCCCTTTAGAATTACAGGGGATTGACAATAATCTTATGCAACCGCATAGATTATGTACAGTTGTATGCAGGGTGTTCCAGCACCTCAAAATCCAATTGGCTTAACAGTCTGCCCATTCGTGTGTGGGCGGGCATTGTCCTGCAACAACAAAGCTTTTTTTCGACAAAAAGGCCTCGGCGCTTGGTGCGAATTGTTAACTTCAGTTTATTGTCCAGCAAAGCACTATATCTTGCACTGTTGATCGTACATAGCGCAATGTGAAATGCAACCACCCTCGACCAGGATTGAACTCGTGTCACTGTGCCCATTTCCTACGAATGATTTATAAGTGAGAACTGTCTCGCTATCAGTAGTAATGGATCTGCTAGACTAGACTTGCTAACCATCACAGCACGATAGGAAATCCCTTTACCCAACCCTATTCGTCAGAGATTAGATGTGACACAATGTCACAAGTATGGGGGGGGGGCGTCCAATATGGAGGTGTGTGGTGTAATGATTAGAGTTGTATGAAATGGATTCGTCGACCCGAATTCAAAGCCTGGACGAGGCTGTTTACATTTCACATAGCACTAATACCATTGGGAAAGGTATGAATCCAATTATTCTCCCTCCAGCCGTGGGTAAATGGTAGGAAAACTAGGCTCTTGGTACGACAAGGTTAAAGAACCTAGTCTGCCATTGGTCTTGGAAAAGAAAGACTGAATTCAAACCTGTTAAGCTTTGCTTAATAAATTGAAATTCTGTTGCATCCTACTAGTGCGGAGAGGTTGATAAATATATATGGGGCATCCAGCGGGGATTGAACTCACTATTCAGTAGTAATGAGAATAGCTTATTAACCATTACACCACGGTGCTTGAAATAACTGAGAAATAGAAAGAGGTTAAAGAGAGCAGTTATTAAAAAAAAACAAAACAACAAAACAAAAAAAAAAGGGAAAAAATAGAAGAAAAATGGGAAGCCTCACTCACCGGACAATAACCTCAACCCCATCCCTTTTTGGCGAGGGAGCAGATGCTACCTGACTAGAAGACTCCCTAGAACCAAGCTGTTGTTAATTCTTACCCAAGCGGTACGTTCACCAGGCATGACAAGGCACATAGCTAAAAGATAAAATAGGATATAGTTTAAAGGATTGTTATTGGTTTATTTTAAAGGTATGTCAACACGAATCGTGTTATTTAATGCCTAGAGAGGTTAGGTAATTACGTTCCTTGTATTCATATTTACATTTTTATGTAATTGTTTTTTTTAATTGATTGATTTTAACGGCATATCAACCCATCTAGGGTGATTTTATGCCTAGAAGTTAGTAATCGCGTTCATTGTATATTTTTATATATCTTTTGTGTGGTTATTTCTTCAGATTTTTTTTATTGATTGATTAATTTTAACGGCATGTCAAATCATCTTAGGTTATTTTATGCCAAGAGGTTAGGGAATCGCGTTCATTGTAAATGTACATTTTTGATGTAGTTTCTTATGAGTTTTTTTTTTTTGGATTGTCTGATTTTAACGGTATGTAAACCTGTCTAGTGTTATTTTATGCCTAGAGGTAAGGGAAGCGCGTTCATTCTACCCCCATATTTACATTTTTGTGTAGTTGTTTCTGAAGAGATTTATTTAGCACATGGTCCTATCGAATACAAATAATTCTTAAGCATATATTTTTAACCTATAGATGCGCCCTAACAGGTACTACCACTCCAAGTCAGAGAATATTTGAGAGTAATGGCAATGAAAAGTATACAACCCCCGCATCTCTAGAACTGGAGGCTCACCATCAGATGCAGTTTAATGTCAAAACTGGACACGTCTTTTCTGGGAGATCTTACCCATCTATAGAGGATACAGTTAGCATATTGTATTCATAGATTAGCCCTAACAGGTACTATGACTCTGTCAGAGCAGACCTGAAAGTAATCTATACATACATAAAGGGCAGTTGGTGTGTACGTATGTATGTATGTATGTATGTATGTCCGGAGGAAACTACTTAAATAAAACAATTAACGACGAAGTAAATATATATAGGTAATTTATCAGGAAGTGCGTCCCAGTCTCCTGCCTCAAAAATTGCTACCCGGTGACTATTAAAATAATGACCCAGCTCAGTCTATTCAAAACTATCCATCTTCATATCTATCTATCTATCTATCTATCTCAATTTGTTCATATTTATCTATATTACTTTAAATACTAAGATTTTTTATTATCCATGTTTGTTTAATGTCTTGTTTTTAGTTTAAATAAACAAGAAATACGACAAAAAAAGATGCGACCCCCCCCCCAATACATTTACTTGTCGAAAATATCTATCTATCTCCATTTGTTCATATCTATCTATATTATTTTGTTTGTTTATCTATCTATCTATCTCAGTCTATTCCAAATTATATATCCGTCTTCATATCTAAACAAGAATTACGACAAATTACAATAAATAAACAAGAATTACGACGAGCTGGGGTTGTTATTTTGATAGTCACCGGTAGCAATTTTTGAGGCAGGAGACCAGGACGCACTTCCTCATAAATTACCTATATATATATATATATATATATATATATATACATTCACTATCACCAGAGCTTACTTTTTGAGCAAAAATGATTTTATTTATATTCGTGAAGATATTTAAAAATTAGGATTTGAATAGTAAGAGAAGGGAAAGTCATCGGTGGTGTTCATGATTAAAACATAAACAAATCAATTATATGACCAAAATAATTAATGGATCTGCGAGACTAACTTTTTTTTATCCCCCCTCTAACCAGACAATGCTGGGTAGCCACTTCTCGTCGCAATGAAAGGGTACACAACACTCCCCACATCTATAGAACTGAAGCTACCTTATGCAGTTTAATGTCATAACCCGGACACCTCTTTTTGGGGGGAGGGGGAGGTCTTACCCCTCTATAAGAGATACAGTCGAAGCGCGTGGTGTAATGGTTAAAGTCTTGGGAAATGGACTCGTCGCCCCGAGTTCAAATCCTGGACGTGGTAATTGCATTTCACTTAGCGCTAATACCCTTGGGAAAGGTATGAATCCTACTCTCCCTCCAGCTATGGGTAAATAGTAGGGCAGATTGGGCTCTTTAACCTTGGTTAGACAACCAGTCTAGGAGAAGGAAAACTCTGAATTCAAACCTGTTGAACTCCGCTTCGGAAATTGACCTTGTGTCACATCCTGCTCGTGCGGAGGAGTTGGTAAATATATATATGAGATACAGTCAGCATATCATAAGTCCTGTTGACAGGGCACCGAGAAGGTAGAATAATATACAGTGTAAGAGGTTAGTGTGGAAGGAATGGTGCGGAAGAAATAACAAGTGTCATCTGAAAAGATTCCTTAACTTTGAAGCATAAGATAACACTAGACGGGTTGACATGCCGTTAAAATCAATCAATAGATGTATATACACGCAGGTGGACTGAATTCCGGACAGAGAATACCTATTTCTCCATCGCTATTGCCTGTAAAATGTTGTATTCAATTAAAGTGACTACAGATGATAATATAGAATGAATTGATACTCTTGTTCCTTAATCTTCCGACCGTGATCATCTTGCAATAGCCTCTGGTTAAAAATTAGATCGTCCAAGATGAAATGCAAAAATGTAGGTCCTTATTATCTGTTGTTGCTTATCCACGGAATTCTTATTGCTTATGAGTGTCGTCACTTCAGCTAAATAATGGACCATTCCGTTTTTATTATAAAGAAAGGGAAGCAAAAGGACATGCTACACAGAAAAATATAATACGAAAGAAAGAACGAAAGAAAGAAAGAAAGAAAGAAAGAAAGGGAAAGACAGAGAGAGAGAGAGAGAGAGTGAGCATCTGGATACGATAACGCTAATCTGTTTCAATCCAACATAATGAAAAGATGAAAAGAAGGAAAGAAAGAAAAAAGGGCGAGAGAGAGAGAGAGAGAGAGAGAGAGAGAGAGAGAGAGAGAGAGGGGGAGAGGGAGAGGGAGTTAAATCAACATTATTATACTTATCTCAGTCGGTAGAGCGTTCGGCTAGAAACCGCAAGGTTCCTGGTTCGAAACCGACCCTAGCCAACTTAGCGTATAAGTAACATAGGGATCTGTGCGGTAAAGTAAGGAGCTGATGGTAGGTGTGGCGCTCCACCTAAGATGCAGAAACCATATCCTTGTTTTAGCGCTATTGAAAAGAGGATGGACTCCCTCGCTGATTGGCTGATACCGACTTTAGGCCACCTCGACGACGACGACGACTTTTACGTATTGAACTATGAAAGATAAAATGGATATGAATCCGACAATATGTGTAGAAAGAATGATATATTTATTTAGTCTTTCCGTTTACAACGTTGCTTTGATAAAGACCTCATATGGTCGAAACAGATTTCTGTCAGCAAAACGTTAAACATCTTGTTGTTTTTTTTCTATAAAAATTTCTACACGTATTGAACTATTTAGCAATAGCTCATATAAAACGTTCTAATAAGTAAATTATATTGTGGTATATCCACACGCCCTGCTATTATGGAATAAATTGTAGATTTAAATTTTAACTTAGAGTTAAGTTATAAAGCCAGCATTTTAATATCATTCTTGCGGTATCATAGATATTATTGAGCCTTTTTTTTACCTCTTTTGAGAGTTGGTTTTTAAAGGTTTCAATCGTTTATAGTCGTATTTGATACACGAGTCATAGAAAATCTTTCTCTCATTTTTTATTTGTTTGTTTATTTTTTCTTTTTTGTGCTTTTAGCCGAGATTAAAGCAAAAAGCATAAAACTCATAAAAACGTAAATGAATGTATTGCAATATTTAAGCTGCCCAGGTAGCAAGCCTATCGAGTGACAAGCCAAGTGAGTAGAGACTGCGCTGAGAGTAGAGAGAGAGAGAGAGAGAGAGAGAGAGAGAGAGAGAGAGAGAGAGAGAGAGAGAAGCGCCCCCTTGTGAGCAACTGTAGCAAACAAGGGGAGAGTAAATGCGACCAGCTGATTGTTTAAACATAGGACAGGATATTAAATAAATGGATTCTTCTAGAAACATACATATAGTCAAGGTAACTTTCTCCAGTCGAAATATATTGATTGTCAATGGGGGAGGGAATTCATCAAATCGAGATATTTATTCATTTTATTTCTTTATTTTTATTTTTCTCACTCGGAATTAGTGAGATGTGTCCGTGCTGAACTGATCGCAAAGGTTGGTTGCGTTGATAGCATTCCGAATTAAATATGTCTACCCGTTATATTACTTTTTCCCGCTCTTTGACATGCCGAGTCAGACGCTGCTGTTAGTTTGTCGGAGCCATCTTGGAAAATCGTTTCTTCCATTTTGGTATTAAAATCTAATATATATTACGAGGAATTGCTTCATTCCCAGAATTTGACTTTTGTCGCTTAAGAGATTTATACACAGTACGGTTTGAGATTACGTCTTTTTATCTCAAAAGAGGCGAAATAAAATTGGTAAAAAAAAAACAAAAAAACAAAAAACAAAAAACAAAAAAATACAAACAATCACAACAACGATTTCAGTTCTAGATAAACATGGCTATTAGGAGATTTTCAATAAATGTTAAATGCAATCTTCATTTAGAAAGTTTAGTAAATACATTATTTTTTTCATTTATTTATCGTTCGACTTTATTATTGTAAGCGAGCACATTTGGTTGAATTAATCGAGAAAAGAGTTTTGGGCAATTTGGTGTGAAGCGAAGTATTGAAAAACTAGCGGGACCTCTGGATATACATCAGAAAAATAATCTAATTATCCCTGCGTTTGATATGTTTACTTAAGAGCTATTGCAATTGCTCAATATGTAAAAAGTATAATGATCTTGATTTAACTCCCTCTCACTCTTTTTTTCTTTCTTTTCTTTTCATTTTTTCAATATGTTCGATTGAAACAGATTAGCATTATCGCTTCTGTGCGCTCACCCCCTATATCTTTCTCCTACTCTCTTTCTTTCTCTCTTTCTTCCTATTTTTTCTGTGTAGCATGTCCTTTTTCTTCCCTTTATTTCTTGATGATAAAAACGGAATGGTCCATTAATTAGCTAAAGTGACGATACTCATAAGAAATGAGAATTTGGCGATTAAGCGACACCAGATAATCAGGATTTACATATTTGGCTTCCATCTTGAACGATTTAGACGGTCTTATTTTTAACCAGCGGGTGTTACAAGATGATAACAGTCGGAAGATAAAGGAACAACAGTATTAATGTATAGATGTTAAATGTAGTTTTCATTTAGAAAGTTTAGCAAATAATAGAATTATTATAATAGTTAATTAATTAATAGTTAATTTTTAAGTGATTAACTATTAATTAATATTAATATTAGTACTGATATTAGTATCAATATTAATTAATATTAATATTAGTTAACTAATTAATAGTTGATAAGATGCTGTTGCAAGATGACAACGGTCGGAAGATTAAGGAACAAGAGTATTAAGATATAGAAATTTGTATTATTTACATTTTTCGGAATTTTGTCCTCATATTTATTGTTATATACACAACGTTTCGGCCGATGTGCCCTCCGGCCGTCTTCATGTATAATCGGGAACCTTCGCGGAACTTTGAATCGAACTCTTTATTTAATCCATTGGGTTAGATTGTTCTCATTCCGTTTACCATGGTCGGGTACAAGTGTTAAGCCATTTAACTTAGCTTAACATTTGTACCCTGTCACGTTTAACGAAATATTCTGTTATTTTTGTCTGTAGTCATGATTGAACCTGCAACTTAACCCTTACATCCGTTGCACCATGTATCCAACTGGTTGCAGGTTCAATCCTGACAACCGTACATTGGTCGAAACGTTGCGTATTTATATACATAAAATAAAGTTTGGTATGTCGTGTCGACCTATACCTCCGAAAAGAGGAGTCATTCAGATTCGAAATATTGCATACCGATTAATATCCTTCTAACTAAGAAACACATCAAATTTGGTCATTGATTTTTACTGATTAAGGGATATAATTAATTAATCAAACAAAAATCAAACGATTTTCGGAAAGCGTCGTATATAATAGCTCCTGCTGATACGCCAGCAACAGTAGCTTGTCTGCTGTCTGTATCAGCAGTCATTCAAAATGTCCGCTCTATTTCTATTAATAAGTCAACACTGTTGAATGCGATTGTTTTGTAATTTAATACGAACTGTCAATTTTTTTGGAGAAATCAACTTTTCAAACCAAATTTATCTTTTTAAATCTAAAAAAGAAAAATGAAAACCTTTTCAATATTTTTTACGAATACTTTCATATTTCTTAGAATAAAATATATCCATTTTTAATCAGCGAAGCTCAAAACTTTTTTTTAAAGAAACTATTCATAAAATAAAGAAATTTGAATTAATATGTGAAATATTCTACCTACAAATAAGTTAATGTTTAGTTATTAGCAATTACAAAATTTAAAATTGTCTTACGCACGAAAAAGTTTTAGAAAAAAAAATCATTCAAGCGATTAAAAAAAGGAATATAAAAAAGTGGATACCCACATACTATTATTTTCATATTTCTTAGAATGAAATATAATTGAATATATCCATTTTTAATCAGTGATTTTTTGAAAGAAGAATAACGAAATTTAAATTAAAACCCGAAATAAAATGTTTACTTGGCTTCTTTGTTACTTTTGTTTTAGGGCTAAAAAAAAAAAATACAATTAAAAATTGAATATTAAATTGTCTTATGTACGAAAAAGTTTTAGAAAAAATAATTTAAAACATTCACAAGTTACTTTTTAAAATATTATTCTCAATGTTGTTAACAAAAAAAATCGCAAATTCTTAGCGATTAAAAAAATGGGATATTAAAAAAACCCACATATTATTATTATTTACAAATTGCTAACTGGATTTATATTTAACCCAATGAAATTTGAATAATATGTAGTGCTATATAGTTTTGCGTAGAAGGTTTACTTATTCTTGGACTGTTACATTGTGTGGGTGTATGTGTGTGGGCGTTTTATTAATCTTCTGGTGTGAATAAAAGAATAGAAAAACCCTTAATAAATAGTCACTCTTACAAAGTATATCCAATACCTGTGTTCATCTTCTATGAATATTTAATAATTATTGAATGTTTTTATTCTAGTCGGTGACGACAGCCGTTCACTCGGTGATGACGTCAAAAGATCTTTTGTTCTAACCGCTGCAATGGTATGAAAAAAGAAAGAAAAAAAAAGAGAAAGAAAAAAGAAAAAGAAGAAAGTAAATAACGTTTTTAATTACGTATTGCTTAAAAAATAAACAAAAAATCCCCCAAATTACTATACATTTAATTAACCATTGAAATTAATTATTGAATCTATTATTGAGACAGTTGTTTGTGTTAGTATTGCAATGTATAATTTCAATTAAATTTAGTTTAAAAATATTTTTCAACATTAAATGTATAGTAAATTTTTTTTGTTGTTGTTTATTTTTTTAAGCAATACGCAATTAAAAACAACTGTAATCCCTAAAACCGTAACCCAATTCATAAAATGTTAATTCATAGACTGTAGTTAAACTGTCATTGAGTATCACCAAAAAACTTTCCGTTTTAATTTTCCGACCTAAATCAGAAGTCAGCCTTATATGGATACTTCGGACTATTGTCCTCATCTTTAGGAGGGTATGTTGTAGGAGGGCATGTTATAAAGAATCCAGATAATACAAATAAGTGGTCTGGGTATGACACTAAATTACACTGCATTTCAAATTATTAACGATGTGACATTTTTTCATTTTCTACAAAAAATACCGATTGGAATTTAACGAAATTTTGATAGTATAATGGAAATAGATGTATGCGCAGGCTGTATAAAAACTGTATTGTTCTGCACAACAGGAAACAAACAGTGGCCATTTGCAATATCAACACAATATAGTGTCCCAGATATTAAACAAGTGTCATTATACTCGTGCAATTATGGGTCCCAAATGTGACTTGACCCATTCTGAGAAAGATATCATAACATCTGAACTTTCCAAAGGCAAGTATACATTAGAAATATCCAAAATAATTGGAAAACAGCACCAAACTGTGAAAAGATTTATTGCAGCTCCTACGAAGAGGGCCGATAAGGGTCACTCGAGGGTTGTTTCACGACGTTCTTTGTCACGAATGAAACGTGAAGCTGTAAATAACCCAGGCCTGACGAGTGGAGCACTTTTCAGAAGCATTGGAGAAGCAACAGTGGCCAGAAGTAGTCACTGTCGTCTTCTGAAAAAGGTCGGGGCATCAGTGAGACCAGTGACAAAGCCTCGATTGACAAAAATACACATGGGAATACGTTTGAAATGGGCAAAGGAGAACATAAAGGTCGATTTCTCAAAAGTACTGTTCACAGATGAAACTCGTGCAACACTTGATGGCCCTGATAGCTGGGGCAAAGGTTGGGTTGTAAATGGACGAGATCTTCATCACCGGTTTAGACGCCAACAAGGAGGAGGGGGTATTAGGATTTTGGCTGGATTTATTGGAGGTATCATGGTTGGCTCATGGAGAGTGCCTAACGGTACAAAAATAACTGCAGATGCTTATAGAGCCTTCCTCAAAGAGCACCTGGAATCTTTACTAAAAAGGCAGAGAATCACCTTCAGGAGAACCATCATATTTATGCAAGATAATGCTCTTTCGCATTCAGCGCATAAAACTACGAAGTACCTGCAAGGATTAGGCTTCTGTGGATCTCGGAAGATGAACTGGCCAGCCAATTCTCTAGACTTAAACCCAATTGAAAACTTGTGGAGCATTCTGAAGTGACGTGTTTATGAGAATGGACACCAATTTAAAAGTACAGATGACTTGTGGCAGGAAATAGTCAACGTATCACGTGAAATTACATCAGAAGAGATCCAGAAATTGACATGTTCGATGGACCAGCGCCTTTTCCATGTCATTTTTAAAAAACGGATCACCTATCTCATATTAACTAACTTCACTATCATTTTTTAATTCTTTTTACTATTTTTATTTCAATGTAATTTTATCTTTGTAACTGTATGTATCCATAAAATCTATAAATGAAACAATAAAAATATTATTTTCTTTTTTACCGGGGTTTTTATTACAGCTCGCTAATAATTTGACACATGAATAATTTCAGTAAATTAGGTAAATGACCATAACTTCTGTTCTTTTTTGTAGAACCTTACAATTTTTATGGAGTAGGTGTATATACAGGTTGTCATCATTCTCTGATAATCTCGTTAAATTCCAATCAGTAGTTTGTGGATAGGAGGGAAAAGTGTCACTTCTTTAATAATTTGAAACGCAGTGTATATCTGATGGTGAGGCTCCAGTTATAGACCTCTGACGAGGGTGGGGTACCCTTTCTCTGTCATTACTTCCCGGTTCACTCTGACCTGAAGTATTAGTCCATGTTAGGGTTATATCTACGTGGCAGATTTGAGGCCCCTGTGCGCAACTCTGTCAGTTTTAATGTAATAAAATATCATATTAAATTAGAAAGACTAATGAAATTAAATAAGAACGAATATAAAAAGATTACACTTATTTTAATATTATATTAATTGATTTCTTAATAAAATTATATATAGGATTGCTTTTAATACGTTTGAGAATAACATGACAGTATTAGAAATCAGTAATAGCAAATACTTATTTATTAAACCCAGATTTATTAAAATCATTATGAAAATTATTCCCACCATATAATATGTAAATCTTTATTTCAACCTGATATTTGATATTATTTCGTAATTTAATAACTTGAACAATTCTCGTTCAATTGATCTCAAATTTTAACGACATGGGTTGAAACAACAGCTGTTAAATTGTGAGATCGTTTGAAGGAGAATTGGTCAAGTTATTAAATTACGAAATAATATCAACTATCCGGACGCATGGAAATTCCATGGTAGTTGATAATAAAGATTAACCGCTATCTTATGCCTCTACACTTCTTTTGCTTGTGTTAAGATACTTATGGTTATTTTTAGGCTGCAGGTGAGAGCACTTTACAGTGGAGATCCCTTGTGGCATTAAGTTTGATCCATGTTGTGTAGTATCCTATAATTATTTTCCGTTGGTCAGTGCATCTAGAATCTTATGATCCTGGTGTTCCTCAGTGTGTTACGTAGTGCCTTTTCTTTCAAGGCACTAAATAGATATATGTTATATACCTTCTTACTGCTTATTCTTACTCTGGTCGTCTATTCTTCTGACCGGCTTGGTTCTTCTATCATCTATCTTGGTCTGGTCTTGTCGTGGTGTTTCTTGGGGACTTCGGGTCTGGTTTCTGTTGATAGGGATTTCTTGTTATCAGAAGCCCTGTGTCATTGTTAGCTTTTAGTAATAAACACAAGACTTCGATTTACGATGATATTACTTTATTCGTAGATCCCCAGACCAGACATCTGCGCAGTGAGACTCACATCTTGCTAGCTTCGCTTCTAAGTTCTAACTCTAACTAACCGAGTTGCTTACCCCTTAAACCGGAAGGGGGCTTTCTATGGGGTTTCCGTTCTCACGGTCTATCCCCAGAAAGCAAGGTCAGAGTGAGATCAAACGCTGTCACTCACTCTCAAGGCCATCAGCTGCACTAATATGATTTCTACACTATTGTGATAATCATTAGGTAAATAATGATTATGTAACAAGTGTTAATCCTTGTTTGTTGGTCCGTTCGTCCGTGTTAAGCACGAGCAACTGAACACCATTCCATCAAGGCCTTTAAATAGTTAACCAACCACGTATTCGAGCGTGTTGATTGGCCGATTCAGTCCATGCGGCCATGAAGAGTCTATAAATTCAAGTTGTGACCTCCTTAAATACTCAAAATATTCCAACAGCCTGTATCTCCTCATTCTCTACTTATATCCCGAGAGAGAAAAAATAAAAGGATCTTTTACAATTTTCTCGTATCAGTTTCTTTCACTCTTCAATTTATTTGTTTATTTCCCTGAAATAACATCCGAGATAAATCGTTATAGATTTCTATTTGTATTTAACAATTTCCAACTTTTCCAAGTTCTCTTTACGTAGTTGACGTTCTCTAGTCATTACTTGATTTCTTTCTTCCACTGTTCTCGTTCTTTCACCTTTTCACTTTCTTTCGCTTGTTCCCATCCTTTCTCTACAACGGTAACCATTATACCTCCTGAATATTGTAGTGTAAGGTATTGTATGAATGGTTTGGTTTATTTTACGGTATATCAATTTCAGTGGGTCATTTAATGCCGAAAAAGTTTTGAAATAAATTCATTCTTACTGGATACTCAATTTTTTTTTATAAACACATTTTTCTATTTAACTCATAGATGGGACCCTAACATGTACTACCACTCCGTGTCAGCATGGACCTGGGAGCAATGGTAATAAAGGGGGATACATATTCCCCAAATCTACAGAACTGGAACCTCACCATCAGATAGAGTTTAACATCATTCCCAGGACATGAAGACCCTCACTCACCGCTCACGGTGTATAATTGGAAGTTACACGACCTGGTAGTTTGATAACCTAAAAGCTTTCGTGGCGTAGTGGTGAACGTGCTGGATTGCGACATCACACTAAGCGAATAATATGAGTGAAAGAAGAAAAGAAAGGAAGAAAAAAAGAAAGAAAAAACGTTCAAAAGAGAGAATCTAGAAAGAAAGAAAGAAAGAAGAAAGAAGAAAGAAAGAAGAAAATAAATTAATAAAGAAAAGACAAACTAATATGAAAGAAAAGAAGATTGGTTTGGTATTAAATAACCCACAAAGGTTGATGTGCCGTCAAACAAAGAAACCAAGCCAAGCCAGGCCATTAAGATGAAAGAAATATTTATAAGAAGGAAATAACGTAATAAACCCATAAGAAGGAAATAATTAAAGAAAGAAATGTTGTATATCCCTTTCCTTACTTCTTACTTCTATTCTTCTAGCGTCTTTTCTAGCGTCTGTACTTCGTCTTGGGGACTTCGTGTCTGGTCTTCCATTGGGTATTTCTCTTTATTAGAAGCCCTGTGTCATTAGTAGTTTTTAGATAATAACACAAGACTTCGATTTACTTAGATCATATTTTATTTCGAAATCCCCACCAGACTACATGCGCAGATTGAGTCGGAGCGTGCATAACACGACTTACCACCGTCGTGGTTTGTGGCCGACTGACTAAAAACTATTTCTAATCTAAACCGGAAGAGGGTCTTCTCCACCGATTCTCACGGTATCCACCGGAAGGTTAGGACTGAGGTCAAGCCTTGTCACTCATCCTTCAAGGCCACCGGCTGCAACTTATAACAGCCATTTTGATTTCTACACTACTGTACATAAATATTAGGAATCTAATGATTATGTAACAGAAAAAAAGAAGAAAATAAACAAATAAAGAAATAAAGACAAGAAAAGACAAACTAATATGAAAGACAAAAATATCATAAATAAATAAGTTGGCTTTGGCATTAAATAACCCACGAAGGTTGATATGCCATTAAACGAAGAAACCAAACCAAACCCAATAGCTTATGGAATGTATTCATAATTGTCATTGAATGTGTCACTCAGTCGATTGACTTCCCCCTCCCTTCCCCCTCCCTCTTCCTTTTATGTTAATTTGATCTTCATTCGATGACGGTCTATAATTTCTCACTTTATTAGTTTTTATAGACATTTCTTTTAATCCTCAAAAGTTGCTAGGTGAAGTGTATTAAATAACGACCCTTAAAAGAATAGAACAGTTTCGTTTACGCATACAATTAATATAAACTATATTCCAAAAAACAAAAAAACAAAACAAAAAAAACAAACAATTGAAATTTGCTACGAGCGAAAAGAAGAAGAAAAAGAAAAGAAAACAAAACAAACAAAAAAGACACAAGAGATTTATTGAGGCGTGTAAAGGCAACATGTGTCGAAAAGCTTCGATACAGTTTTTTTATTTTGTTCCGCTTTAGGGCACCTGGCAATATGTGCGACCAAATAATAATAATAATAATAATAATAATAATAATACCTTTCCCTTCGCCATAAGAACAACTAAACTGGCGATGTGTGCTACCAAATCGAACCCCCAACCTCCCCCTCTTCACTCCACCAATAAATAAATATATATATATATATATATATATATATATATATATATATATCTGTCTCTCTGTCTGTCTGTCTGTCTGTCTCTCTCTTATACCCCCCCAAATGTCAGCTGTATTAAAATTCGGCAACAAAGCAATGGAACGTGCCAATCGAATTTTATGAGAAATGAACGGTTGATTTCAATGACAAAAAAACAAAAAATGAGGAGTGTTTATGATTATCTTCGATATTTCCTTTTGTGAAACGAAATTGGCCAACTGTCACCAACAATGAATTTTTGGTTCCGTTTAGAGGAAAACCCGAACGACAAAAGACATTTATATTCATTGTGATTGTTTGTTGGTTGGTTGGTTGGATTTTACGACCTGTCAACCTATTCGATCATCTGATGCCGAAGACGATTCATTTAAATTCATTCTTGATAGGTACTCATTTTTTTTTTAAATTCAATTTTTTCTATTTCTCTGAATGTTTGAGATGAGGCTTGAAGATTAGTGTTATCTGCGTTATTTGGACTATTGTTCCCATCTTCATTGTTATTTGTACAACGTTTCGGCCGATACGCCCTCCTATGGTTAGTGGAATGAGAACAGGATACCCCCGTGGACTAAATAAAGGGTTAGGTTCAAAGTTCCGTGATAGCTCCCGATTACGACAAGAAAGTTCCCGAGTCCGAAAAGAAGGTTCCCGAGTCCGACAAGAAATACTTGAAGAAGGCCGGAGGGCAGCTCGGCCGAAACGTTGTACAAATAACAATGAAGATGGGGACAATAGTCCGAATAACGCAGATAACATCATTTTTTCCTATTTAACTAATAAATGGGATCCTAATAGGTACCCACTTCTGCAGAGGGCTTTTGATTGGTTGGTTGGTTAGATTTTACGGCATGTCTACCCTTGTTGGGTCATTTTATGCCGAAGGCGTTTCGTTTTATTCATTCTTAATGGGTACTCATTTTTTTTTATAAACTCGATTTTTTAAACACATTTTAGAACTCATTTTGTTTTCATATTGATGGGACTCTAAGAGGTACTACCTCTCCGGGTCAGAGTGGACGTGGGAGTAATAGTGATGAATGGGTACTCCCCATTGGTCAACTGTCACCAACAATGACTTTTGGTGCCTGTCACAGGAAACCTGGACGACAAAAAACATCTATATTCATTGTGTTGGTTGGTTGGATTTTAAGGCATGTCAACCTATTGGGTTATTTTATGCCGAAGACGTTTTCTTTTATATATTCACGATGGACACTCAATTTTTTAAAACGCAATTTTTTAAACACGTTTTTTCAACAGGTTTTTTTTTTCAATTTTAAAAATCTATTTAACTCATAAATAGAGCCTTAACAGATACTACCACTCAGGGTCAAAGTGTACATAAGAATAATGGCGATGAAGGGGAACACCACATTTCCCAGAACCCCAGAATTGGAAGTTCGCCATTAGATGCAGTTTAATGTCATACCCACCACCTTTTTAGAACTGATTTTGTTCTATTTAACTCATAAATCGGACCCTAACAAGTACTACCACTCCGAGTCAGAGCGGATCTGGGAGTAATGGTGATAAAGGGGTACTCCACGTTCCCCAGAGTACCAAAACTGGAACTTCACCATCAGATAGATTTTAACGTCATACCCAAGACAATAAGACTCTCAGTCACCGCCTTCTAGCACATATATGATAAAAAGGCGGAGGCGCGTGGTCTAATGGTTAGAGTCTTAGGAAATGGACTCGTCGACCCGAGTTCAATTCCTGGACGAAGCTGTTTGCATTTCACATGGCGCTAATACCCTTGGGAAAGGTATGAATCCTACTCTCCCTCCAGCTATGGGCCAATAGCAGGGCAGATTGGGCTCTTTAATCTTGGCTAGGTGACCAGTCTAGGAGAAGGAAAACTCTGAATTCAAACCTGTTAAACTCCGCTTAAGAAATTGACCTTGTGTCGCATCCTGCTTGTGCGGAGGGGCTGGTAAATATGTATATGATAAAAAGGGTCATGGGTTTGTCATAAGAGCAATAAGGTTGGGACAATCATATAGGTGCTAGGTCTTGAAGTGGTTAGTCGAGGGACGTCGGGGATGATGTAGTTTCGGTTACAGACAGACATACACATAATCACCATTATAATAAGATTGGGAAGAAAAAAAAAGTAGAGCGTCACTTTCAAATCGTCAGGAGAAAAGAAACAGAATTCTTTAATCGTCGATATGATTGACGAAAAAAAAAATATAAACAGAATATATTCAAACCCTATCCAAACACGTATGGCACATAAGAGACTTAACGGGTAACACCCCTCTAATAAAATGGGAAATTGTCAAAAATCCCAAGCGTACTAAGGCGGCCAATATGACGATGCATCGAATAAAAATTGTGTACCTGCATTTGAAAAACAAGGTCTAAAAATAATTTCCATTTTTCGAACTATTGTCCTCATCTTTATTGTAGTAGTTATTAACACAATGTTTCGGCCGCTATATCCCCTTGCCTTCCTCAAGTGTTTCCTGTGTATCCGAGTATAGTAATGATCCAATCTGAGAAATCATTTTTAATAGTTTGACAGTTGATCAAACAAGTATCGAAGAACCTTTTATGATCTCATTCAAATAATTACGTCATTGTTTTTTTTTGCACGCCTATCATTCCGACATGTGTCACGAGAAGAATTGCGATTATTTAGGAAACAACATTTTTTATTGGTGTTCCTTGTATAACACGAGGTGTAAAATCCAAAGGTATCAGTCTTTTTCCATATTTTTATTTTAAAAGTAATTTACTTAAAAAAAACAATTTGATTTATCCCTTTCAATGATTGGTTCCCACATTGTGTTCATCTCTATACTTGGTCTACTCAAGAGGTTACTGCAGCCCAACGTATGTGCTGCTGCTTTGAGACATCTTCTTTTCCAATATCCTCCCTTATCTATTATTCTAACTTTATCACACAAGGGTAGATGTTTCTCCCTGTTTCATTCCATAAATGGTCAGCCATACCTGAATTTTCTGTTTCCACTCGTACCACTGCTTTTCGATGTTCTTCTAGTCTTACTTTCAGTGGACGGCATGTCTCACCTTTGTAAACTTTGCCACAGCTTCATAGGATGGAATATACGCAATTTTTGCTCGTGCTGTACTCTCTTAATGACTACCACAATAAAGATGAGGACAATCGTCCGAAAATCGAAATGATTCACATCAAGCCTCATCTAAAAAATACAGAAAAATAAGGTCTCAAAATGTTGGCTTTGAGTTACTCTTATCACGCTTTTAACAATTTCTATACACAGCATAGTTCGCCCCGAGTTCAAATCCTGGACGTGGTAATTGCATTTCACTTAGCGCTAATACCCTTGGGAATGGTATGAATCCTACTCTCCCTCCAGCTATGGGTAAATAGCAGGGCAGATTGGGCTTCTTTAACCATGGCTAGGTAACCAGTCTAGGAGAAGGAAAACTCTGAATTCAAACCTGTTAAACTCCGCTTAAGAAATTGACCTTTTGTCATATCCTGCTCGTGTGGAGGGGGTTGGTAAATATATATATATATATATATATATATATATATCGGCTGTCTATCCTTATCACGCCTTTAACAAGTACTATACACAGCCTCGTCCAGGATTTTCCTACGATTCTAGCCATTACAACTTACGAACTCCAAAACTAGACTCTGCTGTGTATAGTACTTGTTAAAGGGCGTGATAACGGGATAGACAGCCGATATATATATATATATATATATTATATATATATTTACCACCCCCCTCCACACGAGCAGGATATGACAAAAAGGTCATTTCTTAAGCGGAGTTTAACAGGTTTGAATTCAGAGTTTTCCTTCTCCTAGACTGGTTACCTAGCCATGGTTAAAGAGCCCAATCTGCCTGCTATTTACCCATAGCTGGAGGGAGAGTAGGATTCATACCATTCCAAGGGTATTAGCGCTAAGTGAAATGCAATTACCACGTCCAGGATTTGACTCGGGGCGAACTATGCTGTGTATAGAAATTGTTAAAAGCGTGATAAGAGTAACTCAAAGCCAACATTTTGAGACCTTATTTTTCTGAATTTTTTAGATGAGGCTTGATGTGAATCATTTCGATTTTCGGACGATTGTCCTCATCTTTATTGTGGTAGTCATTAAGAGAGTACAGCACGAGCAAAAATTGCGTATATTCCATCCTATGAAGCTGTGGCAAAGTTTACAAAGGTGAGACATGCCGTCCACTGAAAGTAAGACTAAAGAACATCGAAAAGCAGTGGTACGAGTGGAAACAGAAAATTCAGGTATGGCTGACATTTATGGAATGAAACAGGGAGAAACATCTACCCTTGTGTGATAAAGTTAGATAATAGATAAGGGAGGATATTGGAAAAGAAGATGTCTCAAAGCAGCAGCACATACGTTGGGCTGGCAGTAACCTCTTGAGTAGACCAGTATAGAGATGAACACAATGTGGGAACCAATCATTGAAAGGGATAAATCAAATGTTTTTTTAAGTAAATTACTTTTAAAAAATAAAAATATGGAAAAAAGACTGATACCTTTGGATTTACACCTCGTGTTATACAAGGAAACACAATAAAAAATGTTGTTTCCTAAATAATCGCAATTCTTCTCGTGACACATGTCGGAATGATAGGCGTGCAAAAAAAAACAATGACGTAATATTTGAATGAGATCATAAAGGTTCTTCGATACTTGTTTTGATCAAACTGTCAAACTATTAAAAATGATTTCTCAGATTGGATCATTACTTATACTCGATACACAGGAAAACACTTGAGGAAGGCAAGGGATATAGCGGCCGAAACATTGTTTAATAACTACTACAATAAAGATGAGGACAATAGTTCGAAAAATGGAAATATTTTTAGACCTTGTTTTTTCAAATGCAGGTACAACAATTTTTATTCGATGCATCGTCATATTGGCCGCCTTAGTACGCTTGGGATTTTTGACAATTTCCCATTTTATTAGAGGGGTGTTACCGTTAAGTCTCTATGTGCCATACGTGTTTGGATAGGGTTTGAATATATTCTGTTTTATTTTTTTTTTTCGTCAATCATATCGACGATTAAAGAATTCTGTTTCTTTCTCCTGACGATTTGAAAGTGACGCTCTACTTTTTTTTTCTTCCCAATCTTATTATAATGGTGATTATGTGTATGTCTGTCTGTAACGAAACTACATCATCCCCGACGTCCCTCGACTAACCACTTCAAGACCTAGCACCTATATGATTGTCCCAACCTTATGCTCTATGACAAACCCATGACCCTTTTTATCATATACATATTTACCAGCCCCTCCGCACAAGCAGGATGCGACACAAGGTCAATTTCTTAAGCGGAGTTTAACAGGTTTGAATTCAGAGTTTTCCTTCTCCTAGACTGGTCACCTAGCCAAAGATTAAAGAGCCCAATCTGCCTGCTATTGGCCCATAGCTGGAGGGAGAGTAGGATTCATACCTTTCCCAAGGGTATTAGCGCCATGTGAAATGCAAACAGCTTCGTCCAGGAATTGAACTCGGTCGACGAGTCATTTCCTAAGACTCTAACCATTAGACCACGCGCCTCCGCCTTTTTATCATATATGTGCTAGAAGGCGGTGACTGAGAGTCTTATTGTCTTGGGTATGACGTTAAAATCTATCTGATGGTGAAGTCCAGTTTTGGTACTCTGGGGAACGTGGAGTACCCCTTTATCACCATTACCCAGATCCGCCTCTGACTCGGAGTGGTAGTACTTGTTAGGGTCCGATTTATGAGTTAAATAGAACAAAATCAGTTCTAAAAAAGGTGGTGGTATGACATTAAACTGCATCTAATGGCGAACTTCCAATTCTGGGGTTCTGGGAAATGTGGTGTTCCCTTCATCGCCATTATTCTTATGTACACTTTGACCCTGAGTGGTAGTATCTGTTAAGGCTCTATTTATGAGTTAAATAGATTTTTAAATTGAAAAAAAAAACCTGTTGAAAAAACGTGTTTAAAAAATTGCGTTTTAAAAAATTGAGTGTCCATCGTGATATATAAAAGAAAACGTCTTCGGCATAAAATAACCCAATAGGTTGACATGCCTTAAAATCCACCAACCAACACAATGAATATAAGATGTTTTTTGTCGTTCAGGTTTCCTGTGACAGGCACCAAAAGTCATTGTTGGTGACAGTTGACCATGGGAGTACCCATTCATCACTATTACTCCCACGTCCACTCTGACCCGGAGAGGTAGTACCTCTTAGAGTCCATCAATATGAAACAAATGAGTTCTAAATGTGTTTAAAAATCGAGTTTATAAAAAAAAAATGAGTACCCATTAAGAATGATAAAACGAAACACCTTCGGCATAAAAATGACCAACAAGGGTAGACATGCGTAAAATCTAACCAACCAACCAATCAAAAGCCCTCTGCAGAAGTGGGTACCTATTAGGATCCATTTATTAGTTAAATAGGAAAAAATGAATGTTATCTGCGTTTATTCGGACTATTGTCCCCATCTTCATTGTTATTTGTACAACGTTTCGGCCGAGCTGCCCTCCGGCCTTCTTCAGTATTTCTTGTCGGACTCGGGAACCTTCTTTTCGGACTCGGGAATTTCTTGTCGTAATCGGAAGCTATCACGGAACTTTGAACCTAACCCTTTATTTAGTCCACGGGGTATCCTGTTCTCATTCACTAACCATAGGAGGGCGTATCGGCCGAAACGTTGTAAAATAAACAATGAAGATGGGAACAATAGTCAAATAAGCAGATAACACTAATCTTCAAGCCTCATCTCAAACATTCAGAGAAATAGAAAAAATTGAATTTAAAAAAAAATGAGTACCTATCAAGATGAATTTAAATGAATCGTCTTCGCATCAGATGATCGAATAGGTTGACAGGTCGTAAAATCCAACCAACCAACCAACAAACAATCACAATGAATATAAATGTCTTTTGTCGTTCGGGTTTTCCTCTAAACGGAACCAAAAATTCATTGTTGGTGACAGTTGGCCAATTTCGTTTCACAAAAGGAATATCGAAGATAATCATAAACACTCCTCATTTTTTGTTTTTTTGTCATTGAAATCACCCGTTCATCTTCTCATAAAATTCGATTGGCACGTTCCATTGCTTTGTTGCGAATTTTAATACAGCTGACATTTGGGGGGTATAAGAGAGAGACAGACAGACAGACAGACAGAGAGACAGATATATATATATATATATATATATATATATATTATATATTTATTTATTGGTGGAGTGAAGAGGGGGAGGTTGGGGGTTCGATTTGGTAGCACACATCGCCAGTTTAGTTGTTCTTATGGCGAAGGAAAGGTATTATTATTATTATTATTATTATTATTATTATTTGGTCGCACATATTGCCAGGTGCCCTAAAGCGGAACAAAATAAAAAAACTGTATCGAAGCTTTTCGACACATGTTGCCTTTACACGCCTCAATAAATCTCTTGTGTCTTTTTTGTTTGTTTTGTTTTCTTTTCTTTCTTCTTCTTTCGCTCGTAGCAATTTCAATTGTTTGTTTTTTTTGTTTTGTTTTTTTGTTTTTTGGAATATAGTTTATATTAATTGTATGCGTAAACGAAACTGTTCTATTCTTTTAAGGTCGTTATTAATACACTTCACTAGCAACTTTTGAGGATTAAAAGAAATGTCTATAAAAACTAATAAAGTGAGAAATTATAGACCGTCATCGAATGAAGATCAAATTAACATAAAAGGAAGAGGGAGGGGGAAGGGAGGGGGAAGTCATCGACTGAGTGACACATTCAATGACAATTATGAATACATTCCATAAGCTATTGGGTTTGGTTTGGTTTCTTCGTTTAATGGCATATCAACCTTCGTGGGTTATTTAATGCCAAAGCCAACTTATTTATTTATGATATTTTTGTCTTTCATATTAGTTTGTCTTTTCTTGTCTTTATTTCTTTATTTGTTTATTTTCTTCTTTTTTCTGTTACATAATCATTAGATTCCTAATATTTATGTACAGTAGTGTAGAAATCAAAATGGCTGTTATAAGTTGCAGCCGGTGGCCTTGAAGGATGAGTGACAAGGCTTGACCTCAGTCCTAACCTTCCGGTGGATACGTGAGAATCGGTGGAGAAGACCCTCTTCCGGTTTAGATTAGAAATAGTTTTTAGTCAGTCGGCGCACAAACCACGACGGTGGTAAGTCGTGTTATGCACGCTCCGACTCAATCTGCGCATGTAGTCTGGTGGGGATTTCGAAATAAAATATATCTAAGTAAATCGAAGTCTTGTGTTATTATCTAAAAACTACTATGACACAGGGCTTCTAATAAAGAGAAATACCAATGGAAGACCAGACACGAAGTCCCAAGACGAAGTACAGACGCTAGAAAAGACGCTAGAAGAATAGAAGTAAGAAGTAAGGAAAGGGATATACAACATTTCTTTCTTTAATTATTCCTTCTTATGGGTTTTATTACGTTATTTCCTTCTTATAAATATTTCTTTCATCTTAATGGCCTGGCTTGGCTTGGTTTCTTTGTTTGACGGCACATCAACCTTTGTGGGTTATTTAATACCAACCAATCTTCTTCTTTCATATTAGTTTGTTTTTCTTTATTAATTTATTTTCTTCTTTCTTTCTTCTTTCTTCTTTCTTTCTTTCTTTCTAGATTCTCTCTTTTGAACGTTTTTTCTTTCTTTTTTTTCTTCCTTTCTTTTCTTCTTTCACTCATATTATTCGCTTAGTGTGATGTCGCAATCCAGCACGTTCACCACTACGCCACGAAAGCTTTTAGGTTATCAACTACCAGGTCGTGTAACTTCCAATTATACACCGTGAGCGGTGAGTGAGGGTCTTCATGTCCTGGGAATGATGTTAAACTCTATCTGATGGTGAGGTTCCAGTTCTGTAGATTTGGGGAATATGTATCCCCTTTATTACATTGCTCCAGGTCCATGCTGACACGGAGTGGTAGTACATGTTAGGGTCCCATCTATGAGTTAAATAGAAAAATGTGTTTATAAAAAAATTGAGTATCCAGTAAGAATGAATTTATTTCAAAACTTTTTCGGCATTAAATGACCCACTGAAATTGATATACCGTAAAATAAACAAACCATTCATACAATACCTTACACTACAATATTCAGGAGGTATAATGGTTACCGTTGTAGAGAAAGGATGGGAACAAGCGAAAGAAGTGAAAAGGTGAAGAACGAGAACAGTGGAAAAAGAAATCAAGTAATGACTAGAGAACGTCACTACGTAAAGAGAACTTGGAAAAGTTGGAAATTGTTAAATACAAATAGAAATCTATAACGATTTATCTCGATGTTATTTCAGGGAATAAACAATAAATTGAAGAGTGAAAGAAACTGATACGAGAAAATTGTAAAAGATCCTTTTATTTTTTCTCTCTCGGATATAAGTAGAGAATGAGGAGATACAGGCTGTTGGAATATTTTGAGTATTTAAGGAGGTCACAACTTGAATTTATAGACTCTTCATGGCCGCATGGACTGAATCGGCCAATCAACACGCTCGAATACGTGGTTGGTTAACTATTTAAAGGCCTTGATGGAATGGTGTTCAGTTGCTCGTGCTTACACGGACGAACGGACCAACAAACAAGGATTAACACTTGTTACATAATCATTATTTACCTAATGATTATCACAATAGTGTAGAAATCATATTAGTGCAGCTGATGGCCTTGAGAGTGAGTGACAGCGTTTGATCTCACTCTGACCTTGCTTTCTGGGGATAGACCGTGAGAACGGAAACCCCATAGAAAGCCCCCTTCCGGTTTAAGGGGTAAGCAACTCGGTTAGTTAGAGTTAGAACTTAGAAGCGAAGCTAGCAAGATGTGAGTCTCACTGCGCAGATGTCTGGTCTGGGGATCTACGAATAAAGTAATATCATCGTAAATCGAAGTCTTGTGTTTTATTACTAAAAGCTAACAATGACACAGGGCTTCTGATAACAAGAAATCCCTATCAACAGAAACCAGACCCGAAGTCCCCAAAAACACCACGACAAGACCAGACCAAGATAGATGATAGAAGAACCAAGCCGGTCAGAAGAATAGACGACCAGAGTAAGATAAGCAGTAGAAGGTATATAACATATATCTATTTAGTGCCTTGAAAGAAAAGGCACTACGTAACACACTGAGGAACACCAGGATCATAGATTCTAGATGCACTGACCAACGGAAAATAATTATAGGATACTACACAACACGGATCAAACTTAATGCCACAAGGGATCTCCACTGTAAAGTGCTCTCACCTGCAGCCTAAAATAACCATAAGTATCTTAACACAAGCAAAAGAAGTGTAGAGGCATAAGATAGCGGTTAATCTTTATTATCAACTACCATGGAATTTCCATGCGTCGGATAGTTGATATTATTTCGTAATTTAATAACTTGACCAATTCTCCTTCAAACGATCTCACAATTTAACAGCTGTTGTTTCAACCCATGTCGTTAAAAATTTGAGATCAATTGAACGAGAATTGTTCAAGTTATTAAATTACGAAATAATATCAAATATCAGGCTTGAAATAAAGATTTACATATTATATGGTGGGAATAATTTTCATAATGATTTTAATAAATCTGGGTTTAATAAATAAGTATTTGCTATTACTGATTTCTAATACTGTCATGTTATTCTCAAACGTATTAAAAGCAATCCTATATATAATTTTATTAAGAAATCAATTAATATAATATTAAAATAAGTGTAATCTTTTTATATTCGTTCTTATTTAATTTCATTAGTCTTTCTAATTTAATATGATATTTTATTACATTAAAAACTGACAGAGTTGCGCACAGGGGCCTCAAATCTGCACGTAGATATAACCCTAACATGGACTAATACTTCAGGTCAGAGTGAACCGGGAAGTAAATGACAGAGAAAGGGTACCCACCCTCGTCAGAGGTCTATAACTGGAGCCTCACCATCAGATATACACTGCGTTTAATTATTAAAGAAGTGACACTTTTCCCTCCTATCACAAACTACTGATTGGAATTTAACGAGATTATCAGAGAATGATGACACCTGTATATACACCTACTCCATAAAAATTGTAAGGTTCTACAAAAAAGAACAGAAGTTATGGTCATTTACCTAATTTACTGAAATTATTCATGTGTCAAATTATTAGCGAGCTGTAATAAAAACCCGGTAAAAAGAAAATAATATTTTTTATTGTTTCATTTATAGATTTTTATGGATACATACAGTTACAAAGATAAATTACATTGAAATAAAAAATAGTAAAAAGAATTCAAAAAATGATAGTGAAGTTAGTTAATATGAGATAGGTGATCCGTTTTTTAAAAATGACTTGGAAAAGGCGCTGGTCCATCGAACATGTCAATTTCTGGATCTCTTCTGATGTAATTTCACGTGATACGTTGACTATTTCCTGCCACAAGTCATCTGTACTTTTAAATTGGTGTCCATTCTCATAAACACGTCACTTCAGAATGCTCCACAAGTTTTCAATTGGGTTTAAGTCTAGAGAATTGGCTGGCCAGTTCATCTTCCGAGATCCACAGAAGCCTAATCCTTGCAGGTACTTCGTAGTTTTATGCGCTGAATGCGAAAAGAGCATTATCTTGCATAAATATGATGGTTCTCCTGAAGGTGATTCTCTGCCTTTTTAGTAAAGATTCCAGGTGCTCTTTGAGGAAGGCTCTATAAGCATCTGCAGTTATTTTTGTACCGTTAGGCACTCTCCATGAGCCAACCATGATACTCCAATAAAATCCAGCCAAATCCTAATACCCCCTCCTCCTTGTTGGCGTCTAAAACCGGTGATGAAGATCTCGTCCATTTACAACCCAACCTTTGCCCCAGCTATCAGGGCCATCAAGTGTTGCACGAGTTTCATCTGTGAACAGTACTTTTGAGAAATCGCCTTTATGTTCTCCTTTGCCCATTTCAAACGTATTTTGTATTTTTGTCAATCGAGGCTTTGTCACTGGTCTCACTGATGCCCCGACCTTTTTCAGAAGACGACAGTGACTACTTCTGGCCACTGTTGCTTCTCCAATGCTTCTGAAAAGTGCTCCACTCGTCAGGCTGGGTTATTTACAGCTTCACGTTTCATTCGTGACAAAGAACGTCGTGAAACAACCCTCGAGTGACCTTATCGGCCCTCTTCGTAGGAGCTGCAATAAATCTTTTCACAGTTTGGTGCTGTTTCCAATTATTTTGGATATTTTCTAATGTATACTTGCCTTGGAAAGTTCAGATGTTATGATATCTTTCTCAGAAGGGTCAAGTCACATTTGGGACCCATAATTGCACCGATATAATGACACTTGTTTAATATCTGGGACACTATATTGTGTTGATATTGCAAATGGCCACTGTTTGTTTCCTGTTGTGCAGAACAATACAGTTTTTTATACAGCCGCGCATACATCTATTTCCATTATACTATCAAAATTTTCGTTAAATTCCAATCGGTATTTTTTGTAGAAAATGAAAAAATGTCACATCGTTAATAATTTGAAATGCAGTGTAATTTAGTGTCATACCCAGACCACTTATTTGTATTATCTGGATTCTTTATAACATGCCCTCCTACAACATACCCTCCTAAAGATGGGACAATAGTCCGAAGTATCCATATAAGGCTGACTTCTGATTTAGGTCGGAAAATTAAAACGGAAAGTTTTTTGGTGATACTCAATGACAGTTTAACTACAGTCTATGAATTAACATTTTATGAATTGGGTTACGGTTTTAGGGATTACAGTTGTTTTTAATTGCGTATTGCTTAAAAAAATAAACAACAACAAAAAAAAATTACTATACATTTAATGTTGAAAAATATTTTTTAAACTAAATTTAATTGAAATTATACATTGCAATACTAACACAAACAACTGTCTCAATAATAGATTCAATAATTAATTTCAATGGTTAATTAAATGTATAGTAATTTGGGGGATTTTTTGTTTATTTTTTTAAGCAATACGTAATTAAAAACGTTATTTACTTTCTTCTTTTTCTTTTTTCTTTCTCTTTTTTTTTCTTTCTTTTTTCATACCATTGCAGCGGTTAGAACAAAAGATCTTTTGACGTCATCACCGATGAACGGCTGTCGTCACCGACTAGAATAAAAACATTCAATAATTATTAAATATTCATAGAAGATGAACACAGGTATTGGATATACTTTGTAAGAGTGACTATTTATTAAGGGTTTTTTTCTATTCTTTTATTCACACCAGAAGATTAATAAAACACCCACACACATACACCCACACAGTGTAACAGTCCAAGAATAAGTAAACCTTCTACGCAAAACTATATAGCACTACATATTATTCAAATTTCATTGGGTTAAATATAAATCCAGTTAGCAATTTGTAAATAATAATAATATGTGGTTTTTTTAATATCCCATTTTTTTAATCGCTAAGAATTTGCGATTTTTTTGTTAACAACATTGAGAATAATATTTTAAAAAGTAACTTGTGAATGTTTTAAAATTATTTTTTTCTAAAACTTTTTCGTACATAAGACAATTTAATATTCAATTTTTAATTGTATTTTTTTTTTTTAGCCCTAAAACAAAAGTAACAAAGAAGCCAAGTAAACATTTTATTTCGGGTTTTAATTTAAATTTCGTTTATTCTTCTTTCAAAAATCACTGATTAAAAATGGATATATTCAATTATATTTCATTCTAAGAAATATGAAAATAATAGTATGTGGGTATCCACTTTTTTTATATTCCTTTTTTTAATCGCTTGAATGATTTTTTTTTCTAAAACTTTTTCGTGCGTAAGAATTTTAAATTTTGTAATTGCTAATAACTAAACATTAACTTATTTGTAGGTAGAATATTTCACATATTAATTCAAATTTCTTTATTTTATGAATAGTTTCTTTAAAAAAAGTTTTGAGCTTCGCTGATTAAAATGGATATATTTTATTCTAAGAAATATGAAAGTATTCGTAAAAAATATTGAAAAGGTTTTCATTTTCTTTTTTAGATTTAAAAAGATAAATTTGGTTTGAAAAGTTGATTTCTCCAAAAAAATTGACAGTTCGTATTAAATTACAAAACAATCGCATTCAACAGTGTTGACTTATTAATAGAAATAGAGCGGACATTTTGAATGACTGCTGATACAGACAGCAGACAAGCTACTGTTGCTGGCGTATCAGCAGGAGCTATTATATACGACGCTTTCCGAAAATCGTTTGATTTTTGTTTGATTAATTAATTAATCCCTTAATCAGTAAAAAATCAATGACCAAATTTGATGTGTTTCTTAGTTAGAAGGATATTAATCGGTATGCAATATTTCGAATCTGAATGACTCCTCTTTTCGGAGGTATAGGTCGACACGACATACCAAACTTTATTTTATGTATATAAATACGCAACGTTTCGACCAATGTACGGTTGTCAGGATTGAACCTGCAACCAGTTGGATACATGGTGGGCAACGGATGTAAGGGTTAAGTTGCAGGTTCAATCTGACTACAGACAAAAATAACAGAATATTTCGTTAAACGTGACAGGGTACAAATGTTAAGCTAAGTTAAATGGCTTAACACTTGTACCCGCCATGGTAAACGGAATGAGAACAATCTAACCCAATGGATTAAATAAAGAGTTCGATTCAAAGTTCCGCGAAGGTTCCCGATTATACATGAAGACGGCCGGAGGGCACATCGGCCGAAACGTTTGTATATAACAATAAATATGAGGACAAATTCCGAAAAATGTAAATAATACAAATTTCTATATCTTAATACTCTTGTTCCTTAATCTTCCGACCGTTGTCATCTTGCAACAGCATCTTATCAACTATTAATTAGTTAACTAATATTAATATTAATTAATATTGATTAATATCAAGTACTAATATTAATATTAATTAATAGTTAATCATTAAAAATTAACTATTAATTATTAACTATTATAATAATTCTATTATTTGCTAAACTTTCTAAATGAAACTACATTTAACATCTAACATTAAACTGTTGTTCCTTTATCTTCCGACTGTTATATCATCTTGTAACACCCGCTGGTTAAAAATAAGACCGTCTAAATCGTTCAAGATGGAAGCCAAATATGTAAATCCTGATTATCTGGTGTCGCTTAATCGCCAAATTCTCATTTCTTATGAGTATCGTCACTTTAGCTATTAATGACCATTCCGTTTTTATCATCAAGAAATAAAGGGAAGAAAAAGGACATGCTACACAGAAAAAATAGGAAGAAAGAGAGAAAGAAAGAAGTAGGAGAAAGATATAGGGGTGAGCGCACAGAAGCGATAATGCTAATCTGTTTCAATCGAACATATTGAAAAAATGAAAAGAAAAGAAAGAAAAAAAAGAGTGAGAGGGAGTTAAATCAAGATCATTATACTTTTTACATATTGAGCAATTGCAATAGCTCTTAAGTAAACATATCAAACGCAGGGATAATTAGATTATTTTTCTGATGTATATCCAGAGGTCCCGCTAGTTTTTCAATACTTCGCTTCACACCAAATTGCCCAAAACTCTTTTCTCGATTAATTCAACCAAATGTGCTCGCTTACAATAATAAAGTCGAACGATAAATAAATGAAAAAAATAATGTATTTACTAAACTTTCTAAATGAAGATTGCATTTAACATTTATTGAAATCTCCTAATAGCCATGTTTATCTAGAACTGAAATCGTTGTTGTGATTGTTTTTGTATTTTTTGTTTTTGTTTTTTTGTTTTTTTGTTTTTTTTTTACCAATTTTATTTCGCCTCTTTGAGATAAAAAGACGTAATCTCAAACCGTACTGTGTATAAATCTCTTAAGCGACAAAAGTCAATTCTGGGGAATGAAGCAATTCCTCGTAATATATATTAGATTTTAATACCAAAATGGAAGAAACGATTTTCCAAGATGGCTCGACAAACTAACAGCAGCGTCTGACTCGGCATGTCAAAGAGCGGGAAAAGTAATATAACGGGTAGACATTTTAATTCGGAATGCTATCAACGCAACCAACCTTTGCGATCAGTTCAGCACGGACACATCTCACTAATTCCGAGTGAGAAAAATAAAAATAAAGAAATAAAATGAATAAATATCTCGATTTGATGAATTCCCTCCCCCATTGACAATCAATATATTTCGACTGGAGAAAGTTACCTTGACTATATGTATGTTTTCTAGAAGAATCCATTTATTTAATATCCTGTCCTATGTTAAACAATCAGCTGGTCGCATTTACTCTCCCCTTGTTTGCTACAGTTGCTCACAAGGGGGCGCTTCTCTCTCTCTCTCTCTCTCTCCTCTCTCTCTCTCTCTCTCTCTCTCTCTCTCTCTCTACTCTCAGCGCAGTCTCTACTCACTTGGCTTGTCACTCGATAGGCTTGCTACCTGGGCAGCTTAAATATTGCAATACATTCATTTACGTTTTTATGAGTTTTATGCTTTTTGCTTTAATCTCGGCTAAAAGCACAAAAAGAAAAAAAATAAACAAACAAATAAAAAATGAGAGAAAGATTTTCTATGACTCGTGTATCAAATACGACTATAAACGATTGAAACCTTTAAAAACCAACTCTCAAAAGAGGTAAAAAAAGGCTCAATAATATCTATGATACCGCAAGAATGATATTAAAATGCTGGCTTTATAACTTAACTCTAAGTTAAAATTTAAATCTACAATTTATTCCATAATAGCAGGGCGTGTGGATATACCACAATATAATTTACTTATTAGAACGTTTTATATGAGCTATTGCTAAATAGTTCAATACGTGTAGAAATTTTTATAGAAAAAAAACAACAGATGTTTAACGTTTTGCTGACAGAAATCTGTTTCGACCATATGAGGTCTTTATCAAAGCAACGTTGTAAACGGAAAGACTAATAAATATATCATTCTTTCTACACATATTGTCGGATTCATATCCATTTATCTTTCATAGTTCAATACGTAAAGTCGTCGTCGTCGTCGAGGTGGCCTAAAGTCGGTATCAGCCAATCAGCGAGGGAGTCCATCCTCTTTTCAATAGCGCTAAAACAAGGATATGGTTTCTGCATCTTAGGTGGAGCGCCACACCTACCATCAGCTCCTTACTTTACCGCACAGATCCCTATGTTACTTATACGCTAAGTTGGCTAGGGTCGGTTTCGAACAGGAACCTTGCGGTTTCTAGCCGAACGCTCTACCGACTGAGATAAGTATAATAATGTTGATTTAACTCCCTCTCCTCTCCCCTCTCTCTCTCTCTCTCTCTCTCTCTCTCTCTCTCTCTCTCTCTCGCCCTTTTTTCTTTCTTTCCTTCTTTTCATCTTTTCATTATGTTGGATTGAAACAGATTAGCGTTATCGTATCCAGATGCTCACTCTCTCCTCTCTCTTCTCTGTCTTTCCCTTTCTTTCTTTTTTTCTTTCTTTTCTTTCGTTCTTCTTTCGTATTATATTTTTCTGTGTAGCATGTCCTTTTGCTTCCCTTTCTTTATATATAAAACGGAATGGTCCATTATTTAGCTGAAGTGACGACACTCATAAGCAATAAGAATTCCGTGGATAAGCAACAAACAGATAATAAGGACCTACATTTTTGCATTTCATCTTGGACGATCTAATTTTTAACCAGAGGCTATTGCAAGATGATCACGGTCGGAGATTAAGGAACAAGAGTATCAATTCATTCTATATTATCATCTGTAGTCACTTTAATTGAATACAACATTTTACAGGCAATAGCGATGGAGAAATAGGTATTCTCTGTCCGGAATTCAGTCCACCTGCGTGTATATACATCTATTGATTGATTTTAACGGCATGTCAACCCGTCTAGTGTTATCTTATGCTTCAAAGTTAAGGAATCTTTTCAGATGACACTTGTTATTTCTTCCGCACCATTCCTTCCACACTAACCTCTTACACTGTATATTATTCTACCTTCTCGTGCCCTGTCAACAGGACTTTGATATGCTGACTGTATCTCATATATATATTTACCAACTCCTCGCACGAGCAGGATGTGACACAAGGTCAATTTCCGAAGCGGAGTTCAACAGGTTTGAATTCAGAGTTTTCCTTCTCCTAGACTGGTTGTCTAACCAAGGTTAAAGAGCCAATCTGCCCTACTATTTACCCATAGCTGAGGGAGAGTAGGATTCATACCTTTCCCAAGGGTATAGCGCTAAAGTGAAATGCAATTACACGTCCAGGATTTGAACTCGGGGCGACGAGTCCATTTCCCAGACTTTAACCATTACACCACGCGCTTCGACTGTATCTCTTATAGAGGGGTAAGACCTCCCCTCCCCCCTGACATTAACTGCATAAGGTAAGCGAGGCTTCAGTTCTATAGATGTGGGGAGTGTTTGTGTACCCTTTCATTGCGACCGAGAAGTGGCTACCCGCATTGTCTGGTTAGAGGGGGGATAAAAAAAAGTTAGTCTCGCAGATCCATTAATTATTTTGGTCTTATATAATTGATTTGGTTTATGTTTAAATCATGAACACCACCGATGACTTTCCTTCTCTTACTATTCAAATCCTAATTTTTTAAATATCTTCACGAATATAAATAAAATCATTTTTGCTCAAAAAGTAAGCTCTGGTGATAGTGAAATGTATATAATATATATATATATATATATATATATAGGTAATTTATGAGGAAGTGCGTCCTGGTCTCCTGCCTCAAAAATTGCTACCGTGACTATCAAAATAACAACCTCAGCTCGTCGTAATTCTTGTTTATTTTATCGTAATTTGTCGTAATTCTTGTTAGATATGAAGACGGATATATAATTTTGGAATAGACTGAGAAATAGATAGATAGATAAACAAACAAATAATATAGAAGATATGAACAAATGGAGATAGATTAGATATTTTCGACAAGTAAATGTATTTTGGGGGGTCGCATCTTTTTTTGTTCGTATTTCTTGTTTATTTAAACTAAAAACAAGACATTTAAACAAACATGGATAATAAAAAATCTAGTAATTTAAAGTAATTATAAGATAAATATGAACAAATTGAGATAGAATAGATAGATAGATAGATAGCAAGATGGATAGTTTTGAATAGACTGAGCTGGGTCATTATTTTAATAGTCACCGGTAGCAATTTTTTTGAGCGGCAGGAGACTGGGACGCACTTCCTCATAAATTACCTATATATATTACTTCGTCGTTAATTGTTTTATTTAAGTAGTTTCCTCCGGACATACATACATACATACATACAATACGTACACACCAACTGCCCTTTATGTATGTATAGATTACTTTCAGGTCTGTCTGACAGAGTCATAGTACCTGTTAGGGCTAATCTATGAATAACAATATGCTGAACTGTATCTCTATAGATGGGTAAGATCTCCCAGAAAAGACGTGTCCCAGTTTTGACATTAAACTGCATCTGATGGTGAGCCTCCAGTTCTAGAGATGCGGGGTTGTATACTTTCATTGCCATTACTCTCAAATATTCTTGACTTGGACTGGTAGTAACATGTTAGGGGCGCATTCATAGGTTAAAAATATATGCTTAAGAATTATTTGTATTCGATAGGACCATGTGCTAAATAAATCTCTTCAGAAACAACTACACAAAAATGTAAATATGGGGGTAGAATGAACGCGCTTCCCTTACCTCTAGGCATAAAATAACACTAGACAGGTTTACATACCGTTTAAAATCAGACAATCCAAAAAAAAAAAACTCATAAGAAACTACATCAAAAATGTACATTTACAATGAACGCGATTCCCTAACCCTCTTGGCATAAAATAACCTAAGATGATTTGACATGCCGTTAAATTAATCAATCAATAAAAAAAAAATCTGAAGAAATAACCACACAAAAGATATATAAAAATATACAATGAACGCGATTACTAACTTTAGGCATAAAATCACCCTAGATGGGTTGATATGCCGTTAAAATCATCAATTAAAAAAAACAATTACATAAAAATGTAAATATGAATACAAGGAACGTAATTACCTAACCTCTCTAGGCATTAAATAACACGATTCGTGTTGACATACTTTAAAATAAACCAATAAACAATCTTTAAACTATATCCTATTTTATCTTTTAGCTATGTGCCTTGTCATGCCTGGTGAACGTACCGCTTGGTAAGAATTAACAACAGCTTGGTTCTAGGAGTCTCTAGTCAGGTAGCATCTGCTCCCTCGCCAAAAAGGGATGGGGGTTGAGGTTATTGTCCGGTGAGTGAGGCTTCCATTTTTCTTCTATTTTTTCGCCTTTTTTTTTGTTTTGGTTGTTTGTTTTTTTAATAACTGCTCTCTTTAACCTCTTTCTATTTCTCAGTTACTTTCAAGCACCGTGGTGTAATGGTTAATAAGCTATTCTCAATTATACTGAATAGTGAGTTCAATCCAGCTGGATGCCCATATAATTTTCAACCTCTCCGCACTAGTAGGATGCAACAGAATCTTCAATTTATTTAAGCAAAGCTTAAGCAGTTTGAATTCAGTCTTTCTTTTCCAAGACCAATGGCAGACCTAGGTTCTTTAACCTTGTCGTACCAAGAGCCTAGTTTTCCTACCATTTACCCACGGCTGGAGGGAGAATAATTGGATTCATACCTTTTCCCAATGGTTATTAGTTGCTATGTGAAATGTAAACGCCTCGTCCAGGCTTTGAATTCGGTCGACGAATCCATTTCATACAACTCTAATCCATTACACCACACACCTCCATATTGGACGCCCCCCCCCCCATACTTGTGACATTGTGTCACATCTAATCTCTGACGAATAGGGTGGTTAAAGGGATTCCATCGTCTGTTGATGGTTAGCAAGTCTAGTCCTAGCAGATCCATTACTACTGGATAGCGAGACAGTCTCACTTATAAATCATTCGTAGGAAATGGACACAAGTGACACGAGTTCAATCCTGGTCGAGGGTGGTTGCATTTCACATTGCGCTATGTACGATCAACAGTGCAAGATATAGTGCTTTGCTGGACAATAAACTGAAGTTAACAATTCGCACCAAGCGCCGAGGCCTTTTTTGTCGAAAAAAAGCTTTGTTGTTGCAGGACAATTGCCCGCCACACACGAAATGGGCAGATGTTAAGCCAATTGGATTTTGAGGTGCTGGAACACCCTGCATACAACTGTTACATAATCTATGCGGTTGCATAAGATTATTGTCAATCCCCTGTAATTCTAAAAGGGATGGCCCTTTTCATACCCGGGCGGGACTTTCCATGGAATAGTACAGAAAGCCCGCCAAATTACGTGAAGTCACGTGGGGCCTGGTTTGGTTCCTCAGTTTTCAGTTTGACGTCGGGCAGGAAGATGTTCTGCTTAACTGGAACTCACGCGCGCTATGTTAGTCAGATATTTAGTTACATGAAATGTATAGTTAAGGAAATAAAAGTTTAAGAAAGATAACACGGTCTTGTGATTAATGGATGTCTGTAACAAGCTGATATAGAAAGAATAGAAATGAGTTTAAAGTGCGACCGACACCAAGACGACGTCCCCAAATGAAGCAGAACCTATGATAGAAGATGAACAGAAAGAAGAAGTAAGAAAGTAAGTAATTGAGTAAGGGTATACAACACAACCCAGATCTCGCCACTTCTCGACTATCATATTTTTGGATCGCTCAAAGACGTTTTACGCTAATTTCCTATCGGAGAAGATGTGAAAGAAGTGGTACATAAATGGTTGCATGACAGCCGAAAAACCTTCTGGGCGGAATACTCAGCTTGTGATCGCTGGCCAATTGCATCCAAAAGGAAAGAAGTGTACATAAATGGTTGCATGGCCAACCGAAAAACCTTCTTGGGCGGATACTCAAGGCTTGTGAATCGCTGGAACCAATTGCATCCAAAGGAAGAAGTAGTACATAAATTGTTTTGCATGGCAACCGCGAAAAACCTTCTTGGGCGGAATACTCAAGCTTGTGAATCGCTGGACCAATTGCATCCAAAAGAAAGAAGTAGTACATAAATGGTTGCATTGTCCCCACACCGAAAACCTTCTGCGGAATACGCAAGCTTGTGAATCGCTTGGACCATTGCATCCAAAGAAGAAGTGGTACATAAATGTTGCATTGCAACCGAAAACCCTTCTTGGGCGGAATACTCAAGCTTTGTGAATCTCTGGACCAATTTGCATCCAAAGAAGAAGACTATGTGAAAAAAATGACGTAGTTGTTTATGCTCTGTTTTTGTTGTTCGTTGGTTTGGTTGGTTGTTTGGATTTTACGACCCATATCAACCCATTGGGTATTTATGCCGAGCGTTTTTGGATTTATTTAATTCTTGATAGTTACTTAATTTTTTTAAAAACGCATTTTTTACACTTTTTAAATTCGTTTTTCTGTTTTAACCATAAGAATGGATCTAACAGGTACGTACCTACTCGATCAGAGGGAAACCTGGGAGTAAATAGTGATTAGGGATACTTCCACATTCCCCAGAGCTTCAGGAATTGGAAATCTCAACCAGTTTAAAGCGTCAACCCAGCGTCCTTAAGACCCTCATTCCAACCGTATTCTAGCAACATATGATAAAGGGTTGAGACTTGTCATAAGGGCCAATAGGGTTTGGACAATCAATATACCAGCTAGGTCCTTAAACTTGACTAGCGATGATCGAGGGGCCTGCCGACCACCTAATAGCCTAAGTAGGGCCAAATTGAAGTGTTTGACGATTTAGTACCAGGGTCGCATCCTTAAGCATCACGGTCGCCAACCCGGCAGCAGGTGCAGAGGTGATTTATCTCTCTACGAGGTGCAGTCGTGCGGTATTCTACAGCGCCCCACCGACAGGGCGGCCATGCCTTTTGTATAAATCTATTATAATGAGATTGTTGTTGTCTGTCCGTAACCGAAACTAAATCACTACTTAAGTCACATTCTCTTAGTTATTTAACATCACATTCTCAATGATTTTTATTTTTATTAAACTCAATTATTAATAAAATATTTTACATTATTAATACTGTTCACCATGATCACATGATATTTTCCACGTACCCCACGTGTACGGGTTCGGCACAAAGGCCCTATTTATGTAGGACCACCCACAAGCCGTAGACTCATGGGGTTGCAGGTGAAAAATTGCGTCGA
>CM042168.1:69872755-69917755 GCA_023376005.1 Doryteuthis pealeii
CGTCACTTCAGCTAAATAATGGACCATTCCGTTTTTATATAAAGGGAAAGAAAGGGAGCAAAAGGACATGCTACACAGAAAAATATAATACGAAAGAAAGAAAGAAGAAAGAAAGAAGAAAGAAGTAGGGGAAGACAGAGAGGAGGGCGTGAGCATCTGGAATGCGATAACGCTAATCTGTTTCAATCCAACATAATGAAAAGATGAAAAAGAGAAGAAGAAAAAGTCGAGAGAGAGAGAGAAAGAGAGAGGAGAGACGAGAAGAGAGAGAGAGCAGAGAAGGAGAGAGAGTTAAATTCAACATTATAATACTTATCTCAGTCGTAGAGCGTTCGCTAGAAACCGCAAGGTTCCTATTTTCGAAACCGGCCCTCGCCAACTTAGCGTATGAGTACATAGGATCTGTGCCGGTAAAGTAGGACTGATGGTAGGTGTGGCGCTCCACCTAAGATGCCAGAAACCCTATCCTTGTTTTAGCGCTATTGAAAGCAGGATGACTCCCTCGCTGATTGCTGATACCGACTTAGGCCACCTCGACGACGACGACGACTTTTAACGTATTGAAACTATGAAAGATAAAATGGATATGATCGACAATATGTTAGAAAGAATGATATATTTATTGAGTCTTTCGTTTACAACGTTGCTTTGATAAGACCTCATATGGTCGAAACAGATTCTGTCAGCAAAACTTTTAACATCTTGTTTTTTCTACAAAAATTTCTACACGTATTGAACTATTTGCAATAGCTCATATAAAACGTTCTAATAAGTAAATTATTTGGGTATATCACACGCCCTGCTATTATGGATAAATTGTAGATTTAAATTTTAACTTAGAGTTAAGTTATTAAAGCCAGCATTTTAATATCATTCTTGCGGTATCAAGATATTATTGAGCCTTTTTTTTACCTCTTTTGAGAGTTGGTTTTTAAAGGTTTCAATCGTTTTATAGTTCGTATTTGATACACGAGTCATAGAAAATCTTTCCTCGTTTTTTATTTGTTTGTTTATTTTTTCTTTTTTGTGCTTTAGCCGAGATAAAGCAAAAAGCATAAAACTCATAAACGTAAATGAATGTATTGCAATATTAAGCTGCCCAGGTAGCAAGCCTATCGAGTGACAAGCCAAGTGAGTAGAGACTGCCTGAGAGTAGAGAGAGAGAGAGAGAGAGAGAGAAGCGCCCCCTTGTGAGCAACTGTAGCAAACAAGGGGAGAGTAAATGCGACCAGCTGATTGTTTAAACATAGGACAGGATATTAAATAAATGGATTCTTCTAGAAACATACATATAGTCAAGGTAACTTTCTCCAGTCGAAATATATTGATTGTCAATGGGGAGGGAATCATCAAATCGAGATATTTATTCATTTTATTTCTTTATTTATTTTTTCTCACTCGGAATTAGTGAGATGTGTCCGTGCTGAACTGATCGCAAAGGTTGGTTGCGTTGATAGCATTCGAATTAAATATGTCTACCCGTTATATTACTTTTCCCGCTCTTGACATGCCGAGTCAGACGCTGCTGTTAGTTTGCCGGAGCCATCTTGGAAAATCGTTTCTTCCATTTTGGTATTAAAATCTAATATATATTACGAGGAATTGCTTCATTCCCAGAATTTGACTTTTGTCGCTTAAGAGATTTATACACAGTACGGTTTGAGATTACGTCTTTTTATCTCAAAAGAGGCGAAATAAAATTGGTAAAAAAAAAAAAATAAATAAATAAAAACAAACAAAAAAAACCCAAACAATCACAACAACGATTTCAGTTCTAGATAAACATGGCTATTAGGAGATTTTCAATAAATGTTAAATGCAATCTTCATTTAGAAAGTTTAGTAAATACATTATTTTTTTTTCATTTAATTATCGTTCGACTTTATTATTGTAAGCGAGCACATTTGGTTGAATTAATCGAGAAAAGAGTTTTGGGCAATTTGGTGTGAAGCGAAGTATTGAAAAACTAGCGGGACCTCTGGATATACATCAGAAAAATAATCTAATTATCCCTGCGTTTGATATGTTTACTTAAGAGCTATTGCAATTGCTCAATATGTAAAAAGTATAATGATCTTGATTTAACTCCCTCTCACTCTTTTTTTCTTTCTTTTCTTTTCATTTTTTCAATATGTTCGATTGAAACAGATTAGCATTATCGCTTCTGTGTGCTCACCCCCTATATCTTTCTCCTACTCTCTTTCTTTCTCTCTTTCTTCCTATTTTTTCTGTGTAGCATGTCCTTTTTCTTCCCTTTATTTCTTGATGATAAAAACGGAATGGTCCATTAATTAGCTAAAGTGACGATACTCATAAGAAATGAGAATTTGGCGATTAAGCGACACCAGATAATCAGGATTTACATATTTGGCTTCCATCTTGGACGATTTAGACGACCTGATTTTTAACCAGCGGGTGTTACAAGATGATAACAGTCGGAAGATAAAGGAACAACAGTATTAATGTATAGATGTTAAATGTAGTTTTCATTTAGAAAGTTTAGCAAATAATAAATTATTATAATACTTAATTAATAGTTAATTATTAATTAATGAACTATTAATTAATATTAATATTAGTATTGATATTAGTATCAATATTAATTAATATTAATATTAGTTAACTAATTAAGAGTTAATAAGAGGGTGTTGCAAGATGACAACGGTCGGAAGATTAAGGAACAAGAGTATTAAGATATAGAAATTTGTATTATTTACATTTTTCGGAATTTTGTCCTCATATTTATTGTTATATACACAACGTTTCGGCCGATGTGCCCTCCGGCCGTCTTCATGTATAATCGGGAACCTTCGCGGAACTTTGAATCGAACTCTTTATTTAATCCATTGGGTTAGATTGTTCTCATTCCGTTTACCATGGCCGGGTACAAGTGTTAAGCCATTTAACTTAGCTTAACATTTGTACCCTGTCACGTTTAACGAAATATTCTGTTATTTTTGTCTGTAGTCAGGATTGAACCTGCAACTTAACCCTTACATCCGTTGCACCATGTATCCAACTGGTTGCAGGTTCAATCCTGACAACCGTACATTGGTCGAAACGTTGCGTATTTATATACATAAAATAAAGTTTGGTATGTCGTGTCGACCTTATCCTCCGAAAAGAGGAGTCATTCAGATTCGAAATATTGCATACCGATTAATATCCTTCTAACTAAGAAACACATCAAATTTGGTTATTGATTTCTACTGATTAAGGGATATAATTAATTAATCAAACAAAAATCAAACGATTTTCGGAAAGCGTCGTATATAATAGCACCTGCTGATACGCCAGCAACAGTAGCTTGTCTGCTGTCTGTATCAGCAGTCATTCAAAATGTCCGCTCTATTTCTATTAATAAGTCAACACTGTTGAATGCGATTGTTTTGTAATTTAATACGAACTGTCAATTTTTTTGGAGAAATCAACTTTTCAAACCAAATTTATCTTTTTAAATCTAAAAAAGAAAAATGAAAACCTTTTCAATATTTTTTACGAATACTTTCATGTTTCTTAGAATAAGATATATCCATTTTTAATCAGCGAAACTCAAAACTTTTTTTTAATGAAACTATTCATAAAATAAAGAAATTTGAATTAATATGCGAAATATTCTACCTACAAATAAGTTAATGTTTAGTTATTAGCAATTACAAAATTTAAAATTCTCTTACGCACGAAAAAGTTTTAGAAAAAAATCATTCAAGCGATTAAAAAAGGAATATAAAAAAAGTGGATACCCACATACTATTATTTTCATATTTCTTAGAATGAAATATAATTGAATATATCCATTTTTAATCAGTGATTTTTTGAAAGAAGAATAACGAAATTTAAATTAAAACCCGAAATAAAATGTTTAATTGGCTTCTTTGTTACTTTTGTTTTAGGGCTCAAAAAAAAAAAAAAATACAATTAAAAATTGAATATTAAATTGTCTTATGTACGAAAAAGTTTTAGAAAAAATCATTTAAAACATTCACAAGTTACTTTTTAAAATATTATTCTCAATGTTGTAAACAAAAAAAAATCGTAAATTCTTAGCGATTAAAAAAATGGGATATTAAAAAAAAACACATATTATTATTTACAAATTGCTAACTGGATTTATATTTAACCCAATGAAATTTGAATAATATGTAGTATTATATAGTTTTGCGTAGAAGGTTTACTTATTCTTGGACTGTTACACTGTGTGGGTGTATGTGTGTGGGTGTTTTATTAATCTTCTGGTGTGAATAAAAGAATAGAAAAAACCCTTAATAAATAGTCACTCTTACAAAGTATATCCAATACCTGTGTTCATCTTCTATGAATATTTAATAATTATTGAATGTTTTCATTCTAGTCGGTGACGACAGCCGTTCATTCGGTGATGACGTCAAAAGATCTTTTGTTCTAACCGCTGCAATGGTATGAAAAAAAGAAAGAAAGAAAAAAAGAGAAAGAAAAAAGAAAAAGAAACAAAAAAAAAAGAAGAAAATAAATAACGTTTTTAATTACGTATTGCTTTAAAAAAATAAACAAAAAACCCAAATTACTATACATTTAATTAACCATTGAAATTAATTATTGAATCTATTATTGAGACAGTTGTTTGTGTTAGTATTGCAATGTATAATTTCAATTAAACTTAGTTTAAAAAATATTTTTCAACATTAAATGTATAGTAATTTTTTTTGTTGTTGTTTATTTTTTAAGCAATACGTAATTAAAAACAACCTTAATCCCCTAAAACCGTAACCCAATTCGCAAAATGTTAATTCATAGACTGTAGTTAAACTGTCATTGGGTACCACCCAAAAATTTTCCGTTTTGATTTTCCGACCTAAATCAGAAGTCAGCCTTATATGGATACTTCGGACTATTATCCTCATTTTTAGGAGGGTATGTTGTAGGAGGGCATGTTATGAAGAATCCAGATAATACAAATAAGTGGTCGGGGTATGACACTAAACTACACTGCATTTCAAATTATTAACGATGTGACATTTTTTCATTTTCTACAAAAAATACCGATTGGAATTTAACAAAATTTCCACAGTATAATGGAAATAGATGTATGCGCGGGCTGTATAAAAACTGTATTGTTCTGCACAACAGGAAACAAACAGTGGCCATTTGCAATATCAACACAATATAGAAGTGTCCCAGATATTAAACAAGTGTCATTATACTCGTGCAATTATGGGTCCGAAATGTGACTTGACCCCTTCTGAGAAAGAAATAACATCTGAACTTTTCAAAGGCAAGTCTACATTAGAAATATAAAAAATAATTGGAAGATATCACCAAACTGTGAAAAGATTTATTGCAGCTCCTACGAAGGTACGTAAGAGGGCCGATAAGGATCAATCGAGGGTTGTTTCACGACGTTCTTTGTCACGAATGAAACGTGAAGCTGTAAATAACCCAGGCCTGACGAGTGGAGCACTTTTGAAGCATTGGAGAAGCAACAGTGGCTAGAAGTAGTCGCTGCCGTCTTCTGAAAAATGTCAGGGCATCAGTGAGACCAGTGGCAAAACCTCGATTGACAAAAATACAAATACGTTTGAAATGGGCAAAGGAGAACATAAAGGCCCATTTCTCAAAAGTACTGTTCACAGATGAAACTCGTGCAAGACTTGATGGCCCTGATAGCTGGGGCAAAGGTTGGGTTGTAAATGGACGAGATCCTCATCACCGGCTTAGACGCCAACAAGGAGGAGGAGGTATTAGGATTTGGGCTGGTTTTATTAGAGCTATCATGGTTGGCTCGTGGAGAGTGCCTAACGGTACAAAAATAACTGCAGATGCTTATAGAGCTTTCCTCAAAGAGCACCTGGAATCTTTACTAAAAAGGCAGAGAATCACTTTCAGGAGAACCATCATATTTATGCAAGATAATGCTCCTTCGCATTCAGCGCATAAAACTACAAAGTACCTGCAAAAATTAGGCTTCTGTGAACCTTGGAAGATGAACTGGCCAGCCAATTCTCTAGACTTAAACCCAATTGAAAACTTGTGGAGCATTCTGAAGTGACGTGTTTATGAGAATGGACACCAATTTAAAAGTACAGATGACTTGTGGCAGGAAATAGTCAACGTATCACGTGAAATTACATCAGAAGAGATCCAGAAATTGACATGTTCGATGGACCAGCGCCTTTTCCAAGTCATTTTTAAAAAAGGATCATATATCTCATATTAACTAACTTCTCTATCACTTTTGAATTCTTTTTACTATTTTTATTTCAATGTAATTTTATCTTTGTAACTGTATGTATCCATAAAATCTATAAATGAAACAATAAAAATATTATTTTCTTTTTTACCGGGTTTTTTATTACAGCTCGCTAATAATTTGACACATGAATAATTTCAGTAAATTAGGTAAATGACCATAACTTCTGTTCTTTTTGTAGAACCTTACAATTTTTATGGAGTAGGTGTATATACAGGTTGTCATCATTCTCTGATAATCTCGTTAAATTCCAATCAGTAGTTGTGAATAGGAGGAAAAGTGTCACTTCTGTAATAATTTGAAACGCAGTGTATATCTGATGGTGAGGCTCCAGTTATAGAGCTCTGACGAGGGTGGGTACCCTTTCTCTGTCATTACTTCCCGGTTCACTCTGACCTGAAGTATTAGTCCATGTTAGGGTTATATCTACGTGGCAGATTTGCGGCCCCTGTGCGCAACTATGTCAGTTTTAATGTAATAAAAATATCATATTAAATTAGAAAGACTAATGAAATTAAATAAGAACGAATATAAAAAGATTACACTTATTTTAATATTATATTAATTGATTTCTTAATAAAATTATATATAGGATTGCTTTTAATACGTTTGAGAATAACATGACAGTATTAGAAATCAGTAATAGCAAATACTTATTTATTAAACCCAGATTTATTAAAATCATTATGAAAATTATTCCCACCATATAATATGTAAATCTTTATTTCAAGCTGATATTTGATATTATTTCGTAATTTAATAACTTGAACAATTCTCGTTCAATTGATCTCAAATTTTAACGACATGGGTTGAAACAACAGCTGTTAAATTGTGAGATCGTTTGAAGGAGAATTGGTCAAGTTATTAAATTACGAAATAATATCAACTATCCGGACGCATGGAAATTCCATGGTAGTTGATAATAAAGATTAACCGCCATCTTATGCCTCTACACTTCTTTTGCTTGTGTTAAGATACTTATGCAGGTGAGAGCACTTTACAGTGGAGATCCCTTGTGGCATAAAGTTTGATCCGTGTTGTGTAGTATCCTATAATTATTTTCCGTTGGTCGGTGCATCTAGAATCCTATGATCCTGGTGTTCCTCAGTGTGTTACGTAGTGCCTTTTCTTTCAAGGCATTAAATAGATATATGTTATATACCTTCTTACTGCTTATTCTTACTCTGGTCGTCTATTCTTCTGGCCGGCTTGGTTCTTCTATCATCTATCTTGGTCTGGTCTTGTCGTGGTGTTTCTTGGGGACTTCGGGTCTGGTTTCGGTTGCTAGGGATTTCTTGTTATCAGAAGCCCTGTGTCATTGTTAGCTTTTAGTAATAACCACAAGACTTCGATTTACGATGATGTTACTTTATTCGTAGATCCCCCAGACCAGACATCTGCGCAGTGAGACTCACATCTTGCTAGCTTCGCTTCTAAGTTCTAACTCTAACTAACCGAGTTGCTTACCCCTTAAACCGGAAGGGGGCTTTCTATGGGGTTTCCGTTCTCACGGTCTATCCCCAGAAAGCAAGGTCAGAGTGAGGTCAAACGCTGTCACTCACTCTCAAGGCCATCAGCTGCACTAATATGATTTCTACACTCTTGTCATAATTATTAGGTAAATAATGATTATGTAACAAGTGTTAATCCTTGTTTGTTGGTCCGTTCGTCCGTGTTAAGCACGAGCAACTGAACACCATTCCATCAAGGCCTTTAAATAGTTAACCAACCACGTATTCGAGCGTGTTGATTGGCCGATTCAGTCCATGCGGCCATGAAGAGTCTATAAATTCAAGTTGTGACCTCCTTAAATACTCAAAATATTCCAACAGCCTGTATCTCCTCATTCTCTACTTATATCCCGAGAGAGAAAAAAATAAAAGGATCTTTTACAATTTTGTCGCATCAGTTTCTTTCACTATTCAATTTATTTGTTTATTTCACTGAAATAACATCCGAGATAAATCGTTATAGATTTCTATTTGTATTTAACAATTTCCAACTTTTCCAAGTTCTCTTTACGTAGTTGACGTTCTCTAGTCATTACTTGATTTCTTTCTTCCACTGTTCTCGTTCTTTCACCTTTTCACTTTCTTTCGCTTGTTCTCATCCTTTCTCTACGACTGTAAACATTACACCTCCTGAATATTGTAGTGTAAGGTATTGTATGAATGGTTTGGTTTATTTTACGGTATATCAATTTCAGTGGGTCATTTAATGCCGAAAAAGTTTTGAAATAAATTCATTTTTACTGGATACTCAATTTTTTTATAAACATATTTTTCTATTTAATAGATGGGACCCTAACATGTACTACCATTCCGTGTCAGCATGGACCTGGGAGTAATAGTAATAAAGGGGGGATAACTATTCCCCAAACCTCCAGAACTGGAACCTCACCATCAGATAGAGTTTAACATCATTCCCAGGACATGAAGACCCTCACTCACCGCTCACGGTGTATAATTGGAAGTTACACGACCTGGCAGTTTGATAACCTAAAAGCTTTCGTGGCGTAGTGGTGAACGTGCTGGATTGCGACATCACACTAAGCGAATAATATAAGTGAAAGGAAGAAAAAAAGAAAGAAAAAACGTTCAAAAGAGAGAATCTAGAAAGAAAGAAAGAAAGAAAGAAAGAAGAAAATAAATAAAGAAATAAAGAAAAGAAAAACTAATATGAAAGAAAAGAAGTTGGTTTGGTATTAAATAACCCACAAAGGTTGATGTGCTGTCAAACAAAGAAACCAAGCCAAGCCATTAAGATGAGATAAATATTAATAAGAAAGAAAGAACGTAATAAACCAACAAGAAGGAAATAATTAAAGAAAGAAAGGAAGAAGAAAATAAAGAAATAAAGACAAGAAAAGACAAACTGATATTGTTACATACCCTTTTCATTACTTACTTCTTCTATTCTTCTTCTGACATCTTTTCCATCTTAAGTTCTTCTAGCGTCTCTTCTAACATCTTAACTTCGTCTTGGTGGTCGGTCGCACTTAACTCATTTCTTCTAATCAGTCTTGTTACCAAGACATTCATTAATCACAAGACCATGTTATTTTTCTTTAACTTTTATTTCCTTAACTAAACATTTCATGTAACTAACATCTGACTAACATAGCGCGCGTATGCAGTGAGTTCCAGTTAAGGCAGCACATCTTCTCTGCCCGACGTCAAACTGAAAACTGAGGACCCAACCAGGTCCCACGTGACTTTACGTATTTCGCGGGCTTTCTGTACTATTCCATGGAAAGTCCCGCCCGTGATATGAAAAGGGCCATCCCTTTAGAAATACAGGGGATTGACAATAATCTTATGCAACCGCATAGATTATGTAACAATATGAAAGACAAAAATATCATAAAGAAATAAGTTGGCTTTGGCATTAAATAACCCACGAAGGTTGATATGCTATTAAACGAAGAAACCAAACCAAACCCAATAGCTTATGGAATGTATTCATAATTGTCATTGAATGTGTCACTCAGTCGATTGACTTCCCCCTCCCTTCCCCCTCCCTCTTCCTTTTATGTTAATTTGATCTTCATTCGATGACGGTCTATAATTTCTCAATTTATTAGTTTTTATAGACATTTCTTTTAATCCTCAAAAGTTGCTAGGTGAAGTGTATTAAATAACGACCCTTAAAAGAATAGAACAGTTTCGTTTACGCATACAATTAATATAAACTATATTCCAAAAAACAAAAAACAAAACAAAAAAACAATTGAAATTTGCTACGAGCGAAAAGAAGAAGAAAAAGAAAAGAAAACAAACAAAAAAGACACAAGAGATTTATTGAGGCGTGTAAAGGCAACATGTGTCGAAAACCTTCGATACAGTTTTTTTATTTTTTAATTTTTTTGTTCCGCTTTAGGGCACCTGGCAATATGTGCGACCAAATAATAATAATAATAATAATAATAATAATAATAATAATAATACCTTTCCCTTCGCCATAAGAACAACTAAACTGGCGATGTGTGCTACCAAATCGAACCCCCCCTAACCTCACTCTCTCACTCCACCAATATATATATATATATATATATTATATATATATATATATATATATCTTTCATTCTTTCTCTGTCTGTCTGTCTGTCTGTCTGTCTCTTATACCCCCCCCAAATGTCAGCTGTATTAAAATTCGCCAACAAAGCAATGGAACGTGCCAATCGAATTTTATGAGAAGATGAACGGTTGATTTCAATGACAAAAAAACAAAAAAATGAGGAGTGTTTATGATTATCTTCGATATTTTCTTTTGTGAAACGAAATTGGCCAACTGTCACCAACAATGAATTTTTGGTTCCGTTTAGAGGAAAACCCGAACGACAAAAGACATTTATATTCATTGTGTTTGTTTGTTGGTTGGTTGGTTGGATTCTACGACCTGTCAACCTATTCGATCATCTGATGCCGAAGACGATTCATTTAAATTCATTCTTGATAGGTACTCATTTTTTTTTTAAATTCAATTTTTTCTATTTCTCTGAATGTTTGAGATGAGGCTTGAAGATTAGTGTTATCTGCGTTATTTGGACTATTGTTCCCATCTTCATTGTTATTTGTACAACGTTTCGGCCGATACGCCCTCCTATGGTTAGTGGAATGAGAACAGGATACCCCCGTGGACTAAATAAAGGGTTAGGTTCAAAGTTCCGTGATGGTTCCCGAATACGACAAGAAAGTTCCCTAGTTCGAAAAGAAGGTTCCCGAGTCCGAGAAGGTTCCCGAGTCCGACAAGAAATACCTGAAGAAGGCCGGAGGGCAGCTCGGCCGAAACGTTGTACAAATAACAATGAAGATGGGGACAATAGTCCGAATAACGCAGATAACATCATTTTTTTCTATTTAACTAATAAATGGGATCCTAATAGGTACCCACTTCTGCAGAGGGCTTTTGATTGGTTGGTTAGTTGGTTAGATTTTACGGCAGGTCAACCCTTGTTGGGTCATTTTATGCCGAAGACGTTTCGTTTTATTCATTCTTGATGGGTACTCAATTTTTTTTATAAACTCGATTTTTTAAACACATTTTAGAACTCATTTTGTTTTTATTAACACATTGATGGGACTCTAAGAGGTACTACCTCTCCGGGTCAGAGTGGACGTGGGAGTAATAGTGATGAAGGAGTACTCCCCATTGGTCAACTGTCACTTTTGGTGCCTGTCACAGGAAACCTGAACGACAAAAAACATTTATATTCATTGTGTTGGTTGGTGGGATTTTAAGGCATGCCAACCTATTGGGTTATTTTATGCCGAAGACGTTTTCTTTTATATATTCTTGATGGACAATCAATTTTTTAAAACGCAATTTTTTAAACATGTTTTTTCAACAGTTTTTTTTTTCAATTTTAAAAATCTATTTAACTCATAGATAGAGCCTTAACAGATACTACCACTCAGGATCAAAGTGTACATAGGAATAATGGCGATGAAGGGGAACACCACATTTCCCAGAACCCCAGAATTGGAAGTTCGCCATTAGATGCAGTTTAATGTCATACCCACCACATTTTTAGAACTGATTTTGTTCTATTTAACTCATAAATCGGACCCTAACAAGTACTACCACTCCGAGTCAGAGCGGATCTGGGAGTAATGGTGATAAATGGGTACTCCACGTTCCCCAGAGAATCAAAACTGGAACTTCATCATCAGATAGATTTTAACGTCATACCCAAGACAATAAGACTCTCAGCCACCGCCTTCTAGCACATATATGATAAAAAGGCGGAGGCGCGTGGTCTAATGGTTAGAGTCTTAGGGAAATGGACTCGTCGACCCGAGTTCAATTCCTGGACGAAGCTGTTTGCATTTCACATGGCGCTAATACCCTTGGGAAAGGTATGAATCCTACTCTCCCTCCAGCTATGGGCAAATAGAAGGGTAGATTGGGCTCTTTAATCTTGGCTAGGTGACCAGTCTAGGAGAAGGAAAACTCTGAATTCAAACCTGTTAAACTCCGCTTAAGAAATTGACCTTGTGTCACATCCTGCTTGTGCGGAGGGGTTGGTAAATATATATATGATAAAAAGGGTCATGGGTTTGTCATAAGAGCAATAAGGTTGGGACAATCATATAGGTGCTAGGTCTTGAAGTGGTTAGTCGAAGGACGTCGGGGGTGACGTAGTTTCTGTTACAGACAGACATACACATAATCTCAATTATAATAAGATTGTGAAGAAAAAAAAGAAGTAGAGCGTCACTTTCAAATCGTAAGGAGAAAAGAAGCCGAATTCTTTAATCATCGATATGATTGACGAAAAAAAATAAGCAGAATATATTCAAACCCTATCCAAACACGTATGGCACATAAGAGAGTTAACGGGTAACACCCCTCTAATAAAATGAGAAATTGTCAAAAATCCCAAGGCGGCCAATATGACTGTGCATCGAATAAAAATTGAGTACCTGCATTTGAAAAACAAGGTCTAAAAATAATTTCCATTTTTCGAACTATTGTCCTTGTCTTTATTGTAGTAGTTATTAACACAATGTTTCGGCCGCTATATCCTCTTGCCTTCCCCAGGTGTTTCCTGTGTATCCGAGTATAGTAATGATCCAATCTGAGAAATCATTTTTAATAGTTTGACAGTTGATCAAACAAGTATCGAAGAACCTTTTATGATCTCATTCAAATATTTACGACATTGTTTTTTTTTTTTGCACGCCTATCATTCCGACATGCGTCACGAGAAGAATTGCGATTATTTAGGGAAAAAAATGTTTATTGACGTTTCTTGTATAATACGAGGTGTAAAATCCAAAGGTGTCAGTCTTTTTCCATATTTTTATTTTTAAGTAATTTACTTTAAAAAAACAATTTGCTTTAGCCTTTTCAATGATTGGTTCCCATATTGTGTTCATCTCTATACTTGGTCTACTCAAGAGGTTACTGCAGCCCAACGTATGTGCTGCTGCTTTGAGACATCTTCTTTTCCAATATCCTCCCTTATCTATTATTCTAACTTTATCACACAAGGGTAGATGTTTTTCCCTGTTTCATTCTATAAATGGTCAGCCATACCTGAATTTTCTGTTTCCACTCGTACCACTGCTTTTCGATGTTCTTTTAGTCTTACTTTCAGTGGCCAGCATGTCTCACCTTTGTAAACTTTGCCACAGCTTCATAGGATGGAATATACGCAATTTTTGCTCGTGCTGTACTCTCTTAATGACTACCACAATAAAGATGAGGACAATCGTCCGAAAATCGAAATGATTCACATCAAGCTCATCTAAAAAATACAAAAAAATAAGGTCTCAAAATGTTGGCTTTGAGTTACTCTTATCACGCTTTTAACAATTTCTATACACAGCATAGTTCGCCCGAGTTCAAATCCTGGACGTGGTAATTGCATTTCACTTAGCGCTAATACCCTTGGGAATGGTATGAATCCTACTCTCCCTCCAGCTATGGGTAAATAGCAGGGCAGATTGGGCTCTTTAACCATGGCTAGGTAACCAGTCTAGGAGAAGGAAAACTCTGAATTCAAACCTGTTAAACTCCGCTTAAGAAATTGACCTTTTGTCATATCCTGCTCGTGCGGGGGGTTGGTAATATATATATATATATATATATATATATATATATATCGGCTGTCTATCCCTTATCACGCCTTTAACAAGTACTATACACAGCAGAGTCTAGTTTGGAGGTTCGTAATGTAATGGCTAGAATCGTAGGAAAATCCTGGACGAGGCTGTTTGCATTTCACATAGCGCTAATACACCTGGGAAAAGCATTCATCCAACTACTTTCCATCCAGCTATGGATAAATAGTAGGACAGACTGGGCTCTTTAACTTTAGCTAGGTAACCAGTCTAGGAGAATGAAAACTCAGAATTCAAAACGGTTAAACACCGCTTAAGAAATTGATCTTGTGTCACATCCTACTCGTGCGGAGGGCTTGGGTAAATATATACACACAAAAGTGCAAAACTGCCACCACCACCTTAAAGGTGTCACCAGGGGGCGAAACCGACCCCTCACAAGCCATCCCTACCTATGCTGCTGCCGATATGTAACCCTTGGCGATGGTTTCAAAATAGCGCACATGCGATAGGATCTAAGGGCAGAACTATTCCCCCATAAAAAAAGTGGGGTTGGTGGATCGAGCCCGTGATCCCTTTAACGCTGACAGTCACGTGATGGTAATTGAAATTACCAGAACTTGATGGTCAGTGGTAGATTTAACCAACCACTTAACGGTGTTGAAGCGTGGTTTATTTGATTATTGAAATTATTAGTATTATTACTAAATTGTTTTTCTTTTTCTTTTTCTTTTTTTTTCTTTGTCTCATTGTGACAGTTTTGTACTGGCCGAACGTTGTCCGTTTGGCCCCTGACCAGCTATTCCAATCATAACATTGGCTCAATATTTGGCCCCGGGCATCTCTTATTGGTTTTCGATTCAACGAGGCAAGACGAAATAAATCAAGCGGGAAACGCATTGACTGATGAGACCATCGATCATGGCCGATGGAATATTTAAGCCGAGCGAAAAAAAAAAAAAAAAAAAAAAAAGACATTAGACAGATGTACTGTGAGACAACAGCACTTTGAAGACACCATTCCAATATCTTATTATAATGGAGATTCGGTGTCTGTCTGTCAGTAACCGAAACTACGTCACTGCTTACATCACGATACTCTCAGGAATTGCGTATGTTTATCAAAGAGTGTTTAATTTTTAGTCATAATCAATAATTATTATAATGATTCGGTGTCTCTGTCAGTAACTGAAACTACGTCACTGCTTACATCACAATACTCTCAGGAATTGCGTATGTTTATCAAAGAGTGTTTAATTTTTTAGTCATAATCAATAATTATTATAATGGTGATTCGGTGTCTGTCTGTCAGTAACCGAAACTACGTCACTGCTTATTACTCTCAGGAATTGCGGTTTATCAAAGAGTTTCATTTTTATCATAATCAATGATTATTATAATGGAGATTCGGTGTCTGTCTGTAATCGAAACTACGTCACTGTTTACGTCACAATACGCTCAGGAATTGTCTATATTTATCAAAAGTATTTATCTTTAGTCAAAATCATTGATTATCATAATGGAGATTCGGTGTCTGTAATCGAAACCACGTCAGTGCTACGTCACAATACTCTCAAGAATTGCGTATGTTTATCAAATAGTATTTCATTTTTAGTCAAAATCATTAATTATTGGACATTCGGTGTCTGTCTAACCGAAACTACGTCACTGCCACGTCACAAATACCCTCAGGAACTGCGTAAGTTTATCAATGAGTATTTCATTTTTAGTCAAAATCATTGATACATAGAATAAATCTTATCTATTAACCATGTCTCTATGAAAATCTGAGTTAGATTTGCCTCAAAACAGCCCACATTGTTAATGCGTTTTAAAATCCTGCAATGTGTCCTATATATCCCTAAAAATAAAAGTTTACATAATATATGGTGTGGTTAATTTGCATACTGGTTTTAACAAAATCGGGTTTAATAGATAATTACTAGGTATTACTGATTTTTGAAAAATATTGCCGGAGCAGGGCGGGGGGTGGTGTATAAAAATTCAATGTCAGAGAGTTTTTATCATAAGTGAGTAAAATCATCAAATTTATTAAAAAAGTGAAAAAAAAAACCAAAAAAAAAAAAAAAACATTTGAAATGGAAACATATTTCTGTCCCAACAAATAAAATGTTATTAATTAGTAATTAAATGATTATTTTGAATATCTTACACATAAGTTTTGGTATTCATTTATTTGTAAACTTTGTTACTAAAAAAAAAGTTGAATTATAAGAAAACTTTTAATTCTTTTATTATTATTAATATTGAATATTTAAAAAAAGATTAAAAGAAAAAAGATTAAATAAGATAAAACATTTAATAAATCGAAAATAAATGAATGAATTAAAGGATAAATGAAATAACATTATTGTGACGTAAGCAGTGAGGTAGTTTCGGTTACAGACAAATTGAGAACGAATCTCCATTATTTATAGAGATGTGTGTAATCTTTTTATATAAATGAACAAAATATAAATAAACATGAATATTTGGAACTCGTATCAAGTAGGTCCTCCATTTACCTGTTTCAGTGATTGAATTCGATTTTTCATAGATTTGATTAAGTTATCCACAATCAGCTGATCCATATCTTGCCACGCCTTTAACAATTTTTCTTTAAAAGTTGCCACTGACGTGATTTTGGTCGATGTTTTCGGTCAAGCTGCTTCCAAACGAGTTCTATCGGATTCATGTTGTTACATAATTATTAGATACCTAATGATTATGGCAATAGTGTAGAAATCATAATGGCGATTAGTGCAGCTGATGGCCTTGAGAGTGAGTGACAGCGCTTGACCCCACTCTGACCTTGCCTTCCAAGGATAAATCGTGAGAACCGGAAGGCATAGAAGACCTGTTCCGGTTTAAGGATAGAAGTAACTCAGCAGTTAGCAGGTAGGAGCTCGAAGGTGTAAGTCGCATTTCTATGCGCATCCTGTCATCTGCGCAGATTGTCTGGTTGGGGATTTGGAAATAAAGTAACATCAACGTAAATCGAAGTCTTGTGTTTATTACCTATAAACTAACAATGACACAGGGCTTCTGATAAGGATAAATCCCCAACAGAAACCAGACCCGGAATCCCCATAGAAGACCAGACCTTAGAAGATTCCAGACCCAGACGCAAGATGTTAGAAGATAGAACCAAAGCCGACCAGAAGAAAATACGACCAGAGTAAGAAGTAAGAAATGGTATACAACATTTATGCTGATTTGGTACGGTGAAAACGTCAGTACGTAACAATGTCAGGACCATCTATTTGAGCCATAGATAGGATCCTAAAATGTACTACTGTTACATAATTATTAGATTCCTAATATTTATGTGCAGTAGTGTAGAAATCAAAATGGCTGTTATAAGTTGCAGCCCACGGCCTTGAAGGTTGAATGACAAGGCTTGAACTCAGTCCTAACCTTCCGGTGGATACCGTGAGAATTGGTAGAGAAGACCCTCTTCTGGTTTAGATTAGAAATAGATTTTAGTCAGTCGGCCAAAAACAACGACGGTGGTGAGTCGTATTATGCACGCTCCGACTCAATCCGCGCAGGTAGTCTGGTGGGGATTTCGAAATAAAAAAATGATCTAAGTAAATCGAAGTCTTGTGTTATTATCTAAAAACTACCAATGACACAGGGCTTCTGATAAAGAGAAATCTCCAATGGAAGACCAGACACGAAGTCCCCAAGACGAAGTCCAGACGCTAGAAGAGACACTAGAAGAAGAACTTAAGATAGAAAAGATGAACAGAAGAAGAATAGAAGTAAGTAAAGAAAGAGGTAAACAACACTACTAGTCTGGGTCAGAGTGGACCTGGGAGTAATGGCAATGAGGGGTGCTCCATATTTTCCAGATTTAGATGCAGTTTCCTCCATTAGATGCAGTTTAGTGTCAGAGTGGACCTGGGAGTAATAACAATGAATGGGCTACTCAATATTCTCAAGATCTCCAGAAGTGTAGCCTCACCATTAGATGCAATTTAGTGTCACATTCAGGATATCCTATTTCTAAGGGAAAACAAATTGAATCTAAACTCATTTGCTAAAATGTCCATGAATCGAATTTCTCTGCCAAACATGCAACTTTCCCGCCAATCAATAAAGATGGCGTCAGAATTCTTCTTGAGTTGGATCTTTTTTCTGGCTACAAAAGCGATTTAACAACAGCTTGAAACAGTGCCTAAAAGACATTCGTTCCAGCTTTGGACATTCCCTTCTTCTTCTTCTTCTTCTTCTTCTTCTTCTTCTTCTTCTTCTTCTTCTTCTAATTATTGTTATTATTATTATCATTATTATTTCTTCTTCTTCTTCTTCTTCTTCTTCTTCTTCTTCTTCTTCTTCTTCTTATTATTATTATTATTATTATTATTATTATTATTATTATTTCTTCTTCTTCTTCTTCTTCTTCTTCTTCTAATTATTGTTATTATTATTATCATTATTATTATTCTTCTTCTTCTTCTTCTTCTTCTTCTTCTTCTTCTTCTTCTTCTTCTTATTATTATTATTATTATTATTATTATTATTATTATTATTATTATTATTTCTTCTTCTTCTTCTTCTTCTTCTTCTTTCTTCTAATTATTATTATTATTATTATTATTATTATTATTATTATTATTATTATTATTTCTACTTCTTCTTCTTCTTCTTCTTCTTCTTCTTCTTCTTCTTTCTTCTTCTTATTATTATTATTATTATTATATTATTATTATTTGTTCTTCTTCCCCTTCTTCTTGTATTATTATTATTATTATTTGTCGTTGTTGTTGTTGTTGTTGTTGTTGTTGTTGTTCTTCTTCTTCTTCTTCTTCTTCTTCTTATTATTATTATTATTATTATTATTATTATTATTATATTCTTTTTGTTGTTGTTCTTCTTCTAATTTGTTATTTTTGTTGTTGTTGTTGTTGTTGTTGTTCTTATTCTTCTTGTTCTTCGTGTTCTTTCTTGTTTTTATTCTTCGTGTTCTCCTATTTGATTCTAATTGAACACGAGATATTAGTTCGAATGCAAGTAAACGTTTATCTTTTCTCTTTGTTTATTCTTCTTCTTTTTCTTTTTTTTTAACATTTTGTTTTTCTATTCTTGTTCTGCTGAATGAAGCAAGCCATTTCTAAATCTTTGCTATTTGAGAAGCCAGCAGCTTTTCACTGTGTCCTCATCAACAAAACCCCAGGTGTCTCATTTGTCCAGTTGTGATCCACACATAAAAGCGAATAATTCTGCAACCTAACCTTGATGTGACAGTTTCTCTTTTAATTTATTCACTCTGTTATATTCCAGATGGCCATCAACTCGTCTGCTTGCTTACGGATGCCATTAAACGATCCAGTCATCTCGCCGAATCCCGTCGCCTCCAGAAAAAAAAAACCGTTCGATTCTTGCAAACATATCACATCAATACAAACAATTAGGGCTTTCAAGACAAAAACAAAACAAACAAACCCAAAAAAAAACAAAGAAAAACAAAAACAGCAGAACGTCAAATTTCCAGCGCTTAATAATTGAATTCACTAGAAAATGACTGATGCAACTGATCTGGACTTCATGGCTGGTGGCCATTACGGACTGTCCAATCATTTGCGCGCCATTTCTGACAACACATATACACTTCTCGTTTATTGGTTGTAGCTCTATGCAAATGAACGGAGATTCACCCCCCCCCCACACACACATTTGCTTGGATCCAACGCTAGCCTCGATTTTAATAGAAGATTCATATTTCAATACGAACGAGCCGTTTCAGAGAGAGAGAGAGAGAGAGAGAGAGAGAGAGAGAGAGAGAGAGAGAGAGAGAGAGAGAGAGAGAGAGAGAGAGAGAGAGACACACACCTGGAGTCGCAGGGCAGAAGGTATTAAACTCACCAGAGCATGAAATGTCATCTGAGACACCGGCTGGTGAGTCTCATCTCTTTGCCTTTACTTCAGGGATTACAAAAAAAAAAAAAAAAAAAAAAAAAAGGAAAAAAAGGAAAGAAAAATATTTTTCAAAAGTAAGCAAATAACCTGACGCGTACTTGTAAAAGTTTTGATCTAAAAAAGATAGTTAACTTTCTTGGACACTCTTAAAACGTATATATATATATATATATATATATATATATATATATATATATATATATATAATCAATGGTAATATTATGGATTTACACTCATAACTTGAAGTTTCATGGTAAGGCAATCATCAGATGAGTCAATAACTTGTTAAATAAGAGAAGTGAACTCGTTTCGAAATGTAGGCATTTGAACACATTTTTACTGTGTCACTTACCACCTGACCCTAATTGATCCCTTAATTTTCGCCCTCCTTTTATTTATTTGAAAAAAGAAAGAAAAAAAAAAGAAAGAGAAATTCATCTGAACATTAAAACCAAAGCAAGTTTGTTTGATTATCATGTTTTTTTTTAAACATCACGTAAACACGATCCACGTCACATAAACGTTAAACAAGCCACAGTTAAAAAAGAAAAAACAATTTTTAGCTTTATATTTCCCATCGCGTGAAAACGCTTCACGTTTATATAAACGCTAAAAAATTACTGGGTTTTAAAATCCCAACCATTTCACGACTGGTTTTTAAGATCTCAACCATTGGACTCATCTGATGATTGGATTACCATGAAACTTCAAGTTATGAGTGTAAATCCATAATATTACCATTGATTATAAATCTGCTCTGCTTTATTAGCATTGAGCACCTTTTCATGCCAATACTTTTCTCATTTTTTCATTCTCTATTCATTATATATATATATATATATATATATATATTATATATACGGTCAGTGAAAGAATTTGAGTCCATTCGAATTAAACACCAAAAATTGAAGCGGGCTGTTATAAAAGGTGATTTTCAGTCCAACAACGTCCAAAGTGGAGAAGTTCCAACATGTAGATCATATGGAAGAGTATGTCTCTCTAGAGCTGGTCTGATGAGTAATCTGAGAAAACAAAAGGATACAGTGTCAAATGCTACTGGCACGGAAGTATGTTCATTATGTAGTAGATTCCTTCCGGAGTCTCAGTGAACGGAAGGGTCATCTTCGTGCTTGCACCTGTCGGGTACTTGCAAAAAATAGAAAGAATAAGAAATGGTCTCACTTGTGCACGAGGTGACAGCCAACACACACACACACACACACACACACACACAACACACACATATATATATATATATATATATATATGAACATGCTACTATTAAACACACTCGCCTACCCGATTTTAACAGCATGTAAACCCACTATAACACTTGAACTTTTATAACTCTTCTATAATGCACCCTTTCTAATAATCTATCAACAATTTCTTCAAATAAGAAATTTTCTCCTGAAGATGACCGAAGGTCGAAACTAGTTGAGAAAAACAACATACAAGAAATATTCCTGATTGTCTTAATAATTTTTGTTCACACTATATATATATATATATATATATATATATATATATTCATGAGTTAGAAATAGTTTTTATGTCCTCTGTAAATGGTTAAGCGGTTTGGTTTTTATAAAAGCTACACTTGGTGGAGTAAAAAAAAGGTTTGAAAGTAAGATAAATTGTTACCCATGAAAGATATGTCTAATAATAATAATAATAATAATAATAATAATAATAATAACAATGATGATAATAATAATAATAATAATAATAATAATAATGATAATAATAATAATAATAATAATAATAATAATAATAATAATAATAATAATAATAATAATAATAAAAGATACCTAATAATAGAATATGCCAAATAATAAAAGTTTAATGATAATAAATGATACCTAATAATAATTGTTTCCTAATAATGAAACAAATAATAATAAAAGTTTCCTAATAATAAAATATTCCAAGTAATAAAAGTTTAATAATAATAAATGATAGCTAATAATAACTGTTTCCTAATAATGAAAGATAACTGATAATAAAAGTTTCTTAATAATAACAGATTCCTAATAATAACAGATTCCAAATAATGAATATCTAACAATAAATGTTTCTTAATAAATAAATATACCTAATAATAAAAGAGGCCAAATACTAAACGAGACAAAATAATAAAAGTTTAATAATAATAAATGATACCTAATAATAAAAATATGCCAAATAATAAAAGATGTATTATTATAAAAAAAACTAAAAAATAATTTTTTAATGACAGTTTTTTAACGTATAGAGTTATACAAGAAAATGATCTACAAACAAGAAATTTCACTTTAACCTTCACATACTTTAAATTTAAATAAATAGATATTTCTATATCCAATTGTATATCCGGTTTAATTATGCACACGTCTAAAAAATATACTTTTACATAATCTAAAATTAAGATAAAAATTTTTTTAAAGAAAATGTTTTTTACACTCAGATTAAAATATAAAAATTTTGATATTGAAATATTAAAATGTTAAGTCGCTTGGTTTAAGAGTAGAAAAAAACCTAACAAAAACAAATGACTCAACCGGAAGTGATTTCGTTTACATTTATCTTTAATGAAAAAAATATGGTTTAATATTATTTGCTATTATTAGCAAAATAGCCTTTTCATTTTAATTTATATAAATTTTAATATTGTTCTTTGAAAATTAAATGAAGTTATTCAATTAATTTAATGCTTACTTTAATAAATATGAGATTTTTAAAAATCTCTAAGAAATTGAATTAAGAGCGTAGCAACTTATTCTTTACATTTTTAAGGCAAACAATGCATATACGATTATTCTTTATGACGAATGTTATTTTTCATAAAAATACACATTTAAGTTTAATTTTATTCAGTATTAGATTACTAAAATAGCTTTTTAATTTTAGTTTATATAATTTTTATTTTGTTCTTAAATAAATAAATGCTTACTTTTTTTTAAAAGAATATTAATTTTCTTAAATCTCTAAGAAAATGAATTAAGAGCGAAACAACTACAAACATTTTTTTAGATGAATTTTATTTATCGAAAATAATATTTCAAGAATTTATTTTTCGACAGAATTTAACCGAATACAATTTAGTTTATTGACATTGATTTTTTAAACTCCCATCCTACTCACAGAATATTTTTCAAAAATTCATTTTTACATCGCCCAGAGGGTGTTTTTTATTTCGTTAATAATAATAATAATAATAATAATAATAATCGTATTAGTACGCCCCTTATCATCTTGCTGGTTTAAAATGAAACCATCCAAATCAGCCAAGATGAAATGCAAAAATACAAATACTGATTAGCTGATGTTGCTTATCCGCCGAATTCTTATTTCTTATTAGTGTCACCTCAGCCAAACAACAAGACCATTCCGTTTTTATTGTAAAGAAGAAAGGGAAGAAAAAGGATATACTACAGAAAAAATATAATAAGAAAGAAAGTTAGTTGTGGAAAGATAGAGAGTGTCGGTGAGTGCGCGGAAAGTGTTTAAATCGAACATAATGAAAAGATTAAAAGAATGACAAAAAGAAAAGAAAGGGTATGAGAGAGTTAAATCAAGATTATTATACTTTTGGCATATTGAACTATTTCGCAGTAGCTCTTAAGTAAACACATCGAACGTCGTAATAATTAAATTATCATACTGTGGTATATAAGTCCTGCTAGTCTATAAAATTATTCCGGTGTTATCTAATTGCTTTCACTTATTTCAAATATAATCTGTTTTTAGACTGCTTCAATGTGAGTGGTCAATTGATGTGTCCAGTATTGAATGATTATCGTTTGTATGATCAGTTTTGATCAATAGGGCATTGATTGATTGGGGATTTTGATCGATAAAGCTAAAGGGTGATATGATTGGTTATATGAAGCCAATCACGACATGTGAGTGTGTGTGTGTGTGTGTGTGTGTGTGTGTGCGTGCGTGTGGCGCACGTGTGTGGATTGATAGATACATAGATAATATATGTATTTGTATGACAATCTTTGTGAAGGCAGACAAAACTCTCTGACTCTCTCTCTTTCTCTTTCTCTCTATCTATCAATCTCTGTATATATATATATATATATATATATATATATATATATATATATATATATACATTCTTAAAGAATATTTCTTATACAATCTGACTTTTATTCGTCGCCGGTGTTTATACTTGAAAAAGAACCGGTCGAAAAGGCCTTCGTATTCCCCACATTTTATATTTTATTTTAAATGAAATATTACCATCTTATAATTGTATGATCTCCCTACATACATATGAGTTTTCCTATACCCAAAATGTATCATATATATATATATATATATATAATATATATATATATATATATATATATATATATATATATATCGCATATCGTAAGACAGACAGACAGACACACACACACACATACAGTCTTTCACATACAGTCCTGTTTCGCCATTTCATGGCTTCTCGGTGTAAATGATCGAAACCAGACCGATCTCTCATCAGTTAGATTTCTACGCAACCACTTTTTAAAAATGAAAACATATAAACATATTAGGCCGTATGGAGTGCTCTATCCGTTTTAAGAAGAGCTATGCAACTTTTACGGCCACCAGAAAATTCTATTTATAGATTGCTCAACCCACCAGGGATGGGAGCATATGTGTTGTCATTTACATACAGTCCATATACAGTGTGACTAGACAAGACAGGCTGCTTCAGACCGGAATCGAAACCGACCGATTTGTCATCAGTCAGAGTTCTTACCACCGCGCCATCTACACACTCACATTTTAGAAATGTATTTTACTGTAATAAACATATTAGGCCAGAGAGAGTGCTCTAGCTGTTTTAAGGAGAACTATTCAAGTTTTGCGTATTTAGCGGCCACCATAAAATTCCCTAAATATTTAAATTAACTTTTACTTTCAAATAATGGTAGGGGTAAGGTAAGTAGTCTGTGTCTGTCTGCTTGTCTGTCTGTATCTCTGTCGTTGTTTCTATGTTTCTCCGTCTGTGCGTATCTGTCGGTCTGCTAGCCTGCCTATCCCGCTGTCTCTGCCTCTGCCTCTGCCCCTCTCTCTATATATATATATAAGTGTGTGTATGTATATATACAGATGAATTGTTTTATGATAGTATTCTCTATCCAATTGTTAATATATGAAACTTCTACCTATGAGACTATAAATAAAAGGTGATATTTTAATTTTGTTTCTTTATACTGCTCTGTTGGTCAACATTTGAGCACTTTTTGATTCATCAAACGTTTCTAAACGATTATTCATTATCACATACTCATTATATATATATATATATATATATATATATATATATATATATATATATTGTGTGTGTGTGTGTGTGTGTGTGTGTGTAAAAATGGAAATTGGAAATGAATCCGACAATATGAGGAAGAATGAATAAAGAATAGAATGGATAATAAAAGAAGAATTTAATCAATATTACTTACACATGTGTTTCGGTCAGTTCATCTGTGTGAAAATATTTCGCACACAGAGAAGATTCGACATTCATCAGAGTGAAATTTTATTTTGAATGAAAAAATTCGTTGGGGAACAACGGAGAACTTTGGAAATGTTTGAATAGAATTTTTTTGAAAATCACATTTGGAACGCTGAAATAGACCGTTAGAATTTGGATATTTGATTTTTCTAGGGGTTATGGTAGAAAATAATTTTGTATTGCAAAAATAAAGTGTTATTAATTATGTTGAGAATTTTCTCGGAGCTTAGTTTGTTATTGTTTTCAATAACCCTTACCATAAACCCTAGAAAAATCAAATATCCAAATTGGATACAGTGATCTTTTGAAAAAGAGATATTATCTCGAAAATTCAAGAATTAAATACAGGTTAACACACAACATCATTGTTAACGTATTATTATTTTTTCTTTACACCTGCATTGTGATAGCCTTCAAAATCAACCTCCTAACCAATATATACACAATGCTTCAAGCAAATTATAAAACTCTCTTATATATATAATATATAATATATATATATATATATATATATATATATATATATATATATTGTTTCTAAATTTCGGGCCTATAGTCAGAGTATGTTTGTCTAAAAAAAGATTCCTCCTAAATAATGTGTCCGTTATTATTTCCCAGTTTCTCCAATTCCCTGTATCCAATAACCAAATGAACCCTGTCTATTGCTCCGAGTTTTCTATTGGGAGTTTTTCGTGGGCAAATGTCGGAAACATCTAACTCGTGCTATTCCATGTGGGGCCTTTCGAGTCGCACGCGCCGCGGTGTTTTATCCACTTAGAGTCTCCGACATCGTCGCTGGGCTGGCTCATTCGGTTTTTCGCGCGCATTTGCTCTTCGTAGTTCAGTCATGTAAAAGATCGGTGGTCGCCATTTTGTGTGGATCAAGTCACATCAAAGGGCGCGCTTGCATCGCCGCTCAAGTACTCAACAGGAATAAATGGCGGGGAGAAAGAGAGAGAGAAAGAGAGAGAGAGAGAAGAGAGAGAGAGAGAGAAAGAGAGAGAGAGAGAAGTGAGAGAGAGAGAGAGGGGGAGGGGGAATGGAGCCCCGCGAAGAGCGACTTAATCGTGGAATTGGTACATCAAAAAAGAAAGGTAGCGAGTGGAAATCCAAATATGAAAACGGGACGCTGGGGGAATGGCGGAAATTCATTGCACTGATGCGAGAATCAAAGTAAATATTGGTTTTATTTGATGGAATTGTTAAACATTCGGCCGCGGCGGCTGTGAATGGGGACTTCACTTCGCCATGGACATTTGTCAACCATTGGAGTTATTTGCTATACGACAAATTTACATTAAGATCTCACTTCATTATTGAATAGGAAGTCAGGGATTTTTTGTTGTTGTTGTTGCTGTATCTTTAGAATTTCGGGAAGCTCTTTTTTCTACTAACTTGGAAATTACGATCATCATCATCTTTATCATCATCATCATCATCATCATCATCATCCATTTTGAATTAACTACTGGACAAAAAAGTCTTCCCCGTGTCCTTTCATGACCATCTTGCTTATCTTTGCTAGACTCTGTTCCATTTCTTTCCTAGTAAACTCAATCCGATGTTAAACTCTATCTGATGGAGAAGTTCCAAATGAGGATCTCTGGGGGGGGGGGGTAGTATAATGGTGATAGCATTATGTATGCAATTAACATGCAAGCGTATAATAGCCCCGATGGGTTGACATACCCTTAAAATCAATCAATTGATAAGATATATGCTGAAGTATTAAGTGTGTGTCCGCGAATGTATGTGAATGTGAGTGCGTGTATGTGTATGAGAGAGAGAGAGAGAGAGAGAGAGAGAGAGAAGAGAGAGGGGGGAGGAGAGAGAGAGAGAGAGGGGGGAGATAGAGACAGACAGATAGACAGACAAAATTAACCTGTAGGCATATAATAACCACGACGCGTTGGCATGAGGTTAAAATCAATCAATTAATAGGATATATGCTGAAGTATTATGTTTGTATGTGTCTGTGTGTGTGAGAGATAGGGAGATAGATAGATAGATAGACAGAAAGATATATATATATATATACATATACATATACATATAAAGAAAATTTGAAAAAACAAATGTTCCGAAAATGGGATGAATTTAATTATCGATGTTTAAAACATTTCGGTTTCATTGAACCTTCATCAGGATGTATCTTGGGGTGAAGAAAATGATGGATGTTTTTATATGTGATAGGAGATGAAAATCTTTTTAGTTATGTAACTGTATTTGATCAGCGTTATATTTTTGAAAGGCAAGTCGCGATCTACTCACGCGAAGGTGTCATGACGCGTGACGCAACTCGAAGAAATGCAAAAGACGAGAAAAAGTATTAATGGACTGATTATTTTTAAGAGAACATAAGGAAACAAAGTGGGAATGATAACTAAATAAATAATTAAATGAAGCCTGGTATTTAGTAATTATTTAACACTATTTTAGCTAGAAACGGAGATATAATAAATAATACGTGTCGGTTATATATATATATATATATATATATATATATATATATATATATATATAGAGAGAGAGAGAGAGAGAGAGAATTAACCAGTAGGCATATAATAACCCCGACGGATTGACACGCCGTTTAAATCAATCAATAATCTTTAAAATATTCTATGACACGTGTCATTATTCGGTAGCCGACTGTTTGCAACTTAAAAATGAATTTCAGAATTAATATGGCGTTTATTATGTGACGTAGATGTTTTCTGTTTTGATGTTTTTTTTCTTTTGTTTTTGCGTCGTTCAAAAATAAAAACAAAAAACTTTTCATATGAATATAAAACCCCCCTAATATTGTTTCTTTTTTATGGTGCTATTTTTTGTTTTTGTTTTTGTCTTTACTTGTTACGCTTCATGACCAAAAACTTTTCTTCAAACCGAAAACATGCCGTATATTCCGTTCTCGCGAACTAGACAGATTGAAACATAAAATCTATTCTCATTGTCAGTTATTGTTTAAAATAGCGACATGACGTAAAAGATTGAAGCTAAAGGCATCAAAAATAAATAAATAAACGCGTTCTTTTAGTTCCAAGCAAAATGTCGACTGAGAAGGAAACATCTGTGGTGCTAATTTCTCGCTCGACTAATCCTGAAGGGCGATATTATTATTTGAAAAAAATAAAATGAAATAGGCTTGTTTTAAGACATTATTAAAAATGGAGTGTCGTCAGGTGATGACTTCTGTTCGGCCATAAGCTTTTGTAATGACCTCAGTAACTTGTCGACACTTTTTGATCTGTAAGTACAATTGAACGAGTTCCGAAAACAAAGCAATTTTTTGTTGAATAGACCGTCTACAATAGCGACAATTATACACAAAATTAACAAAGACGTGTTACTGAGTACCATAGAACGTACTGAATTTTTTTAGATGAGGCTAGATAATTTCTATTATATGGATACTTCGGACTATTGTCCTCATCTTTACGGGGGCAACATGTAGAGAGTACGTTGTGAAGAATCCACAAAATTGACAAAGACGTGTTACTGAGTACCATAGAAGGTACTGAATTTTTTAGATGAGTCTAGATAATTTCTATTATATGGATACTTCGGACTATTGTCCTCATCTTTACGAGGGCAACATGTAGGAGGGTTGTGAAGAATCCACAAAATTGACAAAGACATGTTACTGAGTAACATAGAAGGTCGTGCTTGAGCAAGGTTTTGATACCTCTCAGTTTCTCACTAAGTGTTCTGGTTTGTCTGAACTTTTTAGATGACTTCGATAATTTGTTTTATATGGATACTTCGGACTATTGTCCGCATCTTTAGGGGGGGGAAAGTTGTAGTAGAGTAATGGAACGGTTTAGCTCAGTCAGTAGAGTGCCCGAGTAGGAACCACATGGTTCCTGGTTCGATACCGACCCTCGCTAACGCAGCGTATGAGCAGCACATGGATCTGTGTGGTAAAGTAAGAAACTGATAGTCGGTGTGGCGTTCTACTCCAGACGCAAAAACAATATCCTTGGTCTAGCGCTTGTGAAAAAAGAGATCGACTCCCTCGGTGTCTGACTGATACCCACTTTATGCCACACCGGCGACTTTACATATTTTCAAGTTGTGAAGAATCTACAACATTGACGAAGACGTGTTACTGAGTACCATAGAAGGTCGTGCTTGAGCAAGGTTTTGATACCATCAGTTTCTCACTAAGTGTTCTAGATTGTCTGAATTTTTTTAGATGAGGCTCGATAATTTGTATTATATGGATACTTAGAACTACTGTCCTTATCTTTTGGAGGGCAAGTTGTAGGAGGGCATATTGTGAAGTATCCATGATATTGATAAAGACGTGTTACTAAGTACCATAGAAGGCTGTACTTGAGCAAGGTTTTGATACTGATCAGTTTCTCACTAAGTGTTATGGCTTACGGCCAAGTCACGCTGAAAGCACCCGTTCCCGCAAGATCACCAAAATTAAATGGCGATGAGCCTGTTCAATACTTAAATGTATGAGCATTTAAACGACAGCAGATATTGTAAATAACGTGATATGACATTAAATGACCCAAAAAGTGTTGATATGTTGTAAAACAAAAACAACCAACCAAATGTTCTGGATTGTCTGAATGTTTGAAATGAGGCTCGATAATTTGTATTATATGGATATTTCGGGCTATTGACCTCATCTTTAGGAGAGTATGTTGTAGGAGGGCACGTTGTGAAGAATCCAAAACATTGACAAAGACGTGTTCCTAAGTACCATAGAGAGTCGTGCTTTTGATACCTCTCAGTTTCTCACTGAATGTTCTGGTTTGTCTGGAATTTTTTAGGTGAGGCTCGATAATTTGTATTATATTAATGGCTCTCAACTCTTTTTTAACCCATTGACCCCCTTTTAATCCTATTTTACTCTGGTTGACCCCCCATAGCCATTCGTTGTTTAAAAATCCCATTGTATTTTTATAGTTAAATACATTTTACTTGCCTGGGTCCCCCAAAAAATTTATATGGTCCCCGGAAGTCCATATGGACCCTGGTTGAGAACCACTGTATTATATGGATACTTCGGTCTATTGTCCTTATCTTTAGGAGGGTATGTTGTAGGATGGCACGTGGTGAAAAATCCATATGATACAAATAATGGTTCTGTGCATGACACTAAACTATATCTGATGGTGAGGCTCCAGTTATAGAGCCCTGACGAGGGTGGGGTACCCTTTCTTTGTCATTACTCCAGATTCTCTCTGGCCTGAAGGTGTTAGGGCATGTAGGGTTATATCTACAGGTCGAACAGATTTACACATTATTTGTATTAGATTGAATACTTAAAAACATATAACTGTGTTAAATTATTTTTTATTAGATAGGAATACTTGAAACCATATAACTGTGTCTAAAATATTTATTAGATAGGAATACTTGAAACCATATAACTGTGTTAAAATATTTTTATTAGATAGGAATACTTAAACCATATAATTGCGTGTAGATTATTTGTATTTGACAGAAATACTTGATATGATATGACTTTTTGCAGGCAAATGATAAAAGACAATTTTAATAAATATGTGTGATTAAAAAAAAAAGAATAATTTTGATAGTTTAGTCTGCCCTCATCTTTAGTGTATAACACAATGTTCAGGCCACTGTAACACTGGCTCTATTTAGGTGGATTTAAAATTTTTTTTACCTTAATTACCTTAAAAATAAGTCATCTTCAGATAATTACCCTGATTTCTAATATAGTTTTGGAGCTGAAATCGTTACCATAAGTTCATGGGGGCCCCAAGCAGCATAAATGCCACCAGACTTATTGACAGAAATGTGATTAGATATAGAAAAAATAAATGGAAAAAAATTACTTATTCCAAAACAGAAATTTCAAAATGTCGTAAAGAACGCTATTACTTACCTAACCATTTTAATTATCGTTGTGTTTATACACAATAAAAATGAGGACAACAATCCTAAATATAAAAATTATTCATCTCAGACAAATATAAAAAAACTGATATGGAATATTGAAAATATGGTTATGATTACAATACTATATTCACTAACGAATCAGATTTCAGCGTTAAATTAATTAGAATATAATTCCCGCTTTAAATTTGGCGCTTCAAGTAACGGTTCTCATCATTGGTTGGTTTGTCGGTTGGGTTTTACGGCATGTCAAACCTTGTTGGGTTATTTTATGCCGAATACGTTTGTTTTATTCATTCTTTATGGGTACACAATTTTTTCTTAATTCAATTTTTTAAAACACATTTTTAGAACACATTTTCTATTTAAGCTATAGATAGGGTCCTAACAGGTACTACCACTCCGGGTCAGAGTGGACTAGGGAGCAATGGTGATGAAGGGGTGCTCCACATTCACCAGTCCTCCAGAACTGGAGACTCACCATCAGATAGAGTTTAACGTCATTCCTAGGACATGTAGACCCTCAGCCACTGCCTTCTAGCACATATATGATAAAAAGGGTTGGAGGTTGCCATAAGGGCAATAGGGTCGGGGCAATTATATAAGCGCCGAGTTTGACGTGACCAGCCGATTGATCGGAGAGGGCCTCTCCAACCGCCCGTCTAGTCTAAATAAGGGTCTAAGTGGAGTGTTGCATGTCATGGACTGCTCATCCACCAAGATTCCGTCCTTAAGCATCACGAGTCGTCACCCACGGCCAACAGGTGGCGCCATTAGGGGAGTTCTTACCCCTCTATAAAGGTTCAGTCGGCGTATTCTACAGCCCCAGCCAATGTTACATAATTATTAGATTCCTAATATTTATGTACAGTAGTGTAGAAACCAAAATGGCTGTTATAAGTTGCAGCCGGTGGCCTTGAAGGATGAATGACAAGGCTTGACCTCAGTCCTGATCCTACTTCCGGTGGATACCGTGAGAATCGGCGGAGAAGACCCTCTTCCGGTTTAGATTAGAAATAGATTTTTAGTCAGATCGGCCAAAGACCGCGACGGTGGTAAGTCGTGTTATGTACGCTGCCAACTCAATCTGCGCAGGTAGTCTGGTGGGGATTTCAAAATAGAATATGATCTAAGTTAAATCGAAGTCTTGTGTTATTATCTAAAAACTACCAATGACACAGGGCTTCTGATAAAGAGAAATCCCCAATGGAAGACCAGACACGAAGTCCCCAAGACGAAGTCCAGACGCCAGAAGAGATGTTAGAAGAGACGCGAGAAGAGACGCTGGTAGAAGAATAATAGAAGTAAGAAAGTAAGGAAGAGGTATACAACACCAACAGGGCGGGTTATCGTCGTAGTAAATAGAATCGGCGGATCGAGTTCAAATCCTGGACATGGTGTTTGCGTTTCGTGTTAATGCCCGTAGCGGAGACGGTGGGTTAATACACCTATTGTGACTTATTCAGCGGAATTATATTTGAGATATTTGGGAAGGAAATAATATTCAGTTAATTTCGAGGCAAAGTCGGATCAGTTAGTTGGTTTTACGTGAATATCTTTTTATAAAGGATTATCTTAATTTGATTTTAAATTTAAGGTATTTGACTTTCATCACTTAGAGATTTGAAGGTGTTCACTCAGCTGTCGCTAATATATATACACACACACACACACATATATATATATGGTGTGTGTGTGTGTGTGTATATATATATATATATTATTTATATATATTAGATCTTTTAAAATCCCTTTGCAATTATTGTTCTGGTCTAAATCACCCAACGACCTTGTAAGTTGAATCACAGCTTGCACTTAACCGGATTAACAAATATTCACAAACGTCCTAACCTTTAATCTGTATGTAACTGACTTAAACGTACATCGGATGGTTTTCTTTCAAATTAAATTCACAGCCGAAAGTATTTGTGCGATGGCTAATTGCTATTAAAGAATTAAAGACGTTAAATCCATGTCGCTTTTATCTGATTAGGCTTTTGATGAGTTCGAGTTATGTCATTAAATTGAATGATGAGATATATATATATATATATATATATATATATATATATATATATATATCCGTTCGATTATCGCGTGGGCCGTCTGAAGACGTAGTCTCCGAATTGTACGACTTTATTTTCTGTCGATGACGTCATTTATTTATTATTTAGATGTTCTCTTTTCCCCATATATATATATATATATATATATATATATATATATATATGAAGTAAATGGAAGTGAATCCGACAGTATGAACTGAAAATTTTAGAAATAATTTGTTTTTTCTAAAAATGTTCAATTCATATATATATATATATATATATATATAATATATATTATATATATATATATATTTATATTGGAGGATATGTGCTTAATTGAAGTCATACCTAATTTTGAAAATTAATTAGTTAATAATTAATGAATTTAGGCGAGCATATATGTTCAAATGTAAGGCTAAACGAATCGAGGAAATGTCAATCCCTGAATGTACATTTCGGCCAGGGATTGACATTTTCTCGATTCGTTTAGCCTTACATTTGAACATATATGCCCGCCTAAATTCATTATTCATTAACTAATTATTTTTAAAAATTTGGTATGACTTCAATTAAGCACATATCCTCCAAAAATTGTCGGCTTAAAGCCATAAAAAAAAAACACATTTGTTTGTTTACTTAACCTCATATATATATATATATATATATATATATATATATAATATATAATATATATATATATATTGTAAACAAGGTTTGCTTAGAATGGCTTTTTGCCGATAATTTTTTGGAGAATAAGTGCTTAATTGAGTCGTACCTAATTTTGAAAATTAATTAATTAATAATGAATTAGGCGGAATACCTATTAAATGTATGGCTAAACAAATCGAAAAAATCAATCTCTGTATGTACATTTCGGCCTATTAGGCCTCATCAGCAGAGCTATAGATCGGAAGACCGCCCTGTGCGTGATCTGAAACCGGACTGCAAGCTGACTGCCGATCCCATAACCCAACACCAAACGAACTTCTTAGATTTATGATTTGTTTAGAGTAGGTTAACATTCCTCTTCTAGTGACTGTTATTACCCGATGATATGATAAGTTGTAAACAAGGTTTGTTTAGAATATATATATATATATATATATATATATATATATTGGGAGAATATGTGCTTAATTGAAGTCGAACCTAATTTTATGAAAGTTAATTAATTATTAATTAATTAACTTTCATAAAATTAGGTTCGACTTCAATTAAGCACATATTCTCCCAAATAATGTCGGCTGAAAATAGCCATATCACAAACGTCGTCTGTTTGTTTACTTCTCATATATATATATATAAAATTTCGGTCGATGTGCCCTCCGGCCTTCTTCGGCTGTTCCTTGTCGAACTCGGGAACCTTCTTGTCTTTATTTGTGTTATTTAGATTTTTGGACTGTTTTCCTCATCTTTGTTGTTATATGCACAACGTTTCGGTCGGTGTACCCTCCGGCCTTTTTCAGTTGTTTCTTGTCGAACTCAGGCTAAAGTACGTTAGCCACTAAGACCTTCTTATCTCCATTTGTATTATTTAGATTTTTCGGACTGTTGTCCTCATCTTTATTGTTATATACACAAAGTTTTGGTCGATGTGCTGTCCGGCCGTCTTGAGTAATGTTATGCCTAGAAGTTAGCGAATAGTTTTATTTCACATATTTATGTTTGTTTCATATATTTATGTTTTTGTGTAATTATTTCTTAAGAGTTCTTTTGTACACAGGAGCCTTTATGTCGTAATCGGGAGCCGTCACGGAACTTCGAACCCTAAACCCAACCTCAACTTCAATCTCAACCCGAATTCTAACCCTAACCCTAACCCTAAACCTGCCAACCGTAATCCAAACCCTAACCCCAACCCTAACCCCAACCCTAAGACCAATCCCAAACCCAACCCCAACCATAACTGGAGAAGACTGTTCACATTCCGTTAACCATGACTGAGTACAAGTGTTAAGATATGTTAAGTATTTTATGTTAATTTCGCCTTTATATCCGCTGCGTGTGGTGTAATGGCTAGTCGTAGAAAATGGACTCGTCGACCCGAGTTCAAATCCTAGATCAGGCTGTTTACATTTCACATAGCGCTAATACCCTTGGGAAAGCTCTTCCTCCAGCCATGGGTAAATTGTAGGGCAGACTAAGCTCTTTAAATTTGGCTAGGTAACCAGTCTAGGAGAAATAAAACTCTGAATTTGGGGCCGGGTTAGCTCAGTCGGTCGAGCGTTTGGCTAGAAACCACAACCTCTCTTCAAAAATATTTCCGCCCTGTTTTCTGGGGCAGAAGAATACACCGACTGCACCTCTGTAGAGAGGTAAAATCCCCCTACCCATGGGGCCACCTGTTGGTTGTGGGCGGCAACCCGTGATGCTTAAGGACGGATTATTGGTGGTTGAGCAGTGCACATGTACGGCTACTCTGGATCAAAGAGGACTTTGAGTAACGATGATATAAGTAAGAAGAGAGAAAGAAGAAGGTCTCTACTTTGGTCCTTACTTAGGCTAGACGAGTGGTCGGTGAGGCCCCATCCGTTCAATCAGCTGGTCATGTCAAACCCTAGCATCTATGTAATTATCCTAACTCCTTTGACCTTAGGGCAAATCTCTAACCATTTTTATCATAACTATGCTAGAAGGCGGTGGATTAAGGTCTTAGTGTCCCTAGTATGGCGTTAAATTATATCTAATGGTGAGGTTCCAATTCTGGTGCTCTGGGGAGTGTGGAGTATTCTTTTATCCTCGTTACTCCCAGGTCCTCTCTGATCCAGAGTGGTCGTACTTGTTAGGGGATCGTCTATGGATTTAATGGGAAAATAAATTATTAAAAATGTGTTAAAAATTGAGTTTAAAAAAGAATTTAAATACCCATCAAGAATGAATAAAACAAAATGTCTTCGGTATGAAATAACTTTTTGTTTTATTACTTTATTTGCAAAGAGTAAAATGTAACGGTGGATGAAATTACTCGTCCAGTAAAGACGTCGGTACATATATATATATATATATAAAGAGAGTGAGAGTGAGATTGAGAGAAAGAGACAGACAACAGAGATCAGACAGACAGAGAACGAGAGAAAAAAGGGAAAGATAGATAATAGATAGATAGAGATGAGAGAGAGAGAGAGAGAGAGAGCGAGAGAGAGAGAGAGAGAGAGAGAGAAAAGGAACAAGAGACGGGACGGAGAGAGAGGGAGGATGGAGAGAGTTAGACCGAGAGAGAGAGAGACAGACAGAGACAGACAGAGACAGAGAGAAAAAGAGAGAGAGAGGCAGTGAGAGGTTAGACAGGCAGAGAGACAGACAGACAGACAGACAGACAGAGAGAAAGTGAGAGACAGATAGACAGATAAACGGAGAAAGAGAGAGACAGAGAGAGAGAAAGTGAGAGAGAGAGAGAGAAGAAAGAGAGAAGAGAGGAGGAACGAAGAGAGAGGGAGGGAGAGAGGGAGGGAGAGAGAACACAGAGACAAACAGACAGACAGAGACAGACAGAGACAGAGACAGAGAGACAGAAAGAGAGAGACAGTGAAAAGTTAGACAAGACAGAGGCAGCGAGAGATAGACAGAGACAGAGACAGAGACAGAGAGAAAGTGAGAGACAGACAGATAAACGAGAAAAGAGAGAGAGAGGAGAAAGTGAAGAGAAGAAAGAAGAGAAAAAAGAGAGAAGAGAGGAGAAGAAAGAAAGAAAGAGAGATAGAAGAAAAAAGAGAATAGAAGAAAAAGAGAGAAAGTGAGAAGAGAAGAAAGAGAGAGAGAAAGTGAAAGAGAGAAAGTGTGTGTGAGAGAGAGAGAGAGAGACAGAGAGACAGAGACAGAGACAGAGACAGAGAAAAAAGAGAGGTGATTTCATGCTCAAGATCAATGCATGAATGAATCTATATTCTATTTGATTCCTGATTATTAATACTGACTAAACTAAGAATGGTTTTAGCGGCGAAGATGAGCAATTGCATTAAACTTATCAGATCTGCTAATCTCTTTCTCTTTCGGATGAGACACCCTTTCGCCCCCATCGACGGGGCGCCGCATGCGGGGCGGGGAGGGTGTCTAGCCAAGAAACCAATGCACTTCAACAGTGCGCGGCAGCAGCCAGATTGAAATTAGGTGCAAAAGAAAGAATATGGGGTGGCAAAAAAATCGATTGACAAAAATAGAACCCTGCTTCCATCAAGTAACAAAATAATAAAAAGAAACAAAGAAAAAGAAATGAGCGGGAAATAAAAAGCCCCGATTTGTAGCGAAAAACGTCAATTTTGCGATGGATTTAAGTGAAATAAAAAGTCAGTCGACATGTATTGTAAGGGGATTTGTTTTTTTCGTTGAAGAAAAACAATCAAAGCAGATCTATCAGATCATAGTAATCAGCAGTGAGGAGTCTGTAATACGAAATCAATCGGATGTGAGTGCAGAAGAATCGATGCCCAATGCAGACGATCAACTTTTCCTCTCTTATTAGGCCAAATGCCGTTGAGTCGAAAAGTTGAGAGTTCTTAGCGGGCTTTTTTTTTGTTTAAATTTTTTTACATTTTGTTTTCCTTTTTTTTTCATTTGGTTTTTTGTTGTTTTATATTTTTAATTTTTAATTCTTCTTTCGTTTTTTTTTTTTTTGGTTTAATCGACTACCGTTTTTTTTTTCGCGCCGATTTTTCCCGCCTTTCGATCTATTTGTCTCTCACCACAAAATGGCGTCACTTCTAATCTTGCATTTATTCGCATGGATAATCCCTTTCTCTCTCCAACACTTTCCAAAAAGGAATTTGCCTAAGGCCATTGGAATCTGGATTTAAGCTAAAATAAGATAAGTAAAATAAAATAAAATAGAATAGAATAAAAAAAGAGAAAGAAAAAAAAGGAAAGGGAAAAAGAAAAGAAAAATGCGATTAAATATAAGATTTTATCAATTTTTGGTTTGGTAAAATTGGATTATTAGATAAGGTTTACTTAATAAAATTTTTACTCTTTAAACAATTGATTTTAAGTGGATTTAGCATATGTGTGCATTTGTCTAATCTCTATGTATGTGCGTATGTGTAACTGTATGTGTGTGCACGTATATTTATGTACGTATATACATTTGTGTGTGTGTGTGTGTGTGTGTGTGTTTGTATGGGTGCAAAGGTGTTAATGTGCACATGTAAATCTGGGTATTATATATATATGTTATATATATATAACAGAAAAATTACAGAAACACGCACAACCTATGTATATATATATATGTATATGTGTATATATATATATATGTATATCACTATATGTATTGATCAAAGCCTGAAGAAGATACCAGAATATCTGAAACACGTGTTGCGTATGTAAGATAAAAAGAATAAAACATTTTTTCTGAGAACAATACATTTTGCAGACCTTCTTCTTTTTTATAAAATATATCTAGGTGTATAGACATCTGGTTGTATATGCATGTCTACATCTGTGTATGCATCTGTGTGTGTGTGTGTGCATCTGTGTGTATATGCATATTTACATCTGTGTGTACACGTATGTATATATGTATGTCAGCATCTGTATGTATGTGCATAAGAAAAAGAAATGCGATTGAATATAAGATTCTATCAATTTTTGGTTTGGTTGTTGGTTAGATGTTTTACGGCATGTCAACCCATTGGGTTATTTTATGCCGAAAACGTTTTTGTATTATTCATTCTTGACGGGTACTCATTATTTTCAAACACATTTGTTTCTATTTAACCAATGGATGGGACTCTAACAGGTACTACCATTCCAGGTCCGTGGACCTGAGAGCAATGGTGATGAAAGGGTGATCAACATTCCCCAGACCTCCAGAACTGGAACCTCACCATCAGATGCAGTTTAAAGTTATACCCAAGGCATTAAGACCCTCAGCCACAGCCTTCTAGCCCGTATTTGATATAAAGGGTTGGGACTTGCCATAAGGTTATTACGGTTGGGACAATCATATATCCGCCCTGTCGGCTGGGGCGTTAGAATGCACCGACTGCACCTCTGCAGAGGGGTAAGACTCCCCCAATGGGGCCACCTGTTGATCGTGGGTGGCGACCTGTGATGCTTAAGGATAGAGCCCAGGTGGATGAGCAGTTCATGACATGCAATACTCCACTTTGGTCCTATCTTGGGCTAGACGGGCGGTCGGAGAGGCCCCCTCCGATCAATCGGCTGGTCACGTCAAGCCCTAGCACCTATATGATTTTCCCAATCCTATTGCCCTTATGGCAAGCCCCAACCCCTCTTTATCATATGGGTGCTAGAAGGCAGTGACCGAGGGTCTACATGTCCTGGGAATGACGTTAAACTCTATCTGATGGTGAGGTTCCAGTTTTGGAGGTTTGGGGAATGTGGAGCACCTCTTCATCACCATTGCTCCCTGGTCCACTTTGACCCAGAGTGGTAGTACCTGTTAGGGTCCCATCTATGGATTGAATAGAAAAACATGAGTTGATAAACAAAATTGTATTATTCATTAAGAATTGATTTATTTCCAAACTTTATCGGTATTAAATGACCCACTGAGGTTGATATGCTGTAAAACAAAACAAACAAACAAAACAAATTAGTAAAGAGTACTCAATATCTTTGATAGAGCATGTATATCAAATTGTTTTAAAACCACATAGGCGATAAACTGACAGTTAACAAGCGCCGTTGACTTTATGTCTTCGCTACCCTAAAGCGCGCGCCCGCGCGCGCACACACACACACACACACACACACTTATATACTATAAACATAAAAATTGACCCAAGGGTCAAGATCATAGACACAATTCGGGGAATTTTTCTCATTTCTCACTTGTACATAGGGCCGGGTTAGCTCAGTCGGTAGAGCGTTCGGCTAGAAATCACAAGGTTCCTAGTTCGAAACCGGCCCTCGCCAACTCAAATATAATACGAAAGAAAGAAAAAAAGAAAGAAAGGAAGTAAGGGAAAGACAGAGAGAGGGAGTGAGCATGTGGATGTGATAACGCTAATCTGTTTCAATCCAATATAATGAAAAGATGAAAAGAAGGAAAGAAAGAAAAAAAGAGCGAGAGAGAGAGAGAGAGAGAGAGAGAGAGAGAGAGAGAGAGAGAGAGAGAGAGAGTTAAATCAACAGTATTATACTTATCTCAGTCGGTAGAGCGTTCGGCTAGAAACCGCAGGGTTCCTAGTTCGATACCGGTCCACACCAACTCAGCGTTATGAATAACAGGGATCTGTGCGGTAAAGTAAGGAGCTGAAGGCAGGTGTGGCGCTCCACCTCAGATGCTAAAAAGAATCTCCTTTGTCTAGCGCTAGTGAAAAGGTGATAGACTCCCTCGCTGATTGGCTAATACCGACATTAGGTCGCCCCAATGACTTTACTTTTTACTTTACATTGGTCTGAGGAATTTTGAATTCTCAAAAATGAGAATAATGGTTGAAATAAATTTAAAACCGGTAACATGGCCGTTCTTTAAGCCTTTTCTCCATCACACACACACACACACACACACACACACACACACCACACACACACACATATATATATATATATATATATATATATATATACATAGATAGATAGCGTGTACATGGAGTCAACACCTAGTTTCGAACAGTTTCTCACCTATGCGATCTTCAGACCAAAGTTTTAGTTTGAAGATCGCATAGGCGCGAAACTGTCAGTAATCAGGTGTTGACTCCATATCCACGCCACTTTAACTCAAATATAAACGCTCTATCAATGATATTGAGCACTGTCATATATATATATATATATATATATATATATATATATATATATAATATATAAATCTTAATTTATCAGATATACATTTATTTCGGCCCTTAGTAGCCTCTTCAAATCTGATTTTAGGATGGACAAGAATTACAGATCGAGTTAATTTAAATGTTGTTTTGCCTCTTTAAGTTGAGGTGACAACACTCATAAAAAATAAGATTTCTGCGGATAAGCAATACCAAATAATCAGGATTTACATTTATGGAAGATTTTGGACAGTGTCATCTTTAACCAGATGGTGTTGCATGATCATAATGGTTGTATAATTAAGGAACACGTGTGTTAAAATGTGATTTTATTCTCACTAACGTAACATTACAGTCAACAGGTGGACTAATTGGGGTAGGGGGGGGGCTACCACTCTGCAGAGGTGCAGTCGATTCTTCTACAGCCTCAACCGACTGGGCGGTGGTCATTATGGAGAATGTTCGATAATTGGTTATTTATTCAACGATTTGTTTTAGTTAACTATTTTGGGGAGGGGGTTGTATATATAAGTTATCACAGCACTAATGCAGAATAGCGCGCAAGAGATTATATCATTAGATTACATATAAAAAGCATTATATTTCACGGAAATACCCGAAACCTTTTAGACGCTAGGGTTAGGGTAAGTGTTAGTGTTAGGGTTAGTGCTAATTCGGGAGGTTCCGTAATAAAATGCTATTTATATGTAAAATGTGCTTCTAATGATATTATCTCTTGCGCGCTATTCTGCATTTGCCCCAATCGATTTTCCCCATTGAAATAAAATGAAATTATGTATAAAAAGCATTATATTTCATTACATTCCACGGAAATACCCGAAACATTTCAGACGCTAGGGTTAGAATTAAGGTTAAGGGTTAGGGTTAGGGTTAGGGTTTGTGTTAGGGTTAGGGTTAGGCTCCTTCGGGAGTTTCCAAAATCTAATACGTAAAATGCGATTCTAATGATATTATCTCTTGCGCGCTATTATGCATTAGTATTGGGTTAGGGTTAGGATTCGTCTCCTTCGGGAGTGTTCGTAATATAATGCTATTTATACGTAAAATGCGATTCTAATGATATTATCTCTTGCGCGCTATTCTGCATTATATAATTCTCCTTCGGATCGTAATATAATCTATTTATACGTAAAATTCGATTCTAATGATATTATCTCTTGCGCGCTATTCGGCATTTGTACAAGGGGTAGAGTCAATGTTAGAGTTAGCATTTGTGTTAGCCTACTTCGCAAGTTCTGCAATCTAATGCTATTAATACGTAAATAGAGATTCTAATGTTATTATCTTTTGCGCGCTATTCTGCATCTGTACCATTATTACATAGAATATCCCTATTGGGACTATTGTTTCGTAATTACCTGAACTGTTTTAATTCGTAATAATTATTGCATTTTCTTTTTTTTCTTTTTATAATTGTGCCGGCTTTCGTCTTTGATTTGATTTACCATAGAAATTTTAACCGCTTTTATCTACCTTAATCCCAGTTTTAATTTTTTGTTTAAATCCTTAAGGACATAATCAAATTTAATCCAGTCATTCTTAGTAGCGCACGTTCACCTCTAAGCAGCATTGATCTTTTTCCAATTGAATGCAATTCTTTATTATATGTAGACATTAAGCAGAGGTGACTGGGTACGTAGGTGCTCCTTCCACTCGGAAGCCCTAGGCGGCTACCAGTGCGGGGGTGGAAGGGGGCGGGGTGAGTGTTACAGAATAAGCAATAAGCCGCTCAGTTGAATAAGATTAAATCGTTTGAAATGACACTTTCCTCGTTACTTTACCAAAAATGGATACTTCGTTCTCGGCTTCCATGTACTTAGAAGAAATATGCACTTAGACATGCTTAGAGCGCGCCTCCCCCAGAGTAATGCATACCGAGCTAACCTTGTCACTCACCATTTATGAATTTTCTGTTTTTTGGGCTAGCCATGTCGGCTGGGGCTTTAGAATGTACCAACTGCACCTTTTCGGAAGTGTAAGAACACTGTTGGCTGTAATTATACCTATACCATATATATATATATATATATATATATATATATATGGGAGAATATGTGCTTAATTGAAGTCAAACCTAATTTTTTTGAAAGTTAATTCATTAATGATTAATTAGGCGGGATTTAACTACTTAAATGTAAGGCTAAACAAATCGAGAAAATCAATCTCTGTATGTACATTTCGGCCTATTAGGCCTCATCAGCAGAGCTATAGATACGAAGATCGCCTCGTGCGTGATTTGAAACCTGTATGTCGGATCGACAAAGCAAGCCTCTTACCCTTACACCAAACGGACCTCGCAATTTTTCATCGCTTTGTTTAGGTAGTAGTAGTAATCATTAATGAATTAACTTTCAAAAAAATTAGGTTCGACCTCAATTAAGCACATATTCTCCCAAATATTGTCGGCTGAAAATAGCCATATCTGTTTACGTTATCATATATATATATATATATATATATATATATATATATATATATATATATATATATATATGAAATAAATATTTTTAGAAAAAACAAACACATGATGTTGTAATTCGCTGACAGAAATCTGTTTCGACCTTTTATTAAAGCGGTTTTCATCAAGAGAGAGATGTGTGTGATAGAAAGACGGTGTGAGTAAACCGTTACAAAACAAAAATGTGGTACAAACGAAACGTTCGAGTTTGGAACCGGAATTTTTTAAGGAAGGGTAAAACAAATAAAAGAAATAAGTCTAGACTGACTGGATACCAATTAACAATAATAGTGTGACACTTATAACCCCACCCACACCCATAAAATGCCATATATATATGTGTGTGTGTATGTCTGTGTGTGTCTGTCTGCTGTGTGTCTGTGTGTGTATGTGTGCGTGCGCGCGCGTGCGTGTGTGTGTGTGCGTATGTGTGTGAATCCAAACACAAATTATGTATTAGCTGGAAAAGGATTATAAACAATCCGAAACACGTATCGCGGCCAATAAAAACAAGATTCAAACCATTCTGCGGATCTTTTAATTATCAACTATTTACTTTTCTTTTGTAGGGTCTACAGCAATCTTATATATATATATATATATATATATATATATATATATATATATATATAGGTAATTTCATGTCAAATCATCCAAGCCATGTCACCCACCCACTTTAATTTTTCTGAAATTTTGTCCAAGTGTGGATTATGATAAAGTTCGGTAATCCACAAAAATTGAGTTATCTCGATTTTTAGCTCTCTAAATTTGAGGAGGTTTGCGAAAAATGGCAACTTTTTGTAACCTATTTTTGCCTGTAAAATGAGTTCTAGAGCTTCCATACTCCTAAAAATTGGTTAATAAAAGCATTTTCCCCATGAAATCCAAAAATGCTTTCAAAAAGTCTTAAAGTTAACCAATTTTAAGTTATTGAAGATTTCTGATTTTTTCATAGCAAGATCAATATACCGATGTGGCACTGCGTCTACGATAACAATATTTTCTATTATTATTTCATATATATTTAACATTATTTGTGCCAAAAAGATAGTTTGATATTTGCTCAGAACCGAAGCTACAACATTTTGCGAAAATTTGTTAAAATTTTGCACTTCAATTTTCTGAAATTTTGTACAGGTGTGGACTATCTTAAAGTTACCCAATCCCCAAAATTTGAGCTTCCAATTCCCAAAAATTGGCGGAGTTATTTTGATTCTAAAAATTGACACAACTCTCCAAATTTGGGTGGGGTGTCGCGAAAAATGGTGACTTTTTGTAATCTATTTTAGTCTGTAAAATGAGTTCTGGAGCTTCCCTACTCCTAAACATTGGTTTCTAAGAGCATTTTAGATCAACGCATTCATAAAGACTGTCAAGTCTTAAAATTAACCAATTTTAAGTTATTAACGATTTCTGATTTGCAAAATTTTAATTGATGTTGTAGCTCCGGTTCTAAGCAAATATCAAACTATCTTTTTTGGTATAAATAATGTTCAATATATGTGAAATAATGATAGAAAAAAATTGTCATAGATGCAGTGCCACATCAGGATATTGATCGTGCTAGGAAAAAAATCAGAAATCATCAATAACTTAAAATTGGTTGACTTTAAGACTTTGTGAAAACATTTTTGGATTTCATGGGGAAAAATGCTC